>JAXDDW010000011.1:6055000-6655000 GCA_034670385.1 Hoplostethus mediterraneus | reverse complement strand
AAAAATAATTTTGCTTCAGTAAAACTATTTAGGCAAGTAAAAGTACATGTTGACTTTAATGTTCAGGCATTTTAGTGCTTTGAAGCATTAGCCTCTGGATGTTAAGATAAAGGGCACTCTGATTGCTTACTTTAAATCTATCTTAACTTTATCAATGAATAACATATTTTGTAAATATGTGTCTTTAAATGTTGTGTTTCTGCCTATGTTTGATAAATATAGTCGTGTCATTGCTTGTAACAATTATTTAGCTGCTGTTGTCCATACTGGTCCTTATATCCAGAGCCTCACCTGTTGCTCCAACTGCAAACTAATAATCTCGTTTCTGTCCTTCTCTCTACCAATAATCCACTCTCCGTGGTTTGAAACTCACCACTCCGTTTTCTGGCTCACAACTGTGCGCTCCTTGCCAACAAAACGGACCCGTCACTTTTTCAGCTGCGTCAAGCCAGCGAAAGAAAAGTAGACAAATACCGGAGGTTAGGCGATTTTGCATTTACAATAAAACAGATTTTACTTGAAAAGGAATACGTATTGGGGTGTGCATAACACCAAAAATGTATCACAACACCGGAATCATTATATTAAATATGGAGTTTAAGTCTATCTGTAAAACATGTGCTAAAAAATATTGCATTGTGGTACATGATGTTTCCTCATGACATCCCCTCATGACGGTGCTTAATGAATGGGAAATTTTAAGTTTAAAATTTCATATTTTGATTTCATATTTGATTACCATAAGAAAGAAACAGATTAATCCTTAAATATAATGTTGTTGTTGTTGTTGTTTTTTTTTAAAACGTGTATTACACTAAAAAGGTCGCAACGCGGGCGTAATAAAGATTTTATTTTGAAAGTTTTCACCGGAAGTTCTAGTTTTAACTTGGCTACCTTGATACCGTGGTAATTTTTTTGAGGGGCGCGCACACCCTGGAAACCACGGAGGCATAATCTGATGTTGCATAGGATATACTATTGTCTCCAGTAAATTGTACCTACTCTTTAACTATAAACCAGTATAAACTATATATATCAGTATAATCAGAAAGTTTTCGTCTTTGCTAATAAAGTGATTCTGCGAGGAACGCCAAAAGAGGCAGAACTAGGGGATTTAAAGCGTTGGAAGCTCAAATCGGAAGGATTGTATCATGTCTGGCGAAGAGGCACCAGCTCAGCAGCAACAAGCAGAGCCGGAGAAGAAACCAGACGAACCTCCGGCATCTCCTTCAGATGCGACGCAGGAGACGGGGAGCAGCCCCGCGGAGGAAGAGGCTCTCCCCCACCGTGCTTTGGTTTTGACGGGCTACGGGGGCTACGACAGAGTCAAGCTGCAGGTGAAAACGCAGAGCAGACCGCGTCCGGAGGCTGGGGAGGTGCTGGTGCGGGTCAAGGCTTGCGGGCTCAACTTCGCGGAGTTGCTGGGGAGGCAGGGGCTGTACGAGCTGCTGCCCCCCCCGCCTGTCACCATGGGCATGGAGGGCTCCGGGGTCGTTGAAGCCGTCGGGGCGGACGTGGAGGATAGAAAGGTGAGTCGGGGCCTGCTAAATGCCTCGTCAGACCCAGGCAGTTCCTCTATGAACCAAGAGTACGCAGGTTTTCATTCCAACCCAAACACCAGCTGAGCCCACTGAGCAGTCCCTAAAGTGGTGCTGAATCTGATCACTGAAATATATTGGTCAAATCAAGTTATCTTTCCAACCAAACACTACACCGTGCTGATTTCACTGATGGGTTTCCTCCCTCTCTTGTTTAAGTTGTGCTAAGTAGTGGAAAGAGCTGCTGTGGTGTTTGGGTGGAATGAAAACCTGCATACTTTTGGTCACATGATTTAAAACCACAGGCCAAGATCGCAACCCACCCACTGCCCCATTTGTTCAAGTACAAGTCATCAAATGTGTCTGTGTATTTCAAAGTTTCCCCTTTGCCTCTTGTTAACTCCATACTGCAAAGAAGTGTTTTTAAAAATACTCTGACATTAGCAAAACACATTTCCACCTACAGAGGACATTAATACGAAATATATGTTGTTTTGTTTTGTTTGTCCATTTTTGTATGTTTTGAATCATCTATAAACATATTCTGAAATATATATGAAATGTATTTTTATGGTCAATAGAAGCTGTAGGGTGAATAAGCCCCATCTGGGCATTAAACCTTCATACTGCTGCCTTTTGCTTCTGGAAACATGTGGAGAGAGGCTCATTTGAATGTTGATTGAAACATTGCTGCCTTTTAAGACTTGCTATGGCATTTGGTTTATGTCCTTGGTGTGTTTTTACAAGCTTATCACCAGCGCAAGGCTACATTCACCTATTGCTTGATAAGGCTTTTACAGAGGTCAAGTGTAAACCGGAAATTCATCTCTGTCCAATAGCTGGTGTTTGGCTGGACCGTTCATCTGCAGTATCTACGGGCTTTCTCAAACCGCTCCCTCCTCGCCTCCTCTAAATTCATGAACCCCTGGAAGAATTGAGAAATGTAGTCCGACCCAATAAAACTTCCCAGATTTATCTGCCAATATCTGCCAGGGTTTCTGAGGCTTTATTTATTGTTTCTATTCCATTTGTGCTTTACTGGACAGTATAGAGATGAGAGTGACAGACAGGATGAGGAGGAGGAGTTGAGTGTGTGTGCTTTAAATCCACTGAACCACAGATTAGCGGGGTGTGTGTGTGTGTGTGTGTGTGCGTGTGCGTGTGCGTGTGCGTGTGCATGTGTGTGTGTTCTCTGTAGGGACACTTGCATCACTGCACCTCCTCCCTGTCCCTCAGTGTCAGTTTGGAATTTTCCTTCCATCTTCCTCCTCCACTTGCTACACTCCTATCTCCTATATCCCACCCACGTCTCCTTCCTCCCTCCATCCTTTCTCTGCATTCTCCAAGAGCAGGAATCCTATAATATGGAGGCGGGGGGGGGGGGGGGGGGGTTGCATTCCAACACGTCTTTTTTGGAAGGGAGCAGCGGACCGCATGACGCCAAAACCACGACAACACCAGAAGCAGCAGCGTTAGGGAGCGGCAGACACAAACAGAGAGAGAGAAGCTGGGTGTTTTTGGAAGGAAAGTGTCAGCATGTTTTCCTTGGGGCCAGACTGAGCCCGGGCTGAAGCAGCAGGGCTTTGCCAGACGTGGACAGAAGGCTGAGGCTGTTTCTTAAGGCAGCACGTTGAGTTGGGACAGGCCCCAGATGTGTTGTACAGGACTGTCCTCCAACGCGTGACGCTGGCTGATGCTGCTGAAGACGGGAACAGTGATTTTTGAGGAAGTTGTTGGTGGTTTGTGTGTGTGTGTGTGTGTGTGTGTGCGCGCGCGCTTATTAAATGTCAGTTTTTTCAGGAACTAAGACAAACACCTTTGTTTTTAGCTTGATGACAGTGCATTTTTGAGTTCATCAGATGGGTTTTGCAAGGCTTTTGTAAGCCCAAGAGGTCTGGGAATTTTCTCAACCCAGATCAATTGAAGTGAAAATATGAGTCACCGAAATGGAGTAATGAGTGTGCGTGTGCGTGTGCGTGTGTGTGTGTGTGTGTGTGTGTGTGTGTGTGTGTGTGTGTGTGTGTGTGTGATCTGTCTATTGTCATGCCTGTGTGCAGCAGGAAGAGGGTGTGACTTAGATATCTCTGTATTTACGGGAAGCGCTGGAGCATTCACAGTCCAATCACACTTCTTTCCTTTTATTTCTTGGCATGTTTTGCAACATCAGTGCCATTTCTCTCTCAAAGAACAATTAGGAACTGCATTTCCCATAAGCCCCCTTTCCCAGCTAGTATAGCAGGGTCTTGCTCCTGAAACTGAATTGTACGTTGAGTTGATGTAGAGTACTTCACATATATAATATAATAATAATCTCCCTCTTTTTTTCTCTCCCTCACTAACTCCCACACTTCCACACCCCCTCCTTCCTCCCTCAGGTGGGAGACCGTGTCATCGTGTTGAGCCATAGTGGCTTGTGGCAGGAACTGGCGGTCGTGCCCGCTGACCACACCTTCCTCATGCCCGAGCCGATGAGCTTCGAGGAGGGTGCTGCTCTCCCCGTGAACTACTTGACCGCCTACATGATGCTGTTTGAGATGGCCAATATCAGGCCAGGCAAGAGTGTTCTCATCCACATGGCAGCAGGTAAGACCCAGAGTGCACACACACACACACACACACACACGCGTGTATATGTGTGTGTGTGTGTGAGAGAGAGAACCTTAGTCACAGACAGCTCATTCATAAAATGGCAAACGAGAATCCAGGCAAACCTGGATTCACCTGCTCAGCCTGTTTCATGGAAAGAGCCAGTCACCCAGTCAGATCTTTAATGGTTGTCAAAACATCAAACACTTGATTGGTTGATTGGTATGTGTGTATTAGAATTTGATATCCCACTCCCATCAACCAATCACAGTGGTCGCTTAGCAACTCCAGGGTGACGAAGAGGGCAGGAAGGATTGCCCGGCGACCACGCACACCCAGGCAATCATCCTTTCTAAAACCTTCCTCTGGGATTGCCGCGCCATTAAGACCAGCACTGTTTCAACAGCTGTTTAGTCCATGATGTTTATTACTGCCAGCAGCTAAGCCCAGTCCAAGCTAAGACTGATTTACCTACAGTTACTATTACAACCAAGTTGAAATAACATTTATTATCCTGCAAAATGTCTGTAGGTGGCGTGGGCATTGCTGCCACCCAGTTGTGTCAGACTGTGCAGGATGTGACTGTTTTTGGCACGGCATCGGCCTGCAAACACGAGATCATTGTCCAAGGAGGGGTGACTCACCCCATCGACTACCGCACCAAAGACTATGCAGAGGAAATCCGCAAAATCAGCCCTACGGGTGAGATAAGCAACTCTTGTCATCCTGTACTCCTTATTTTAGCATGGAAAGACAAAAACCCAAATCATCAGTTTTATAAAGTTTGCAGAACTGTTAGTTAATACCATAAACAGCCGGGCCAAGTTGGCTTTCTTGGAGTCATACTTAAGTTGAACAGGTCATCTATTTTTTTTGTATCACTTGAACTTAAAAAGCTTTTCACCTTCATCCTTCTACCATCTCTCCTTGTCTCTCCACAGGACTGGACGTAGTCCTGGACCCACTTGGTGGCTCAGACACCCAAAAAGGCTACAGTTTGTTGAAACCAATGGGCACACTTGTAGTGTTCGGTAAGGGATTTTATTTGAACCTATTGAGTTTTGCCCTTGATTTAAAAAAAAAAAAAAAAAAACTAATTCTTGGGGTTCAATCTGATGTTTTGGCTATTCTTTTCTATTCTATTCTATTCTATTCTATTTCTGACCCCCATCCTAGGTGCGGCCAATTGTGTGACAGGCCAGAAGAAGAACCTGCTGGCCATGGCTAAGACCTGGTACAACCAGCTCTCTATCACCGCCCTGAAACTGATGCAGGCCAACAAGGCCGTCTGTGGCTTCCACTTGGGCTACCTCAACGATAGGCAGCTCATCTTCAGGACTATGGCCACGTTGCTGGAGCTCTACAGCCAGGGAAAGATCAAGCCCCGCATTGACTCACGCTACCACTTCGAGGAGGTTAGTTTAACAAATCTTACCTAATCGTGTTGCAGCTTTTAGTGCAACACAAGATTTCAAAGGTTCTGGTACACGGGAACCATTACACAAGCACGTTTATGTTTTTTATCACCTGATTACAGTAATCCAGAGACGTGATGTGGATGATGAAAAACTGTTGATGCTCATCATTTGGGGGGTAGTAAAGACTGGAGGCTCATTTTTAGTACATCTGAGCCTTAAAACGCCCTTTGGTGTATTCCTCTTTTCCATCACTCGCATATTGTGGCAGAAGACCAAACCTCGGTTGCCCCATCAGATGAGATGGTACTCAACAGCTGTTGCTAGGTGACGGATCATTGTTGCCGTGGCATCAGCCATTAGGTGGGGGATATTTGTGTGTTGAGTCAGGTTCAGGGTTAGACAGGAGTCAGAAGAGACGTTTCCATGCTGTTGTCAAGGAGAATCCTGTCTGTATTTGTCTGTTATATTTGTCTGTATATAGGAAATAGGAAAGACAATGGCTGAAGCAGGGAGATGCAGATGATTTGTAGCATAGATGGTATAGAAATGCATTGATTTCAAAAATCTTCCTCCCCATTTTTTCATACAATATATAATTATCTGTCTCCCACAGATTACCTTTTTGTTTTTGTTTACCTTTTTTTTTTGCAAAGGGAATGTATTCTGGGCATGCACCTGGGTCCTGTCCATTACAATCAGGTTTCTGTTGTTGACCACTGAGCAACTCCACCTGCACCTGCTGACAGTTGTTTTTCACAGACTTAGTTATTCACTTCTCCTTCCCAGAGTTTCTGAACGATGCAAGGGATTCAAATCTCTTTTTAGAGAGTTGGAAATTGCCTCACCTGTACTTCTGTTTTGCCCCCCTCAGGTGGGTGAGGCAATGAGGCGTATGCAGGAACGCCACAACATCGGGAAAGTCATCCTTCTTCCTGAACCCAAGAAGGAGGAAGACGAGCCTAAATCCAACCCCGAGCCAGGAGAAATCGCCGACACAACAGAAGCTGCTGTCAGCAAAGAGAAGAAAGAAGAGGCCAACGCAGCAGAAGTCAAGGCAGAGGAGGACTGAGTAAGAGTGTCTGGTTGAGTGGTGGATTCAAGCACTTCCACAATGATCTTCTCTATGGTTCAATTGTACAAAAAAAAAAGAAAACCAAGATGCCATTAATTAATTGTGTTTCTGAAGATTTGAAGTGAAATATATCTAAAGTGTGTTGTCCGTAAATGATGAGACAACACCGCTATGTCTTTTCACGTACTCCCGTCGTCGGTGACTGATGGCTTCTATTAGTTGGGAAGCCATCAAGAACACGCTCAGAAAATTGTTTTGACGATATAGTTGTTTAATTGTAATGAGAGATCAGTTTCTTAGTGCATTTTGTTGGATTATTTGTTACATGTCGTAAAGCCAACCGTGCCACCAGAACAGTGGGACCTCTCTGCCTTGTCAAACGCTCTTGGGTTATTTCCTTCCAAACAATGCCAAGCTGAACTTGGTATGACACGTGAAGGCCTGAGGTTCACGCGCTCCTCTAGGCCTCGCTCTTCCCTTGTGATCGATCTGCTTCTGCGTGCCTCTTTAAATGACTCGTGCCAGGTTTACTGAACTGTTAATTCAAGGGTTCCTCCTCCTCATAGGGCAAAACCCTTTCAGAGAGAAATTGGGATGTCGCCTCGCTTTTATCTCCAACTGCAGTTGTAATGTAAGACGCTTGATAACTTTGTATACACAGTTTTATTTCAGAGCACTTATGTAGTGATGGATTATTAAGCTTTCGTGTTGTTTAACAGTTGCTTTGCTTATGTGGTTACTTCCACCAGTGACCCCAAATGGTAGAAGTCGGCTGTGTGCAGGGGATTTCAGATGTTTTTTCCAGATGTGGATGTAATTCAATACGATGACGCAAAAGACAGAACAGAGACAAAAAAAGAGAGAGAGCTTTCCCCTCCATCCACACCACACCAGCTCAACACATTCCACTCGACACACTCCTAGTCCTGCTTTCTGTCATTCTGCTGTCAGTCAGGAGTTAAATGCTCTCAAAACCCCGCCCCCCCCCCCTCTCTCCAGCTGACTTTGTTTTGATGTCTAAAAGTCACTAATGAAAAAATGACATCAAGGAAGTTTCTTTCCATTTGTGACATTTCAGTGACCTGAAAAAGTATTGTTTGGTGGTTTTCCTGCTCGTAGTAAGAAGTAAGACCTGATGTGGATTTGGAGAAGGAATTGGAGTCTCATTCTGCTTGTGGTTGTAAGAGGTGTTGCCGTTCAGCATGTGAAGTTACTTACCACCTTATTGCCAGTGTGAGTATGTAGGAGTTATTCATGCTTCCAAGGATTATTGCTTCCATTCGGGGTGACCCGCTCTCCAGTCTTGAACCCACAAGCCCTGTGCCCCGTCAGCATGATAGATGGAAATGGAGCCAACCTAGCGAGCTCACACGCAAACCCCTGAATTAGCAATTGACTTCAACTCTGTGATGTATGGACACAGTCAGCAGGAAAATGTACATGATCTTAGTTTGTTTTTAGCACTGCACACACAGTAAGCCTCAATAATCAAAAGTGATTGCCTAAACTTAGATGTTCAAGAAGAATGTCATGCTTGCTTCTACATCTAGATCCCATTAGATCTGGTGAAATCACTAAATGACTGTAGGATTTTTATTAGGCCCTGGTTGAAGTGTGCATGTCTGAAATGCCTATAATATTAGTAAGCTTTATTATCATTCAACACATAAAACTAACCAGCTTCATTGAAAGTTACTTTAACTTCTTAAAGTGCCTTTTAAATATTAAAAAATAAAATACAAAATACAACTACAACCACACCAATGTACCAAAGTTACTGTAGACCTGTAGGTACTGTAGGTATCATGAAACAAGCTGGGCCCCATCCACAAATGCTTACAGTTTTCCTCAGTCACTTTGGTCGCTTTGTCAGATACTTTCTCAATACTACTTGTTCAACCTCCACATCATCTAGTCACTTGTGCACATCATAAAAGCAGCTTCTCATTCTTTTGAACAAATTGCAAATGCTTTAGCACATTCATGCAAATGGTTATGTCCAACTGTCTGCTGTTTCCTACATTATCAATAGTTTCTCTCATGTTGATCAAAATGTATTATATTGGTTCTCTGAATAGTCTCACCCCCCAGAACATCTTGGCACTAGTTCATTGCTTATGTCATTACATGCAAAACGGTTGAACCAGTTGTCATAATCTGTCAAGCATATTTTCTATACATTAGACTTTTTTTGTAAATGTGTTCTGAATTGATGAATCTTGACTTTCATTACAGCTTTTCTCAGTTGCTTTGGCTCAATTCTCCAATGACAGTTGAAGTTGTCAAAACAATGTGAAATTCTTCACAACATTTTGTTACCTGTGCACAACAGAAAAAGCATTTCTCTTTGCTACCATTTGCAAATATTTTAGCACATTTAGGCAAATGACAATTATGACTGACAATTTGAACAATTATTGGTTGTATATGTCTTTTGTAATTGATATGTGCCATACAGAAAAAGTGCAGCCTTGTGCATTTTCAATCATTGTCATCAAACCCTTCGCCATAGTTTCCATCAGAGTACACTGTTATATTGACAACATGGCTAAGCATTTTGACTATCTAGTACTCAATGACACAAGGACTTGTCATTCTGATGGCACTGACATGTTCACTGACATAAAGATTTACTTTTGAGAGATGAGCTAAGGATTTTGATGAACTAAGGAAGTTATGGGCTTTTACAGGTAATCCATTGTGTGGTGCTGTTTGTACCAATTGTTTCAAGAAATGCGCTTATTGTTTTGCAAATCTTATCGATGATTTGAGAAATGTACTAAAGCGACTTAGAAAAACTGTAATGGACTACCACCACAATTCCAATCAATGTGTATAATAAATAACTCCTCATGTTAAATATATCCAAATAATATCATTACATTTTTATCATGTACACCTTAAAGAGTTAGAAAAAGTACAAACTCCAAGTAAAGCCTTACGAAATGTAAAGCCTATGTCATTCTATGCCATTAAATTCTTTTTACAAACTAATCAAACTTGTTATTGTTCAAAAATAAATAAACACAAATAAAAATCAGTTATTAAAATCCATTATTTATAATGAAGATTGACCCATGCATCTACTCAACACATTTTCTATTAAACGGATTTACAATAATGATTACATTTATTACATTACAATCATTAATGTAATGTAATGTAGTGTATGTAATATAATACATCAGTATGTTTATGTTTGTATGTTTTGTTGTTCTCTGTGTCCAACATTTGATATTACTTTTTGGTAGGAGCACCTTTCGTTAAAAAATGTGATCGATACAGTAGTGAGAGACTGGAAAGATTGGGAGTGAGAGAGGGGGATGACATGCGATGACGCAGGATTCGAGCCCAGGACATCACAGTTACATAGTATGCACCTTAGCCAACCGCGCCCCTTGTCCAATTTATTGACGTCATTGCTCAGCTATGTTATTAAAGACTAAATGAACTGTAACATTGTTCTGCTCCAAACCCTTTGTCATGTCATCAACGCTTTGTCAATAAGTGGTGTTGCTAAAAGATTACAGTCTGTGTCCATGACTGTCATAAAACGCTTACACGGACTAATGCTTTGTTTTTTATATGCACTTGCATAGGCCTACTGTTCTTATCTATGCTCACATGGCACTAACTTGTCTGATGGGTTTGTAAAGTGTTATCAAATATCTTCCTCTGAGCTTGTGAATTATTGAACTAATTGATTCCATGGTGCTTAAAGGGGTATGAAGTAAACTAAGGTATTGAAGTCTTCAAAAATACAAAGTTACCTCTTGCTGCCACTTGGGGGCGCCAACGACTAAATAACAGAAAGTTACATAGTGCAGGTTTCAGGTAGCCTGTAATTGACACAAATGAGTCACCTTTCAATGGAGGCAAGTAGGCTAGTTAGGTAAGCTAATTAGACCAGGGTGTGTCCTTTTGTGCTGTGGGACAGTAAAAATCATACTAATCACACCTTTATGCTTGTACTTTTGCTTCGTTGTGAACGTTGTGCATATGACAATAAAAAACCTTGAACCTTGAACCTTGAACTTTGGATTTAGCCTCAGTATAGTATCTTATAATGGCATTCATAAAACCAGTGTTTCTTTCCTGCTGTGCCACCCTATGTTTTACCTGTTGTGTATGTTTAATGGACTGAATAAAGTGCATTGTTTAACGCCTAATTGCTCCTGTAGTAAGTGTCTCGGTATGTTTTAATATGTTTTTGGCCTTGGCTGTTTTATTCCATTCTTGCAGCTCATACTAAACGCTGCATCTGTAGTTTTATTTATCAATGGCTCCCCCTTGTGGTCAATCAAACTATGGCACATTGCATGTGTACATGTCTATATAAATAAATTGACAGAAAATTTCACTGCTGGTCCTCCTGCCTCATCTACAGTTTGTCCATCCTCAGCACCCTCTCCACCTTCCCTGCCCTCATGGGGTCTCTCCCCCCTTAGGAATTCCCACTATCACCAGTCTTTACAACTACTGCAGCCACTCAGGCCTCTCTTGATCAACAGCTCTCTTCCCGCCCTGCTCCAGTCTCACTATCTACCCCCAGTTGGGTCTCCCAGAGTGGCCCCAGTTCACTACCCACCAGTTTTCCATGCCACTGGAATTTTTACTGCACTTGATAAATTGCATGTAGTTGCTCTCCACCCTTGATAAACGTGTTGTTCAACACCCACCTGCCAGGCAAACTAAAACGCAGCCAAGTAGTCATACATTACCTAAGAAAGTTAGGATTGGTCATTCATGCACAAGCTCTTTGTGGTCCAATACAATACCTCCTGGAAATGTCATGTTCAATAAAATGCATCTGCTTTCCAGAATAGATTAGGGATGTTTAAATATATATTGTTGAAGAGTGATTAGATAGGCTACTACTGAAGTCTGTCCTTCAGCTTCAGGGCTGCCATGTTCTGCTACAGTGATAACACTATGCCTAACGCCCCCTTTCTTTATCAGCCAAGAACGTAACTCTTGGTGTTTATCTTGTTCATGCCTCTCCCAGAATTTGTGCAGCCTTTAGTATAGTAGAGACTGTTCTTGTCTTGATAAATAACCTGCCCTCTGATTAACCCCTTCACTGGTTAACCCCTTCACTGGCTGAAACAGTGAAGGAACAGTCTTCTACCACTGCTGACTCAGGCCAACAGAAATGCCTTCATTTATTTTTAGATGAACATTTCAAGCAGGAAGCAAAGGGAACACTTATGTTTTGCAGTATTGCAGCACACATAAATATGTGTTCGTTCCACAGGCTAGAAGCTAGTTGTTAGCCATGTCTATTATTATTATTATTATTATTATTATTATTATTAAAAAGACACTTTATCACAGACCAAGATAGCTGGCATTGACTTCTGGTAGCGTTCATTTGTAGACAGTGGAAAATAATATTCAACATCACCGTCACTGAAATGTTCAGCTAAACCTTAACACGTCAATTAATCTGAAATTGTACAAATTCCCGTTTCCATGACGACGTTATCATGGCAGTCATCTTGTCAAATGACCAGTCAAGAATGTATATGAATAATGTATATGAATATACAGCATGCTATGAAAAGGACATTTTGAAAAAGAAAACCTTTGTATTTTCATTTTTACAGATATGAATACGTTATTTTTTTCGGTGGGACTTGCGGCAACGTGCGTTTTAATGTGAAAATCTTGACCGGAAGTGCTATTTTCCTGCTGGCTGTGTTGACGTAAATTGTTTTAAATGGGAATGCCCTCTCCGCTTCTGTGGGAGTCTCCTTTAACCAATCTTGCCGCGTCACTGGGATGCGGTTGCCGAAGCCGGGCACCTACCATCCAAGCTGTTATGCCCACTAACGGTAGGCCTACACTTCTTTATTATTCTCCAGATATTCTTTCTATGTGTTTCTGTGTGATTTTACTGCTTAGCTTTGCGTGGTGGTCTTGGCCGCTTTGACAAACAACCAGCCAGAATAATTGTAAGACCGCTGCGCTAATGACTTTCAAGGGTAACCTCTCCTACAGGAATAGCTCCCCGCGTTTAAAATTAGATAGCTCAGTCTGTGAATATGCCCTATTAATAAGATAGCCGCTGTGGGAAAATAAACGGACGCTCATTTGTCATAATGCGTTGGAGCAGACAGACGGCACTATATAGGACGTTTAAGCAGATGCTGCTGACCACGACATGATAGTCCGTGGCCGAGCGGGTCTTATATTTCTATACTATGGTAGGCTACTTCCCAAAGAGCTGTGACATTGACAGAAAAAGGGTTACCGTGCGTCTCAATTTTCGCGTTAGACCAGTGTTTTCGGCCAATTTAATTATTTGGTACAAAGTTGCACTTTCTTGTAGGCTGTTAATGTGGTAGGCGTAAACCAAATATAGCCTACGGCCTAACGTGATGGTATGGAGAGACAGCTGTCATACAGACTGTCAGATCAGAAACCAGATTAACCGATGGCATGGCTGTTGCTGTAAATCAGCCTCCCAAAATAAACCTGCTGTAATCAAGCCTTTTAGGGCATACAGTAAATTTGACCTTTTAATTATTGATATCATTTTACATAGGCCTACATTTTACGTAAAAACGTACATATATGTATACATATATGTACATAAAATAAAATAATTTATGTAATACATTACATAAAATATAATAAATCTGGGTAATAATAATAAATATTAATAATAAAACCTTATACAAGTTATATATAACAGTGATATAAGGGGTTTGGCACTCTCAGTTTTTCCACTTATGGTAAAGATATGTGCAATGATGTAACACCTTCCAAGTCCAACCCACTCTCACTCAAGTTACAGCAAGTCTGCAACAGTGGAAGCCTTGTGCCTGAAACCTATTTCCTATATCAATGATCTGGCTGGCATGTGTGTATGTTGGCTTGCCCCTGAATACTATATGGAATTACTATGTGGTGTATTGGAATACTGCCAGCTAGTGGCCTGTTTATTGGCATGGTTGTGAAGGTAATTATGTATTGCATAACAGAGATTACTGAAGTGACATGAACTTTTATTCAAACACAGTTAGAATGAAATGTCCATAAAATGTTTCTTTGAGGTTGTCTTCCTGCGTCAAGTGTACTGCACATCCTGTTTGTTCTGTGGTGCTTTTGTTTAATTTAGATTCCATATCCCTTCCTTTCCTCTTGTAAACATACTTTTCCCCTACAGTGTATGACTAGTGATGAATCCTGACCTTTTCCTCAGCCCTCGTTGGTCGTTGATGTTGAACTCTTAAGTGCTGACTAGCTAGTTCACATGCCAATAGCCTTAGGCTGCAGTAAAAAAACAGCCAAAGAATGATGCAAAGTATGCTAGTTAGCATCCGTTGTCATTGAAAAAGAAATAACAGACATTCACTTACTGACAGCCTTTTATTCCTTCCCACCTGTTTGTAGGGAAGGGCAAGGCACCATCCCATTTCTGCACACACCAAACATGGAGGCACCTTCAAACCTGGCCTATGCCACATCACCAGCCAAGCGCTTTCTAGTCTTCTTTGACTTCGATGAGACCATCATCAATGAGAGCAGCGATGATGCTGCGCTGCGCGCTATGCCAGGCCAGCAGCTCCCTGATTGGCTGAAGGACTCCTACAGGGAGGGGCACTACAACGAGCACATGCAGCGGGTCCTGGCCTACATGGCTGAGCAAGGTGTGTCCAGCGACTCCATCCGATCGGTGGTGGAGAAGATCCCGCCCACGCCTGGGATCCCGGCCCTCTTCCAGTACCTCCTGAGCAAGCAGCAGGACTTTGAGTTGGTGGTGGTCTCTGATGCCAACATGTTTTTCATTGAGACGTGGCTGGAACATATTGGGGTGCGCCACCTTTTCCGGAGGATTTTCACTAATCCGGCCAGTGTTGATGCGACTGGCCAGATTGTGCTGCTCCCCTTCCACTCCCACTCATGCCCACATTGCCCTGAAAACATGTGCAAGCAGGTTATCCTGCGGGAGTATCTCGCACATCGGCAGGAGGAGCGCGGTGGTGCCCCCTTCCACAAGGTATTGTATGTAGGAGATGGGGCCAATGACATCTGTGCTTCTCTGGTGCTGGGGCCCAGGGACACAGCGTTCCCCAGGAGAGACTTCCCCATGCACCGGCTGCTGGTGGAGATGCAGCAGGTCCAGCCAGCCAACTTCAAGGCCAATGTAGTTCCTTGGGCCAGTGGGGAAGATGTGGTGGACTGCCTGAAGAAACTAACAGAGGAGAGATGAGAGAGAGAAAGAGAGAGAGAGAGAGAGGGGGGGGGGGGTATTAGTAAAAGCCCCAGAATATGTATGATTCTATCCCAACCCAGCACCAACCCACTTGGTACAAAGCTGTAGCCAAGTAGTATGCATAAATCTAGTTGAAAAACCTATTTTAATGCTAACCTTTATAAAACCCTAGTTGCCTAGTTGGATCAAATTTAAAAAACACGGCAGGGGTTAAAATGTGTGTGCAGCATTAGAACACAACTCACATTAGAATGCCGATAAATAAGGTCAACGGTCAAGTTGATCAGTATGAATGGTGTGGATACACAGTATTGCTGATGCACTAAGTAAGTTCTGGTTCTATAGTCTGCTCAAAATGTTGCAGATCTTCTCAACCAAAGTTGTGCCCAGTGTGCTCTGGAGTGAATTTAATTATAATCCAATGCAGTCCGCCCTTTGATCACCATGACCCTCTATATAATGTAATTGACTTGAGCTTTTACGAACTCATTTTATGTGACATTTCTGAGCAGTCTGAAACTCCGGGCCTTGGAGTTTCATGTAACATTGCAGTGACTCTAAAAGAATGGCAGCTTTACAATCTTCCATCCTTTGGGGGTCTTTATGTTGACAGGCGTCTTTTTCAAAACCTTGCACTTAAACACTTTCAGTTATTCATTCAAGGCCTTGATGATAGACTGATGAGTAGAATCAGGTGTTCTAGCACTGTCTGGGACAAAAGACCACACATGTAGTGGCTCTCAGGGACAAGGACAGGAGAGCACAGGGATAAGGTGACAGAAACTCACACACACACACACACACACACACACACACACACACACACACACACAAGCTGCAGAGGACACCCTGGTGCACACATTACTCATTACTGATACCCAATCTAGGACCTGATTATACAATGGTAATATACACCAACATGAGATGCAAAGGGAGACAAGGCTATGCCCTTACACTTGCACTGTGGACCAACATTATACCCTGCAACTCAAAATGTGTACCAACCAAGAGTACCAACATGAGTACCAAGTTTTTCCTTAGTTACAAGCTAGTAGCCAGTCCCCCTGATGCCTCTTTAAACTTCAAGTAAACAGTGTTATTACTTAAAGGGTAATTCCGGTATTTTGTAAACCTGGGCTCTATTTGTAGTCTTTTATCTATTTAGTCATTTATACCCCAAAATAGGTACAATAAGGAATTGTTCCTGTAGATCGCTTCAGCTGGCAGTCGCAAAATGGGCTGCAATGGCTGCAACGTAATCCGCAGGGGCAACTGCACGTGATCAAAGTACATCCACTAAACAACATGACAACTGACAACATTACAGAAAGGATCCCAACAGAGATAGACCTTTGTTTAACCAGAAAAAATAAAAATACCGGAATTCCCCCTTTAATATGGGAGGTGTCATATGCTATGTATAGGCTAACCCCTTCTTTATGATTGTATTTATTCCAGGTTAAAAGATTTGATAGGAGTGAATGGTTGAGTGTTTCAGTCTCTTTCTACATTTGCATGGTCAACTCAACATTTAACCTCATAGGGCCTCACTGAATTCTTGACAGAAAATGGAAAATTAAGATATACTGAAGGAATGCTTGTGTTCACTGAATATAATATTCAGAATAACTTTGGAATACTCTATTTTTGAGTTGCAGGTGTAAGCATCCTATACTAGTTTTCCCCATCCTGTTTACAATAACACATCAGGCATGTATACATCTGTTGATTTTTGCAGTCCGTGTAAGTTCAGTTTCCATGTTAATATTTGGCATTATTCAGAATACTGGATTTGCTAGTATCCAGAATACTGTGTGCATGTAAACTCTCATTGATATTTGTCCAGTCTAGTAATTTTAGGTTAATGGCAATATGAATAAGTGAGGGGTGTTCAAATTTTCAAAATTTTCTGGAAATACATTTGTATTGTATTTTAAATATTTATTTAAAAACAATTCCCGTCTATTTAAAATAATCTTCCTCAATCCCTTGCAGTTAACAATAGGGGATTTGTGCTTAATGCTGTTGATGAAAGCATTTAAGGGCAAATTAATTAATATTAAAGTATTATTCCAGAGACACTGAACAATATAATATTGTATAAATACGATAAAAGTATTTCTACCAGTGTTGTTTAACTTTTAGTTTCTCAGGGAGTAGAAAATAAAATGCTAACAAGCAAACATAGCAATAGGTGTTTATAAAAAATAGATTCATTTGCACTCTCAGATTTGCTGCTCTAAGAACAAAATATTAATTTATGATGGACAAAAATATACATGTTCATGAAATGTAACCTAGGCCGGAGGAATTCGACCCCATGCCATAGTATCTGAGATCAATACCTGATCCATCAATTATTTGTGACAAGGAGACGAAGGTTCTGAGAGCTTCAGGCTTTATGGTGCTAGAATTGTCAAAATATAACAGGGACTTAGTTTTACTTGAACTGTCTGTGTATCTGTAAGACTTCCATGGAGTTTTGTGCAATAATTAAGCGCAGTATACTTGACATGATGGTGAAGAAATGATGGCAGTTGTTGTACTGTAGTTGCCTAACATGTTTTCAGCACCACTTCCTGTTAGATATGCTAAATGACTCCAGATTACCAAACTAAAATGTTGTACTGAGTTTAAAATAGTATTATGGCCTCACAACAACCAAGTAAAATAATATATTATCAGGTCTCTGCTGGGCTAATGTGATGCTTTTTTGCATTTTTGTTTTGTTTGCTGTATCTTAAGTGTATGTATCCTTAAACAAAAAATGAAATCATGTGTGTAATACATCATTGTAACGGGAATATAAAGCCATTACCTGATAAATCTGTTTCTGTTGTGCGTCATAGTCATACTTCTATCCTACTACCACCCAATTTCCCGTTAGAGATCAATTAAGCACATCATATCTTACCAGTTGTTTGTCTAGATTCTTGGTGTTCTGAAAACGATTCACTGTGGTCTTACCAATAGTGATGGAGAGGTCTTTTGGTGGGCAGGACTTTCCTGGGAGCTCAGTCTTGTTCAGTTTGAGACTAAGGTGGTGGAGATCCAGCTGGAGTTGTCACAGAGGCAAAACAGGGTGCACCCCTCAACCTGAAAAAATAAAGAAATGCAGTTGTGTATCATCGGCATAGCAATGGTAGAAGAAGTTGTGAGATGTGATGACTAGGCCAAGTGATGACAGGATGTCAGGCTACCTGATAAGGGCAGTCCCACAGGTGGGAGACAAACCATGACAGATAGTGGCAAGAAGTATCTAGTGGTTGACAGTGTCAGGTACAATGGGTGGATCTAGGAGGAGGAGGCCTGAAGCCAGAGCAGCGGCTCAAGCAGAGTACATTCAAGAATTTCGGAGAGAAATACTTGTCTGTAAATTCTGATGTCAGATCTGTCAACAGTTGGTTTCTCGAACAAAACTGAGTGTCCTGGTGGTTCATTTGGCTGTGGTACATACCATGTAACTGTGATATTCTGTGTTGAAATCTGGCTTGAGACCCTTTTTGCATATCATGTTCCCTCTTTCTCCCCAATCTTTCCTGTCTATCTCTACTGTCAACTACCGAATAAAGGCAAAATGGCCAAAAAATAATCTTTAAAAAAAAACAGAAGAGTGACTAGCTCACATGAAGGCAGATAGTACACAGGGCCAGTAAGGGGAACAGACCTGCAGCGATGGTCTGGAGGAAAGAGGAAGGGCTGGAATGGAATCAAGAGGTTATAACTAAGGAGAAGGATACAGAAATATCAAGCCAGTGACAGAGAAATTCCAAGAAGAAGGAGTGAGTGACAGAGGGCTGGAGGGTAGCTAGGATGACATCATTTTTCTTCTCAAAGTAGGTGACAAGATGACAAATGGTCAAATGTTTCAGCAGCAGAGACAGAAGAGGGAGGAGAGGAGAGACCATCTGACAAGCCTTCTACATTCAATTTGCAAGACTTCACACAGCCCAGGGCTAGGTCTAGAGGAGAGTGGACAGAGAAGGTCAAAAGAGGGTGAGGAGAGAGCAGACAGAGGTGACAGAGTCTGTCGAGAGTGACAGGAAGGAGTCAGGATAGGACAGAGGAAGTGAGGAAGGAAGGATGTGATGATCAGCCAGAATAGAGGGGGTAGTAGAGAGGAGAATGAAGAAGGAAATAAAATAGTGGTCAGAAACATGAAAAGAGGTTACAGAGAGAGAAGACCAAGTCCAGCCTATTGTCAGCTTTGTGAGTAGGTGGTGTAGAGAGAATTAAATAAAAAGAAATAATGGAATTCAACTTCTCTGTGGGGGAGTTGAGGTCACCCAGAATAGCAAGGGGTGTCCCATCTTCTGGAAATGTACTGTTGAGGTCTGGTCAAAACATGAGTGCCACATAAATTTTGCACACAGGCTTGAGGTGCATATATGAGAGGTAACAGGTACCCCAAAGTCACTGTTGCCTGTTGTTGTTGCATGTCCCCAGTTTATTACAATATATAATAGCAGTTGATATTTATCTGGGTTTTTTTTTGCCATTTGCACATATTACATCTCATAACCTACTTCTGTTACATTGTCGTTATCACTGTTAGGTTTCCTGTCGTCATTAGTAATGCACGTTATACTATCTCATTTGCACTGCCAGACTAGGTAATCATGGGTGGCCCAGTGGCCCAGTGGTTAGCACCGTGGCCTCACAGCAAGAAGGACCCAGCCAGGCTTGACTCCTGGCTCTGTCTGTGTGGAGTTTGCATGTTCTTCCCGTATTCTCATGGGTGCCCTCTGGTTTCCTCTCCATCCACTTATATAGACATTTTGTCATGGCATGTCTGTTTATTGCAAAACCACAATTTCACCACAATCACTCCCATAAAAGGAAATATATAAACAGAATGGACAGTGTTCAGGCCTTCCTCGATAGATTCCCTTATCTAGGAGCAGCTGGGTGTTTGTGTGTAAAATGTGGCTGCTCTACCACTGCTGCTGTAGAGGCCCCTAGTACAGTCTACTTAGCAGATAAAGGTAATTTTAACTGAATAATGTAATTGCTAGAATATAGAATAAACCCCAGCACAACTCAAAAAAGGTTACTCAACCTACTGCAGCGAGTGTCTGTGCACATAATCCTCTTGACCTGAAGATGGCGCCATGTCATTTTACCTTCATCACAAAACCGCATGAGCTAGTCTTAAAATAACTGGTGGTCAGGAGGACATAAGAATTTGTGTTGATTTTTACAGTTTACCGGTCTATCAAGCACAAGGAATTCTGTTACGCTGGGTTGATGGGTTAATGAGTGATTGTGACACAAGTTGGGATCCCTCTGTGTACACCATAACGCTGATGTGAAGTCATGAAACAACTCTCACGCAACATGACAGCAAAAGGCTCAAGGCTGTGGCACTGGAGATGACGTTTGGTGTTTGTACGTGCCTCGTGTCACTCTGGTCATGTGGTGGTTGAAATGCTGCTGAAGTCAGCCGAGTAATTTGTCGATTCAGCTTTCTCCGTTTGTACTGTATGGAATTCCATTTCCAGTCTCGTTTTAGCCTAACTTAACTGACCAATAACATAACTAACTCCCCTACTCTGCCTTCTTCGTCTCTCCTTATCTCTTGCACAATGCCTTCTGTCGTATGAGATATATGCAACCCACATACTCACATATTGTTGCATCTAATCTCATCTCGCCAACTTTTCTCCCACTCTCCATCTTCCTTCTCTCTGTGTTTATCCTGTCACTCTGTACCCCGGGTGATTCCATGTTATTGTTTCTGTCTACCATCATATTTTCTGTTGTCTGTCCAGGCCCCTAATAATAATGTCACAGAAAAGCTGACTGTACAAAACACTGTTAGCCTGCACTGTCTTTCTTCCACTACCCTTCTCCCCCCCCCCTTTTCCAATTCTCTACGTATGGCTGCCTGGAACACCCGAGTGTTAAGTCTGAATTCCTTTCAGGGAGAAAATGCAACCCACAGCTCTGATGGTATTACCTGAATTGATCTTTCAATTTAGCTCATATTGAGGCTGATAGTATTAGGGAGAGAGTACATGCTGTGTCTATTATCTTGAAATGGGCAAAAGATAACTTGTTGCCCAACCCAATTGTCAATGACTTCAGAAGGTAAGTGAATGGGAGGGAAACCTAATTCAAATCAATCTGTGCAGATTGATGACAAATAGTCTTTGAGGATCTCAAAGTCATCAATGACCGCCTCCCAGCTCTCTCTTCCTTCCTGCCCCCACCAGCTCTACTTCAATACTAATATCCTGATACCATATACCAATCCCAACTGATATGACCCTTCCCTCTCCAATAACAGAGGAGTCCCAACCGTTGAAACACTTTAAATTGCCACTGCTTTCCGATGGTTGGTTTCATGGATAACCTCATTGATTTTTCTCCATTCAATTACTCTTTTCCGAGGTGAAAGATAACTCACTTAAGGGACTTGGGCCTTGTAAGAGGTCACTCCGAAGTAGAGCATGTGCTTCCTATGCCAAAATGCTATCAAGCTGATTAGGATCTAAGTGTTTCCCATCCTCTGTGTTTGATTCTTCTGCTGATAGTCTAATAATACAATGCCGACCAAGGGTGAAGCTAATAGCTTTGAGAGACGCCCCTCCTTGGCAGAAGC
The DNA here is from genome assembly GCA_034670385.1 of Hoplostethus mediterraneus. NCBI lineage: Eukaryota > Metazoa > Chordata > Actinopteri > Trachichthyiformes > Trachichthyidae > Hoplostethus > Hoplostethus mediterraneus. The sequence goes on along the minus strand of JAXDDW010000011.1, from coordinate 6,633,561 downwards.
ACTCGATTTGCAACTGTCATAGTTTGAGAGACAGCAATAGAAAGGGTTTGAAGTCTGTCAAATGTCCTTGAGAGGACCAGTAGAGGAAAAAGTCTTAGCAGGTCATAAGTCGCAGGTTTTGCACAGATACAATCTTTGTTGTTCTTGAGGTGAACACGACATTTAACAATGAGGAGGAACAACACTGCATTGCGAGAAGCTGTCGTGTGATCATCAGTTAACACCTTTTTTGTTCTTGTTTTTTGTTTTTGTTCATATTAAATATTTGGGATCTTGTATATGATACAAGTTAAAATACAACACACATATCAATATACCACCACCAAACATACAGTATTAAAAACTGTCAGTGTACATGTCTGTGCAGTTGTCTATAAGTACATCTGCTATCCCCCAGGCTAAATATAGACTAGTGTGGATAAATATATAAGTAGTCTGCCCACTCTTGTCCACTCCCTTTTCATAAGTTCAGATTTACTGCTCTGTGAAACATAATCAACTCTATCTGGTGTTTTGTGCAGCTTGAATTAGAATTAATTGGTTTTAATCACCCAGAAACTGCTTTGTGATGTTGGTTACGGAACAGCTTTAGGTTAGCAACACAATGTGAGACTTTTTTTGGACATACTTGACTGTATTGCATGCCATCTAGTCATTATCTGCCCTGGGCATTGTTGGCGAAGCAGCTGTCCTGTCTGTACTTGATAAAGCCACCGTTTCAGTGTGCGATCAAGAAAATCCTCATTTCTTCACTTGGTAATCTTCAACATGTCAATGATAACAGATCATCACATCAGAAGGAATTTGGCTTGTGGTGATGTCAGAAAACCCCATCAGAGTTAGTCTTCACTGACTTTTGGAGAGGCTGTCTGCACAGAGACATACTTGGAAACACAGCAGTTCAGCTGAAATTTCAACCAACAATATAAAGAAATGTACTAAGCATTAATTTATGCTTTTCCTATTTTCATAAAATGTTAATTAGCTTGATATTACTTAATATGGTGTATACTATGAATTTACATCCTAAAGATTTTCTGCAGAGTACATGGGCGGGTAAAGTCACTACACTATATCCTTGGCAGGTCTACTTGATCAAATTGAGATGTGAGTCAAGCCTGGCATGGATATTAAACCATCAGATGTGGTAAGTAGCAAACACACACACACGCGCGCGCACGCATGTCCTCCTCGCGCGAGCTCATTTGCATTCCTACACTCGCGGTTTCATCTCCAGTCTCCTGGACAACCAGTCAGTTTGACACTCGGTGACATCTGCACCTAGAAGAGACTTTGTGGATATTTTTGGGGGACATGTATGAGTGAACCTGTCGCCACCAAAGGTAAAGCGACGTGCCGTTAAATGAGGAATACATTCACAAGGAGTATCTTACCGGCTTTTTGTAACCTTAACAAATTCAGAGCGTGGCAAGCAGCGCCACATGTGAGTTCTGCTAGGTGAGGATGCTGGTTAACTTAATCCTCGTAGGAAGTAAGCCCGTCTTCCTCCCTCGTGAAAATTTGTTGAAGGGTGAACCGAAGTTTACGGGAAAAAAACGGTAGATATCAGAAATAACAAGTAATGTCTTTCTATTGTTGTTAAATCTTGTAGTCAACTATCATTTAAGCTAAGTTAGCTTTAAGAACGTCAACGTGCTCTTTTTCAAACTGATGAACTGGTGGGTTGCTAACTACCAGCTAACATTAAACACATTAAAACTTCAGTTTTTTTTACAATATTTTTTATTTTAAGCAAATTAACATTTGCTTAATTCGACAAATATGCTTGAATAAAATGTGGTAATGCGGTAAAATGTGATTATTTGACAAATTCAAAAAGCCAGTCTACACAACCCTTTGTTTTGTTCCTGTTACTTAAACTAGTAACTAGGAATTTGAATATCACAATATTTCATTTTTCTTTCAAATTAGAATGCATTTTAAACTCGGCTAGGCAAAGTCATGAATTGAATGGTAAAATATGACAACATTTCTAGGCTAATAGGCTAATTAAGTCAAGTCACGTTTATTTGTATAGTCTCAAAGGGCTTCACATTGCCCACCCCCAATCTTAGACCCTTACTTAGGAGGAAAATGACCCTTACTTAGGACAAGGAAAAACTCCCACAAAACTTTTAGGAAAAAAAAAAGTTAGAAACCTTAGGATACTAAGAGAGGGATCCCCCTACCAGGTCGGTCAGGTGTGCAATAGATGCCAAGGGTGGGTAAGCAAAATGGAATATAAACAAAGTACACAGAATAAACACAATAGGGACACATGTGCGAAACATCCAGATCTGGTGGTGGCAACAGCAGCTTGGTCAGCATCGTCTTAAGAGTGGGGAACCATGAGGATGCCAACCCTGCCCAGCCACAGCCTGGAAAGAGATAGGAGACACACCCATACACATGCAGACAGACTCATTCATGTACTCTCACTCACACAAACAGACAGACCAGCATGAGTGGACAGGAGCATATAGACCGGGTATTTAACCTGCGTTTGAACTCTCCATTACCAATTCTGTCATCTTGTAGAATTGTGGGGAATTTGACTAAATAGTCATTTTATGGTGTCTACATCTGTGTTTGATTTGCAGGCGCATGGACTTTGAAATCTCTTTGACTTCTGGTCTCAGCAAACAAGGAGTGCAGGGAGGATAAAACGGAAAAAGGTAATGATTGTTTTCTTTAATTACAACAAAAAACAATTTGAATGTTATATATTCATTATTATCTGCACTGAAAATAACACACTTTAATGCTCATGTACTTATTTATTATTATTATTATTATTATTATTATTATTATTATTATTATTATTAGCAGTAGTAGTATATCCAAATAATGCTTTTTTTCACTCAGAATTCTACTCGGAATGGTAAATTTATCAAAATTCTAAAGGCATTTAGCAGGGGATATCTAATGTACACATATAGATGACTCATTAGTCATCTATATATGACATTGCAGTTTCAATTTAAATGGTGCACTTTTAGGTTGAAGAAACTGATGAAAAATAGGTGAAGGGACTGAAAAAATTTTGGTATTGTTTTGTCTGAAGCATATTTTTTTGTTTAATTTCAAATTAAGTGAAATGGAAAATGAGTTCTAAGGTAGTGTTACAGGTAGCGTTACAGCTTTTGCAGCCCTGGAAAACAATCAATCAAGGCTGGAGCTGTATATTAATACTGAGAATTCCAAGTTGATACCTGTGGGACAAGTACAACTTCAGTTGCAAATTGTGGAATACAAATTCAGTTTATACAATCCAAATACAATTTTTCAATAGACTGATTGAATTACACAAATTAACATTAATGCAAATAAAACTCAAGCTTTGCTGCCACTATTATCAGCCTAAACTTCAACGTGGAAGATTTCCTTTGATATTTACGCAATGTTTTTAATTAGCATATACTGTATGCCTTTATGGTTATTTAAGGATTTGAATAATAATGATATAGCTAACTAGTTAGCTTTGAAAGAAAACGCAATCATTTACTTTTCACAGCTTGGGCCTTCTTAGACAGGCATGTACCATGGCTGGGTGCTCTTGTAACTTCCAAACGTCAAATAGTTATTTATATATTATTTATATTATTATTTATTTATATATAGCAGGTCTATGGCCTGGAGACACCTCAGGAAGGTGCACTGTATTCTCATAAGGAATTCATCATGGCACTCTATATCTCAGGAAGGTGCACTGTATTACAATAGGGAATTCATCATGTCACTCTATATCTACTAATCCCTTACAACCTGGCCTCAGGTTGTAAGTTAAAACTTTGTTAAATAGTGCAAGTTAGTTTGTGAAACAGGACATCTCTAACCCATGCCTGAATGTCATCTCATATATAAAAGTACATTTCATGTGTTTGTTAAATTACATTGTGTTTAGCTATTGTTATGACTTAGATGAAGATCAGACCACATTTTAGAAGCCATTCATGCAGGTAATTCAAAAGGGTTCATAAACTTTTTCTTGCAACTGTATGTCTGTGCTGGGCTCTCATTGTGCACACTGTATAACCAGAAGTGGAGTTACTGGCTCTGTGAAATGTCAAAGAAGGTTAGTGGGCATTAATTGTACCAGTGAACACAAGTACTACAACATTTTCAAGCAGACATCTGTGCTTAAAGAGATTGATTTATAGTCTTGGATTATTATTATTGTATAGCAGAGTGATAAGTCTGGCTGATGAGCTGAAAATGAGCGGTGTGAAGTGATATGTGAAGGATTATACCCAGACAGTCTTGCCATCTGTTTGTGTTTGGGTGGTGATAGTTGTGCTGCTGGCGTGTCGGAGTGCTCAAGAACCACAGCAACATGCTTGTGCACATACGTGCTTAAAGACGGTAGATTCTTTGAAACTTTCTGCATTTAATCAGACACTCATACATACAGAGTGATCCCAAAGGCTCTAATCTGTACCCTGGCAAATAGGACATTACACAACATGGCCAGATGTGCAATTTTACAAGGCGCGTGACTATTAATGAGACAGGTCATTAAAGTGCTCGGGACTCTTTTTCCAAAGACAGAACATAAGCAGAAGCATGTTTAAACTGAGGTCAGTAGTAGCTGGGCCTGGTTCTACAGGGGTGCTTTCAGATAAAGATTTGTTCTCCCCTTAGTTTTAAATTCCTGTTTTTCCCCATCCCTGCTCATAGTTGCACTGACCTATATATAAGTAGACATCGTCAACCGGGCTCTGCCCATTGATGCAAGTCAAGCCAGTTATGCTTGCTATTTCACAGAAATCCCAGTGTGATGTCACAGCACCATTGGTAGAATTCTGGGTAAGGGACCTGCTCACCCAATCAGATGCTGTTACATGAATGACCAATCAGGATTCAGTTTGCGTTAAGCCAAGATGCCGTCCCGTTTCTGTGACCACAGATGTAAACAAAGGTAGCGGGTACTCATCTTCTTTCACAGTAAGTGAACATTCTGAATGCTGTATTTATTCATTGTAACTGTAACATGTCAAAATCACGCTCATCTACATTACGTCCCAGTGGTTTACGTACAGGTATTAAAAGGGTGTTTTGCCGATCTTTTAAAAAATATTGTAATTATTTGGTGGTGATTTTTCTACGATTTATAGAAGCTATAACTGTGGTATAGACCCACGTAAATTCATGTTTCAGCTATTGATTTGGTAGTCTATGGGGAAAGAGGCCTTACTGCACCATTACGTAGTGGCCAGCTGTGGTACTGCAACTTTGTTTAAAAAAAGTGATGTAAGTACTGGCAGGAAGTAAGCTGACTTTCTGGGCCCTTGCATAATTGACGTTGTCCACACACTGATACCATTTTCAATTATTTCATGACTTATTTCATTTCTCACTAAGTTAGGCTAGGTTTAGGCTACTGTAGCTAGCAAGTGATGATGAGGTTAGAGTGGACTTTTTTGACTGGGCCAGCAGGTGGCATTAGCCACAGGTTTCGACCACCCAACCAATAGGTTTGTCCCTGTTAGCAAGTTCTCTGAAAATGTAGGTACGGCTCATGCAGTGGAAACAGTATGCTGCTACTGTTGCTAGACTTACTGGATGCCCCATAATGCATTGCTTCTGAGTAACCTCTTTGGGTGTGTGTCACTTTCAGCTTTGCATATGGGCATGCTAGCATGCTAGCTGGTTAGCCTGCATGTGGTAATTGACCATAGATATTAGCAACTAACCAGTTTGCTTTGATTATGGTACCTCACACTAGCCACTATTGTTGTGGTTGTAAACCAATGTCATAATAAATATAGATGCATTGTTAGCTATATAACAATGTTGCCATACACCAATAATGGCATTTTTGTTCCTTTCATCCAAGGACTGATGAGGAACTTTCTCACCGTTCTGGCTCTGGGTTGGCTTGGAAGGGTGGAGGCAGCAGCCCTCTAGCTAATAAAATATACCCAAAATAGCTACATTTAAATTATATACCAAAAATGTCATAGAAGTATAAATTATATTTTATATTACTAAAACAAATAGGCAAATGGTTTCATCTGTGGGGTTTTATAGCTTGGCCTAGGTATGCAATCTATTGTTTACACAATATATACACAAATGTGAAACCTCTGCTAGTAATAGTATACTTAATTACTACTTGAGTGCACAAACCAGAATGGCCCAGACACCACTAGGCACACCTAGTCTTGATTAAATTGTTTCCAGCCCCATGAGCACTCTGCATACTCTGCCATTGGTCTCAAATGAAGCAAAATGCCAAGGCAGTCACTGGTTCAGAGTCAGGCCTGCATTAGTAGAATATGCATTTTAAAACGTACAGGTGCTTTTCTCATCATTTCAGAAAATATGAATCTGTCTGTTGGCGTCACATGCATCCAGTGTTAGTTTTTTTGTACATTATGGGTGATGAAATTCTGATTAGACTTAGTTTGCTGTCTCTGGCTTTTGAGATAATAGCAGGTGTATTTTAGGTACAGTATAGTCAATCAGATGTTTGATTAGTCTCATAAGTTAAATGTACAAGACCAAAGGAGAGGTGAGCTCATAGAGCAGCTCTCTGAACATTATGGGCCCATATTTATCTACAGTAGAGTCAACTGATGTCAAGGTAAATATGTAGTCCTACATGTGTGTAAAGTGTTTTAACCACAATTAGACAGCCTGCCAAATTCCATTCACAAATGATATAATAGACAGATTGTAGCCTTCAGTTCAAAATATTAAATACTGATTCCAAATTGATCAGGGTATGAAGGGAGAATGAAACTGAAAAGAATAAAATACAGCGCAATTACTATGATGTTCATGATACACAGTTCTATATATAAGTATACTATTTTAAGTATAAAATCCCCAAAATGAGCGTTTATGATATCTATATAAAAATGCATGGTGGGCAGACCAGTAAATCTGCAATAATAAGAATTGATTTACATAATTTTAAATCAGTAAGAAAGAAAGAAGTAAAAAGACCAATATGTTGTTTCTTTTCTTGTGGTTAGGCACCCTGATGAAAATCACATGCCTCTGCAGCCAGGGGGTTCTGGTGCTGCATCTGGCCTAACAAAGCTCTCACTCTAAGATCAAAACTGCAAGCAAATCAAAAGAATAGCTTTTTCATTCAAGCCCTAAACGCTTAGACAAGCTTTTTCTTCTTACTGTGCACAACAATGTGAAAACATAATTGATTTGATACAGTGACAGTTCAAGTACAACCTCAAGCATGCTTCCTTATCACTTTACTCCGTTTGACTCACTCGCTGTCCCCTGTTAGTACATGAACGTCAAGTGCATTTCATTCACATGTGACAGCGCAGGAGCATGGATTGTTCCCCCAATCTACACACACATGCACACGCATCACATATCCCACATGGAAACACAGCCTATCCCATGAATCAAAACCTTATCTTCTTTTTACATAAGTGACTTTCACAGACCGAGTTTAGGGCAGATGGATGTCTGCAGGTCAGACAGAGGTTTTGGTTCAAGTCAGGAGAGGATTTTACTATGGACACAAATGAAGTGTACGACTGACAGAGGAAAGTGTACTTTCAAAGCTAATTCTGTGCTCTTCCTCTCTTCCTTTCTCTTCCTTTCTCCTTTCTCACTTCTCACTAGTGTGTCCTGCTGCCTCTTTGCATAGCCAGTTAAGTAGCTAGCTAGTGTGCTTGTGCCTCAAAGCAGCACTTTACCCCAGCCCACCTGCTTTTGCTAATTATGGCACACAGAAATATGTTAGCGTGTAGTTGAGCCATATTTAAAGTTAATGTAGCTTTAATTTTGTTTTTCGATGAGTTAATCGTATTATGTTGCTCATTCTCGTCATGTGTTAAATCTGCAAAGAAGTAAAACACAGTTTGTTTTTGGCAAATAGCTTGATGTTCACATTTCCACAATTATAAATTATCCTATTATTAATGTATGTGATGTGTGCAATGAGAGCTTACCCAGTACTGTCAGAGAATGATAATGTTAAACAAGCTATTAATGCAATATATCAGTGTGCTAATGTAGTGCAATTATGGACAAGCAGGTAATGACTTTGCCCCAATTAATCACAGTTTTAGTCGAGTCAGTGACTTAGCATCACATTCTATAGGGATGAATGCAGATTCCACAGGGATATGAAAGAACAAAGGTCCCACAGTTTTCCATTTAGTGAAGAAATAGACGCTGAGAGTTTTGAGAATGGAATGATTTCAGATAATCAGCCATTTACTGTACATTCATAAAATACCACCAGCCTACCCCAGCCCCACATACATATAAATCTGCTGTGTCTTGCCAGTGTATAGGCAGTCAAGTAGAGTCATGATCTCAACGCTCATCAGGCGACATTCAGTAACAATAGCAATTACGGTAAAGCATTCCATTGTTGTCATTACTTTTCCCTTTGTGTACTACTGCCAAGGGTGTGTTTAGACATGAGTTTTAGGGCACAGCTATTAAAAGAATCAAGGATAAACTTGTTGCTGTTGCAGAGAAATGCCCTGTTTGAAACCCATGTAAAGGAAAGACAAAGACTTTGTCTCTGTTGCGTTTCAGAATTCCACAGTGAATTGCATTTGGGGCTAAGCATGGTTCCAGTTATTCTACATCTGGCAGAAGAAATAAGTGCTTATACTCTTCACTGCCAACAAAGAGCAGAAACACTTACACCAGAAGAGTGTGTGACATTTTCATTTATAAAAGATTTGGCCTAGTCTCTGTGTGTATGAGTGTGGGAAAGAAAGAAATAGAGAGAGACAGACATAGGGAAAGAAATATTCAAAATCTTTGTGTTCTCCCTATATATTATAAAATGTATGTAAACTCATTGTTGCAATGTCACGGGTTGGACCCAAATGCAGAGCCGAACTCAGAGTAAATAATGATTTATTGAGGGAAAACCCGGGGATAGGCTGGAGCGGAGGCAGGGGAAGGAGCAGGAGGCGGGAGCAGGGAGAGCCGGGGAAACTGATGTTGGATGCGGCTGGCAAGGCAAGCAGGTGGTGAACAGGCAGGTCGACAGACAGGCAGGCTGGCAGACGGAGAGACGAGATGATGGGCTGGGTAACAGGCAATGATCCTGGGGTAGAGGAGAACAGGGTTAACGAGACGTAGGGAAAGCAAGAGTATAACTAGAACACACAATTGAATCAACCACAGCGGCTGAATCAACGATCTGGCGATGAGTGGGAGAAAAGCCGGGGTATTTTGATGGTTGATGGATAGCAGGTGTGCGGGGTAGAGCAGGTGAGTGGGAGGTGGTGAAGAGTCAAGGAGGAGCCGGAGTCTGAAGCCACGCCCGCCAACACATACACACAGACAGACAGAGACAGACAGGTAGAGACACAAGGGGGAGGAAGAACACAGGGAACACTGGTGGGACGGTCGAGACTGTGACACTCATCTCCTCTCCTAAGTCCTTGAGAGATATTGTGTTTGTATTTTCAATGGCAAAAAGCTCTGACTATAAGGGGGTCTGGTGTGTGAGTGACTATGAAACTACTAGTATACTATATATATAGTATATATAGGAGACAAGAGAACCGTATAATTTGGTTTTACCTGTCTCCCTAAGCATCCTCCATTACCGTGCCCCTTCTAAACAGTTGATTCATTAGATTGTACACTTTGTTAAATTTTGTCTTTACTAGATTAACTGAATTTTATATAATAATCTGGTAATTGCTTTATTCACATCAATTTCCTCTTGGGAGAAGCTTTTGGGGCAGAGCTGCTCCAGACCGCTCCGCTCAGAGCTGTTCTCTTCCATTACAATGCTGGTTTGTTTGTGTTGTGGGAGCTGCTGTCAATCCAGTGATATCAAAGTACTGGAGACACTGTTGTGAAGTGATTGCTGGAAAATGCAGTGCAAAACACCAAAGCAATGACCACTCATAACCACAAGTGTCACCAAAATCAAGAAATGTATCATCATATCATAAATGTATTTGTATTTTTAGAGTGTCAAAAAACTATTGATGCAAGCTACTGCCACTGTGTGCATAGTGATCAAAATAATTTATTTTGTACCTTTTGTACCTTATTTGTGTTCTCATGAAACTTCTATCTATGCTGAACGCCAACTTGGTGTAGGCCAACCAGGTCTGCATGGCCATATTTCACAATTTGCTTCTGTGTGTGGGCATGTATGCGTGAGTGGCAGCCGCTGTCATTCTTACAGACATGTAGAGTGACTCAGTGAGTTAGGGACATTCTCTGTTATAGGCTGGCCCCTCCAGGGTCCGGCAATAATCCAAGATAGACAAATGCCTTATATATACATAACTGTACAGTATAGACTAAAAAAAAAACTCTCTTGCTGTGTCTCTGTGCCTCCCTCATAACTCTTGTACTTCCCAGACTGCAAGGAGCAACAAAGTCCTTGTGAGTGTCTGTGATTCAGGGTGGGAGGTGGGTCTTTGTAATGATCTTGATTGTAATGGTATCTGTTGTTTTGTCTGCCTCTTCTGCCTTTGTCACACTTGGCCGCTGGCACAGTGCTGTGTTTGTGTGCAGAAATGTTGTCTGGTGTCCTCAGGATCGACAGAGGACGACACTGAGGATGTCACTGATGAGACGAGAGTTAGTTTGAGTCCTCTAGGTCACACAGTCATAAAGTTCTTGAAGTTATTGTCAGTTACATGAAAATATTAGCAAAAGATGTTTGATATAAAAAAGTGAAAAAAGAAAGTGCTGTTGACAACGGAATCAGGGTCCCTGGTGAGAACAGGGTTAGTTCCATGTTTAGTTCCTTTACAGTGATACTTCAACTGTAAGTTACTGAAAACAATGAAAATGCCTCCTCTGTCTGAGAGTGGTGCGCATTGGCCCATCATTGAGTTAGCTCAGCTGACTGACTTACAGATGAGCTCCCTGACTGCTTTGCTCTAAAATCCTATCTGGTTAACCATAGGGCACAGAACAACCATCCAGTTGATTGTAATAGTGTGAATGTCAGCAATCAGATATAGGCAGACTTGGGAATAGTCAATTGTGAAAAAATGAATAAGAATTATGTCTAAGATTAAAAACAAGACTGACTGCTTGCTTGGCAAAGTGCTTATGCATGTATCTTCTCTAGTGTTATTCCTTTGGACCACACTGTTTGTATGGGCAAGTCCAGGATTGACTACTCTCATCAGCATTGACACTGCCAGCTGAAATCTAGGAGAAGGCAAGGCATGCACATATATGGGGGGAGTGTGCAGTAGGGGGAGACAGCCAATCAGATGATCATCTTGTCTTGTTCAATACAAGGATGCATTGTGGGAGTTTATAAAGATTACAGCAATTCATAACAATGTTAAATATTCAAAATGATTGGGAAGATTAGATACTAAATAAATCAAAGAAAACCAAAACCCAATTATTTTCCCAAGTACCATGAATCACTTTGATAGTACACTGGTATATAGGGGTTAAGTGTCTGATGACCTGAATTTGGTTCCTGATGCCCACATCATGTGGCGTGGGAAAAACAATTAAATATGATGTAGAAACATTTCAATAAACAGCAAAGCAAGACCATTTCATGCAGATGGAACTTCTTACAAGTGCTTATGCTGCATGGAGAATTAAAAAACCCAGTGATCAGTAGTATCAGTAGTAGTGCAGTAATCAAAGCTAAGTAAAGCCCAGCCCTTGCCTCAAAGCCCAGCACTCCTGGTACTTACTAAGAATGACCAGCGGCAAGAGCACAGCTCTACAAAGCAGACTCTCAGTGAGGTCCTCTCACTCCTCCTTGATTTTTTACAGACAGTTTTACTGACAAGCTGGGTTGGACCTGTCTGAGGCGGCCTATTTGTCTTGTGTCACAGGGCTAACTGAATAACATAATCAAGGGTGCACAAACCTTTTGGATAAGACCTACAGTACCTACTTTAGCCTTGACAGAGCCATCTGTGTGGTTCTCCTTGCACCTAAACACAGTTAAACAACAGGCAAGTGTCCACTATCCCTGCCCTTACCTCCTGAGTGCAACTGCATTCCCTAACCCTGAGCGAGGGTTTCCTCTCCCTTAGTGGCTTGTTTTTTACTTGAAAGGAATGGTATTGTTTAAATTTCATCATACTTGTGGGATATAAAAACTGTTACAAAAATACTAAAAAAGGAAAATCTGAATGAATGGCTAGTGGTTCACTTTCAAAACAGTCCAGTGTGAAAGAGTCACAATCTCATCATAACAACATAAACTGCTCTGCTGTCAGTGTGATAGTTACAAAAGGCTCTGTACAGTAATGCAGAACCGCAATGTCAGCAATAGCTTAGATAGACTAAACTGTCTGTCAAATTACAGTACAGTTTTACTTTAAGGCTTTGGATCTCCAACCTTCGCCTGCAAATTAACTTGTCTGCTATTTTGCTGATGCTTCCCTTATTTTAACTAATATTATATCGACTGGGGCATGCTTAAGTGGAAGGCCAATGTATCATCTCAAAATCAATTCATTCAAATATAATGTCTCAGCCAGTGGTCACCTCTACAATATTAATCAACCCATCGCACTGTTTAGCACAGAAAGCAAACCTCCTGACATACTGGTAGCCTCCAGTGAACCTATTATTCCATCAGAAAATTGTTTTTTTTTTACAAGCCCTCCTTATTAGAATTTCAGAGCTTTACTTCACTGGTTGTGTAAAATTCTCCAATCATATTTTTGATAAATACATGTTGGTTCCTAATCCAAATCTGTCCTTTCCTTGCTTTTAACATAAAATCTGATATCCAATACTTTAAGTGAGGTATAGATTTAATTGCACTTTTGCAAGTCTATGTTTGATTAATTCCAAAGGAAAATATCGATTAACTAAAGAACCTCTTTAGTCCATTGGCAGCTTCTTTCTTATCAGCTAGTCTCTTTCAGTATTCCATAGTTCAGCAGTCCACATCGAGTACTAATCACTCTAATTGAAGTTGTTAGGCTCCACAGAAAAGGAGAATAGTTTATTTGCCAAGACACAGTATTTCTGAGTTTATGTGGAGAAACAGAGGACAAAAGGTAGACATAATTCTAATGATCTCTTAAGCCACTTAGAGGACACAGATTGTACAAATATTGCTCATACCTCCCTCTCAAAGCCAGTGTGGCTTTGCTGCAATTAAACAAAGTTGTACTGTGATAAACATCACGACCATGCACCTCTTATTTTATTTCCCTCTATCTTATGAAACATTGCTGGCATTGAAAAATAGTTCTACTTGGTTATAAGTAATGAAAAAATATTGAGAATTAAGGAAATTTCAGATGATCCATAATCAGATTTCTTTCAAGTAAATATTCCATTGACCTTCCACTGGTTGTGGTTGGCCTTCGTGTGATGATGACTAGCATTCTTTGTCTTAAACATTATCTAAATTCCTCTGTACTTTATCAGAGGAATAGGCCCACATTTCTTATGCTTATGCTTATTTTCATAAAGGGGTATGCCCAAGAAGATCTTCAGTAAGTAGCAACAGGTGTTGGTTAGGATCAAGCACATGGTAATTGTGTTGTCTCTGGTGGACTGCTCCATGTTTTGTTGTACATTGTATCCATAACAATCGACAATCGCATGTCAGAGGCGTACATTTATATATGCTGTATTCCAAAATATTCTATGTATGGATGCAATCAGACCAGCGCCAGACTCTGGACACTTTGTTATGATGCATTAGCTGCATGGAAAAGAAGCATGGGAACAAGACATTGCTCTCTTTATGTCTTCTTACACAGAATACCAAACCAAATGTATACATGCATGCTAGTAGTTTTGTGTGTGCCTGCCTATGCATATGTTACTGTGGACTGAAATCTTGTCCAATGCAGAAGGGTGGTCTTCACCTTTTTTCCCATATGGCCATAATGTATAGCAAGCCTGGCACCCTGCCTTAGGTAATTGTAAGCATGGAGGGATGCCCATTAAGCTGTCTTGGTCTTCTGTTATAAATATTTAGGATAGGGGCTCCAACAGAGGTCAATAGTACACACACGCACGCGCACACACACACTCAAACACAAACAGACAAACATAAACACTCATTTGTCCATTCAGGCATCAAGCTCTAATTAGATGGAATATAAGCTTTAATCTTGACTGCTATTCTTGACTGTTATTTTTATGTTGTGTACAAATGTTATTGTCTTATTGTATTGTGTTACACTGTGTGTGTTATTTTTGCAAATCACTCGCCCTTTGGAATTAGAATGGAGGTTGATTTAAAATTTATGTTGATCATTTTTATCCATTAGTGATTTCCTATATATGTCCTGATAATGACTTTTTGTAATTATAATTGTAATTAAATGTAATGAATAAGAAAAACTACACTAAACTAAAATAAGCAAGCATGCATATACGTCAAATTTGGTTGTCCAAAAGCAGTGTGGTCAAAGGGATAGTCCTCTTTAGAGACTAAAAGATTTATAAAAATGCTTATATGTAAACAGTAAGAGCAAAGATAGGCTACATCTCAGAAAAGTATTTTCCTGCATGGTTATTGCCATTACTTTTCCTTCATTGGTGGAATACACCCAGTTACTGATAGACTGTAAAATGCTGATAAATATTGTTTTAGAAATATATGTACTAAAACATAGCTATTGGGCCCTACAGGGTAGTAGTTTGAACAATAATATTCTATTTCTGGTTTCTGAGAGTGTTTATGTGCATATTTTTCATATGATTTTGTATGCATGCCACACAGGTGTTAATCATCTCTGCATTCTTTAATCCTCCACAGAAGCCTAGAGGCGTAACAGAGGTGTATGTTGCCTCTCTGTGTAGACCCTTTTTCCTGCCACCATCATGAGTTGGAGTTTCCTGACTCGCCTGCTGGAAGAAATCCACAACCACTCCACATTTGTGGGCAAGATCTGGCTCACAGTCCTCATTGTTTTCCGTATTGTGCTGACGGCTGTAGGAGGGGAGTCCATCTACTATGATGAGCAGAGCAAGTTTGTCTGCAACTCACTCCAGCCGGGCTGTGAGAATGTGTGCTACGACACCTTCGCACCACTATCACACGTCCGCTTCTGGATCTTCCAGATCATTCTGGTGGCCGCACCTTCACTCATGTACCTGGGCTATGCTGTCAACAAAATTACCCGGGCCGAAGAACAGGCAAACAGTGGCAGAGTGGGTGGGTTGTCCCAGCAAAACCCTAAAAAGCCCTACCTTGGTGCCAGGAGGCAACATAGGGGCATTGAAGAGGCTGAGGACGACCATGAGGAAGACCCGATGATCTATGATGTGGCCGAGGTGGAGAATGATGGTGATGGAGCAGGAGGAGGCAATGGCAGTGGACAAGGAAAGGTCAAGGTACGCCATGATGGGCGCCAGCGTATCAAGGAGGATGGCCTGATGCGCATTTATGTGCTTCAACTCTTGACCCGCTCCTTCCTGGAGGTGGCGTTCCTATGTGGGCAGTATGCCCTCTATGGCTTGGCGGTGCCTGCCATTTATGTCTGCTCAAGCCCGCCCTGCCCAAACCTCGTGGACTGCTTTGTGTCACGGCCCACTGAAAAGACTATCTTTCTCCTTATCATGTACACTGTCTCGCTGCTCTGCCTGGCACTCAATGTATGGGAGATGCTTCATCTGGGCACGGGTACCATCTGTGATATCTTGCGCTCCCGCCGTGGGTCCCTCCCCGAGCATGAGCTGTATGGGCTGACCAGACGACCAGGCGATCTTAAGGAGGTAGGAGCGGGAGGAGTGAGTGGAGAGGGTCATGGAAGCTACCCCTTCTCCTGGAACGCACCTTCAGCTCCACCAGAGTATAACATCACTGTCAAGCCTCTTCTGGTGTCTACCAGGCACCATGACCACCCACTACCCTACACTGACCTCAGTAATGCCAACACGGCATGCCAGCAGAACCGTGTCAATATCGCTCAAGAGGAGCGTCAGCAGTACACCAGTAATGATGACAACCAGACCAGGGGAGGGACGGGTGATGCTCGCAGAGCTATTCATAAGGACATCCATCAGGTGCAGAACAGGCTGGAGGCTTACAGCCAGCAGCAGAACCACAACAGTACCCACAGTAAGCCCCACCGTGAGCGCAAGCACCGACAGGCCTCCAGACACTCCTCCAGCAAGGCAGACACAGACAGAGGTAGCAGCAGCAACAGTAATAGCAGCAAGTGTAGAGAGGGAAAGGGTTCTGAGTGGATCTGAACAACAGACTGTTTTTTGTTTTTTTTAACACCACATAGCCTGCTCAGACGCACAAGCACACACACATACACACACATCCCTTTCAGTTTATATATTCATAGATTGAAACTTAAAGGGATAGGTCGCCAATTTTACCCCAAGGGAAAGCAGTGTATCTTTCCAATGAAAGTGCAACACCAAAATTACATCAAGGTTACATCAGCTGTTCATTGTGCTTTTCTCCTAGTTCCTTAGAGAGATATGTCGGTTTACAGATATGTTGACAGCCTTCAAAAACCCATAGCGGAAATTCATGTAATATTCAGAATTTTATTATGATTTGTTTCAATTGGTTCTTTAGCACAAACTCCTTTTTACTGAACAATATTAATGTATTCAGCTTTATTTTGAGGAATATTAGTAGGGGTGTGTTAGTGTATGAAGTTTCTGCAAGAAGCCAACAGCACCAGATTCTTCCATTACTGTTTTAATTAGCTTCTTTGAGGGCAAGAAAACCTTTGTAAAATGATGTAAAATGGATGTAGAATGGCTTAACCCTTTAAGTCTATGACGTTGCTGGGCTATTGTTTTAATAACTGTGTCGGTTGCTACTGAACACCACATTAAAAGAAGGTGAAGTAAAGGAACATAATTCATATTTGGATAACTTTTTAAATCTTTTGTTGGATATATTTTGTTCTAAGAAGTTGGTGCTATGTTACTGTCTTTGCTCCCATGTGGCTGTGGGAGGCTTCTATGCTGTTCTAAGGTGCCTTACTTCACCAAACAATCAAAGAGTTGTTTCATGTGTACACTGCAACTCTACAAGTTGAACACAAATTTGTTGTTTTGTTTTAAGTTTTTTTTTTTACATGTGTACTCCCTTATCACCATAAACTGAACTGAAAACAAAAGATAACTCCTGTTGTCTGTTGGACTAGTCTCATTACTTGCTCATGGGCGCCACCTAGGGAATAAAGCTTTGAACAATATTGCTGTTGCTGAAGATGCAAAATTGTAATCTTATTTTTCATCATATCAAGCTAAATGCACATGTCCTCAAGACAGCTACTGTCCAAAGCCTCACAACATGAGAAGAGCTGTTCATTTTATAGCAGCATCACATAACAGCTTCTATTTTATAAACCATATACAAATGTTCTATTTTACTATGCCTTCATGTGTGAAATATGTGTACAAGGTTGCTTTTTACTGTTCATTGTTTTACATTTTATTACAAGTGTTTAGAAACCTTAAACGAATGAAAGCAAAGCCACTTTTTGTCAGAGCGGCTGCATGAGCATTTGGGTTTATTATGTTGTACGTTTCAGAAATACTGCAGCCATAAAAAAAGGGGAGAAGCCTTTATACTTCCAGAATTGTTACATTAAAATTTGACAGTGCTTTTGTGTCATTTTTTGGGGAGAGACAAATAAGTAGCTCTTATTACTGTTTTGTCTGATGTTCAAATGTATTAGTCGATGACAAAGTTAAACAATCTAGTGACACTAGTGTTCTAACACTAGTGTTAAACTATTGTCAGTGTTCTGTTGTCAAGCTGTTACAAAAGGTTTGATTAGCAATATTTTTGTGGGTGAGATGTTTGGAAGTTGTTTTCACCCATGGTTTAAGTATACTTTTAATTAGCGTTTAAGTATTCATCCTATATTTTAGGGTGTTTTACATGACAAAGGATACCAGTACATCTGGCTTGTTGTGGTTTTCCCGGGCCTAGTATAAGGAATTCCATGTCAATCAATGTGTACCTTTTGTTTGCTTATTTTCAAATTGAAATATCATTAAGGCTAGTCCTTTGCACTGTGCCAGTGTTTCCTTTTGTGGAAAATATTTTATATGAAAAGTGCATGTTTTCAATTATTTTTCAAGGACATAAATAAAATAGTTATAGATTTACCTGCATTCTTTGTTGATGTTGATTCTTTGTTGCTCATGCACATGCATACACTATGGAGGAAAAAAATTGAACATTATTTGACACAAATAAATAAATATTGATAAATACAAAATAAATGTCAAATTAATAAAATGTATATACATCTGAAAATAAGTGTCCTTGGGTTTGTAAAGACAAGATGATGCAGGTTGTGGATCCTTGATGCAACAGTACAATGGTTCGGAAGGACGATTAATGCTTTAACGGTGCTGCCTAGAAAGCATGAAGGAAAACAATTTTATAAATCATCATCACTAGAAACCCAAATAACAGCCCACATTGTTTGGTTAGACATTTCCAATAATTTTACTATGTGTATAGTTGTGTGTATAGGTACCCTTGGAAGATGTTTTGTGTCCTACCCAGATAGCAGACTAACATTGAATCAACATTGAACATTAATGTTGAACATAAGAATTCAGTGTTATTCAGTCATTGATTTTACATGATTATATGTTGATACAATGTTAGCCTGATATCTGGAATGGTTATGTACTTGTGTGCACAGGTATCTCAGGTATTGTTTCACCCGTATTGCTAAAATATCCTCCCATCATGCTCACTTCTGTCAAGGCTAAGGGCTTGCTGTTGCTGGTATTACTGTTATTACTTAATGTCTGTCCTACCTGAAAACTTGATTTCAAGATTTTCAAGATTTAAGATTCAAGAACTTTATTTGTCACATACACACGGGGTGTGCAGTGAAATGAAAAAGTGGCAATGCTCGACAGAATGTGCAAAAGGGCAATAGTACACAGTATTTACAGTAAAAAACCAACACAATATTTACAGTATTACAGTAACAGCTCATATAAAAAACAACACAATATTTACAGTAAGAGCACTTAAAAATAGAATAGAAATATGAGAAATCATATGTATGTATATAATATAAATTATGTGTAGTCATTACCTAAGTGTGTGAGTGTGTGTGTGTGAGTGTGTGTGTGTGTGTGTGTGTGTATGAGAGGGGCAGTGTGTGGGTCTTGGTGGGGCCCTGGTGAGGTCAGAGTTCACAGTCCTGATGGCCTGAGGAAAGAAACTCCATCTCAGTCTCTCTGTTTTAGCAGCGTGACTGCGGAGGCGCTTGCCTGACCGCAGCAACTGAAACAGTCCGTTGTTGGGGTGGTGAGGATCCTTCATGATCCTGCAGTCTCTGGTTCTGCACCTCCTGGTGTCCTGCAGGGTGGGGAGTGTACCCTCTGCAGAGCCTTCCTGTCCTGAGCGGAGCTGTTGCCAAACCAGGCAGTGATGCTTCCTGTCAGGATGCTCTCTACAGCTCCAGAGTAGAAGGACTGAAGGATCCTCCGGGAGAATTTCCTCAGCTGCCTGAGGTGGTAAAGGCGCTGCCTCGCCTTTCTCACCAGAGTGTCAGTGTGTGTGGACCATGTCAGATCTTCGGTGATGTGGACTCCCAGGTATTTATACCTGCTCACCCTCTCCACAGTAGTCCCATTAATCCCTAATGGTGAGTACGTCCTCTGTTGTTGTGTCCTCCTAAAGTCCACAATCAGCTCCTTAGTTTTGGTGACATTCAAGAGGAGGCTGTTGTCCCGGCACCAGAGTGACAGGTCAGCGACTTCCTCCAGATAGGCCTTCTCGTCGTTGTCGGAGATCAGGCCCACCACCACTGTGTCATCCGCAAACTTGATGATGGAGTTGGAGCTGAACCTGGCCACACAGTCATGCGTGTACAGGGAGTACAGTAGGGGGCTGAGGACGCAATCCTGGGGGGATCCTGTGCTCAGGGTGAGGGGGTTGGAGGTGTGTCTGCCCACCCTGACCACCTGGGGTCTGGCGGTCAGGAAGTCCAGGATCCAGGCACACAGGGGGGTGTTCAGTCCCAGCTCAATCAACTTGCCGCCCAGTCTGGTGGGGACTATGGTGTTGAAAGCTGAACTATAATCAATGAACAGCAGTCTCACATAGCCCCCCTTCTGGCTGTCTAGATGAGAGAGTGTGGTGTGCAGTACCTGGGAGACAGCATCATCCGTGGATCTGTTTGGACGATAAGCAAACTGCAGGCGGGTCCATGGAGCCAAGGGAGGAAGGCGCAGATGTAGTCCTTTATCAGCCTCTCGAAGCATTCATGACCACCGAGGTGAGGGCCACCGGTCGGTAGTCATTCAAGCATGCTGGAGAAGCATTCTTGGGCACAGGGACAATAGTGGATCTCTTGAAGCAGGTGGGGACCACAGACTCAGCCAGGGAGATGTTGAATATCGTGGTGAACACGGGAGCTAGCTGATTAGCACAGGTCTTCAGTACTCGCCCAGATATGCCATCTGGACCAGCAGCTTTCCTCGTGTTCACCCTCGTCAGAGCCCTCCTCACACTGTGCTCGGTCACATGGTTAGTCATACACCTAGAATTCTTATTTTAGGCCCAGATTTTGTACAATGATTCCAATGATAGCTGAAGTGAAAAATCTCTTTCTCTCTGTGTGTGTGTGTGTGTGTGTGTGAGAGAGAGCTCTCTCTTACAGACACACACACACACACACGCACACGCACACACACACACACACACACACACACACACACACACACACACACACACACACACACACACACTCTGTATACTGATTGATTCAGGAGGGCTAGGGACAAAGACATGCCAGGATCTGGTTTAGATGATTTATTTCTTCTAATATTTTTTTTCAGCTCACTTGGGTAGGATGTCTATTAAACTGCTAAATTAATAGATAATCTGCTGTAGGTTTTATAAGAAAAGTACTGAAGTTGCTGAAGAAAAGGACTTCTGCTGCTCTGATTTACCCTGCTGCCACCACCATCCTGATCCAGTTAAGTGGCTTGATAGTGGATGGATGGATGGATGGACAATATAATTTAATTACCAAAAAAATGGTAACTAGTCAGTCAGAGTTGGCGAAAGAACAGATTAATCAGGGTACAAATATTTTCAAATATTTGATAATTACTTGTTAGATTCCTTAAAAGCATATTTATATATGCTATTCTGCAAAGAAAAAGTTGAGTAAACTGAGTGTAGGTGGATTTAGTCTTCACTACTATCCCAGGCTACCGGGGGAATATAGCATGCTTTGCTCATATGTAATTCATGACGTATAATGGAGCGTTTCGGTGCTGTCGGAATTTACACCCTCCAAATAAAACGGGGTATATGCATCTTTGTGCCGCTTGATTTCTTATATAAAATAACATCAACCTAAAGACTGCTTTTGTTACAGGGCCCCATAACGCTGGAACGCGCGACAAGAGCTATTTATCCAGGACTGCAGCTACCTACACTTGTATTTACGGATTTGAAGCTCGAAAGCAGGGTCTTACCCAGAGCTCATAAAGGCAACATTATACTGGATGTGACGTTGACGTTATGTCCATTTTTCCGCGTGTGTTTTAAAAAAAGCGGCGGTTGCTCCCCGGCCACCATTTGGTGCAATCAATATAAACTGTTGTAGTAATAACATTTATCCTTAGCGTAGCTCTCCCGCACAGTAATCCAAAAGTAAGTCCGTTTCCTTTATTTAGTGTTTTACCAGTTGGAAGGCAGTCTTCTGTTACAATTAATCTAACAAACTAACCTCCTTGGCCAGTTTCTCTTGACTAGATTAACAGGCTTTTGCTAGTTTGAAGCAAGCTAGCTAACGGGTGTATAGATAACCTAACTAACGTTAACTACTCAATAGTTAAGCTACGCTGTAGTAAGCTGTAGTTTTTGTAGAACGCCTTTGAATTGCTCCAAGTTGAAGCTAGGCTAAAGTGATATTTATGCCTTGCTTTTTTGCAGGGCCTCGATGTGTTTTCTGTTTTGTAAAAGCTGAACAACAACAATGTCATGTGTGAGCCGTTTTTGTAGCTGCTAGGCTCGGCTAGTAGTCTTTAACATTTGCCCTGCAATTGAAACCAGACTGTATATCCATTTAGAACTTTTATTCACTGAAAAACAAACATGTCAAGAATGAAGAATTCATACATTTTAGAATTTTACGTGAGGTCCAGGATGGAATTTTTTTTTATTTACTTACACAACCGTTTCTGGACACTAACTTGTCAAAACTTAGTTATGAGATATTGTTAGTGCTACAATAGCCTAAGTAAGGGCCACCTGGCCTCCTGATGACCTTGTTAGTCATCTATGATGTATTTATTAGTAGGGCTAAATGAATCAAATCCAGGCTGCCATGCATTGACTTTTTTTATTGACTTTATGTTTGACACCTGTCTTCCTCCGTCTTTTCAATAAGGGCCCTGGGGTCCCCTGTGAAGTTCTGAGCTCCTTTACAGGGACCAGGATCATGCAGCAGCAGCTCCCTGAGGAGGGAGGCCTTCTAGGCCCACTGTCTCCTGGGGAAAGGAAGCTGGAGGGGAAGTGCTTCTATCTGGATAGTGTGAAGAGCCGCTCAGCAGCCCTGCTTGTGGAGGCCATATCCCTTCTAGGAGGGGTAAGCTTGCAAACCAGTTAGTGCGCATGTGCAGCAATGTTTGCAAACATTGGGATTGCTCTATAGAGCCGTCCACCTTTTAGCTATTATAGAAAATTCTATAATTCATCAAATCCAACTGGCTGCATATTTGTTACTGTAGGTGAAGCAGTCTCTGGCTTGTTTTCTGTTTTCTGCAGACAAGGCATTGACCTCCTAGAAAGGTAGTAGAGCATCAATCTGACCCCCTCCAAAATCACCAGAGCTTATATTGATAGCCTTATATTGATGAATTCCAGACTTACACGCCTACTGAAGGTCAGGTTAGATTCTATACAACGAAAATTAATGGCTTGACCCAAAAGATTGATGTCCCTCAGCAGGCAGTGATGAGTGGATGTTGTTTCTTCTTTTGAAGAAGGTTGAGAGTTTTCTGCATAAGGATGTGAGCTGCGTTGTGACTGGGAGCCGAGAGGTCCTGAAGGAGCAGAAGAGTGTGGTTACCAAAGCAGGGACAAATTGGAAGAATGAAGACACCCTTCGCCCCACTAAGCAGATGGGAAGTGTCCTCAGCAACGATAAACAGCGACCAGGCACTCCTAGACCAATGGTATTGAGCACTCATTAATTCCCATATGTTTCACAAAAACCTGTCTGGTTTAAAAACAAGGGATGCACCCTAAAACTGTTATGCTGCTGCAACCCCAGAATTTCCCATGACGTCATGGTTATGTGGTATGCCTTAGACCACTGAGCCAAAGTTTGAAAGTTGGACTGGTCCAAGTATCAATGTTGTTTTGGTACAACACTAAACTAGAGCAAAGTGTATCCATACAAATGGATTATTACTGCCATGGTTATTTTAACAGAAATAATGAGTGTATTGGATTGGTGCTCAGTATGAACAGATACTCAGTTTAGATGACGATAGAGTGTGCTCTAATGTACTGTATGTTTTCATTATTTTGATTATTGAAGTGGTATTTTCATGGTGAAATTAACATTAGGATCTATGAGAGCTTCGAACCAACTCATTATGTCAGCCAATATGGTGGTGGTTGTGATTTACAATTCATAAGCAACAATGAATCACTGATCTGTGCCATTTTTTGTCTCTGTAGGGTTGTGGGACCCGTGGGAAGGCCCTACTTGAAAAAGCCATTCGCAACAATGTGAGTAATTGTATTTGTGCTTGGTCTTTACATGTTTATTGGCTTTGTTTTGTGGATATTGCCGATACAGTCCTAGGAACTTGATAGATCTGATGAATGGATCTGCCTCACAGGAACGACAGCAGGGGAGCAGTGTTTTGGCCAATGCTTGCTCATGGGGAGTGAAGATTTTGTTTGTGGATGGTATCCTTTTGACTGACTTGAGTGTTCTCTCAGAAGAATCTCACATCAAAGATATTACATGAATTTGTGCAAACATTTGTCTTGATTGCATGACTTAGCCTCTGTGTAGTGCAGTGTACCTCTTCTTACAGCAGGTGGCACCATGTGAGTGTTTACATTCTACTTTATGCTGCTATGTTCACAGAAATATATTTAAGAGCTCTGAACAAGCACAGAAATGTCAAGTTGTCAACCACGGAACACGTCTGTGATCATCTTGTATTATTCCTTAATGTAGTTTAAGATGTAATTTTATATTTGAAACGGCTGACTCGAGAGAGCTTCAATGCCAAACACAAGAAGTCAGAGGTAATGTTTGAATAAGTTGATAAACATCAATCTTTGGTCCCAATTATTGACGAGTCATTTCAAAGTTGTCCTTATTGTTATTATTTTGTTTTTTTATCGACAGAAGACTTACACCAAACATCATGCTGCTTGTGTTGTTAAAGGTTAGTTTATGTTAAGATACTGCTAATGTATTCATTTCCATACAATATTGTATTTCTTTAGCTAAAAGTACCTGTGTTTAGCTTTGCATCACTTGCTATTACTCCTGTTTTACAGCTGCAGCTTTGAGGTCCCCCTACCTTAAAGTTGAAGACTTGAGCAGGTGGGTTCCATTCCTCATTACATTACAGTCATTTAGCAGACGCTTTTATCCAAAGCAACTTACAATAAGTGCATTCAACAAAGGTAGGTAAGAAAACTACTAGTCACCAGAAATCGTAAGTGCATTTCCTTCCTAAACAAGCAACTAAGAGCATAACTAGTGTTAAGGTAAGAGTGCAATAAGTTAGCAACCTACTTATCTTAAACAAATGAGACGAATAGAGAATCAAATAAACAAGAGCTAAGACAAATAAGTGAACCCAATAAACAAGAGCTAAGACAAATAAGTGTATCCAAGAGCTCAGGCACATAAACACATTACGTCCTCTGCAGCACATAGCCAGACTTTCTCCTCCACAAATCCCTCTAAACTCTCACTGACCCCCCCCACCCACCCACCCACCCTCTGCCTAAATTGTCTATTCCTGCCCACAAAGTTAGACCAACAGGACATGGGGCTCAGATAGGTGGGGTGTATGGCTCACATACGTTTAATCATGACCTCTAAGGGGGCAGTAGGGGTGATTCACTACCACAGCTGAGGCCCAAAGTTTGCTTCACAGCTGAGGCCCAGCTTCACTCACTAGCTGCTCTGTTTGGACCAGATAATGAAAAAAACGGAGCTAGACTTCAGCAGGAGGGCAAGGTAATTTGCCGTGGTAGCATCGTGATTGTTTAGCATTGGAACAGATGCTTTCCACAGCCCAATTCCTAATGACTGAAACGACAATGGGTGGCATATCCCGTCCCTGTGTTTCTGTTCTTACTACCCCACCAGCGCTAGTGGTGGAGGCTTGTGTTTCATCCCAGGTGATTTTCTAAATTGAACCTGTTGAGGAGTTCCATCGGGTAATGTGACAAGTGCCCTCGGTGAAGCTGCTCTCCAGGAGCCCAGAGCTCAAGTGGATACGATTTCTATTCGATGAGGCTTTGCAAGCTCCACTGCCTGGTTCTGCAGGGGATCTCTATGTGCTAACAGGACTTTTCAATAGCCCTGTCATTTCAATTAATTAAAGGCCCTTGGGATTGGGCCCATGCTATGAGAAATCGAACCCATGACATCTGAAACGGTTGGATGTTAGACTTGGCTGGGGTCTACCTCAATCGTGCAATTTAAACTTCCCAAACTGGTGGGAAATAAGTTTATTCTGAATTCAGATGTCCAGTACATTGATTATGAATTGTTTTTCAATGTTCAACCTTTTGGCTGCACAAAATATTTTGTTTCACTTGCATTCTAACTGTTGTATCAAATTCTCTTGTACTGTTACATAACCAGGAAATACAAGCCCTTGTATATGCAGTCTATGACCTTCCCCACTCTGTGCTATTCGGGACGCTTTAGTCCCTTTGAGCCCCCTCCACCTCCACGGACTGAAAAACTGACAGAGCAAGGAGGAAATAAAACCAGGTTTGTTTTATTGTGCTTAAGTTTGTTGTCGAAACACTACACAAAACCAATATGATATAGTGAACAGTTTCCTTGTCCTCTAGCTTCATGTATATTCTTTGTTAATTAGGGAAAGGAATAAAGCTGCGTGCAGTGTCCAGGACATACCTCTAACACCGCTTAGTTGTAATCCTTCACCTTGGCGGGCACGCAAAAAGGACCTGGCTTACTGCGAATGCTGTCGTCAACCCTTCACTAATCAAGACGAGGTGGAATTCTTTCTCTTTAAGCATCTGTGTTTTTGTTTGTGTATCCCCTTTGTTTTATATCTCAGAGTTTTGTTTATATCTCTGGTAACATCTGTGACTGTCCTCTCATCATGGGCTTTCCTCTCCCTTGCAGCACTTACAGTCCGATCAGCACCGTAGTTTTGTGCTGGATTCCTCCAACTATAGTGTAGTGGACCAGCTTGTGGCTGACATGCAGCCAGGATTCAACCCCAGCCCATCACAACAGTCAGAAGCACCACTGAACTGGTGAGAAGATTATTACTCATCAGTGTCCTAATATTCTGAAACGCTTATCAGCTGCATTTGTTTATGTGCTCTTTTCATCGGGTTACAAAGCTTCTGCACTAACCTAAATGTATTTTGATATATGTATGTCATGAAATAGGACTGTGTAGGTATATGTTTGAATTTCTGATTTTTATTGATATATTTGTTGTCTCCCTGCCAGCCTACAAATTCTCCCACCTATTCAAGATGCCGGTCTCTGTGAGCTAGAGCCTCTCACCGACATTGAGACGGAGCATGCCATTCAAGCCCTGCTGACCCAAGGTTCATCATTCAACACCCAGATTCCCAGCCACATAAAGCCGCTATCCTCCAGCCCTGCCACGCCACAACCAGATGTTCAGCCTCCCGCTGCAAATCCAGCCACTCTGCTTGCTGACAGCCACACAGACACAGACAGCCAATTCCCTGACAGACAGCCTCTCTCTCCCAGCCCAGCCGTTCCATTACCGGATGCCCTGCCACTCACCCACTGCTCGGCCATCCAAGTGTCTGATACTGAACATCTCTCCCCCTGCCCTGATACCCTGTGCCAGTCCCCTGACCCTTACTCCCTTCCACCAGTCCTCAGCCCCCAAGATCCTTGCCACATTCTGGAGGCCCCACAGCCCTTACTCAGAGCCCCCTGTCCTCAGCCCCCAAGTCCTAATTCAATGCCCTAGCCCTCAACACTACACAGCAGAGGAAGATATGGAAGCACTCGCGTCCGAAACAGAGACTGTACAAATTGTTTCTCAGTGTGTCCCAGTCTCCATCTCCACCCCACTCCTTCCTCCTGTTGGTGCAAACTGTGCAGAACGAGTAAAGGGATCAAACCAAGAAGGACTTATTTTAGGCTTCAGTGGGCTCATGCATTCCAACAACAGCTTGGAGTGCACTGGGCTTGCTTCACGCAGATCTCATTCCCTCCCTCAGATGTCGATGACCACACCAAACCCCAAGAAGCGCTGCCGGTCAGCCAGCCCTGAACACAACCCAAACAAGAGGAGGAGGACATCCCTGACCATTGGTGCTCGTTGTACCGGACATAAATCCTCTGCTAAATCAGAAAGTGGCATTATGCCAATGGCTGAGGCTTATTTATTATTTGACAAGCTGGCATGCCAAATCCCAGTTTGTAGCACTATGGACTGCATGCCAACTGTGGAACAGGTTTATGTGAACAAGAATCTGCAACAGGGCTTAAGCTTTGGTGACACTTTGCCAACGTTGAGTGCATGCACTATGGAAAAGCTTGGAATAAAACAGCCGGCTCCTACCACATTCCTGGCTCCTAATGTACAGAATTTCACTCCGTTACCCAATCAGATTCGCTATGTTACAGGTCTCAGTACCTCTGGTGCAGGTCAACCACCTTGGCCGGTGTCCACAAACACAAGGATTCTTGATCCTCCACTTCATTTCCCCAGCGATAAATCTCACTGTACCCTGTCCAGCCAAGACTCTCACCCTTCCCTCTCCCACTCTATTTCCTCTGTCTGCATCGAGTCAGCCCTTGTCCCAGACATGGCCACTCTCTCTCCGTCATCATCAGACTCTGATTGGGACTGTGAACTTCTATCCCGACTGGGCCCTACCCTCGCAGCTCCCCTCCCACCCACTGAGGGGAGCTGTGGGTTGGACCGGGAACTCCTTCAGAGGCCGTGCACCTGGATGCATGACACCAGCTATGAGTCGCGTCTGCACACTGTACTTCAGCCCTCAACCCCAACAGCCTCACTTTGTGGTGAAGAAATGGACCCGTCAGCGTTTTCCAGGACTGTGGTGCAAATTGTTGAGGTTCAGCATTGATGATGGTGATTTTAAAGGTGTTTCTTTCGTGCTGTTTTACATGATCTTAAAGAACTGGAAGTTGTGAAGGAACTGGTGTAGTAGGGCCCTTTGACTTTGTAGGTGCACACCACATCTAGTGAAACATCAGGCAGTACTTATGCTTCAAAATCAAATAAGTCAAGCAAGTGAATAAATATTTTAAACTAACTTACTGCAAACTTGTTCAGCTGTTTTCAGAAACATGTATTTTTACTTTCGACTTGAGTTTTTGTAGTGGATGGATGCTGTTTCAACCTTCTGAAACTATGTTGAGCAGGATTTGAAGCGTATCCATTATCATTTTTCTGGCCCACCCCTAATCCCCCCTCATGCTGACTTTAAAGTCTTTCAGCAGCTATGCTGGGAACACATGGTGGTATTGAGAATTTAATGAGGCTTTTCTGAAGGGGGCATTACTCAATTAGCTTAAGTGCTGTGTCTGGATCAGATCCCATTCGTACCGGTGTTGATGGTCACACAGGCTAAGCGTTAGGAGAGTGGAGGATCCACACCAGCTGTGAGCCAGAAAACTGTCTGATTAATGTCAAATGGCTTTCTTGCCTTTTGAAGGTGGTCCAAAGGACTGGCTTTGTGAAAGACAGATGACGGCTCACAGTAGGCCATTGCAGCTATGGGGAGCCATTCCATATTGCCTTCCCTTGTCAGTTTTAGAAGGATAAGGTTACCTACCATTGAGCAGTAGAGCCATGTCATTACTCCTCATTACAGCCAGTACTCCAAACACATAAGCAGTAGTACAGATATACCATACCTTTTTTTTTTATCAAAGGCGCACACATACAGTGGTTATTCTTTCATCCTTGGTCTTTGGCCACTTTTAGGAAAGAAAGAAGACATTTTTGGACAAAAAGTGTTGCTCTGGGATATTCGAGATATAACATTGATAAACTTAAATGTTCAATTCAGTAGCTCTCCTGTTTTTGCCTCACTAATAATACCCAAAATATGACAGGCAAAGAGAAACATTTATTTTCAGTATCTGAAAAATAGGCAGCTCTTCTTGGAAAATGTAAATGCATTATTTTTGGTTTTAAATAAATGTTTTAAATATGAAACTTTTCAGCTTGCCCTTTTTATACGAAGCTCAAAGCAATACCAAGCCGATAACTAGGAAGTGTATTGGTGGTACTTTTTCCTGTTGTCTCCATAAATGCTGACTGTGCTTGTAGGTTAAAGGAGAGCTAAGGGGAGGGGAGGCATCTAAGTGATGAGCAGGCAAGGGCAAGAGTGGGTTGTGTGTTTGGCTCTCCACTTCACTGGCCCAGCATCCATGCTGACATGCACAATATTTGATAGGTAACCTCCATGTCTGTTTTTAAAAAAACGTATTTTAAATGTAACCCTTATTGATCCAGGTGTGTTCTTTTGACTTTAAAGATCTCTTCCATGGAAGACCTGGCCAAAACAGCTGCAGCAGTTAGAGAAGCAGGGGGGGAAAAAATCATGAGTAATGCATAAATGTGAGTGAGTGAGATAAACAGTTGGGCGGCCCTAAAGCAATCAGCTCGATCAAAAACCCATTATCTCTTAGGATGGTAGCAATTTAACAAGCAAGCAGCTCTATAGTGAATCAATGGAAAGTGGCTATCATTTCCAATGAGTGAAGGTTTTTTGGATTGTTCCTCAAGTGGGCCAATTTGCTTACATCTACTGGGTTTTGATAATACCTGTGGTCTGTATTTTTTGCATCATGGTAGGGTACTAATCACCTCTAAAAAAAATAAAATGATTTGCCCAATTATCGTTAGCTGTAGAGACATGGATGACAGTCATGTTAACCAGCCACCATCAGCAAACATGTTGCTTTCTGGCCAAAATCCAAATTAAGATGTGGAAATCTGGTACAAAACTGGACAGCTGTTTATAGTGTAGAAGGGGCGAGAACAGTGAGGGGAATGCAACCTATCAAAAATATAATATTCTCTATTTCCGAATGAAGGTGTAGTGACATTATGCTATAGCTCATTTTGCTGGGGGACCCCCTAGACCCCACGTTGGGACCCACTGCCACTCCGCAGCCAACAGGATGGGCACGTCAAGCCCCACGTGCTCCCTGTTTCCAGCGCCACGGCTACCTCGCGCAGCCTCACTGCCTTAAAGCAAGAACAGCAGGCCAAAAGACGTGTGTGTGTGTGTGTGTGTGAGTGGTGCTCTCGTGGCGCACAGCTGATAAAACCCCACACCATGTTCTCGGACCGTATGGTCGGAGCCAACAGTGGACGCCTCGTCGGACTGCGTTTCCTCCGCTAGACTCGGAAAGGGGGAGGCGAGAAATGCGGGCGCGGCGTTTAACGGGAGCCAGCTGCTGCTCTGTCCGTCAGCATCAACAGCTGTCTTAGATCCGCGGCCACTTTGGATCAGTTTATTTAACACGGCGTCGCTGCGAGGAAACCGCTGCATGGGGACTATGTGAGCATCATGCTGGCTGTGCGATGCCTGCTGTTCGCTGCAGTGAGCGTGACGGGTAAGTGAGGGGCTTCGTCTACCCGTACTGTTGTAGCGTCCGCGATTTGAGTGGTGGGAACAATTTTAGTTTTGCCTCGCGTCCACTTGCTGCAACGATCAACAACCTCCACAAGGCTGCTGAAGCGTTTATAGGTGGAGGCTCTGCAGCAGCAAGAGGAGCAGCACAGGCACATACCTTCAAGCCGCTCACTGGCATTTGGTCTCACCCAATGATTGATTGATTGGTTGATTGGCCACCTCATGTGTCTTGGCTGCAGGCTTGAGGGGATGGGAGGCCCGGGAGGAGAGGCTGCTGCCCACAGAAGAGGTTGTTCAGCCAAAGCGGCTCTTGCAACAGACCCATTCCCAGGAGGAGCTTCCCCACGGCCACCTGGACACTCGGGTCAAAAACTACACCGTGGGCGTGAAGGTGAGTTGTCCCTTTGCCACCAAATCCCTCTCAAAACCGATTTTATTATTTCAATTGTTATTATCTGCATCAAATCCCAGCTAGTGGTTGTTACTGCTGAGATCAATAACGGTGGCCAAGGTCTCCACCAAATGGCATGCATGTTATGATAAAGTGGGTTTCATGTACCATTTCTGCATGTACAAGAGCACCCCAGAGAGCAAATGCTACAGAGGGCTCTTCTATGCTGGTTTCCTCCAAATTAACTGAGATGATGAAGAGGTCTCGTTCAATCAGCCGCCCTCTAACTTAGCAGCACTTCCATTTCGTCATTGCCAAGTCCCAGAATTGCCTCATCAATGATTTAAGATCCATTTTAGGATAAAGAGGCTGAAATGGATTGATTGTCGAAAAGTAGATCGATTCACACATTTGTTCTCAAGAATGCTGAATAAATGAACATGGAGAATGACGTTGGAATTTATTCTGGACTTGTTCCACAATTCTTTTTTTCCCAAAAGCCTTGTTCTGTCATTTCATATTGGGGCACAAACTATAAGGGATAAAAACTGCCTCAACAACAACCTGCCTCTGATCTGGGTCAGGGTCACCTTTTGTTCTCCAGCCTGAGGTCATGTGTCCAGTGTCTGTCTGCGCTCCTCTTTCCACCAGACTGCAGCCATTCACATCTCTGCTCCCCTCGTGACCTGATGCATGCCCGGGCCCCAGCAGCCCAGCCTCCTCCACCCCCCTCCATCCCGCCAGTCTCTGGTCTCTGCCAAACCATTAGATTATATTTCACACCTCCACCTTTTGCTCTCTCCTTACCTTTGCTATAAATACCGGCTGTCAGTCGGTGGGTATGACACAAGTCTGACCTTGAGCTGTCCTCTGCGGTCACCATGTGTCTCTGTGACCCACGTGACCTCTCTGTCGTCTATGCATCAGGCCTCTGGAAAATGACTGTCATTCTTTTGACAGGTAGTGACTGCACAACCTTTTTTTTTTCCCATGTGGAATTGCAGTAGAAGCATCTGAGTCGTTAACTACCCATTTATAAAAAGACATAGCCTAGAACGCTATTTATAGCAATATACAGATAAATGTGAGTCATCATTAAGGGCAGAACTATAACCCTAATGTCTCTATTCTGACTCTAATCCCTATTGTAGGCTATATATGGCACAATTAGTTATCTTTGATTTCCTCCTTGAACCTCATTGCCATTTGACCACCATTTTCAGGGTTGCCTTTACAGTTATGAGGCCAACTAATGTATGTTCAAATCAAATATTTCTGACTAAACCTACATTTCAAATTGTTAGCAGGGCCTTAGACTTTGACATTTAGAATTTCTTCCCTGTTAATTCCTGTTGGCCCAATGCAGAGCAACAAAGGTGAAGCTGGAGAACAGGCGTGGTGCCCGCTGCTGTTGCTCAGTGTTAGGCTACGATGAAGATCTGGATGAGATGCGGCCTCGCTTAATTACACTTTTAGGTCTTGGTGTTTTGTACGCGGCCTCATAAATCTCTCCCCAGCCAGCTGGCTAATGCAGCCGCTGTAAAAGAAATCCACAGCGGTGCCCATGAGCCGTGTTGGGGGGGCCCCACCATCGTGCTGATTGATCAGATGGGGCCATGATGGAGCTGCGAGTGACCACTGGAGTGTTTCAGAGCATATTGAGGAGTTGGTTAGATAGCAATGATGGGGTAAGTGACAGAACACTTACCCCATCAAACAACCAAGGTTGTCCAGCTAAGTCTTATTTTGTGCCTGCGTCATACTCTTTGGTACTCGGTTCAATGCCATGCATGCTGCTGCATAACTTTTTATTTAACGTTCCATCAGTGTTTTGCCGCCTCCAGTCTCTCACTTTCCGCCTCACTTTTTCTCAGGAACTCTTTCACAACTCCCTGGAGGCAGGCGATACTTGACAAATCGGTGTGTTATTGAGTCATTTGGAAGAAGTGAATGAATGACGGCATGTGGCCAACACCCTGTTGATGCGAATCAATGATGAATGGATGTTTATTCTAATAGAAGACCGTAGTTACATGCGAGTGTGTGCGCGTGTTTGTGTCCACATGCACCAAAAACTGCAATGCCCAGTGGCGCCTTGGGACAAAGATGAATGCATGACCTTGACTTAGAAAGGCTGAGGCATCAGAGGGCAAGTGTTCATAAATTAAAAACGATGTTAAAAAGGAACACTGTGCAAAATACAACACTAATAAATGCATTCCTGTGGACTATGATCAATGGCCATCTATTAGTAATCAATAAGTTTCAATTGCCTTTGACTTTTTGTTGCCATTTTAATCAATGCTACATTCCTCCCTTCTCTCTCGTCTCTCCATTTCTCTCCTCCCCCACCTCTCCCCTTTCCGTCCCTCCCTCAGCCTGTCCATCTGGCCCAGAGCAGTTTCCTGGTGGAGGCCTTTGGCACAGCCTTCATCCTTGACCTGGAACTCAACCAGTAAGAACACACACACACACACACACACACACACACACACACACACACACACACACACACACACACACACTGAGATCAGCTTGCAAGAATCTCATGTTGTCATACTAAGGTCATCTGGTGTTAATACTTATTTAACGTTTATTTAATCAGTTACGTCCCATTAAGATTCTCTTTTTCAAGGGAGACCTGGCCAGCAACAGTTACATTAAGTCACATGTAGCAACATAAGATAATAAAAATAACTATATATGGTTATTTTTTGCAGTGGGGCAGGCAGAATCTGACAGATCTTCAAAAACCTTGAATGAACGCCATCAATATAAATGTTAACATAACATTGTGTACGCACACGGGACATATGTGAGGTTGGGTTGTGTGCAAAATATAACACCACAGACATTTCTCTCTCTCTTGCTCTCTCTTCATGCCGCTCTCCCCCAACCACCCATGTGGTGTGTGTGTGTGTGCTGGGAGTATATGGACTGGCTGCGTGTGAAGCGTCAGTCTAAATGTATACTTCATCCCCTCCCCCTCTCCTCAACGCACACTGGAAACATTGCTCTGATGCATTTATATAATACCTTTCTCTGGGCTTCCCAAGCACTTGCATTGTGTTGAAGAAATCAATGTTCACACCTTTTTGGTTTTCCTTTCATGAGGCATATATTGTTATATCTGGGAATGTTGTGATTTGTCTTATGATGTATGTGTAACAATGAATAGCTCTTTAAAATTATGAACCATAATGAGCACTGACGATCATATAGCAGATGCCTAAATGTGATCAAACCCACAATCTCTCTTTTTCAAGCAGCCAAGTATAAGTGAGTCGCGTCAATACCATCATACAATCTCCCTCTTCTTTTCAGCAATCTCCTGTCTTCAGACTATGTGGAGCGCCACTTTGACGAGGACGGGCAACCGTACCAGACCCCGGTAGGACAAACAAACTCCAACAGATGTAGCCCAGTGTTTTTAATAGGAAGTGGCTTCGTGCTCACTTCATGTACATGAACTGTTCCTGTGTCTCCAAGGGTTCATTGCCCCCCTCAGTAGACACAGTGACACCATCCCACTAGGTCAGAGCTTGTTCATCTTGTTTGTCTGGATGAGTAGAGGCTGGTGTGAGGAAGGCGGTGGCCTCAGGTGCGTGTCAGGTCATATTTTCATAGCTAGTTCCTTTTTAAAACCATCAAGTCCACACCTCCTCGAGTTGCGACAACTTGGACCCTGGTTTGGAAGTGGCTCGAAAAAAACCGTCGCCTCATTTTAGCTGCAGGTGCACAAGGAACGAAATGTTATCGATGTTATCCTCTCCGTCCTATCAGACTTCGGGCTTATCTCTGTGAGAAGTCTTGTGGGTTTAGTTTGTCTTCAAAGTCTCAGTTGGGGGAGAAAGCTTCACCCTTTGCTCTACCCTTTGCTTTATTTTAGTCTACCTTTCCCTCTCTCTGTCTCTTTCTCCTTCTGTCTCCCTCTCTTTCTCTCCATCTCTCTCCCTGGTTTCTCTCATGAAGGCCACCTGACCAATCAGTAGAAGGTTGCCATGGCTACCAGCAGCAGAGTGGTCCCACTTTGTCCTGGTCCTCCGACTCGTTGTCAGAGAAGGGAGAGAGAGAGGGAGAGAGTGAGAGAAAGAGTGACAGAGAGAAAAAGGATCAGAGAAGGAGGCAGTGCTGTTTCCCGGACTGGACTGGAATGCTTAATGCAGACCAGGAAGGGGATTAGCTGACCCCACTAAGGAGACTAGGGATGCTCCGTCATAGGAGAAATTTTCCTATGATGGATTTCTCCCTGTATGATTGTTGAATGTCGGTCTAGAAAGAAGCCCTTGCTCTTTAATTCTGAGTAGGCTGACACCAAAACCTGACGTTTGGCCACTTGTCCCACGGAAATAACAAAAACACACCATCGAACAACAAAATGGACCCAGGAATGGAAGGTACATCACCAATAGTTGTTTTTTAAACAGAGTTCAAGTGTTGTAGGGTGGATTTTTCCTCTAATTCTTACAATTCATTAGTTAAAGGGGCATTAAATAATTTATAACTTCTGTCTTTTGGCAGCCAAGTAATTGCAACATGTCACTGGCTCAACCAATTGACAAAAATAATGAAGTCACAGTTTCAGAACAGAACTAGTAAGCTAACTAATTAGAGCAGAGATCCAATAGAAACGTCTAGTGAAGAGGTAATATATCACAGTGCAATATAATACTGCTTTGTTGTGGGGGGGTTTGAAAGCCAGAAATCAATCAATGGTACTGATCATCAAACCCTATCAAACCCCTGCAGATATATTAGTCATTTTGTGCTGTCATCTTAATGCACCTTCATAATTAAATGAAAGGGAATTCAGAGCAAATTATCTCATTTGCACTCTCACACACACACGATGCACTTGTGTATGTCAAAATGACCTCTATTTACGTGAATACACGCTTCCTAGCAGATTTTCTGGTACACATACAAACACCCACACATTTGTTCATGGGCTCCCTTAAAATGGAAAGCACAAACTGCTCATGTGGACTTTTCCTCTTCTGCGTACACGGTGAGGGAGCCCCACGCATGCACATAACCCCCCTTCCACTTCCATCTTGATTTATTTAGTTTTATTGACCAGCTGATAAATTCCCCCTGCCTTTTGTGTGTTGCCTTTTTATTGGTCCCTGTGGATCCATGCTGTTCCATTAAGCCGGTGACTGGCTTGTTGGAATAGGATCTCAATGACACATGGCTTAGACTGGGATTGAATTAAGGATGGGGAAGGGGGGGAATAGGATAGGAGGGGTTTTATATCTTGTCATTGTCCTGCGGAAACACAGCCTCTACAATTTCTACAAAAAAAATGTTTGTGCTTTTTGCTGCAATTGAAGCTTACATTTTCTCCTATTTGTAGAAAATATTTGGTGATCCTTTTGCTAAGCATTGATTGATCATTGTACCTGTTTTTTTCTTCATTTTTTTGACTTGATGAATTGAATGTTCATTTATTGTTAATGACGTATTATTACGGGACTTGTGCATGGAGGATCACTGCCTTTTTGTTAGACAAGAAACCAACAGCATTGAATGAGAAGTAGCTTATCTTAGTATTTGCAAATTTAAAAAATCTTATAAGAACTGAAATATTTTTTTCTTGTCATCACAGATGCCGTTCCTGGTGAATGAGTTGCCAGTGTCATAGACGTGGCTTAAGCCTAGTTCTTGACGAAACAGTTTTTCAGTGGAGATTTTAGTCTCGATCCACAATTCTGCACATTGTCAACTTTTCTTTGCACCAATGTCACCAAGTCAAATTCCTATACCTCTTTTGTACTTGACGTGATCGTTGGGAATTAACACGCTTCCTCCTCACTGGTGGTCTCATACCTGAGGAAAGGACCGATGTTCTTAATTGACCCTCCTGTCTGATCTCGTCCTCGTCTCTTTCCTCTCCAGTGAGCAACGCTGAGTCAAAGCCCAGACATAAAACTCAGCTTTACTAATTTGGTTAGAGATGAAAATGTCATATTCAATCCTCTTGTCTGTGCTCATATTTGTACGGGCATGCAAGTTCTCTTAAAGTGCTCCATCCCTGTACTAGGAATGTGATCTCAGTAGTTTAGGCCTTTTTTAGACGCACCAATCTCGCTCATTTATAATGAAGCTTCCTGCTTGCCTGTGCCTGACCTCCATTAATTTTTTGTGTTGTGCTAATTACATTCCTGATACCTTAAGTAACTGTGCTTATTTGTGTGCATGTGAGTGGCCATTACATGAGGCACGCGCATCTCCTCCTGAAAAGGACACTCAATCCTTTTCAGTTAGTGTGTGTGTGTCGTGTCGGGCAATTTGACTTCCTCCACTTAGTCTTGTAATCCAGCCCTTTTTTATTTATTTTTTTCCCCCTACCTCGGCCTAAGTGCTGTGGGCTGCTACTATTTGGTGGGAATGATTAAAGTGTTTTTCTCCCCGTCAACAGAAGAAATGATGCCGGATCTAAATAAGCCCTATCAACCTGCTAAATGGTTAGAGCAGTCACGTGGTTTCCCCGGCTCCTGGGGTGTTTCGGCCATTCATTATAGGCTGGGTTTCGACGTGGCTCCACAGGTTTGATCGATCCTGAAAATGACCACGCAATATATTTGATAGATGTTATAAATAGTCAAATGTTTCGCCCGTATTTCATACTCCTTTCATATAAACCACCTGTCAAGGTCAAATGTATGCCTGAAGCTATATAACATGCACACTTTGAGAGTAGATTTCTATTCGTAGCTGTATCGATAATGCTATAGTGCTTGAATGAGCAGAATCAAAATCACTTTATTCAGCAACATCTGAAGTGCAGAATTTGTCTTCGTTATGTCGGTGCTGGAACATATTGACAGCTCGCATAGTGACACCAGTTTGTCCTTGTAGACATGGTACATCGACAACAGGACCTCACACTCGGGTGCAAAGAGACAGTGCAGGGCTAACAATATACAGCAAGCCGCTACGTGTATACATTTCAGCCTGCTTTCACTATGGGCATCCAGGTGCTTCATTCGTCTGTATCTTATCTGTCCAGTCAAGAGAACCCAGTTTCAATAAACACGTCGCCCCTCACGAATGATGCACGATCACAAGATGCATCATCCCTCCAAGTTTCGTCAGAATCGGACCAGTGGTCTAACACTTACGGCCTTGCAAAGTTTAAAATTTTGACCTTTTTAGTTATAACGTCTGTTCTAAAACGCCTTGCATTGTCAGTCGGACCAGAGCTGTCTGAGATGTCACGTTTGTTGGACACAGCCGGATCCATAGTCCTGCCAGATTTCACTGCGTGGGGGGCAAAAATTGGCTAACAAAGTTTGGCGGCAGACAGACCGAGGAAGGGAGAGGATAGTTAGTCGACCTCGAAGCTGTAATGTCATGTAATAGCCTTCCTGTTAACCCACCATTGGTTTGAAGACATACAGGTTATTGCCAAATTACGATCGGTCCTTGAGTCTTCAGTAGAGCTTGCGGTGCGTGTTGGGCTGAAAGTGTAGCTGTGGCTCGGAGTAAAGGTTGGCCAAGCATAGAGAAGTCCAGGTTGTTGCTCTGCCGACTGAGACCACAGCTCGATGCCACTTTTTTTTTTTTCTCTTTGGGCTGTCAAGCGTGTCAGACAACAGTAGGCTCAGGTGGCAGCCATGACTTATTGGGGGTTCATTACAAACACCTGACACTGACCCTCATACACACACAAAACACACACACACACACACACACATGCCACCCTCGTTACAAGGAGCTACAAACGCACTTGTAAGCTCCATTCACTTGGATGACTTCTAGAGTCCTTTTTATAAAGTGTAATTTTCTTTCCCACTCATACTTTCTTTGGTTATTTGAACTTTTGTGTGCTCACACAGTTTCAAAACATGAACGTCTTGCATGACTGTACGCTGGCTCATCTGATCGCCGTAATCTGATCATTCATGTACTGTGAGAAGGTGCATGGAAACACTATATTCTACCCATAATCATCCAATTAAGCCTTTCCTGGGATTATCATATGAAGGAACTATCATATGGAGTAGGACCTAAATTTAAAGTATCAGCTGATACAAAGCACCAATCCCATTACTTTTCCAGAACATGATACTTCAACCAGCTTTAAAACCGCATTGTATGGTTTCATTCATTTTCTACATGCGCTCACCCTCAATAGCACAAGGGATATAATAGTTACATCAGGTGTATTGGTTAATGTTGGTATTCCTTAGGGATGCTCTGAATGATCAACCACGTCAGTATCAGCGGATACGGGTTATCGTCCTACTCTGAATTTTATGCTTCACACAATCAGAAGAGAACAACAAACACATCTTAAAACTTCTGAAAGTCAATGCATGTACAAAGATGATAATAAGATAAACATTTTTTTTGTTTTTTAATCTTGCAATCTGTAAAAAAAAACTCCCAACCAGAGCACCCTGGTCCTCAAATTGCACGTTTGCACACGCGTCTCAGTTAAACTGGACTCTTAGTTTCCTCCTGCCTGATCCTTATCCGTCCTTTACTTCAATTACTCTTTCTGTTCCACACTTGCATACATTGACTTGCATACACAAGCCGTTCCTTGGTGAAACTCAACTCAGCCAGTAGGTGTAGGTTTTCCCGGTGTTAAGTTGTACAGTAGTCACTGATAACCTACTAGGTTGACTGAGGGCGATCTGTAGACGGCCCCGGCTGATGGAAATACTTGCACTGTATATATTTAGAGACACAGAGTACTTCACAATCTGATGATATGTGACTATATGGTGACACACAAGAAATATGCTAGCCCCCGATTGGTTGTGTGTTTATAATTGATGTGTGTGTGTGTGTTTGATTCCAGGGAGGGGAGCACTGCTACTACCACGGCCGTGTGCGGGGAGTGCCTGGCTCCTGGGCTGCCCTGTCCACCTGCCACGGCCTACGGTGAGTTGGCCACTCTGATGTCACTTTGTCACTTGTCCCTATGGAGTTTTTAAAACAAATCCAAAGTTTACATGAGCATTTATGTGCCGAGTCATTTTCATAACTCATAACTGGTCCTAAACCCCATGCAGGACCCACTGTAGATTTAAAGGGAAAAAGCCTGGTTATCAATCAGGAAATGTGTGTTTCTTTTCCCCATTTTTTTCCCCAAGCCAGGACATGATAAATTAAACGCAATAAGCCCACCTCTTCCCAAACCCACATATACATAAGTACACATGCATTCAAGCCTATAAGAACATATGCTTGCTTTGTCAATTTTAATTTCAGCTCCTCCTTTTGAGTTAATTGAAACCTTTCTGCTGTGTTTTTTGTTTTTTGCAGCGGGATGTTTTCTGATGGGAACTTCTCCTATGGGATTGAACCCATTCTCTATGGCAACGGAGAGGTGAGTGGAGCAGTGAGGGAGGAGGAGGAGAAAGGCAGTGAGGTGGACCGAGTAGCAGCACACAACCATATCTGTTTTCTAGGAGTCAAGATGGGCAAAGAGATCATGTGAAAAAGACACAGCTTGCGCAATAGAATATGCTCAATAACGTCCCATTGTTTGATGTAGCTAGATAGATAGATGGTGATGTGGTCTATAAGCAGCTTTCTTAGTTTCTGTGAAGATGGATGTGCAGTGAAAAATAAATGTTGGTTTCTATATTGAGGTGAGAATATCACGGCATCATTTTTTCAAAGTGATCATCTTTCATTCGGCACCCATCCTGAGTTACTCTCTCTGTCTCCAACCTCTCCCTGACTTACTGGCAGTCTGTTACCCTATCTGCCCGTTGCTGTATGGAAAGTATTGAGTTGATACACAATCTCCCAGAAACACGCCTCCTGTCTCATCTCATTTCTGCATGAGACATCATTTGAGAGAGACAGACGGAGAGAGAGACCTGGAGGAGAGAGAGAGAGAGATGGGGGATGGAGAGGGACATAGCCAGGGAGAGAAAGAGACAGCAGAGATATTGTGGAGAGAAATACAAAATGGACTTAAATGAAAAGTTTGAGATCTTTCTTTAAAAAATACTCATATGTATTTTAGGAGAGAATCGTTCGCTAGAAAGATGTAGACTCAGTAAAGAGCGTCAGAGGGGAAGGAAGGAAGGAAGGAAGGGTGTGGAATGGAAGAAGCTTTGCTTTTTTTCCATTAAGGCCCGTGGTAATGGAAGTATAGCTCTATTCCATAGACTGGAGAGATCAATATCCCCCCCCCAACTCTTTTTCTAACGCTCTCGCTCTTTCCCTTTCTCTCTCCCCCCGATGGGTCATTTTCATAAAGTATTTATCCCTGTCTCAAGTTTGCTCTCAGTGTACCACAGTGTCCAGTAGTGTTATTGCCATTATGACAGCCCAGTGACTGATTAAATATGTATTAGAGCATCTTTCTCCCGCTAATGCTGGGCTACCTCAGAGGACATAGCAACGCTCCTCTCAGACAAAAGCTTTCAAGTCAGAGGAGAGCGGTAATGCCTCTGGATTATCTACTCCACTGAGTTTGTATGATCTGCCTGTCACATTCCTCTCCTGCTCAAGGGCATCTCAGCTGTAGTTGTTGAGCAGTACCTGTTCTTCTTTTTGGACACTTTTCTATTGTCCATATTGCCACTTCTTAAAATACTTTTTAGTAATGTTTCTTAGGTGCGGGTGCTGAAAAGTAAAAAAGTTCCATCAAAGTGCTGCAATTCTGGGTTTTGAGAGAATACAATTTGGACAAATCGTGTGGATTAACCTTCACTTTTGAAGGAGTAACCTGAATGATTTTCTTACTTAGACATTTAATCCTTCACAGAAAAACAATAGACATGCACTCATTTGCTAACTTTCCCCGTCTCTGCAGAATGACCACGAGGTGTATCGCATGCCGGATGTTGACCTCTTCCTGCCTGCCTGTCCAGGTAGGATCCCGACCCCAGGCTTGGAGGGGATCTTAAAGTATCCCCTTTGTTTCTGAGAGTCGCTTGGTCTCCTCTTACTTCCTCAGTCTGTCTTTGTCCAACTTTTGGCTCTTTTTGGCTCCCACGTAATGAAATCAGGAGAGGACTATGGATCGGTTTGTGTCTTTCCATCGAACATGATATCCCAGACCGCCACTGGTCCACTTGTGATCAAACTTGGAGGAATGACACACCGTTGCACTGTTCACTCTACGATCTAATAAGGACACTATCATTAAAGGTCCACATTTAAAGTCATACCTAAGTCCGATTGACATGAAACTTCACTTGCTACACACATCCAGCCATCTTTACAAATGACACTGATTGACCTTTAATGATAGCGCCCCCATGAGACCAGAGTCTCAAACTTTGAAACTTTGATCTAAAGCATATGTTCTGATTCATGACATGGATTCATGGCAGTGATGTGTACACACACACACACACACACACACACACACACACACACACACACACACACACACCCTGCCCTTCCTCGAGTTGTCCGGCTGTCCTCCTCGTCCTTGCAAAGTCTCTCACATGGCTCCTCTCTCCTCCTCCTCTTGCCTGTGTCCTCTACACTCCCCCTTCCTGTTATCCAACTCTGCCGCTCTTCCCTCCGCGCCTCCTCACCCTTCCCTCTCCCCATCTGGCCCGTCTTCCACTCCCTTCCCTCCCCCTCTCCTCTCTACTCCTCCACAGGCTCTGTGATATTGATTTCTCCTGCAGATCAGTGGACTAAAATACATGGCTACATCCATCCCAGGGACTGATGACTAGCTACTTTCTCTCTCTCTCTCTCTCTTTCTCTCTCTACCATCTGTGTGTGTGTGTGTGTGTGTGTGTGTGTGTCCCAGGTTGCTCTGTGAACAACACACAGCCTGGGGGGCAGACAGACAGCCACAGTGATGGGGACGGTGAGGCGGAGGATGGCGGCGACTGGTCTGAGCCAGAGGAGCCCGTCTTTACAGGAGGCCTGAGACGCTCCAAAAGACAGGTGAGTTCTCCTACACTCTCTCAAAACACACACACGCGTTCACACGCGTACACACACCATTGACCACCCACAAACACAATGAATGTTTTACAGAGCAGCCCATCTGATATGCAACAGTGAAACCCAACCAATGCCATATTTCCATAGCGGTGGCATTAGCCCGTCTGAGCTCACCAGCCTCCTAGTAAAAGCAGAGTCCTCGAGGTAATCGGACACGGGCACCTGCAATGTACCT
This sequence comes from Hoplostethus mediterraneus, assembly GCA_034670385.1. NCBI lineage: Eukaryota > Metazoa > Chordata > Actinopteri > Trachichthyiformes > Trachichthyidae > Hoplostethus > Hoplostethus mediterraneus. The sequence continues at coordinate 6,590,298 of JAXDDW010000011.1, read as the reverse complement.
TTTTCAGATGCACAGCAATACACTATATGGCCAAAAGTCAGTGGACCCCCGACTAGTTATTGAGTTCAGGTGTTTTTCAGGGTTTGGGCTTGACCCCTTAGTTCCAGTGAAGGGTAATCTTAATGCTACAGGATACCAAGACATTTTAGCCAATTGGGCTCTTCCAACTTTGTGGCAACAGTTTGGGGAAGGCCCTTTGCTGTTCCAGCATGACGGTGCCCCTTGTGCACAAAGCCAGGTCCATAAAGACATGGTTAGACCAGTTTGGTGTGGAGGAACTCGATTGGCCTGCACAGAGTCCTGAATTGAACACCTTTTGGAGGAATCAGGAATTGCAAGCCAGGCCTTCTTGTCCAACATCACTGCCTGACCTCACTAATGCTCTTTTGGCTGAATGGGCACAAATTCCCACAGACACTCCAACAGCTTGTGGAAAGCCTTCCCAGAAGAGTGGTGGCTGTTATAACCGCAAAGGGTCCAACTCCATATTAATGCCCATGGTTTCAGAATGGGATGTCCAGCAAGCTCATATAGGTGTGATGGTCAGGTGTCCACTGACTTTTGCCCATATAGTGTATTCTGTTGAATGAAGGATTGGTCACTGATGTTACCCGACTTGTGGTGCCCTCTCAAGGACGCAGACTCTAGAGTTTCACCAGCATCAGCGTGTGTGTGTGTGCTCAGCGTGAGTAACTGTTTCACCTGCTGGGGGTGGGGGGTGTGTGTGTCTGTTTGTCCCTGAGTGAAGGTTATTATGACAGCAGACTCAAAGGGCTGGCTGTGTGGTCTTCTCTTGCCCCCTCCAGGTGCGACGAGGCCAGCGCACTGTTCAGACTGAGACCAAGTACATTGAGTTGATGGTTGTCAATGACTACGATCTGGTAGGTGTAGAAAGCTCCAAGGGGTTTTCTTCTACCTTTTCTTTGTCACTGCAAAAGAAAGTAACAAAGTACTGTCTGACTCCCCTTTTTTTGTTTTGAAAAGGTTGGCATCTTGATAAAACCTCTCCTCTTGTTTCCTCTCCCCTTGTTTCATCTCCTCCTCTAGTTTGTCCAGCTCCGCCGGTCAGCCTCCCACACAAGGAACTTTGCCAAAGCAGTGGTTAACATGGCCGATGTGGTGAGAGCACACTACCATGGTCTCTGCTCAAACTTAATATTTGTTTAGAATCTAACAATCTATGAAGCCTGGTATATTGCTGAGGAGGCGGTCATACTGCGACCCCATCTAGATTACCACGGGGGCTTGAGAGTTACCATCCACCACCAGAAATGTCTAAAAACTAAGAAGCTGCTAAACATGATGTAGAATCCATTCACTACTGTGGTTGGTTGACTGCACTTAACTAAATCAACTCAATCAGATTATATTGTTTTCAAAATTGTACTTTTTTTCTTTTTGGACTTGATGGAAACGCTGAGTTAAATAAGGTGACTTTTTTTTTGTCTGAACGTTACGGCTGACAGGTTTGTGATGTGATTACAAGCTTCTTGCCCTTGAAGTCAGTCACTGTCTCATTATTTAAGTCCAGACTCGAGATCCATCTATTCAGCACAGCCTCCAACCTACTTTAACTCTGACCTGGTATTCCCCTATACTCCCATTCCCATGTTTTTAGCTTTTTTTTGTGTGTAAAGCACCTTGTGTCATACCTGTTTTTTTTAAAAAGCTCTACAAATAAACTTGAGTTGACTTCAGAGGGAGGATTGTTGTGATAGCACAAAAAAGTGAATTTTCTGTTATAGTTATGCACCTCTTGCTCATGATTTCCCCCCCTTTTTCATGTGGTCAGATCTACAAGGAGCAGCTCAACACCCGCATCGTGCTGGTAGCCATGGAAACCTGGTCCTCGCACAACATGGTCTCCGTGGGTGACGACCCCTTGCTCACCCTGCGCGACTTCATGAAGTACAGGAAGGAGAGCATCAAGGAACGCAGCGACGCTACGCACCTCTTCTCGTGGGTTCAATCCCCCCAGGACCAGGGCCTGGTTGTGGTTCATGCATTGTCACGCTGAAACCTTGTGTCTTCAAACACTCCACCTGCCAGCAGTTTAGGAAAAAACGTGTACTATCACAGTTCTTGATGCATTTGGCCAAACAAACCAAAGCAGAATTGGGTAATCAGATACTGTACATAGTGGTGCTTTTCCAGGCGGTGCAGCGCCATGTGTTCTCAGTGTGGGTGGTGAGAGTAGCAGCTTTCTAGGATAGTGTGACAACCCGTTTATTTGACCAGGCTGTGCTGGACCAGACAGCAGTCCAACATTCAATCAACACTGAAATGTAGCATCAGTTTGGCACCCTAGAATAATGTTGAACCAACATCAGCGTTCAAGGCTATTTCAATCAGTGTTATTCAATCATTGATTTAACATCAAATGAACATTGGAACAATATAAAATTAACCCTGTTTTATGTACAAAATGACTTGCCCTTGAAGAGCATGGTTTTCAGCCAACAAGTCACCAACTCGAGAAAAGGAATCTTTTTTAACTGAAAATGAATTAAAATCTAATTACAACAATTAAACAATACATTTTTAATGTTACATCAATGATATAACTTAGACTGAACAGTGATGTTCAGTCTAAGTTATATATCAAGGTGCAAAACTGATGTTGAATCAATGTTAGTTGTGTTGATCCATTAACATTGATTCTGTGTTGAAAAGGCTGTTTTTTGTTTTTTTTTGGTTGTAAGACAAGTGTCTTGGGACCATAAAACAGCCTTTAGTCTGCTATGTGGGCGGCTAGACTGGAAGCTCACTGCTCTGGAGCCTGTGGAGAAACCGAACAGCTGCTCTGTGTTGCTTGGTCTGCGGAGTTCCTCCACGTAATGAATTTCCCCCCCATGTGTTTCCTGCAGGGGGAGGACGTTTCGGAGCAGCCGCAGCGGGACGGCCTACATCGGGGGCATCTGCTCACTCACCAGGGGTGGGGGGGTCAATGAGGTAAGGCTTACTGCTCCACTGCCTGGATTAAACTTTGGTGGGTGTTTAAACACATAAAATGACGTGGTGAGAGATCAGAGAGGCTGAGGCTGGTATGTTATGTCCAAAAATCCATAAGGGTTCAATGTTGGAGGACTATTATTACTTTTATGGTATGTATCAGTGTATTTGTAGAAGATGATTCTATACAATCCATTTTTACAATCTCATTTTGTCTGGAGGTGGCAAGAAAATATTTGGTTTGTCCCTCACACTCCAGATTTTATTTGATTAAAGTCTCTTATTCATGTCACGCGCCCTGCTGTTTTTACTGAACGTGGCGTATGTTTCTGTGTGTGCGTTGCAGTATGGCAACGTGGGCCCCATGGCCATCACGCTGTGTCAGAGCCTCGGCCAGAACATTGGCATGATGTGGAACAAGGATCGGCCCACTGCAGGTAAGACCAAAGAGCTGCAAAGCAAAGAGCTCCGACCAGCGAGCATTAACCATTGCAGTAAATAGCAGTCATCGTTTGCGTCCATGCACAATGCTGCATGGGAGACTGACAGGCAGGGGGAGTTGGCCTCGTCACAGCACCTTCAACTCAAGCATGTATATCATGCACATGGTGCTGATGCAATCGTCACTGCAGTAGTGTAATCCTGTGGCATTATACAGCCCATAGACTTGCCTCATTGTATTAAATTTGTCTGCCTCTAGAGTTTATTGTACTAACTACTCCCCCTAGTGGTGGGAGATCAGTGGTGCACAGCATGATGGTAAAAAGCATTGGAAAATGTATTGTCCTGTACAGTTGTTTTTTGTGTGTGTGTGTGTGTGTGTGTGTGCGCGATCAGGGGACTGCAGGTGTCCAGACCCATGGCTGGGCTGCATCATGGAGGATACAGGGTATGCACTCTATTTATGTTCTAATTATCTATCTTATCATCTACAGGGTTAAAATTAGAGTGAAGTAAATATTCACAGGGGTGCTTTTGCTGGCATGGTGTAGCTCTTGTCATCATTTACAGGTCCTAGTGTGAATTAACCATTAATAAATATGTGGAGTTATTTCTACATATTTTTTCAGCACTTGAATGATTTCCTTGTCCTGTTGTCCGTATCCATCAGCTACTACCTGCCCCGGAAGTTCTCTCGCTGCAGTATAGACGAGTACCTGCGCTTCCTCCAGCAGGGTGGGGGCAGCTGCCTGTTTAACAAGCCCAGCAAGGTGAGACACGTTTTCTGGTTGACCATGCACAAACCTCCTGAAGGTGTGAAATATGCTTTAGTTTGTTCTTCACTCTTCCTTTTTGGTTTGAATGGATTCTGATTTACCGTTCTGGTGAGTTATGCCGGTTTGAATCTGTTGTTCCCTCCCATCATGTTTTTCCCATAGCTGCTGGACCCGTCGGAGTGTGGCAATGGATTTGTGGAGCGGGGAGAGGAATGTGACTGTGGATCCCTAATGGTGAGTGCGCTTGGGTTTCCTCATTTCTTGTTGCTTGCCTTGTGCACAGTTGGTTTGGACTGCTTTTACAAAAACACATCAAAGTCACCCCTTGGACTACAAGACATACAAACATAGAGTGACATAGAGCTATTTTCATGGAATAAAAAAGTAAAACTCAAGTAAATACAAAAAGAGAACCAGTGATCTGGACTACACGTCATGGGGCCATGTACTCTAAGTGTTCACTCACCCGTAGGACTGTGCCCGGAGCGGAGGGAGCTGTTGTAAGAAGTGTACCCTTACCCACAATGCCATGTGCAGCAACGGCCTCTGCTGCAGGGACTGCAAGGTGAGATGCTTTGACTCGCCACACCGCTTCGACTTTTTAGTTTGTTGTCACTGGTGATGAAGGCCCTGATCAATATCTCTCTCTCACTCTCTCTCCCATGGTCTTTCTCTTCTTCTCTCTCTTGCTCTGCGGTTGCGTATCACAGTACGAGCTGAGAGGTCGTACATGTCGCGATGCTGTCAACGACTGCGACATTCCCGAGAGCTGTATGGGAGACTCCAGCCAGGTAAGAGAGGCCCAGATGTGTGTGGAAGTATCCAGATGCTTCACAGTCCATATTGACTGGCAAATTCTCAATTCTGAAACAGGGCTTTTAAGTGGATGGCCTTTTTTTAAAACTTTGAATACTTTTTACAGAATTTTCTTTCTCTTGCAGTGTCCCCATAATGTCCAGAAACTGGATGGCTACATGTGTGATGCTGGCCAGGTAAAGTCTTTCTATGAGATCAAGTTTGTCAATGGCTTTGTCAATGGCTTTTGTTTAATTAATGTCTGTCCCTGACACCTCCCCCTCCCCTTCTCAATCTCTCTCAGGGTCGTTGTTATGGAGGTCGTTGTAAGACCAGAGATGGCCAGTGCAGGACTCTGTGGGGCCACAGTAGGTTTGGATTGGATGTTGATGCTGCTGGGCCCTCTGCTGGTTACACCAGAAATTGCATGACAGCAGCTCTAGTCGCAAGCTAACTCATTAGCTTGTGTTCAGCAGTACCCATTGCTTTTGTTTACCCGATGTTTAGTGTAGAAATGCTTGGTGATGCCCTTAACTGGCCAAAATAAGGACTTATACTTGGCTTACAATGTGTGAGTGAGATGCTCTGCTGTTCTTTCCCAGACTCAGCTGACAGGTTCTGCTATGAGAAACTGAACTCTGAGGGCACAGAGAAAGGAAACTGTGGTTGGGAGACCAATGGCCAGGGATGGGTGCAGTGCAACAAGCAGTGAGTCACTTTCATCCAAAAACGAGAGGGATCGATGTGTACAAGCTTAAAGTCACATGCCACATTTTGATCTTTTCATTTCTTTTCTATTTTGTTTCATTTTTACCTCTCTCTCTCTCTCTCTCTCTCTCTCTCTCTCTCTCTCTCTCTCTCCCCATCCCTCTGTCAGAGACGTTCTCTGTGGTTTTCTGCTGTGCACCAACCTGACCACTAAGCCGCGGTTCGGAGAGCTGCAGGGGGAGCCCACCAGTTTGACCATCTACCACCAGAGCAGATACCTGGACTGCAGGTCAGACCGTTTTTTCTCTGTTTTTTTCCGAAAGGCTTCGGTGTCTTTCTGTCAGTGTGGTGGTTTAGGGGTTGAAAACTCTGAAGATCCATTCATCCTATAAAGAAAATAGGATTGGAGTTGGATCTCGGTACTGAAAGAAGACAAACGACAATATAAAAGAGAGAACTAGCAGGGAGAGAGAGTGAGAGTAGGGAAGTGAAAAGTGGACAGAGGAAAGAGGTGAAAGTGAGAAGTGTTGGCAAACCGTGTCAGATAAAGGGACAACTGATCCTGGACCTGAACCCGACACCTTTGACACCAGTCAAATAGTACTACTACTTTTTCATGTTCTAGCCCCAGGACTTTTTTCTGAAGCGTTCCTTCAAATAGTTTGTGTTGTTGATAGGAATAAAAATTGACTATATGATCCCAATTCAGACTGGCATATACAGTAATACACATGATACTTTTGAGGACCGGACCAGTTTATCCTCCTGCACACCCCCCTGACTTCCTGTGACCATCTGACCCCTGCTGTTTCAGGGGTGGCCATGCCGTGCTGGAGGACGGCTCAGACCTTGGCTACGTAGAGGATGGAACACCGTGCGGGCCCAACATGATGTGTCTGGAGCGCCGCTGCCTCCCTGTCACCACCTTTAACCTCAGTACCTGCCCCGGCTCCTCGTCCTCACGGATCTGCTCCCACCACGGGGTGAGTCTTGAGTCTCTGGGCCTTATGGTTCATGTTTTCTGAGATGAACTGTTGAGCCTGACCTCCCCACCTCCTCCTGTCTCTCCCCCAGACTTGCAGTAACGAGGTGAAGTGTATCTGCGACCCAGACTACACGGGGAAGGACTGCAGTGTGTTTGACCCAATCCCCATCCCCACTCCTCCAGAGGGACCAGAGAAACACAAAGGTAACCCCGCTGAACTCTCCTCGGCCTTCAGCACACTCAGCAACCAGCCACAGCCGAGCCAAGCATGCGTCGCACAATGGGCAATTACAACACTTGAAGTAGAAATATGTGAATGAAAAGTATTTTAAATGTAAGAATTACAGCATGTATACAGGATGTGCAACATGTGCATCGTATTTGCAGGAACAAGCTGGTCTTACTCTCATGCATGTTACAAAGGGATGTTTCATTCTGTGTTCACCGTTTATTAGTTGTCCAGTAGTATTTGAAACAAAGCCTGATACTTTTCTAACATGTTGCCTATACTTTTCCATGTTGGCTGTAAGCATTTTGTAAACATATAGATTTCTGGACATCCCGTTCTCAAGACATTTTACAGATACATCGATACAGATACCAAAAATTGGTACGGTAATAACGGGTATCGCTTTTCGGTACCCAGCTCTATCACATGCTGTTGTTTTTATTTTTTTTCCATCCCTCACTGGCTGACTCCCTCATTCCCACAGGTCCCAGTGGTACCAATATCATAATAGGTTCCATTGCTGGGGCAATTCTGCTTGCAGCAATAGTCCTAGGTGGAACCGGCTGGGGATTTAAGTAAGAGCTCTGGCATGCCTCCATCTGTGTGTGCCTGCCGTGTTCCCCTGTCAGCTAACGCACATGCCTGCCGGTGACTGTTGAATGCTCGCCGCACTGTAAAGACTTGTGTGTGCTTGCCGTCTTATCCATACTCGCAACCAGAGGCCGTGTGGGTTGGTTTCTAACGCTACAGGCTGTGCACGGTTTGCCCCTCGCCTGCAGTATGGAAGCAGGGCTTTCCATGGAAAAAGTGAACGCTGCTGATGCTCGTTTTAAGCCGTTTGATGAACTCTCCATTTTGCATGAGAAGATTGGCAGTAGTGTCGCCGCTATGTCTCTTGTATTCGTTTAGTTTGCTATGCTGTATGCTAACACTGTTTATGGATGATACGAGTGATTCTGTAAGACAGGTATATAGTTTGACTAAGGAGCTGCTATTGGATGTTCCCCTCTGTACGGCTGGATATGATGATGATGATGATTGCTCTGCTGTAATTTGTTTTATTGGCATTCTTCCAACTCTGGCTTGCCTCATGCTAACTTTGCTGTGGCATGCTTACAGCATGCAAGGAAATAAAAAAAACCTTGTCTCAAATGGTTTGGCTTACTTCTATGGCTGTAGCCTACAAGATAGCTTTAGATCTGCCTAGATCTGATCTTGGAGCTACTGAATTTCATGGATTTTTGTATGCTTATACACTATGCAATGGTAAGTTGCTTGGTTTAGATTTTAGCTGGATGGGAGATGTACTAAATGAGCTGGAATGGCATCATTTTCTGCTTTACGTTCTACAACGGCTTGGGTTTGTTGCATGTTTTGTCACACTGCCTATTGCCTTTGTAGGACAAAAAGTTGATTTTCTTACTTGTCTTTCCACCTCACCTGTGTGTCCCTACTTTGCTCCCTTCATCTTGTTCCTGGTCTATCTTCACTGGTCCTGCTTCACTGTGGATCCAGAAACATCCGAAGAGGAAGGTACGATCCTTCCCAGCAGGCCATGGTCTGATGAACTCACACCAAAGCATAACCCGTGTTGTTGATCACCAGTCATTATGTCAACCTAATGCAGCTAGTGTCCCCCACCAAAACTATACATCCTACTTTGCTTCATAATATTTACTGCATGCGCGTTACTAGCCTCCTCTCCCGTCCTCACAATGACTTGGCTGCCATTTATAGGATGTCCGGCCCAGACAGCGCAGTTGGTAGAGCGTGGGACTCTCAGTGGGTTGTGGGTTTGATCCCACATAGTGTTAACTATCACCTTTGTAAGTCTCTAGGATAAAAGCGTCTGCTAAATGACTGTAATGTAATGTAGCTGCTATTTTCAGCTTTGCCTTTCGGACCCCACAGCTTTGTTACACACTGCTGGGTCAGATCACCGTGTTAAGTTTGTAACGTTAATTTAATATGAGAGGCAATAAAAGGCGGAGACCTCTTTGTAGTGCTTGCTTTGGGTTATTTTCTGATTTAGACAGGTCAGTTTTCCATACATTGTTTTTAAACTGTTCTTAGTTGTGTTGTCCCTTGTCAGATTTCTCAAACCTTGTTCTTCCTTCCTTCCCTCTATCTGCCCCTCCCTATCTTCTTTTCTTGTCTTCTTTCCCCCCTCGTTCCTCTTTTCTTTCCAGATCTGGAGGAGGATGAGTCAAACCCATCTGCTGTCCTGTATTCCTTACACTGTGTCCAATCCATTCTGAGGAGACAAACCAAACATGTCTTCCACTTTCTCTGACGAGCCCCGTATTCCCTCCGACCTTTCACGTTTCCCCTTTTCTGAATTTCATTACTGCTGTGTCCCATCAGTATTCTCCTTTCCTTGCCCGTGGTACGTTTACACAGAACACATTCCAGTCAGATCTGAACAACTATCAGGGAATGTCCCTGTTACAAATGCCCAACTTCACATCATCGGTATCGCCTCCCGTTTCACACGTGGCCGTCCAGTGTCACTTCAGTTACGTTTCCATTAGCTAACTTTTTGTATTACTGAATTAATGTGAAAGGACATTTTAGTGTGTTGAGCAGGACAGGCACATGCCCCTTAACTGAAATGTGTTTACCAATGTTTTCAGTTGTCCTATACTTCCAGTGGTTACCACTGAAAAAGTTCTGCCATCTTGACTGTTATTATGCTTTACCCCTTTAAATGATTGGAGTGAAAAATATCTGTATCCTCCAAGCCTGGACGTGTTCTTAAGGAAGCCTTCTGTTAATACAGTTGACTTATGGGACCTCACGGAGCATACAACCAATTAACACCTTTCTCCGTTCAGTAGTGCTAATTAAACCGCAATAGAAGTATATTAGTCACCAAATAGTGAATGTTGATGTCTAGGCGAGGGTTATTTTGGTGTGCTCAAAGCGTAGGACTTTACATTCCATAGTAAGAGCCATAAACTTTACTCTCTTAAGCTGCTTTCCATTATCAAACAGTAGTCCATCCTTAACGCTCCAACATAATATGCATTAATGTATGAATGTATAGCTCAAGCTTGCGAGGAAGCCATGGCTTGTTGTGTCACCGTGCTGATATTACAGTCCTTTTTGTTCAGAGAGATTGCAGCCGAGCTAGATAGGCAATTGCACATGCGCACATCGAATGTTATCCCATTGTATGATATGTAATCCATATACGAACTTCACGTGCATACAAGTATGCTGAACACGGGTGCTGTTGTACATAGTGTATCATAGGTTGACTCATTTAGACGGCGGTGACTCACTGCCGCTCTGAATGGAAGCACAAGTCTAGAAGGGGCGGAGTCACCAGCCTCTTCCTGCACCTCGTCCTGCACCTCGTCCTGCGAGCCTCTGGCTGCTGGTTCTGGAGGTTTAAAGATGCAGTTTGTACATTTTTAGACGAGTCAGAGCTCCAGGGGACGTTTTGCTGTCCGACATTGTTGTATACCTGCCTGATGGTCTTTGGACTTAACAACCTAGCTCAAGACAAAGTGAGAAGACTTGTACATGCCTGTAGGAGAGAGATGCTCAAGATGCTTTGTTTTGCACCTAGACGGAGAGCAAAAGTTGCTTAACAGGATTTCACAGAGCAGTTTCATTTATTGATCTCGCTCAATTCCCAATTGTCATTTTGATTTAAAAATGTAAAGTTTTACAAACTTTAAATTTGGTTTGTATTTACTCAGATTAGCTGAGGTAATGATGAAAGACAAAATTATAATTCAGCGTATTTCAAATATACTTAATCTCAAAGAGACATCACCCTTGGAAGATTTAATCCTGATTGAACTGATATATTTTAACGTATAATCCACACTAAATCTGTAAATAGTTAAAAATGATTATCAAAATGTCTTTCAGGAATAGAAAAGACATATTTCACTCACTCAAAAAGTCTGGTACTGTAGCTTGTGTGTGCACCGCTTCCTCTTTGGTCTCGTTGCCGGTTCAGCAGCTGAACTTGGAACACAGATTGCGTAGAGTAGCTTCATTTCACCAACAGAAATCTGTTACTGCACATTAGCACAGATGCCAGAAGAGATGGGGCCAAGTTACACTGCCAGTAAACCTACAGTAGCACTAAAGGAATATGTGGACATTTTGAATCGCAGTCCGTCACTGTCCTTCACCAGCTACGTGTCTGGCGAAGCTTTCTGCCTCGGCTGGTCAGTGAATCAAAAGAAAAACTGCTTCCTCATTCCAAAAAATGGGCTCTACACCTACAAGTTAGCTCCTCTGACTGCAGTTAGCCATACTCAACGGTTTCAAAACAAGTACCTGGTGGGAAATATGGACTAAAATTCAAAATGTCACTGTATCCCTTTAATCACACTTGAACTCTTTACAACTTATCTACTATATTAAAACTAACGCTCAAGGATGGACTCAGCCAAAAGCTCAGGTTGCTCTGTGTTTACCGCCACTGCAGACCGTTGCCACCTTCTAGGTACGGAGGTCAACATCACTGAGTCTTAAGAGAAGGCAACCAACTGGCTTTCTATGAAAAATACTTATACTGTATTAAAAAAAAATCATATTAAAATGCCTGAATACCAATGCCTGTCTGTGCTCCATTGGATGTGTCTGTCGGGGCGATCAGGTATAGACAGTTTAAACATTTCTGTAAACCGACCTATGAAAGACTTCTCAAGGACATTTTTCTCTCGTCTTTCTGATATTTGTTCAGTGTATGCTGTGGTATAGACTCTGTCGCTACCTTGCTCTCTAAATACCTACCCAATGGCTAGTGTTTTTATGGGAAAAACCCCTCTGCAGTACATTCCAAAAGAACATTGTATTTTCTTGCGAGTGCTTTTAATGGCAGAACCCTAGATGCCCTAGATCGGGATTTCCTCAGAGTACATGAAACGGCACTAGACTTGGCTTCAATATTGCTTGTAGCAGTATTGTACAATAATTCTCCTTTAAGTCATCTATAAATATCATGTATAAATGTAACAAGGTGGTTTATACAGTACATTTAGTGGTGAGACCAACAGAACTGGATATTATTACTGATATAAGCACTGATCAGTATTTTCTGGTAGTCATTGATATTTATAAATGGCTTTTAAAGGAATAACCAGTTTTCTGATCTTATGTTATTGAACTGTCTGTCTGTGCCTTGTGTTTCCCGGTTGTTGCACCTAAAAGGCTGTAGCTACGCAGGTTTATATCTTAACTGCACAGCATGCTGGTATTTATGGCACCGATCCAGCAGTTCAACATGGCTTTACAATATATGAAATAAACTTATCAATACTTGTAATGGGCAAACAGAAATTTAAATTACCAAGAATATGTTCTGCGCCATTTTTGTTCTAAACTCTTGAATGCATTCTGACATCCCCAAAAGCGTGAAACACAATAAGGATACGGTTCCTGCAAAGCAAATTTCATTCTCAATTTGTTTATAAGGTGTTGTGTTTTTTTTTTAACCACTGCCACAAAATAAGTTGTTCTCAGGCTGTTTCTGTATTTATTTTATTTTTTTCAAATTTGCAGGGAAAAGGTGGTTAGGAGTGGTTTAAACGATTTGTTGATTGTGAACATTTGGAATATTTTTCAGCTTTTGGGGATTATTGGAGTTCATCAGAAAATTGTGAAAAAGCTTGACGGTACAGTTGAGTATCAAGACAACCAATGTGTAGTCCGTTGTTTTCAGCTGTCCATCCTGAATCATTACCTTCTTTGAGTGTCTTTATTTTTACACTTCAACCCAACACTATAGTAGCAGGCTTATGAACACAACATGGAGCATTTAAACAGGCTTTGTATTAACACTGTATGGCACCCGCTGTAAAACATGCTCATATTCATGTGTAGCTGTACATACTGTAAACCAAAAATGATACGCTTTGAGCAGATGATACATGAACATTTAGATTTGACTGAAACTCATGTAATGTTACTAAACTCTGATCACAAGTTGCACCAATCCTGAGTTATTAATGTGCACATCTATCTAAACTGTGCATATCTTCCTGGACTGGCATTTCCAGGTTGTGTGGCATATCCTACAAAAACTTAAAGGTTTGCTAATATTGCTTATGACTCAAAAAAAGAAAATAATTTGAGCTATTAAGTCAGTTCATAAAGAAATTTAATTGCTAATTTTGCATTTCACTTTATTGGTGCTGTAGCATCACTTATATTGTGTGAAATTTAGTTTTCAACTTAAACTTGGTCATAAAGCTGCGAGCAACCTTTCCCTACATTTGTTTTCGGAAGGTATTTTCAAGTTGTGATCTAAGTAAATCAATTGTTTTCACTGGTACCTCCAGTTACATGCATGTGTTAAGATGTAGAGTAAGGTGAAAGGTGAAATGCTTTGAGGTTATTTGCTCCTGGTTGTCTCTTGGGGACATGAGTTGCTCATGCAACTGTGTATTTGGATACAGCTCTGGAGCAAACTGAATATAATAAGAGTATTATTTCTAAAGGCCATGGAATAGACGGACATAAATTACTAAATAATTCAAACTGTAAGAGCAAAGGAGAAATAAAACTGAAATGTGCTTTTCTGCTTGTTTTTCTTGTTTTTATTCAAGAAGTCGCCGCTGCATATAATAGTAACCCAGAATGCCTCCAGTTCTTGTGTAAGATACTGATTACAAATCTGCATTATGTTCCCTTTTTAAAAAAAAAAGAAAATTCAATAAAAAAAAAAATTCAATAATACAATATGTTCATTTCACCAAGATAATTCACAGTGGTAGTGAAATTGTCCAGCTCGGCTCAGTCCTTCACCTGGGTGTTCATAGTATTTCCTGGCTTTCCTCAACAACAAAAAAAAATCCCTCACAAATGATGCTTTGATCGATGCTGCAGCAGTGAAGATGATGGGACCAGCACATCAGTATCAGACTACCACTGAAGATGTCTGAAGCTCTAGTACCCACTAGTGTTGTAGTGAACATCCTCACTCTCAGTATCGTTCATATGTAGGACTCCCCAGCATCCCCTTTGCCCTTAGGCTGCTGCCAGTTAGCGTAGATGGACTCCTCGTAGTCTCCCATGCCTTCAAACTCAATATCAGGTGACTCAGAGGCCACCAGTGCAGCTTCTTCTGGACCCAAAAACTCCTGGAAAATATGGTCCAAACTCAGACATTTATTCTTCGGTGGCAACATGTATTAAAACTGTCTTGGGACAATTTTGCCATACATGGTCTATACTATCTGCACAAAAGAACTCATGAGCTACTTACTATTGATAAAATGATTGTCATAGTTCAAGGTTTTTGCTGTGTGAGGAACTAAAATGGTTAGTATTTTAAAAGGGTATTTCGATTTATTGATTCTCTTCTCCAGACACAATCTGGGGGAAATGTTTCTGTATCGGCACTCAAACAGAATATCGTGATGCCATCTTTTTTAGCATTCTTCATTCAAACAATTGGGCACTGATACCCGCCAACCAGCGCTGTAGTTTTTTACTCTTGGTATTAATGAGGAATGCTAGCAAGTCCATTTTATGTCATTTAGCCTCAATGACTACAATTCAGAAAGTCATAGGATCTCACCTCAACATCCATCTCCAAGTAGTTTTCTGCAAATTCCAGCATCTGCTTTTGTGTGACAGCCTGGTTGTAGTGAGTAAGAGCCTCCTGTTCAAACAGAGACAGACCATCAATATATGACAAGAGCTCATATTCACAATAACAAACCAATAATGTGGCTGTGAACTGATATAACATCCAAATTAGCTGCAACCTCTTATTTTTATTTTTTTTATTTTTAACCTTATTTTTTGTGCAACTGGCAGATGAGGGTATCCTTAGATAAATGGCAACCATTTGCGTCCTCCAGTTTGAACATTTTTAAGAGCCCCAAATTGCCTCTCACCATTCTGGGTGTGAAGTGGACTGTCTCAAGGCCCCACTCTTGACTGTAGGCTTGGTAATATAGCAGGTTGTGCTTCATGACCTGGTCCTCGGGCTCAAAGAGGCAGTAGCTGGACGCACAGGGCACGGCGCTGGAGCCATCGTTGACTGCTCCGAGAGAAACAGGAAAAATGAACTAACAAGCGTGGTGATGTCTGCCGGTCACAACTGGAAAGTGTCGATGAGGAATATTTCTTTAAGGACGGCGATGAATAGCAATGCTAGTTGACGGTGTACTTACGCTTGTAATAAGCATATTGCAGGTAATGGTAAACGGTGGCCATGAATTTCTCCACAAAGTAGCCACCCACATTAGGCATCAGGTTCTCCTCACATTTCAACTTGCATCTTAACGCGTCTACACAGGCGTCTGTGGAGAAGCAGAGCATTGATAGAATTTCTAATAATGAAACTGACGGTTTTGCTCTGTTAAGTTTCGTTTTGGGAATTTGCTTTTGTTTTTTGTAGTTGGTGTTATTTGGGATGCTCAGTGGTTTTCTGTGTGCACAGGATACTCTGGCCATTTTTTAAAGATGGTATGCTAACCTGCCAAGGCTGGGTAGAGGTCATTGACTGGGGGCAGTTGGCTGGCCCATTCACATTCTGCTTGACACAGCTCATACTCATGGAGGTACCGTCTCAGAGCTTCCTCCATGTGCTCAATACTGCTGCTGTAGTCTCCCGAACTGACGAGTTTCACCCCTTTCAGGAAGGAGCCCTAGAAAGAGTATTGAATTGTCAATGGTGCGGGTACCTTGCAGCATTTGATCGCATGTGTGGTGTCTGTTCATTTGTTTTGAAGGAGCTGCTGTTCAGTGTTTGTGGTCCAAAATTTGCGATATATTTCAGGGAAGCTTATTATCTCCCAGATTCTTTGGTTTTCCAGTGCCAGACAGTCACACAACCGATTCTCTCACACACACACAAATTCTCTCTCACACACACACACTAATTCACACACACATTCAGTCTCTCTCTATATACACACACTTAGTCTCACATTCACTGTTTTTTTTTTCTTCAATCTGTCACTACAAAGAATGGAAAAAAACCTTTAAGAGTTCAGTATCGTTAGTATTTGTTTCAAAAGCTTTATGTTCGGTGAAAGCGAGTGATAGAAGACAATGGGTTTGGTTTGCATCCAAAACGTAAGGGCTTTGAGACTGTTGAGCAAGTTTGGAGGATCTACTATACTAGTGCTTCTTGTGGCTGAAATTGCCTTATTTATGTTTGGTAAAGATTACATTTTGTGTGTATTGTAGTATAGTAATAATAGATGATTTAGGCTCTACTTTGATTTGCACATGGTATTTCATATTTTATTACTATTTTAATGGAAGAGCATTCTTTAATTTTTTATTGAAGACATTTTGTGTAAAATACTAGGCTGTGATTCTGCAGTTCCAGTCATCACACATCCATGAAGTACTTCACTAGTCCTTTCACTAGATACTTTCTTACTCAAGTAGTTATTTGGGTGCCAACTTTTACTTCTACTTGAGTCATTATAAAGTAACAATACTTTTACTTGAGTAAGGTTTTTGGATACTCTACCCACCACTGGCCTGAATACACAAAATACACAATAGTAGCCTAATAAAATATGCATTCAATTACATGTGGTGGAAATACTGATCATGACGAACTTAGAGGTATCCGTCCATACACATTGGTAGTGGTAAGCTACATGCTGTCACGGTATCCATACAGAGCCTGTTTTATGCTGGGTACTGCCCTCGCTCCCCCTCACCTCGTAGGGTCGTTGCTCGTGGTCGGTGAGGTAGCCGTCCAGGTCGTATTGGCTCTTGTGCTGCTCCATGAGTCGGTTCATCTCTTGGTCGTCGGGGTTCTTCTGGAGATAGGTGTAGGCACACGGCACTGCCCTCTGGAGGTCATTCAGCTGGGAGAAAGAGAAACGATACCCTGGGACTGAATTACCTCAGTGAGTGATTTGGTGGACACCTTTTATCCAAAGCACCTTACATTTTTACTATGTTGGGAATTGAGTCTGCAGGTTTTACTTCCAACCAGCTGATTCCACTGATTAGTTCCTCCTATCTGGTGGAAGGTGTGTGAATCAGTGAAATCAGCTGCTGTAGTGATTTAGTTGGAATGAAAACCTGCAGACTGTTGGGTTACAATGGCACATAAGCCAAAGATGGAAGAGCTGCTGATTGTTGAGAAAACATTTGGCAGGAGCTTCAATGACAAAGACTGCTCAACTTGCTCATGTCTCTTGAGGAACACTGGCATGGGGAGATAGTAGTGAGTGAAACTACCATACTCGTAATAAATGGAGTCAAATTATAGTGAAACTGAACCATTCCTCATTTTGCTGGTGATCCCTCTCAAGGACCCCTGGAGGTACCCAGACCCCAGTTTGAAAACCGCTGCACGGATGGCCCTAAATTAAGACACTTTTATGTTTCTGCTAAGAATCTACTAGCAGTTACTAACTACTTTTACTAATCATATTGTTCATTGTTCTAATGTTATTTAATGGATTAGTGTCGAGCTATTATGTAACTCACCTTGGAATAAGCCAAGTACAGGTATCGGTAGGGGGCCCTTCTGCGGAAATCCTCCATGGTCTCCTTGCTGGGGCCGGGGAGGAGAAGCGCAGGGAAGTGAGCCCTGCACTTCTTCAGACAAGTCGCTCGCATCATAACGTGCCAGTAGACCCGGAGAGCCCGGTCCCCCATCAAGGAGGGCTCTGGCTCATAGTCAGTACTGTTACAGTGTTGCATGCAAAACCTCACACTGTCTCTCAGGAGCCGGTGCAAACGCAAGCTCAGTTCCAAATATTGGATAGACTCGGTCCAGTTTCCCGCTACGTACTGGTCCAAAGCCAGTCCATAGGCGGCGGCAAGCGGCATCAGCTCTTCTTTGGGGTAATTCCTGAAATTGTAGTTCTCATACTGCGCTGCCGCCATGAAAACAAAAGCAAAACGAAGTAAGATTAAAAACGAGAATCTTTTTGCGCAAAAGGTAACCATGATAAAATGTTATCCCGCATATTAGACAGAGTTGCGTCTTCTCTTGCTGATATCTGACTGGAGAAACTTGTGCGTGGTGATCTGTTGAAGCGTTTAGGGGGCTCTGGGAATTCAGGGATTGGGCCCTTCAGAGGTTACTCGGGTTTCTCTCAGCTGTCACGAGCCAGTGTGTTTCTTTATTTGGCACAGATACATTTGGTTTCAGAAGAGACATGCAAAAACAAGCGCTTGTGAGCATAATTGCTTATTTTCTGATTGGACAGCGCTGATTGTTGATTATCTAAGTTAATTGGTGACATCTCTGGGGACTTATGGAGGCCTATGCATCGAGCTACTACATATATCATTTATTTTATTCATATTTAGCATTTCTCATATTTAAGTAAGGTGGTATCATGGTTTTAGTTTGCATTGTCGTGTCATTGATTGCAAAGTGGGGTTCCAGGGGCAAAATGTGGAATATAATTTCTGTAAATCAGCGCAATGACAGACTGTATGGATGATGGGATTCCCTCTCCCTATACTGTTGCTATCCGCACCTACAGCACAGAGAGGCGATAGATAGATGGATGGATGGATGGATAGATAGATAGATACTTTAATGATTCCCGGGGGGAAATTCTGGAGTTACAGGAGCATAACAGTATCACAAGAAACAGAATATACAAATATTATAATCTAATATAAAAGTCTTTTTTTACATGGGGTCCCTTGGAATAACATCTTGTGTGATGTGGGGGTCTGTGGTGTAGTGCGTCTATTTGCAGCTGCAGACATGGTTTTGGTTCCTTTATTTCTCATCCGTAGTTTATGGTATTTCCTTCATTTATTTCTCATCTGTAGTTTATGGTATTTCCTATCTCCTATGATACTTCTACGGGATTTTCTGTGGCATAATTTTACATTTTAATTTTACAGTGTTGTATCCTCCTCCAATAGCCTTCTAAAAGTTATCATAGGATAATACTCTGTAAGGGATAGACGCCCCATCCTAAGTTCCCTCCCATGTAATTTGAGATTTCTTGGGAAGGGAAGCTGCTCGAGATGCGTCAGTCCAAAAGACAAGGCGTAAATACCGAACATAGGCGATCTTGCTTTCAAAATAAAAGCGTAAAAAACAACAATTGTATCAAAAGGCTCATTGGAATTATCACCTTAAATATCGAGTGAAAACGTGTAAAATCGATACTAAAAACGTTATACTGTAGGATTATGGTGCATGGTCTTTCCTGTTGAAAGAGTGCCTTATCTATGGGCAGATTTAAGGTTTAATAAATGTGACGATTTACAACAAAACAAAATGCTGCTAAAGATTTGGGAGCTCCTGTGTCGTGATGAATGCTGTGAAAAGGATTTTTGGAAATAAAACAGCTGGATTTAACTACAGCTCCACTACAATACACTACATCCTTTAATTTTTCTAATTTTTCAAACCTGCAACGTGTATTCGCCAATTGTTTTATTGTGAAAATGTCAACCGGACATGCCGTTTTTTTTCTTAAATTCTGACTGACTTTACAGTGATTTCTTCCCAGTGCCACTCGTACAGCAGCAACCTGGAGACTGTCCACGTCTACAACATTTGCGGACACCCTTCCACATCCCAGACCCCAGCAGCACTGGGCCTTCTCCGCCTCATCTGTTAAAATACGGGCCCGGGCCGCAAATTTATTTTATCCTTGCGTTTTAAACTCCTTTTTGTTAAGATACTGTTAAGAGTCACTCTGCAAAATGTTTGCGTGCTGCATTTTCACATTCCTGCTTAATGCCTGGTGCTCCGTGGAGTGCAACCCGAGTCCTGTGGGGGATATAGTCGTGGACAAATACTTCATGCCCCAGGTCTGTACCAGAGAAGTGAAAAGTGGAGATCACGTCCGCTATCATTACAACGTCACATTTCTGGATGGAAAAACTTTTGATTCGAGGTGGGTTCGTATGCATTTGATTAGATTTATTTCAGTTTTGTCTATTTGCTCTCAAAGAAGAAAATTGCATGTTGCATAGGCTACTATCAGACTAGTTGCCAATACCAAGTACCAATATTTTGCCAAGTACCAATATTGTTGCACATCCATGCTAAATACCGCTAGATGATCTGGGTCCTGCGGGTCAAATATCTCCACGTAGGCACGCTTTGCAGAAGCGCAGCAGCCTGATATCTATCTTGTCTCGACTTTGATTTACCAAGCTCCATAATTGATGGCATTTCCTCTGCATCTCTGACTCTCTTGGTTCCCTCGCATGGTCCCAGCCACCAGAAAGGAGCGCCCAAGGTCGGCCTGATAGGGGAGGGCAAGCTCATCGCTGGCGTCGACAAAGGCCTCCAGGGCATGTGTGTGAACGAGCGCAGGAAAATCACCGTGCCCCCGCACCTGGCCTACGGCAGCACGGGTGCAGGTAACCCCCCATGAGGACCCACCCTATTATGTGGTATAGTGTTCTGTCCAAGTGGAAGAAATGTTTTTGCCAATTTCAGCAGATTTCAAAGACCCGTGAGTTGGCTGTGTTGAGTAAATTTTCCAGTGTGAACTTGTTGCCAATTATTTCTGAGGTAACCATCTAAAAATGTTACATTAACTCTGATTGGTGTGGATGCATATACACATATAAACTGATGATGCTATGTGAGTCCAGCTTACCCCGTCCGTTTCCCCCGTTAGGTGATGTGATCCCCCCAGACACCACCTTGGTGTTTGATCTACATCTGCTGGATCTGTGGAACAAGGCCGACCTGGTTATCACCAAAACCGTCACTACTCCCAAAGACTGCAGACGCTCCGTGATGCGCACTGACTTTGTGCGCTACCATTACAATGGCACCCTCCTTGATGGCACCGTCTTCGACTCCAGGTGAACTGTTGGAGTTGGTGGGGGTGAATGAAGAAAGAGTACCATCTCAAAATGAGATATTTACAGTTTGAAAGAGATAATGTTTCCAAAACGCTCTTATAAAATGATTACTGACATTAAATAAAACTCATGAAAACTACTAGATTAGCTACCATAACATATTTGCCTTGAGGCCTTATTCATGTCTTACAAGTAGAAATTGAGTATTTACTGAGTCATTTCAGTTATCATGTATGTTGCTGCCTTTATTGTCATTCCTTGTAAATGTACTGATAACAAAAACAAGCATTAGTTGCACATTGAACTAATCAAAACTATAGGACACAACTATTTGACTGCAAAGCAAAACAGAAAAATCTCATTCTCATTTTGTGCCACTGACACGCACCCTCATCCGAATGAAAGTTCTTGTCTGTTTGTCTGTCTCTCTACTGTTTTATCCAGGTTTGTTGTCTGTGTGAAGTTGTGTGTTTGACTTTGCGCTTGTATGAGCCCTACGTAGCTACATCAGGAAGCAGACCCATGACACCTTAGTGGGTGAGGGTTGGCTGATCAAGGGCATGGATGAAGGCCTGATGGGCATGTGCGTGGGCGAGATCAGAAATATCATCGTCCCACCATTTAAAGGCTATGGCGAAAAAGGATTGGGTAAGTAGAAATGAAAAGGAAACAGGTTATGATATGTTTAGTATGTTGTAAAATAATAGATCCTGGATTTGGTGTTATTGCTTCGCAGCAGAACAAACTCTTGGGGAACAGAGGTCATTGAGTAAAATGAAATGTTTGGTGCAAGGGCATAAAATACATTTACACATCACAGAACACATACCTTTTTTATTATGTCTGAGGCTCAAATAAACCAGGGGTGCTCAACAGTTTTGGCATGTTATGCCAAGGCTGATGGGCAGTAGGACATGAGCTAAAAATAATCCTATTACACATACATTTAAAAATGTAGCTAGCAAAAATGGAATAAAGATGCCTGTGCTTGAAATGATCCATTTGTCTCAAAGTAATCTCTTAGATGCTAGCCAATAAATACATCAGATACAGAGTATTTCACACTGCTTAGGTCACCTTAAAATAAACCGTTGTATTTATGTTGATTACATTGATCAGTATTCACACAAGTGGCCAGCAGAAGTCATTCCCATGCTTTCCAAGAGAACAATGAAACGGGTAAAAAATAAACAAAAGTGATCAAAAAATACTCATTTTTTATATCAAAGTACCTGCTGTTTAAATATGGTAAAGTATGAAGTTTGAAGTTTCCCCACCAGGCACAGAGATTCCGTCCCAGGCGACCCTGGTGTTTGATGTCCTGTTGGTGGACATTTATAACCCGAAGGATAACATCACAGTTCAGGACCAGGTGGTGCCCGAGTCGTGCACGCGCCGGTCTGTGGCTGGCGACTACGTCCGCTACCACTACAACGGTACCTTCCTCAACGGAGTCACCTTTGACACCAGGTCAGTCTTTTTCCTTTTCATCTTGCTGATATTTGGGAGAGGTTTTGAATAACCGCATCCCTGAATAACTGCAAACCAAACACGATGCGTTTTGATGTTTTTAGTTCACTGAATTGACATTTAGATTTTACAATTTGACTTAGATACAAAAAGTGACAGTATGTGACAGCTAAGGATGAGTATTATGTGTATTTTGTGCCTGTAAATGGTTTATTTTGGAAGTATACTGTATGTAAACACTGAATTAACACAAACATGACATTTGCAGGAATATTATTTCCTGTGGTAAAGTCAAACTCTTCGTGAATCCATGTGAATATAGCTAAGATTCACTGTCTATGGCCAGTAAATTCTTAGGAGATTTAAAGATTAAAAGTTAACGGTACAACTAAAGCCCTTCCTCGTGTTTTACGGCCAACAGCTACCAGAGGAACACCACGTACAACACCTACATCGGGTTGGGGTATGTGATTGTGGGCATGGACCAGGCTCTGCTGGGCGTCTGTATTGGGGAGAGGAGGAGGGTTATTATCCCACCTCACCTGGCCTACGGAGAGCAAGGAGCAGGTACGTGAGCTCACACACATCTTTGTATTTAAGCTAACTTTAGTTGATCCAGTTGCCAAATCTGTATATTTCCCCCTCCACGTGTTATTCTGTTCTCCTGCAGGTGAATGTAATCACAGCTTCATAGTGTTTACCAAATATTTATGACCGTTGCTGATGCCAAATATGTGCTTACAGTTGATGAAATGCCAATTTATCAAGTCTTAGTTGACCAAAGACCCTAACAAGTGATTAGTCAACCGAGATAGGGCAGCCCTGAGGCTTATCGTTATTACTTTAATGTTTACATGGCCTCAATCTGTAATCAAAAGTATATTTCTGTCCTGTTATGTAATTCTGACATCTATATTTTAATAAAAGTTAATGGAGACGGTTTGATCATATTACCTGAGGGTTGTAGTAGCCGTAGTATCATTATCCTCCTGCATGTTGCCTTTAGTTTGTTTCTTCCAGTGGCTGGTAGATGCGCGACATGCTAACATCTAGCTCCCCTGCATTATTCCTCCCCCACCCCACCCCACCCCACTGAATTGTTCCCCTGGGCCCCTGGCTGTCCAGGTCAGGATATTCCCGGTTCAGCTGTGCTGGTCTTTGACATCCACGTCATCGACTTCCACAACCCCAAGGACACAGTGGAGATCAAGGTCACCCACAAACCTGAGGTGTGCAATGAAACCACCGCGGTGAACGACCTGATCCGCTACCACTACAACTGCTCCCTGCTGGATGGCACCTTGCTCTTCTCCTCGTGAGTCTGCTACCCTGCTAGACACATTTTCATCACATCGTCTCACACCTGACTTCATACTGTTCAATTCATTTGCCACCTTTATGCAGGTGCGTAACTCCTAC
Organism: Hoplostethus mediterraneus; assembly: GCA_034670385.1. Taxonomy (NCBI): domain Eukaryota; kingdom Metazoa; phylum Chordata; class Actinopteri; order Trachichthyiformes; family Trachichthyidae; genus Hoplostethus; species Hoplostethus mediterraneus. The sequence goes on along the minus strand of JAXDDW010000011.1, from coordinate 6,566,771 downwards.
AAAATGTCTATTTACAATGCTAGCTTGCACTGAACACACATACATGCTTGTTGTTGTTGTTGTCCTCAGAGACGACTATGAGAATGATCAGGAGGCAGTGCTGGGGGCGGACAAGGTGATCGACGGGCTGGACGAGGGCTTGAGGGGCATGTGTGTGGGAGAGAAGAGGGTGATCACCGTACCACCTCACCTGGGCCACGGGGAGAAAGGAGGTGAGACACTCGTAACGACCAAGAACCACTGCACCACTAGAGCGTTGTGGTAGCCTTCGTCATCAGGAGTATGACGGCCCGAGCTCCACCTCAGACTGATGGCTCATGTTTTAAGAAGCCCGATTCTGTTGTGCCCTGGCAGCTCTTTCAGTACATGATAACCTTCTTAAAACCTTCACAGATACTGGTGGTAAAACTAAAGGTGTTCCTGTATTACACTCTAAAGTCTCTCCCTGGCTTTCTCTCTCAGTTTCTGGTGTGCCAGGCAGTGCTGTGTTGGTCTTTGAGCTTGAACTGGTGAGCCTTGAGAAGGGTGTGCCACCCGGCTACATGTTCGTGTGGCTTGAGGAAAGCCCTCCTGATTTGTTTGAAGCCCTGGACATGAACAAGAACCAGGAGGTGCCCCAGGAGGAGGTAAGATGCAGTGGACAATATAACAACCTTCATGATCATTTCACGTGGTAGATGACGATCAAACCTCTGGTGATGGAATGCACTGGATCTGAATGTTTTCGTTCGAATGAATGAATGGCTGCAGCGAGGTCCTGAAAGGATCCTTACTTGCTGAACCACTCTAATCACATCGCACCATAACTGACCAGCAAAGTTCATCCTTTTGTCTTTTGAACCTTTTCAGTTTGGAGAATTCATCAAGCTACAGGTGGCGGCGGGCAAAGGTCGCATGAAGCCTGGAATGACTGCCGAGCAGGTTATTGCTGACATGTTCAAGAACCAGGACCGAAACGAAGACGGCGTCATCACGGCCAATGAACTCAAACTCAAAGTAGACGAGGACAAGGAAAGGGAAAGGCACGAGGAGTTGTGATGAAACACCAAACACCCACATTCTCTCTCAGGGACGGACTCAAACATGTTAAAAACATTTAAAGAGAGACTTTACCCATACAGTGTCATTTTTTAATATTTTCTACAATACATTTCACAGTATTTTCGAATGGTGCAAAATATCTTTTAATATAGTTGTGTTGTATGGTTGGTTGTGTTTGATCAAGTGGTGTTTCAAAGTATTTTCATTTGCCAAAATTGACCTAACAAGCACCTTTATTTGTCCCTGATGTTTGCTGATTAAAATGTTTTTAAATAAAACTTGGGTGTTTGTAGTATTTGTGATCTGAGGTCTAGAAATCCTGACAACTAGTAGCTTATTCAGGGATCCTATGATGGCTGAATTGAAGAGCTCTATACAGTGCGGTTCAGTTCCATCTATCCACTAACAAACAATGAAAACTTCAACATTTCTATTAAAAGGTATAGTTCAGGTTTTTAAGCCCACTTGTCCATCTAAAAAGCGTTAGTTTGTTTGAGATATTGGAGGCAGAAGTTGTGACTGACTAAAAACTTGTTTCTCATACTTACGTCCTAATTAACTATGTTATGAAACTGTGATAGGCACTTTCAAAATGTGAACTATACCTTTAACTGAAGAGTGCACATATATAAGTTGGTTTGATATTTGTCTTTTCCTGTACCGAAGTATCAGAACAATACCTCTAATTAAGGGCAAACTCATTGTTAGGTCCTTATAGCAGCCAGTTCAACAAACCAGATTCCTGTCTTTAATCTTTTCCTTAGCCAATTGTCACACATTTGGCCGTCTCCATGGTCAATAGACCAAGAAAGTAAGAATTACTAAATAAATTAAGAATTAATAGACTAGCAGCATTGCTTGCGTCCTGCAAGTAAACCGATGAACTCAGTTACAGAAGTTAGGCCAAATAAATAGTTAAGATGTGTACAGTACAAGTAACATAAACATGAAACGCAGCAGAACAGTTTCCATATGAAGAGGGAGGCTTTGCAGATTTAAACAGATAAAAACTGTGTTTTAAGTCTTTGTTCATACATGATATAATAGCCCATCCTCATATTGTACAACAAAACAAGTAAGTCCACTTATCTGATATATGCATAATGATAATAAAATAAAAACTGGACATAGACTACATAAGTGTACTCAGTGACCCAGTTACATTTGTAGAGGTGATTTTGCTGATTTGTTTGCACCATAGGAAGAGCGAGGTAAATGCTCCCAAAACACTGATTGTTAAAACAGACTTTAGAGGGAGTGTGATTTGCACCAATAACCACTCTTATGAACACAATGGTATGAAAATCCAGCCTCTTGGTCTGGTTTGAGGTAACTGATGGTTGCCATGGTGATTGTGCTCCAGCATGCGATTAGGTGAGCAGAGTGAACATGTTCCTCTGTGTGTTGCCTGTTAGTAGTTCCTGATACTATGCACCGGTGTCCCATTCCTTCCTTTATGCCTTACTTGAGGTGATGTGGTTGAGGACTGCGTTGGGAACGTCCATCGTCTCGTCCTTGACCAGGACAATGTCGAAAGAGTTGACGTACGACTCTTTCCTCTCGTCCACCTGAGAAACACAGCAAACAATAATGAGTCAATGCACACCAACTGAGGTTGCATGTTGAACACTTGTTATATGTGAGTGAATGTGACAGACAGAGATCTATACTATGGCCAGCATTCCAGTAAAGCCATTGTTTCCCCCTACTTTCAGTCAACAGGGGTGGCCCCCTTCTTACCTGGTCATTGAGAAAGCCGATGGTCAGGATGTTCTGGGGCTGGGACACCCCATCAGCCATGGTCAGGTCTCCCAGAGAGTCGCCCAGCAACAGCACGTTGGGTCGACCCTGCAGCTCCCTGAGGTGGGCTGCATGCAACAGAGCACCCTCCCGCTTGTTGAAGGTGTGAATCAGTTGGCCTTTGAAGGCTTGCAGTACCCCCTTATCAACAAGACAACATTCAATTAGGGTATCTCATAAAGAGATTGGGGTTAGTGCTTTAATATCAGGTGGACATTTCTCATAAATGGCATTTATATAAATCTACAGGGATGCTACATTAAGGATGAATTAAGTAATGTATGAACTTTGTCAACCTCTACTGACGACCAGTAGGAATTGCAACAACTTCAATAGAACATTTACTACACAAGTCTATGGCACAGAGTGACAGTAGCCTGTAATTGACACAAATAATAAAGTAAAAGTCACATTTCCACAATAGAAATGAGTCAACTGGCTAATTAGAGCAGCAATCCAACAGAGGCGTCTAGTTAAGAGGAAATATATCACAATTAAAACATGTTATTGTCACTTTGTGCTATGGAGCAGTAAAAAAAATCTTACTTATTGCACCTTTAAATTATTATTATACCTGCTTTTGTACATTGTATTAAAGCAAGGCTGGTTAGTCATCTCTGTCCATGCTTAGTCGCTGGTCTACCATGGGAAAACCTTCTCCACTATTCCTGTATTTATATTTTATATATTTATACAGTTTTCATATCATGAAGTGCACAAATACGGGTGTGGTCCAACTCACAGCGTGGTCAAAGTCCATGTAGTTGGAGATGATGTGGGTGTTGGGATGGAAGACGTGGTTCTGGCGGATCACCTCCTCCAGGATGTCTCCTACGCCAGCCGAGAAGATCAACAGAGGAACCTGCTGCTCGGCCAGACGGTCAAAGAACACCTTGTAGCCCTCCCTGGAGAGACACACCGGACGTTACACACCTGGACAAAGGCTATCTGAATTTTTAGATTATATATGGTATATAAGACCACATATATTTGGTGCCAGGTCCTCAGGTGAACAACTTTGTTTTGATTTTCTTCTTACTGGTTTTAAATATCTTGCCAATGATGGAACAATCCAATAATTTTACCTTGAGGAAAATGTCCAATGACCAAGTCTGTTCCGGGCTATTACACGTGTAGGCCTTATTGCCAAGCCCATAATTCTCTCAGGCACCAGGGTCTTTGTAAATATGGCATTTAAACTGTGTGGACCTGAGCATAGCGCTGGACTCCTTGACGGCCTGGGCTAGCATGTCCTTCCTGATCTTCTGCTGAATCAACAGCTCATGGACTTTGGTCCACCTGTAAAGAATAAACCTCAATAGTGCAACCAGGCTTGACTTTAATTCCCTTTAATTCCCTTTAATTCCCTTTCCCTAATTTCTTAAGACATACAAGCTAAAAAGAGAAAGAGGAGTATTATTTCTATTGGTCTGTCCATTTCTTACCATTCCACCATGAGGGGCAGCTTCTCCTCAACAGTCTGGCTAGCATCAATCTCTATAGGGTAGTAGGTGTTCAACAGCTCCTTCATCTACAACCCAGAACAACCAGCACAAACACTAATAGTAAAGCCGTGTAATTACATGGCTTAGTCTTTTTATAGGTGCTGGATCAGTGCCTATAGAAAGCACTCAGGTCAGTGCCAACTCCTTTCACAGAGTAGTTACAAGTGATGCATCAATCTGTACTTGTTGGTATACATTGTATTATCAAAAGCACAGAAGAAAACATATTAGCAATGTTGTGCTGCAGACTGAGAGGCAAACACAAGGTATCTAGCGTTGACATAATGCTACAATATGCAACTTTTCAACCGCCCTCCTCCCCTACCACGCTTACCTTTCTAGTGCAGTCTTCATTAATCAACAACCGGTTATCCAGTATGTCTGGAGAAATAGAAGGAAACGGGTTTGGAGCCCAGTTTGTCTAAGATGCAGTTGATCACTTATTCAAAGACTCAGTGATCTGTGGCCTGTGTGCTTACTGTGGGTGGTGGGCACTCTCCTTCCGTTGTGGGCAAATCTGGTCAGCGTCATGTCGAAGTCAGAGATTACCTGAGGAAACAGGACAATTTAGAACAGAATAGTCCATTTTATACCCCACCACTCATCCAGCACAAAATGTGTACACACACACACACACACACACACACACACACACACACACACACACCGCTACGGACACGGCCGGTGTAAAACACGCCCTTAAAATAGTTTCTATTCTACCCCTCCAGTCAACACTCACCTGCAGGCTCTCTGCACCGGCTTGCTGCATGGCCTGAATTGTCTCCTCCACTCTACCGCGCTCCCTCATCAGCACTGAACACTTGGCCAACTCTGGGATCTGTAAATGGAAGGGTTTGGTACAACACTAGGCATCCTGCAGGCTAAGCCAAACAAAGCCCCATACTAAGGAAAAGAGCAAAGGCTGGTAAAGGATGAGGGCAGAGGGAGAAGGATAGCCTAGAGATTGGTGACACATCTGTATTGGCTTATGTTATGTCTGATAGTTGCTATGTCTAGAGAGCCAGTGGCATTAAACACAGGGGAGAGCAGGAGGGGGACAGAGCAGAGAGAGGTCTGACCTCAGTCTTGGTCAGTTGGTGCCAGATTGCAAGGGCACTCCGCACTGGCATATAGATCCAGGGAATATGGTATATCTGGGTAAAAAAACAATACGAAAAATACTGATAACCATGACATTCATTTTGTCCATATCGCCCAGCCGTAACGTTACTAGGTGGCGGCGCACTAAATACCGTTAAATCCAAACCAGCAAAGCTAGCAGACTAGCTAAGTCTAAATCGATATATGTGTTACACGTAAACTGACATACTGTACATAATTTAATTTAGGAGGACGTTGGAGAAAAAAACTAAATAATGGACGGGACATTTTCGTAGCCAATTAGACCGTCACTGCAATGGCTAGCTTGATATGACCATACAAACTTACCATTTCCAAACGGAGAAGGCTTGCAGCGAGGAAAACGAATATCTGATTAATATCTAGTTAACACCGGTTACGTTCAGTGTGAAGCTGATTATAGTTGAGAAAATATGTGTGAAATTAAGTTTACAACCGATTAGTTTGGTTTAAATTACTTTCTGTATACATCTGTTTACATCTTCTGTTGCTGCATCTGCAGGCATTCCCCCACTTGAATACACCAAGCAGGACTCGTTCCGGGGGGTTTCTGTTCCTACTTCATTTAGAGGAAGTTAAAATATGAAGGTAAATCAAATTAGACTGATAACATCTGAGAGCACGCGGACACCGAGAAAAGCGTAGTCACATAATATATCTGAAAATCTGTGTTTTCAATTTACAATTCCAGATTTTGTGTGGTAAGATTTGTTCGCACTTTGTAAGCACTACTTGTACATGAGGCCCCTGGGCTGGTTCATGACATCAAGATGCTATTTGTCAATTACTAGTCCAAAAAATGTGCGGCCCTGGAAGCAGTAGTAGTCATGAATGATACCCAGAGAGTACCCTCTCACCGTCCTACCAGATGACATCAAACAGATTTCAATGAAATAATCATGACTCTTTTATTGCAAATGATTGTGTACTTACAGCTCTTGAACCAATACACGCAACCACACCATGTTCTTTACAAGTTCACTTAGCAGCATGAAACCAGGATATATGGGACTTGCAAATAATACTATATCAGACATAAACTCCCCAATAATATCCAACTGGGCTGTTTTCACATCTAAAACAAATGATAAAACCAGTATTTTAAACCCAACATAAAAGCTGGCATTAATATACCAAAGCTAATGAGTAGATCATGCCTATGACTGTTCTGTCACAATCTAATACTCCAACTGTGTGCCCATCTCACTTTCCAGGAGGGAATTTGCTTCAAACAAATCAAATCAAAACCTCCACTGAGAACTGATCAAATGATTTTCACTCATCCATTAATATTGGTCACGTCAAGTGTGTTGATGGAGAAATGTTAAGCTCACAAAACCAGAAGCCTAACACAACAATATTTATACAGAGCTTGGCTGAGGATATCACAAGCACTGGCAATTTCAACAAGACCAGAGAAACACATTGAACTCAGCAACTGGTCCCAATAGAACAACAATGCATTCACAACAGTAAGGGAATGGTAGGGGAAGCTAAAAGTCAAAGAGTGAACCGTGCACAACATCAAAACTAACATATATATTTCAGCTCCTTCAGTGTGGGAAATCCAATCAAATCAGTTACTTTCATAAATGGACAACTGACATTGTGGTGGAGTGAACCATGTGCATAAAGATGTCAGCCTCCTAGCTTAATATTTGTTTTAAATATTTCATACCCTTATATATTCCATATATCAACATCTGCTCTTGCTAATTTAGACGAATAAGAGGCAGAGCGAACACTGGCTGCAGATTACACTGCAGACTGATGTCAGCCCGGGAAGCCACCACTTTTATACACTAGATCCATTAATCAGATTTTTCGAGCAACATGAAATGGGATAATAAAGCTTTGTTGGAGCTTCTTTTACCAACGCAATAGATATAATGTTTGACAGTTTTTTTTCTAAAAAAAAACTGTCAAAGAAAACCAGTTTACGTAAAAAGTGTAAAATCAAAACTGCATGGCTTTACTAGCCTACCTCAGTGTTACTCAATTACATGAGTCGATCGATAGGGCCTAAATTAAACAAGGTTTCAAATAGTTGTACAAAAGATACTTGGTCTATCTTACATTTCTTCCACTTTTCAACAGCCTAAATTACAATAATTCTCAACTAGATTAAATATTTCAAAGAAAATAAAATCAAACAATTTACAACAGATAATAGAACAATACATATTACTGTACTATACAAACTGTAAAAATGGTCAAAACAGCTGCATTTATTTAAGTGCAACAATGTATTAAAGAGGGGGAAAATGATTGGTCTCCAATATAAGTACTTTTACAGTGCAGATTAAACACAAATTACGATGAATGATTGTCTCTTTCAGCATACACACGCTACATTAAATCAATATTAAGAGATTTAAATCCCTAGTGCAAAAAGCAAAACCAAAGAGGACATTGGAGGTAGAAGAGAAATGTGTTGAGGATAGGGAGAGCAGTGAAAAAACATTAAAGCTTATCTCTGTAATCTTTAATACCCTGTGGGGATCATTAAAGGTTCATTTTATCCTAACCCGCCCCAAAATAAATGTAGATACACATTACTTACTCTGATAAGTTTTACCTCAACACAGAACGTAGGTCAAATAGAAAGCTCATCTCCTCAATGATGAAATCAAGTGGAAATTATCTTTCCAGAAAATATGAGAGGCAACTTACATTTACTGACAGAGAATAAGGCATAAGCTAATTATATGTAAGGCCAAAATGATTAAGGTAAGACTGAATATATTTTAGTACATTGTTTTGATAGTTCTTAATCTATTCTATATAACCTTTTTACATGTTCTAATCTATGCAAACTTTTTTTGCACACCTGTGCAAGTTCAGTCCAACCCACACACACATTTCACATCAAAAAAGGAACATACTGGAATACCAACAAGCCACCCATCAGTAGATCAAATGCTAACTAGACAGAGGACAGAAAGTGAGCTATGTGCAAAATGCTTTGGAGCAGGTCTCAGCATTCAATCTGAGACTGCAGCTGTCTGCGCAGAGTGAGGGTGCGCCGATGGAGTTGCTGCATCTGTTGCATGCGGTCCCGCTGGCGTGCCAGGTTCTGGGGCATGGGGTAGCGCTGGCAACCATAGAGAAAGTGGTAGGGGATGCGAACATGGCAGGCAGTGGCTCGGCAGCGTGGCTGGGGCATGGGCGGCAGCAGCATCCAGCGCTTCCTTTCAGAACAGTAACGGTAGGCTTCCTTGCGGTACTGCTTGTCCATGTCGTCACTGTTTTTCCACCCTCCAATGATGAAGACATCTTCACCCAGGTAGCAAATAGCAGCACCTTCGATGCAGGTGACCTCCGGAGGCAGGCTCTCGAGGATGTCATCTGAGATGCGGCTGCTAATTTTCTGCTGAGCCGTCTCCTCCGTTACCTTGTAGCTCTTGGGGCAACAGGAGGCTGTGTGGTAGAAGTTGGTGGATGCCACAGCCATCTGAAAGATACAGTAGTTATCGATGAGTGGTAAGGAATCCACTTCCTGCCACTGGCGGCTCTCTGTGTCATAGCGTGTGGTCACAGTCTTCAGCCCATCTTCGTCATCCGTGTCAACCGGTGTTCGGGCCATCACGTACACGTAGCGGTCCTCCACGCTCACTGCCTTTACATCTCGTAGGATCTTCGGTGCCGACTCAAGGTTGCGCCATTTGTCCTGCTCAGGCTCGTAGACGCTGACATCCTTGAAGCCTGGACTGAAGTTGCCGTGGCCGCCAATGCTGTAGAGAATGTTTTTGACACCTGTGAGGCCGAAGGAGTGCTTGCGCGTGGTCAGGTTGCTGACCTGCTCCCAGGTGTTGTGGTTGGGGTTGTAGCGCTCAACAGTCTTAGCGAAGCCTGGTTCCATGGACCCTGCCACATAAACATGGGTGTCAGTGACTGCAATGGCATGTCCATCTAGGTGGTTGTGAATGTGCGGCAGGTTGACCCAACGGTCCTCGTAAACAAAGTAGCCAACACACTCACTCAAGTAGTCGCCACCTTCTGACACGCCACCCACTACCATGATTACATCCATGTTCTGGCCAAAGCGTGGCTGGAAGGTTGCCATGTAGGAAGCAGAGAGCTCCAAGTCAGCTGACTTGAGGCTCTCAGAGCGAACAGCATGACCCTCAAGGGCATCGATCACCAGCTGCTGGCAAGCTGCACTGTTGGCCACCAAGGGCTCCTTCCTCACCACCCGTGTCAGGTAGGTAGGCATGATCTGGGGAAGCCTTAAAAGCCGGAACAGCTCCTCAAAGTACTTCTCTCGCTCCTCTAGGTTTTGTTGCACCCATTTTACGATTGTATCAAAGAGCACCTCCTCGGAGTCCACAGTGATCTCAGTGTCAGACAGCCAGTCCCGCACCAGGTGGTAGGGGAGCGTGTAGAATTCCTCATCCTGGATAACTTTGTGGAAGTTTCGGCGAATCATCTCGGCAGCTCTGAGGGCCAACTGGTCCAGCGTATACATGTGGGCCAGGCTGTGCACGGCTACACAGTTGGTGAGCCTAAGCTTCTTCTTCAGAAACTCTCCACAGAAGTCCTTTAGCTGCACCAATAGGAACCTGGCAGGGTGGACATGTGGAAATGATCAGAATACACAGCAATAGACTAGCACCTGTGCTTATCAGTTACTGACTGTTTTCTAGATTAAATACTAGTGTGTGTATGAGCAAACAGCAAGCATTTATCTTGTTCTGATTCAGATCAAATATGGTAAAATTACCTGTCTGCAAGTTCCAACACCTCGTGCACATTGGCAGTGGTTACTCTCATTTCCCCTGTGTACATGAACTGTATGACGCGTTCCACTGTTTCTGGGTCCGGTCCCGTTTCAGAACTCCATTCTTTGATCTCTACTCGCCCCGATAGAGACTCGGAAAACCGGCCACTCAACAGTGGCGTGAAGTAGTCCGTGGCTGCGGACAGAACAGAACGGTGGGCAGATAACTCAAAGGTTTGGGCCCTTTCACGGGACCGCCTACCTATGCTGAAGACCAGTGTCACGTCGCAAAACAGCCCGGTTTTCCTCTGCTCGTTCTGCCGACGAGACAGCTCCGAGCAATGGGCCGGGCATGAAAACTCCTCGGCCTCCTCAGATTCACCGTCACCGGTCAGTGCCCCTTGTCCGTTGGTCTTGCTGGAGTCCTCCGGGCTGGCTGCTGCTGCTGCCGCCGCCGCCATATCTGTAGGCGCTGGCCTCAAATGCAAAGGAAAGCTTCGCACTATCTTTGGGAAGAAGTCATGGGTACATATAACGCAGGTAAATAAACATTCAAAAGCTGACATGCGTAGCTCTCTGTTGACAAAATACGGAAGTAGCAACAGGTTGTGACGTAACACTGAGCGTGCGCAGAGGGAGGCCAGAGCTGTAGTGTTTGTGGTACCAGCGGCGGAGCTTGACTGGGTGCAGGTTGGGCAGCCGCCCCCTGGACCACTATCGAGGCGTACCTCCATTGTAGAATATATATTTAATATTTATTTTTTTGTATTAACCTCCTATACACTCCTCAACTTAGACCCTGTTTACACACGATTGCGTGGCAACACACAGCGCAAATACCATCATCAAGTTTGCAGACGACACAACAGTGGTAGGCCTGATCACCAACAGTGATGTGGGGCCTACAGAGAGGTGGTCAGCCTGGCAGTGTGGTTCTCTCAACATCGGCAAAACCAAGGAGTTGGTCGTTTTTTGATATTTACATCTCGCATGTACTGTGTAGTATTGCCTTTTAATTATACACAACTGCACTGTTTGCCAGCCTGTACTCATACACTTTATACAGTCTCTTTTTTATATATTTATTTTTGATTCCAATGTCTTTTAGGTAGGTAGGGCTTGTAAGTAAAACATTTCACTGTAGGGAACACCTGCTTTACATGTGACAAATAAACTTGACGAACTCAAATCTGGAGTTTTTAATGCCATCTAGTGGTATCAATAGCACCATTTGCAGAAGTGGTTGTAAACGAGTTTGCATGTTGCCAGATCTCACCATAGCTCAGCTGCAGGTTGGAAAATTGTAACAGCCAACAGGCTCAGAGACTGTACCTCCATCTAAATAGGTATAGCCTACAAGTATTTACCAGTACCAATCTCCACAAATAGTAAAAATACTATTTTCAATAACTAGTTGACAATTCCAATGGATTTTAGTATTAAAACCCAACTATATTAAACATGCCCTAGGTGTGTTAAATTTATGTTTGTGCACAATGGAACAAATTAGTTTTTAGGTAGTGACTGCAGATATGACACTGGGGTATCAAGTTGGCACCTCTTACCACAGATAATTAATTGAATTAGGTCCAGAGGCTCAACTGTAGATGCAGCATCCCAGAACGACGCCTGTCTATACCTGTCTGTGCACAGATCACCTAACTCACAACACTTTAGCCAAAATGAAAAGTAAAACAAGAAGTTCTTTATTATACTACTATATAACAGCATATATTAAAAAAAACAAAGCATTTATTTCACAGTTAAATAAAAACAGCAAAACAAAGGACAAAACATAGCAGGCGGTACAGTGGGCAATTCCAAAGCATCTTGAGGTGATGTAAAGTCTTCACAGAGAGTTAGACAAGCCTTTACAGAGTCAGACGTCTATATTTTGTGCAATACTTTATTCCCCAATTAAAGCAAACTTCCTTCGTGGTCCCTCACCAAAATATGTGTTTAAGACTCATAGGGCACATTCATGAGGCGTTCATGTTCAGAACAGAAACACTTGCAGTCCAAATTTGTGCTTTTACTGTCAAAGACCTGGACCTAAAAACTGCATCTACTTAAGTTGATAACCACTCTTCTTCCCCAACCAGGGCCCCAACCAATGCCTCCTTATTAACAACACATGGGGTTCTGATGAGCCCTGCAATATCCACCACTGGACCATCTCTTCAACTCCGTTTAACAAAAGACAATGACTACTTCCTAAAAATGACTTTGGTTTATCTTGTGATGATCACAGATCTGAGATCTTTCTCAGTTGGAGTGAAATTTATTTGGAGAAGGAAGTTCAGACGAAAATGAACTAAAAACACTAACTTTGGTAGTGCTTACACTAAGGTGCGATAGACACTCACTCAAGAGGGCAAATACTAAAACAATTGGTTATTTTGCAAATAGAGTAAAAATAAAGAGACAAGTTACAGTATTGCTGAGGTTGAACATGAGCTGACAGCAACTATTACTGCAGATTAACAAGTCAGACTTCATAATGCAGAGTCATGATAATGTGAATGTGAATCCTGCCTGTGTACCAACTGTGTTTAACAGATTTGTTTGCATTTTCCCAAGTACCAATCAACTTTGTGCTACCACAGTTGTTACAGTGTGCATTGTTTTGGCTCTTTCCTCAAAACTGAATAAGTTACATCTCAAGCCATTTAAATAGTTTGTCAAAAACCTAGATCTAAAAACAGGGTTCCCATTTTCCATAAAAACTAGTGCTCCCCTTCTACCCAGATATATCAATCAAACAGTATTTCCACTTTCCAGGATCATCTTGCCCAGTTTTCCCAAGGCAGCTGTTGGGTAGGGATTAAGTGAGGCGGTGAAGCGCTGCCGGTCTGATTTGGGCGGTCACATCTGGAGGTGTGCCCCACTGTGTGACATCATGACTACATGGACATATGCTCAGGAAGCACATAGGAGATGTCATCCCAGGGGTGGCGGTACAAACCCTGCTTCAGCCTCTTCTGGTCCAGGTAGTGGCCTGACATAAGACAGACACAAGTTAGATGTCTTGGCTTATTACTCCTCCTGGAGTTAGTCATTAACACGATCACAGTGAGACTCACCTATAAAGCCTATACTCCGTCCAAGGACAAAGATCCCATTCAGTGCACCAATCTCCACAAACTCATCGGCCTCATCTCTGAAACAAGTTCAACATTTAGTCAAACCCATGCAGGAAAGAAACTAATACGAATACTCAATAGCATACTACAGATATCAGGCTGAGATGAATGCAGAACCAGTGTCTCTATTCTGCAGAATAAATATCATCTGACAGAATAACCAGTGTGTCGAAGTTTCATTAGACCTGTCTCATTCTCAACTTATAGGAATCCACAACATACCAGGCTAAAATACAGTTTTGGGAGAATTTCCCTAACAATAAAATTTGGGCCATGCTTAACATGTCAGAAATAGAAATAAATGTGCATTTTTCACACATACAAGGATGTCACATCTCTGAAAATGGATTACATCTCAACCAGTTTTGTCCAAATTACCCCAAACAAGGTTATTATTTTGTTAACTGAAACTACCCATGAAAATAAATCATTTGAGTAGAATGAAATAGAAACTAAGATGAAGAATGAACGAAACTGAACATTGCCAGTTATTTAACAGAATCACATTGTAATTAATGTGCTCAGATAAACGAGCAATACATTGATACATATTGTAAAAAACAAAAACTAATTGAAAATGTAAAATAAACATTTCACACTAATGGTCGCTGCCATATTCAATAAAAGTAATGGATAAGATCAGTTCTTGATATTGGTATGTACTTTAGTACTCTTAATTGTCGAGTCAGTCTTTTTATCAGTTTTGGATTATGGTGACATCATTTACAGACATGCAGCAACATCAACCCTCAAACCTCTGGACTCCATTTATCACTCTGCTCTTAGATTTATTACCGGAGATAGGTATGACACTCATCATTGCATCCTTTATGAAAAAGTTGGTTGGTCCTCCCTTTCTGACAGACGCATGAAGCACTGGTTTATGTTTATTTTCAAGGCCCTTACTGGTAAGCAGCCCCCATACATTTCATCCCTACTTGAAGAGCGCACCGGATGTTACTCATTTCGAACCAGTGGTCTGATGGTTCTTAAGGTCCCATTTGTACATTCAGAGCACGGTAAATCAGCCTTTTCTTTTGATGCTCCAAACTCATGGAACACACTCCAATACGCGTTGGGGCTGGAGAACATCCCCCCTCTTGCTGTTTTTAAATGTATGGTGTCAGACTTTTGCAAATCGCCCTGTGATTGTTTTTAATGTAATTGTATTCATGTATTTAGTGTTTTTTTTATTGTTTTTCATGCTCTGTTGTTGCTTGTAAACTCGTCGTCCCTGTAAATGAGGGAAACCTCAGTGACCAACAAGCTAAAATAAAGGTTAATAATAATTTGTACTGGTGCCATCGGTGCATCCTATCAACAGCAGTTGCATGTACAAAATCCTCAATGTTCTTACCGTGTGAAGCCACCACATGTTCTGAGCAGGTCCACAAAGGCAACACCAATCAAGCCGTCTACATTGAGGATCAGATTGGGTTTCTGAAAATAAGAAGTAGGAACCGTTTTATCTACACTCCAGAGGAAGATCATGAAGCCAGGCATCCACCCTTCCTTATTTTGACTTCATACAGGAAAAACTAGACATAATAAAAAAGACACACACTTTATTTATCCATGTACCAAGAGGCATATTGGCTTCCTTAAGAAATGTGGGCATTTTGTGTTTGTGTTTCAGAGGCATGGATTCAGCCCATTATTCATCACGTTATGTACTTTGGGTCTCGCTTCACTGTTGGTTTTTCTGTGGGTAGCCTCATGCACAAAGATTTCATTTCACTTCACATGCTTTGCTCCACTCTTACCAGTCGTGTTAGAGCACAGGATGTGGGCCATTGCTGCGTTGGATTAAGGAACGCACCTATTGTGTCTAAAAGGTTGAAGTGGAAGCTGCCAGTAAGAGCAGGCGGGTACCTTGGAGGTGGTGATCTTCTCTACATCTAGGGCATAGTCCAGCAGCTGGGCGGAGGGGAATTGCTGCTTAACAAAGTCCTTTAGAATCTGCACCCGCATGTCTGGGTTGTTGATCTGAAAACAAACAAAAATATAAATCACATACTGTATAGCTGAGGAACAAATAAGCATTTTACTGTGTCTTGTTTTGACTAGTAAATTTAAGTCAAATATCGTTTTCATCATCAAATAGAAAATGTTACTGCCACGAGAAGATGCTTTACTTGAATTTTAATCTGGCCTGTAATTCTTCAAACATATGAACTTCCATTTTTATTATATTCTAAAATTTAAAAAAGGCACTTCATTCATGAATCATGATGAAATCGCGGGTTGTGTGAATGGAGGTACTGCTCACCGATTTCACCCTGTGTCCAATGCCCATGATCAACTTGCCGTCCTTCTTCATCTTGTTGACAAACTCCATGGGCAGCATGCCGCTGTCAAATGCTTTGCTGAACTGCTTGGCTGCTGCATCCAGAGCTCCTCCAAAACGGTCCCCCTGCAATACAAGAAAGAGGTTCTTCATCGTGTTACAAAAAATAAAACTGTGGGTGCTTTTATTCAAAATGTGGCCTCAATGTGTACATCAGATACAAACACTACCAGGGTTTGGGTTTGAGCCCCACTGAGTAAGACAGCTCTACAGAACAGGGAGCAGATCTTGGGTTAACCACTTATATATTCATTTTTTAGCATGCATGCTGCATTGGGTAGTTTACAGTGGAGTGAGTCAGGAAAGGTGGAAGATGACAGATGCGAAAAAAGGTCCCAGGCTGGATTCAAAGCCAGAATGTTGCAAGTACATGGTATGCATCATGTATAGTCACCTGAGCCACCAGGACATCCCAAATCTTCTTTATTACTCATCTTTGTTGTTGATTGGTTGGAGATCATGGCAAAATTATATTGTGTGTGCAAGTGTATGTGTGTGTGTGAGTAGTACTAACAATGGTGAGCAGGCCAGAGGTAAGGCTTGAGATGAGGTCCTTGCCAGCACGGGCACAGACAATGGTGTTGTGGGCACCAGAGACGGCAGGCCCGTGGTCAGCGGTCACCATCAGGCACATCTCAATGAACTGGCAGGCATAGCGTGGCAACCTAGACAGGAGCACAGTGAAGCTTAAGCAGCATCCCTCAGCTGTGACCATTCACTCTGATTCTGTAACTAGTTTTCCCAGTAGAGAAAGTTGAGGCAATCAACACCTCAAAAGCCAATCAAAGGTTTCTCTGTAAATGTGGTTGAAGTTGAACCGACCAGTGACAGTCTCTAGAAAGTTTTCTGTGGGCTCCTGAGCCAGACTTCCCTCTCCCAATCACTGATACATCTCTAGTCCCCATACCAACCTGCGTTGGAACCAGAGCAGGCCCAGCACCCCTCCTAGACCCATCTCCTCCTTGAAGACTTCAGTAATGGGCATGCCAGCATAGATGAGCTCCTGGCCTCGCTCATCACAGATGCTTGTCATGAAGGAGGCTGGCTTACGGATCAGGCCTAATTCCTGGGGGACACGGGAAGAATCAAGCAAATATTATCATCAGGGTTCAAAAACACAGGAAATAACCGCAGTGAAAATGTACATCCCACCAGTTTGTGCAGTGTTCAGGTAAATCTGGGACTCAGGTAAATCTGAGTGTTGGATTTTAGGAATGTTTAAAACAGACTACATAAATGATTCCTTCTGGCGCTGGCTACGATAGACACTGCTGGAAAATCGGAAAAACAAAGAAAAGCCTTTTGGGGATTACTCAACGTGTACTGAGCAAGTGTCTTACCCTGGCCCAAGAGTAATCCATAGGCACTGTTGGGGGAGGAACCTCCTGAGCAGGAACAATGGTACCATTGTCCACCAGTTCATCATAAACCGTCCTGTTTCAGCACACGAGCACAGTGTCAGTGAAAAACTCTCCAAATGATTCACTGGCAAACCCTGTGTAATGACCATATGCTGAACTTGCTCACCTGATGACGTCCCCTAGCTCGTCGAAGCTCTTTGGTACATAGGCTCCAGCGTCCCTCAGGGCCTGGTTCTTGGCCACCGCAGTTTCCGATTCTTGGTTGGCACAGGCCCCAGCGTGGCCAAACTGAACCTAAAAGATAGCAGCATCATATTTGTCAAGCCCAAAAGCTACAAATTCTAAATGTTATTTGTACATTTTAACA
Source organism: Hoplostethus mediterraneus (assembly GCA_034670385.1). NCBI lineage: Eukaryota > Metazoa > Chordata > Actinopteri > Trachichthyiformes > Trachichthyidae > Hoplostethus > Hoplostethus mediterraneus. The sequence continues at coordinate 6,549,347 of JAXDDW010000011.1, read as the reverse complement.
CCAAAGTCAAAGCCAGCTCCTTTAACAAAGCCAACAGACCTCTGAGGCAAACATGGTGGCGCAGGTTCCTATACACCAGCACACTACAGGCTTGGTTATCCTGCCCTCTTTGATGCCCTGGCAGATCTTATACTCCTCTGTGCCGCCAACCTGGGAGGGAGTGAGAGATATTTAAGAGAGGAAATACAGGTTCACAAAATAAAAAAACCAAAAACTGTAAGAAGTTAATCTGAAAATATAAATAATCAAGGGGTTACTCCCACCTCTCCCAGCACCACAATCATCTTAATCCCTGGAGTGTCCTGGTAACGGAGGACGTGGTCCATGAAGGTGGAGCCTGGATACCTGGGGAGAGAAGACCACAACAGGGCAGGCTTAAAGAGGAATCACATAAATAGCAATAGGTTTCTGTGGAATAGGGAAACATAATCTAAAAACCTACAATCCTACATCCAACAGCTTTACTACAGGACAGAAATCCTTTTTCCCCCTCTAGATTCCACTCTGACATGGCCTTTTGAGCCTGCCTACAACCATTACCTGTCTCCTCCGATGGCCACCCCCTCATAGACGCCGTCGGTGCTGCGGGAGATGATGTTGTTCAGCTCATTGGACATGCCCCCTGAGCGCGACACATAAGCCACACTGCCAGCCCGGTACAGCTTGGAGGCCAGGATGTTGTCCAGCATGCCACCTGTGTTGCCAATCTTAAAACAGCCTGGCTTGATACCACCAACCTGGATCCCACAATTGGAATAAATATCAAGTTAGCTTGCTCTCTCCATTGACAAGTCTCATTTTCTCCTTAGGTACATTGATTAGGAAAGAGACCCATAGACACTGACCACCACAATCACAGTATTTCAGGGAGTACTTTTTCCAATAGATATGTTTGGCCTACGTGGTGAGGCTGCATACCGTGGCAGGGCCGATGATAGTGACACCTTTCTGGTCAGCCATCTTAATTATCTTCCTGGTCTGGGCTTCAGGGATGCCCTCGGCGATGATGGCAATAGTGTGGATCTGGAGACACAATTAGACGAGACAGGAGACTTTCATTGTCTTACTAAATCTCAGATGTTAATGCAGTAAAGTGTGGGATTTGGACAAAAAAAAAACAACTACCTGTGGGTACTGCATGGTCTCGATGGTGCTGTCAAAGGCGGAGCGCAGTGAGGCAAAGCTGATCAGCACATCGACCTCGGAGTGCTTCTTCATGGCGTCGGCCATGTTCTTATAGACTGGCAGCAGGATCTCCTTGTGGCCCCAGTAGAACTTCTGCTTGTGATCCCCACTAGGGAACACAGACACGGTGTGATTTGATGAACAGTGACGAAACTAGCTTAAAAGCAGAATAGGGTACTGGTGTTTTGCAAGTGACATTTTATTTTGGCGGGAAAATTTCACTTTAGTCAAACATCCAAGGAGATTCAGGAGCAGATTTGGTGTCACCATTGTTTTTGTTTTTTAACTCCAGTATTCAATATCAGAAATTGCAATTAAGTAACATTACTACATGAAAGGCATGATCTGGATTAAGAATGGAATATTATCTCAATTAATCTTTTCTTGTCTGCAGATGTGTTAGACATAGTTTTCATATTAAACTCACTTTTTGTAAATCATTGTAGTGTTATCATTTTTTTATTTATTTAGACCCAGTTCAGGCAAACTAGCTGAGATCTTGGGGAACCTACGTAAAGGGGTAGACCATGGCTGCCACCGAAGGCTCGTCTCGTGAGCACACGTAATCAAAGTCCAGCATGCCTTGCACCGCACGGGTCTGCATGCCCCACACAATGGACTTCGTGTGGCTGCTGAACAACGTGGTGGCTTTGGCTGTGGGGGGCAAGAGAAGATGGAGAGAGAGAAGAGAGGAAGAGAGTGACGGAGCAGGCGAAAACAGATTGGGGGGTGGGGGGTGGGGGTGCGTGCTCAGCAACACAGCAGGAACAAGGGTGGCAACAAGTACACGCAGAACTTTCAGGACAGATATAGGTCACAGTGTTAATTCAACAGTGTGTTAAAACTAGACATCACAATGGGTGGGTAGGGTGCTGGGCGAGTTGGGGGCAGGACGCACTTTGAGCCACATTGTTAGAAGTTTAAAGAAAAATCCTCATTTTGCTACCTACAAGTCTACTTGCACAAGGCCTGTGTTTCGATAGTCAACTGCTAGCAATCACTCATGTCTCAATTTTTGGAGGAGGAAGTAATCTATATACTTTTTGAGATACCCATATCACCCTATGGTCAATTCATGCCTCTGCACATCAAAAGCATATTACATAGAATTTATTAATGGAACCCATTTAGCAAAAAGCCCTTTGCGTGTTTGTAATGGTTGCAGTATGCTTTTCAAGTTCTTCAACTCCCAATGCCCTCACTAACCCCCCAATCACCGTGTGAAGAAGACCACCAAAGCTTGTCCAAAAGTCAGAAAACCCTGGATGTGGAATTGTATAATGAATATATTTCAAAGCAGTAAAAGTTCCAGATACCACAGCTGGCCACAACACAGAGCAGTACTTTTTCCCAGCCAGCGTATCCTTTGGCAACACTGAACACATAAGCGCAACACGCCAGAATAAATTAGTAGCATTCAAGACAAAAAAGGTAATCTGCCCATTATGCCATTGACCACTGTCTTGACAGGGGAGCATTTGTTTGCATCTTACACATACATTCTTGATCTAAAACAGAACACAGACTGGGGGCATGGTAACAGGATCTTATTCTGCAACAGATCAATTAGAGTTCTCTTTGAATGCAGAATGTAATATGGAAGATAATGTATAATGTGGTTTGAAGTGTTTGCTGTATGGTTAACTAGCATCTAGCCACACATTTGTTCCATTCCTCCAAGTCTCCCCTGGCACACTAAGTGCTTTCTGTTATCATAGCTGATCCACAGAAGTTGTGAACTAAGCCAACAACTGTCCAGAACCATTGCTTCCTCATCAACAGCTCGGTCAGTTGCCCAGGGGCAGGTCTGAGGGCTGTAGATTGAGGAGCAATGTTCTTGTATGAAACTTTAGGATTACCTAATGTTATCAAAGAAATGACTTCCATTAACATATGCAACCTATGGCATACATATTAAGATGTACCAGACAAATGACCTTTTGGGAATGTCAATTTGAATGGGAATGCTTGTTCTGTCAATGTCAGTGATGGAAACAGATCCCTTTACAGTGAGTCAGTCACCATGAGAATGCCAAAATGAAGGAGAGGCTGAGGAGAAACATCAGAGCACAGACACAAAAAGGGATGCTAGGGGGAAGAGGAGAGAGGGCGGAGAAGGCAGGTGGACAACACATCCTTCCCTACCTCCGCTGCAGCCTGAAGAGGCTTGTGCTTCTGTGACCCCACAGGACGGAAACAAATATGACAAAAATGAGCACAAAAAAAATAAAAATAAATGAGTACACCTTGATCTTATTCACCTGAAGGTATTCTGTTTGTGATATCTGTTAAACAGTCTCCATTAAATATGTACATCACAGCAAACAAAAGACCATGCAAAGCTCAGCAGCTGCAGAACATGCCTTAGGTGGGTCAACAGTGCTGTTGAAATATGCTAACTAAAATTGTCCTCAAGCCAAAATCTTATAATATTTTAATAGAAGAGACTGTAATGTAATGTACCCATGGTAACTTTGAACCAGATGGAGGCACTGAGGTGATGCAGAAATGCAGGTGTCAAAGCCACACACAGACACACTCCTTTCTACCTAGATTGAAGGAGCGAGGAGGCAATCCAAACTAGAGTATGGGCAGCGGTGCTAGGTGGTGGCATCACACACACCACTTACCTTTCCAATCCCCTGTGACCATATTCTTCAAGGGCCACAGTATAGAGTGAAGAGAGTCTTAGAGAAACAAGCATGAAATAGACGAGGGTGAGGCCATCGAGTGCAAAGCAAAACAGTAAGAGGAAGGAGAAACCGAAAAGAAAAAAAACCCAAAAATGCAGCAGTGACAGCAATGGAGGGAACGAGAGAGGGAGAAATACAGAAAGCACGGATAAGAGAAATGAAAAAGCAGAAAGCAAAGGAGAAATGTATGAGTAAGTAAATGTGTGGAGTCTTGCTGACGACAAGCAGCACAGTCGAATCCAGTTGCGTTCGTTACCTGCTGGAAGACCCGCTTTAGACTTTTTGGCCGGAGTGGCGTCATTAGCTGCCCTCTGTTCAGAGAACGAGGCCGTCCTTGTGGCAGCCGGAGTCTGGTACAGAAAAGACAGAGATAAAGAGTTTACATTATTCGTAGTGGGAAGAGAGAGACGTGATGAATGGACCGGTGGCTGGGAAGTGGAGAAAGGAGTTTTCCCTCATCCGCGCAGCAAAAACTTGACTTCATTTAGGAGTTCTGGACAATACGTTGGCCAGGTGTTAATCAATACGATCCCAATTGGCTAGATGGGGGCATAATGGTTATGATGTTTTGCAGCTACAACCATCTCAACAATATCTCTGTCGTGTAGCATCTCAAGGGAAATTTAGGAGATGCGCAAGGTTGCAGATAAACGGGTTTAAAAAGCCTGCATCACTAGAAACATCTTATATCACATCACATCGGACAGGCATCACTGACAAAGAGACATCAACAACAACAACAGTGTCAGACAGAGGACTGACTCTCACCATAGACAAAGGACTATACTATGCTCTGAGTGCTTATTAATTCATAGTAAAGCTTTCAGGAACAGAGAACAGTGTGAGACCAGTGTGTGTCTAATGGTGAGATTTCACTTTAACTTAATATTTTCCCAGTGTTAGCATGCAGACTCCCTGTATAAACAGTCAGCCACCATACATAACTGAGCTGTACCACAATAAGATAAGAATACACTTAAGTACACAACGCTTTGGCATACCTCAGTGTTATATTAACACTTGATTGTAATGATTTGAACAGTTACTACATGAGAATGCCATGCAGGTCTCCAGTGATAAGACCCGCATGTGTTTAAGGTCTAAGGGTGACTTTTTGACTGCCCCGTTGTTTCAATATGCCTTAGCATTGAAAATACCATTGCATTGTTGCTGGAGTTGAGGAGGAAGTTGGCGGTATGTGCGTCCATGGGGGGCTGGTTGGGGATCGGCTGTTGGCCCATGGCCATGCCCACAATGGCCGTCATATGGGTCTCTGTACCAAATACATAGATGGGGATGCCTGTGGTCTTCCCTGGAGAAAGAAAGAGTTTGACAAATGCCTCAATTTAAAAAAAAAAACTAAAAAAAAAAACTTTGTTGCCCCCCCCTCCCATTCTAACACTTGAGCATGCATTCAAAAACAGTCTGTACGGTCTACTTAGCTGTCAAAATAGCTGTCTAATTGCAACAAAAATGTATTTCTGCATCTCTACACATCATCAACAACGCCCTCACCAGAGAGTACAGGTGTCTGGTGTTTGTTAAAACAAGGGTTCTACTGTCTAAGACTGATGTTAGTCCGTATGTTGGGGAATCATCACCTAACCTGGCCTGATAATCAGTGTCAATCACGCTACTACACATTTTTTGGGAAAGTGAGGGCTCTCATGGTATACCAACAATGTGTAAAACAAATAACCTGTACTTGACCCTTTAGCCTTTGACCCTAGTGTTACTCACCTACTTCCCCCATCACCCTCAGGCCCTCCTGGTAGTTAGGGCCACCGCGCCGAACAAAGATGGTGACCTCGTGCTCCTTCAGAGGACCCTGGTAGTCTTTGATGGCTCTGACGATGCCCTGAGGAGACAGGCAGGTAAGCTTTGTGTAGCAGAGAGATGGGCTCCTTCAAAAATACTTGTATATCAGGTCAGGTGACTCTGGCTCAGAGAACCAGGGAATACCAACGATGCAAGATCTCACATCTCCCATGCTTCAAGAGAACAACACAAAGTACAGTCCACTTTTTGCCCAGGGTTGTTAGTGTAGGCATTCATCTTAATGAAATGGCTTCATTTTTTTAAATTTTTTTTAAAGCTGCACAATGTCTCAGATGAACAAAAAAAAAAAAACAGCTAGCATGTCTCACCTTGAATGTGGCTGCTACATTAGTGAAGTTGGCGATACTTCCTCCAATGATCAGCACTTTCCCTGTGGGGTTCAGAGAGAACAGGCATGCTGAGTGTAAGTCCATGTCCATGAGTAATTTGACACGCAAGTAACATCTGTCTGGTGACAGCCATGAAGTGTATTGTAGGTGACATACACGTAGTGAACAGTGGCCTTGTAAAATACTAAAGGAGGACAAGCAGTTAAAAGGACAGCAGGCTGTATCACACAGCTGTGAAGATTGGCAATCCTTCATTGTGAAAGCCCCTGGTGTGCCCCAAGTGCCTTGTGACCATGCCCACCTTGGTGGTGCTTCTCACGGGTCATGAGGGAGAGGATGGTTTTTGCATAGTCATAAGTCTGCTGCTCGCTGGGCGCTCCGGAGTACTCGCCGTAGTTGGCCAGCTCATCCACCCCACCCAGGTCACAGATGGTGTCGCTACAGCAGAGGGGAGATTGACAGTCAAGCACTGCATCCCAATTCTTGAAATACTTGCTGATGAATAGTCTGTCAATATACTGAATCTGAGATGTTTTTCCTCCAACATGAGGAGAATGACAAATTACACAATATTACACCATTTTTGACACTACAACAATAGTAACAGCATGCATATCAGACATGCATCAATCTTTGGCCTTCACTAGGGACTGAATGAATAAAGTTTAAATATAACATATTGGTACTTTCCCTCCACATACTACATGTTACCATATGGTTAGCAGGTAGAGTTAGGATTGTAAGTACTGAACAAAATTGAGACAGTCAAGGTCATGCCACCACCCCAGGGTTGATTGTTTTCTGTAGACTGGTGCAGTAGTTTATGCTCTCACACACACTGCTAATGATAAAGCATGATCTGTACCAATTCATCTTCCTCAATTCATTTACCACGGTGGCTAAGACTTTAGCTTCCATATTTGTATTCATGAGCTCACCCTGGTTTGTGAAGACCGAATATAAAAGTTTATAAAAAGCAAATACATAAAAGCATTGATGAGGGTACCTAGTAGTATTAGTGAAGATTAAACATCCCCTCATTAACCAAAGCACTTTGAATAGCTCCAGTTGGTGAATAAGGCTCTACAGAAACCGTACCCATCCTCATCATCAATAGGCTTGGTAGGTGCCTACCTGTAGACTACTGAGGCCCCTCCTCCGGCCACCATGGTCCAGATCCTGCCACGGGGGTTCAGCAGAGTCAGCTTCAGACTGGCACCACTCTTGGCATCCAGGTCAGCTATGTAGGCCTCCTATAATGGACACATCACATGAGTGGTTACATATGCTGGTAAATGCACAAGGCCAAGAATGGAAGTATTTCTACCCCAAGACAGTCAAATCAACTTTTTTTTCTCCATACATTTTATTTAGAGTGCCTTCCAATTGCCAACAAAGCAAACAACGTGATTATTAGGTTTGCAGGCACACCGTGTCAATTGCAACATCTTAGTCTAAGTCAAAGTGCAGCGTGGCGAAACAAACAAAAATTATTACTCCCCCCCCCCCCCCCCCCCCAAAAAAAGGGGATAAAACAGTTTCCAAAATAGTTCCAAAATAAGCCTCATCCTTGTCAGCCATTAAAACCCAACAGCTTCCAATTTATCAAAAAAAGCTTTTATTGTCCTTCCATCTCACCTCAGGATAGGCTTCTCTGCCAAAGGGTGGGGGGAACGCCACATCACCCCATTTGGCCTTGCAGATGTAGTCTGCTGTGGCATCAATCTTTGCTGCCATGTCCAGGATGTACACTCCATCTTGGGTAACCACTGGAGAGAGGGAAACAAATGTATTCAAAATGATATTCACTCAGCATCTGCAAAATAGCTTTAACCAAAACAACTGGCCTGTATTTAACACATAAGCAACCATGGGTGGGTGGAGTCTTCATTCTAGGTGAGTGGGGGTGTGTGTGTGTGTTTTTGTTTTGTGTCACAGATGAGTGAGTATTGGGTCATTTTACTTATGAATGGTACTGAAGCAAAATTGTTCAGTCATCCCATCTCAAATGGGTGGCCCACCCATGACTACGCGCCTGCTACCAAATAAGTTTAAGTTGACACTTTCAATGGCGCCAAGCATTTCCCTATACGAAAGGGAGTTCAGAAGCCAAAGTAACATATACGACAGGTTACCATGGTTAATGCAGTCATGTCAGACTGCCCATTCCTTACATACTTTAAGGTGCTACCCTCTGAACCTCAGTTCAGTCTTGCTACTGGCAAGAAAAACAGGTTTAAGGACTCAAACGCTGGTAGAGAGGAAGAATGCAAGGACAACTTGCCTTCTGTTGGAGCGGTTTGTCTTATGTTTTTATATGTTAATAGTTTGCTGCGAAACTAATTGCCCATTGGGACAAAAACCCCCCCCCAAAAAACAAAACTGAAACTTGATCTAAACATCACTATCTTCTTGGGGGTGGGGATGGAGGTTACCAGTTACTTTGTGATGTTTAGTCTCTCTCTCGAACAAAGACTTCTCATGATTTTTTAAAAATGTTTTTCTTCAATGGGGTATCTGCTAGTTTCATCAACTGAAACTTAGACTTTAATAAAGCGATATTTAATGTCAGTTAGAATGAAATAAGAACAATTTCATATTTGAAAAAAAGTGTGAAAATGAAAACTGTAGACCTATTACAATATAGTCTGCATACAGAACAGCGCACCAAGAAACCATGTAAGGACCTGCAGACACCCTGTTTATGAATAATAATAATAATAATAATAATAATAATAATAAATACTGTTCCCTACTTTCCATAATTGAGTAGTAACACTAGACCTGGCTTCTGGGAGCTCCAAACGTTAGAACTCATCTACAATATGACCTGGTGATAGGGCCATGACCCCTGAAGTTAGGAAGAACATACCTAGTGGGTTGATCTCTAGGTAGGTGAAGTAGAGGTCTTCGTACAGGTTGAAGAGACCCACTATAAAACTGGACAGGATTCTTCAGGGAGACAAGACCATTAGATTAAAATCAGTACACAAAACCAAAGCAGCCTTTACTTTGTATTTGGGGAAAGTGGACAATGACCTCCCCACCTTAACCATCAACCACATAAAAGGGTCAGCCAATAAGGCCGGTGGGGTGGGTGAGAGGTCAGTGCATTCACTGCACTAGATACACGCAGCATGTGGAGGAGGAACAGAACAGACTAAACTACAGGCCAAGGACAAAACCACAGCGAATCGCAGCCTTGTTCCTTCACTTGCAGAGAAGAACAGTATACATAGAAAACAAGAGGAAAAGGGTAACAACTGCAACTTTTTCACAGCCAATTCAAAGTATTAGTTTTACTGACCAAATGGACCCGTAGTTTGGGTTTTGAGATATAACCCATTGGGATAAAAGGCAGACTGAACTCACTTTGCCTTATGCTATGTTACACCCACCTCCACTACTGCCATTGTAGTGTACCATTCATGAAATTCTCAGATACTAAAGTTTATTCTGGCACGATATCCTACACAAGTATCAGTGCATTCTTACTTTCAGCCACCAACAGCACCACTGCTGTAGCATGCTAGTTTCTTTGTTTCATGCCCCCCCCCCCAAAAAAAAAAGAGAAAAAAAAAAAAAAAGGTTAAGATGTGTGCCTACTCTTTCTTATCGTCAGGGACATGTGCGAGGAGTTGCTCTGTGACTTGTTCCTCGCTCAGCTTCTCGTCCACAGCAACCATCAGCTTCTGGGCCTTAGCGTCCACGTCGCCCACCTCCACTCCTCCCTCATGGTGGAAAAGCACCTGGTCACCTTCGCGGGTGGCATAGATGCACACGTAGAACTCCTCCTCCTGAGCGGACAGACGATGCACACAGAATGGGGGTCAATTCATTTTCAAACATTTAGTTCAAAATGTAATATAACCAAATGCATTTGCCAGTAGTAGAGCATTCATTCCTATTTATTTCCAAAGGGTTGCAAAGTTTATTTTTGAATATCTGAATCTTGAACATCCATTTCCTTTTCCCATACAGACAGAAATGTGCGCACACATACATGGGTGCCAACCAGTTCAGACAAACCCCAGTCTCATTCATATTCGTATGTTCAGTTCACAAAACCACACATAAATTAACCGACACAGGCATGAGACACGGGATCACGTTTAGCATTAAGATGAATAGACACTTTATTGATCCCCGGGGGGGTAAATCTGGAAGTACTGTTTGTATGCCTGCCTTCAGGTTAGGGTTAGGCAGGATGTGAACTGATGACACCCGTGTTTGGATTACATTACCTGCATATGTGGAACAAACGGCTCAATAAGGAAATTCTTCAGTACACCCTTGGCTTTGGCCACCTGTCAAGATAAACAGTTCTATGTCATAAACCACACGCATATTCATCTCACCTAGTTATAAACTTGGTAAACAGGAAACTACTGCTACATTTGGATATCGAATGACTCTACAGAAAATATTTTGGTTTTTTTTACAAATAGGAAAAACCACCTCTAAAAAGATTGGGAGGATGAAAAGAACAGTGCTAAAAATAGAAACGCTGAGTAACAAGCAATTGAAAGGCGGGTGCATAAATTCACTAGCAGTTTGCTTAGAGATGGTAAGCTGCTTTTTAGAAAGAGCAGGGTTGTTTTGATGGCAGACCAGAATAGGACCCCCCCACCCCACCCCCCTTCTTTGGTGTAACACATCCTCTGACCTGGCAGATCTAAACATAAGCCCATGTCCTCTGGTGCTGGACACAACATGCCACTACATATAGCAGGGCCATATGCTGGGTTTAATGGCCAAGGAATGGTGGTTTACGTGCTCTTCATATAATAGCACGTGTCACTCATGTGATTACTACATGTGTCGAAACTGCTAGGCTGCATTGTAATCTTCATAACTTATTTAGCCAGAGAATCAGGTGCTCCTTCTGCCCCAACGAAATTAAATGTACACCACAGGAACATGCAGTTTGTGTACTGGTACATTGGTAGAGTAAGTAATGAACATTTTCCTCGGCACATGCTGAGTTGATTGAATCATGTGATTTCAATAGAGGACCTTGGCACAGGACAACTAGTCATTCAGAACGAGCTGGCTATTCTCTGTCTGGGGGGACAAGGCAGCTAAAATGACCAGAAAGACAGACAGAGGACCAGTCGACTCACCGTGGTCTCTCTCATGAGGCGAGGTTTGAGCCAGTCTTGGACACCCTGCAGGTCCAGGTTGATGCCCACCAGCCCCAGCTTCCCACGTCGCTTGATCAGCTGGTCTGGCTTCACCACCAGCCGCTACAGGGAGGAGAGAGGGAAGGGCCGATGAGACAGCCACCAACAAGACAAAAGCCACAGGTTTGCAAGTGCTTTGACACTACTGATGCACTGGTGTAAAATATATCAGACCAATACCAGGCTAAAATACAGTATTGGTGTCACAGAATTTACCCATTACTAAAAATCATTACCAGGTCCCCCTTCATAGGTACTGAATTCTAATAGGAGATACTTTAAAATTAAATTGCTTCAGCGGTATCATGTGGGACTAATGACCACACACCCCCACACCAATAACATGTCAGACAAGTTTCAGTAACATCTTTAATTAGCCTTAGGACTTCAACAACATTCCACTGGCAAACCCGGCAGAACAAACACAGGTTAGTGGAAGGCGGTTGAGGTTGTAACGAGCCTGTTGCAGCGGCCTCACCTCAGTGAGCAGCCAGGGGTGCTCCTGTCCGAGGCGGTCCCAGTCGGTCTCGGCGGTGACGTTGGCATAGCGGAAGCGGTTCTGCACGGCCGCCGAGGTGCAGATGTACTTGTAGAGGAACTCCTTCCCCGTCTGCTCCGAGATGGCTTTTGCAGACATGGCAGCGCTGGCTGGCAGGCACATAAAATAATATAATAATCTCACATTAAAATAAAACATCAGTGGAGGTTGTGTGCCCTATATATGCTATGTGGTACACTTGTTAAATAAAAGTGATTGATTATTAGGCTATACATACTCTGTCAGAAAAAAAAGGGGGTCAGTGGAGCATACAAGGCTCTCCTTAGTTAGATCTAGTCCAACAGTACATCAAGTTAGACCCACTAACCCTGACCACTAACTAATATTACATATTTTTGAATACCTGACTGTTGAGGAAACCGTGGGCTGCAATACATAATAATATATAATATAACTAGATAAAGCTAAATAATAAAAGTGACACCCACTACAATTTGGGTACAAATGTGGGAAATTATCTACCTCAACATTAGATTTTATTAGTATCCTTCAGGCATTATCAAATCAAAGATTTGGCAACTTAGAACTTTGCACAGTATCAAGCTGTTTACTTTGTTAGTGAGGTTAACAGCCTTGATCCAACTAAAACGTATGCCTCTGTTTAATAACAAAAGCTGGTCACTGGAAAATGTAATGTTTAAAAGGGAATATCACTAAAAATTAATGTCGGTGACCTTAGAAGGCCAATCATTATTTGTCCCAAACCTAGAAACCTGAGAGCCTGAGTGAAAATGCACCCTTATGCACAGAAATACATCCTGGGTCCTATCAGTCACCTTTACCAATAGATTATTTGACTGTACATTGCCACACCTTCAGCAAACTGCCATGTCATGCTTGCATATAGGAAGTGGTAGTAAACACTCAACTAAGCTGCTTAAAATAATGTCATGTCAAAGCTGAAATTTAGGGTGGGGGAAAAATGCTTTTAAAAACAGCAAACACACTGCGCGTGTGAAGCGCGTCGCCTTCCTTCTGTAAACAAACCTGCCTTTGTGCAACACGTGCAATGATGTTCACACTGAAGAATTGGGTGCATTGCATGCAACAGGAAGCCAATTAGATAACTGGATTCTTCTCAGGTCTTCATTCAGAATGTGTGCTGTCTTTGAGTGGACCTGCCAGACAGGACCTTCTGAAAGTACGCGTAACTCAAAGTCACATGCCACAAGGCTTACTACATTTCACTCAACAGCTAAGTGGCCACCCACTGACTTCAGTAGTTATGATTCCTATGCTGAAAGCTATGAGAAAAATGCAGACACAGCAACAAGATTTGTTTCTTTCTGACCACTGATGTGTAATAAAGCAAATCTGCTACATTTCAAAGGCAGGGAACCTGGAGACAGACAAAAATCGCTGTATCACTGGAACTGGGCCCAAATTCAGAGGCTGCTCACTTTCAAACACTCCCCAGCAAGTCAAAATAGCAATACATGATCACAATAGAGGAGGGACAGTTTACATTATCTCCATCTGATTACGGTTTTATCAAAAGCCATCAAGCCTGGCAATCTAGTTCCACCCCAATCATGAACTGTAATCTCACTCGAGCAAAACCCAACGTGTCTGAAATCGGATGTGATGATAAATAAACACAAGGGTGGCAGTTTGAACTGGTGACGTTGATACTGGCATTCCGGTTTCAGACATCTCAGCATGTCGCCAGAGCATTTCCGCCAGCTCATCACTGTCAATGTCTCTTTCAACTGGTCCAAGAGGTGTCATAACCCTTAAACAAACCGTGATAAGGATTGAGCTTTGATAACTGACAGTCTATCTCCTCTGTCGCTTACATATGGATATCTTATGAAGGTTTACTGTCTACTGCACTAGCAATGATTTCTTGGCCGTAGTTTCTGGGTTTAGAACAACATTAACCTACAAGATGATGGACATCTAGCCATCAGAAGGCTAACGACTTAGCCAGGAATTAGCTTAGCAGGCTACCCTTTCATACTTTCCGGGGCAGATGTCACGGTATTTAGCCTGTCATAATCCACGGGTCCAGCCCATTGTTTGAAGTCATCTAGCCGTGAAATGTGTGTGTCTGATTTGGGAAGCTCCTACTGACCATCTGTGAAGAAGCAAAGAGCATTTGCAGGCAACACAAGCACGGGGGAATAGCCAGCACGGGGCTTTGTTTAGAGATATCTGCGAACTTGAACTTGACTGTGCTGTAGCATCACTTCCCAAACACAAACACACACTGCGTGTACTTCAGGTTAACAGGAGTAAAGTTGGTAGACAGCTACCACACCCACCTTACGCCAGACAGACCTAAGGATAAAGTAGCTATCGTTAGCCAGATAACTTCGGCAACTTTAGCTTAGCTCCTGCTGAGTAAATAAGGAACAGCTTCTTGAAATGGGTGGGCAGTGGGCAGCTAGCTAGCTAGAGCCATGCACTAAGATATAGGGGGAAATATTGGTGTAACCTTAGCCTTCACCAAGGTTGTGTGGCGATGGTGTAACGTTAAGTTACCCAACGTCTGTGACTAGTATGAGCTCTGGCTTCCTGGCCCATGTCCTGCTGGAGACACGATTGTGGCAATGACAACATTTCAGTGTCGGGGCCCGTGTTTCAAGCGACTACCGGCCAAGCAATGAGATGTAGTTTTATAATTTGGCCGTTTCCATAGTTAACATGTTTTAAAATGACTCAAGATTTTTGGCAGGCAAACTTCACAGCATCACATCCGCTACTGTCTAACTAGCCAACAGTTGGTACTGTAACCCATTACGCGAGACGTTGACAGGGAATCCGACAAACTGACTAGTTTATCAAAAGTCGCAAGAAAAGGAGATTACCTTGTCAATAAAAGTAGCACTTCTTGGAGTGTAGGAGTTGTGCCCTGGTCACACAGACGACAAAGCTAACTAGTCACTTCTTGAACCAGTCTGCTACTGCCAGCTGCCAGCTCACTCAATTTGTCGCACCATAATCTGGCGACCGATTGCACGTCCTCTCGGCCGTTTTCATTGGTTTAGACACAGTCACGTGGTAACATCATACACGCCCACTGCTTTATAATAAGAAGAAACCTACACATAAATGACTATAATAACGCAGGGTTAACATAATGTGGCTTTGAAACATGTCGTGCAATTTGCAGACATTTAACAAATGAATGCATTTGTCCAAAACAGTAGCTATTCTACAACATTGGTTATGGTTTATTTCATGCTACAGGCTTCGCTTCACTTCACAAAAAAACTAAACAATACATCATTTGTACTTCCTATAAAATTAAATATGTATACAATTGTGCCATCTATTGGGCAATTTAGGAATTGTAGGGAGATAAAATCATAAACCAGGGTCAGTCTCTTAGTGAAACATTACCTCCAAAACATAAAGATGGATCCAGTTTCAAGATGTATTTGATCATACCAGAAGCTGGAACACCACAAGATTAGACATAAGTAACATTAGAAGAAAAAAAAAAACCCACCAACATAACAGTAAAAGACAAATCTTTATTTTTCCCAATAACAAAAGCAGGTCTTGTTAACACTGGTATTTTTTTTTCTTTAAATGATACACAGGTCAGTGACAGGGCCATGAAAATGGGCAAACATATTACCACTACCCTTCACCAGTGGAACGAGTAGGAGAAGGGGTGTACAGACCAAATGTGCATGACGAGTAGGTGCATGACAGCTGGGTGTGACTGACAATGATACACGGAACTTAATGAAGTCTTACAGGTTTGGCTGAATAATTCTATGTGCTAAACAAAAGGATTCAGATGTGTATCCACTTGTAAAATGCAATTATCTTAACTGGCCTGACTTGAAATGGTTTCTCATTAAACAGCAGGAAAACAACTTTTTGCCATCTCAATTGGGGATCTCTAGTTTTGGAATCTAGGTTTCACTGTAAAAAAAAAGAAAGTGTGGGGTTAATTGCTCTGTTCATTCTGGTAAGGCACCACTTTAAGGGGGACATAAGGGGCGGTCAGTGCTGAGTCGATGTGGGCATACCTTCAAATAGCCTAAGCAATTGAAGACGATAACCCTCATACATGTAAATTGATATTGGCCTGTTTCAATGAAAAGCAACTGACGTCATTGAAACTCAACAGAAAGATGGGGTGGTAGAATGTGGACAATTGAGTTCAATAAAAAAACGAAATCAAAAAGGGAAGACCAACACTGGCATTGAGTTGTATACAATTAGAATATACAATAAATATAAATAGACCTAAGGGAAACTGAAGAAATGGAAATTGTGAACACAAATACGCTTTACATTCCAGTCAATTGTACAATGCAGCAAGGATGATGAAGAAACAAAATCCCTGCAGTTTGATCCTGCAGTCTGCAGGTGAGCCAATAAAACATGGACACACACACACACACACACGCATACACAACAGGACAGTGTTGTCTTCACGCACTGTCCTGAGGTCAGGTTTGACATTAACCTTCCAAAAGCTGGGTTGAATTAGCAGTCAATACATTGTTTCTTGCTCTACAGAGTCAAGTCTTGCATCTTAAAAACTCATATCATTATTCCTAAAACAAATCAACTATTACTTGCACTCCTGAGGCATTGATCACCTTGAACAAATACAGGGCAGTTTTACAAGTTTAGATACTTTCCTCCATTTAAATTTAGATTTTGGCAACACAGTACTCAAATTTCATAGATATGGTCTGAGATAAGCCAATCCAAACATCTCTGAACCATTTGTTAACTAATTCTTTATCTACAATGTTACCTTCATATTTAAAATCATTAAATGGTCCTGCACAATGCCTGTTAGTATAAATGTGACGTGTAAATCTAGGAGTGAATGCAATAACCAAAGACTTTGGGACAAAGTACAATGGGGGGGGGGGGGGGGGAATCCTCTCGCTCATTTATCTTTAACATGCGAGGGAAAAGATTTTGCAAAAGACAATTGGAGTATGAAAGCCAGGTGGTGAGTGTGAGTCCAACTCAATATTGTCCACTGCAGGGCAGCAATGTTCCCGAACGATGCTTTGCTTTAGCCAAACTGGAAAAAGAAATTTCCAGGCCCAGCATCTTGAAAAACAAAAAGGAACAAACAATATATAGTCAGTAAGACATACTTTCTTTAACCTGTTTTCTCACGTTTAAACGTAGTGAAGATGAAAAAGGAAAGTCTGGCAGAGCTCTACATACTTGAATTGGATTCAAAATTAAATCCTCCACCTTGACCGCCAAAGAAGGCCCTGAAGATGTTGTTGGCATCGAAATCTAGAGAGAAAACCCGAGGCAACAAATATTTATTCACAAGGTGTCAACAAGAAATAAAGATCAATTCATCATCATTTGCAGAACGTTGTACCACATTGAATTATTGTTTTATCTAATTTAGGGCTTTGGTGAAGATCACAACACAAGACGAGTTCTTGGGCAGCAACTATTAGCATTGTCAACAGCACTGTGTAAATTCAGGGATTGTCTTTTGACTATGGCTGCAAGGGCATGGGCAGCCATGCCCTTTCAAAAGCAAACGGCAAATTTATACTTGGAAATGGGTTACAATAGATTTAATTCAGGTGTGTTGTGCATGAAATTATTTTTAACTCATTTGCCTTTCTCCAACAAACACAATGTCCAAGTTGGCCATTTCACTCCTACCATTCACATCTCTTCGTGCTTGTCTATTCATTACATAGAAGGGTCATTGTATTCTTGAACTACGACCATTTTTTTTCCAGTGTCAGGACAAACATGTTATTGTAGACCTCTCTCAAATTCACCCCTTGCAGAAAAATTCCAACTTTTCCCAATTAATAATATGCTGAAAAAGCACTTACCGCCTCCACCAAAGCCGCCATCATCGTCCAGGTCATGTCCACTGTCATAGCGGACCTTCTTCTTGGGGTCGGAGAGAACAGTGAAGGCCTCACCCACCTCCTTGAACTTCTTCTCCTCCTCCTTCTGCACCTCCGGAGTTGCTGCGCTGTGGCGGTCTACAAGACAGTGACAAATTAAGTCATCTGCAACCAAGAACCCGCAACTTTAACAGATGCAGTCAAATATAATCACCATCAGTATTCTGCATTAACAAAGTTCAAGCTGTTGGCCATGTGATGTGAAAAATACATTTGGATAAAAATATTTTATATATTTTATAATTTTATTTTATAAAATTTTATAAACATGATATATTCCGAAATTTCCTGATTTTTCACTGACATGAATAGAGGAGTTACCAAATCCCCTGACTCTTCCTGTCAGGAACAGAAAATACAAAATTCCATGATATTCCAAACGCCCCATGTAAACTATCCACAATGGTTTACTATGGACATATCTGCAGGCAGCCAAGAGTATGCAGGATATGTGTGTGTTTGTGTGTGTGCACGCCTGCATGCATGTGTTTATGCAAGAATGTGTGTGTGTGTGTGTAAGGATGATGGTACCTGGGTGGTGCATGAGGGCCCGTTTGCGATAGGCCTTTTTGATCTCGTCGTCGGTGGCGTTCTTGCCAACACCCAGCACCTTGTAGTAATCTTTCCTCTTACTCTTTTTCAGCTCCAGCTGGGCTGTCTTGAGCAGGTGCTTGTGTTCTAGAGAAAGAGAGCGAGAGAGAGCGCAAGAGAGAGAGAGAGAGAGACGTAAGAACAAGCCATTTGTGAAATAAATGTACGAAAGCAAGACAACACTAACAGCAGTGTACCTTTTGTCTTTTCCGTCTGGTAGACCTTTTCATAGTCCCGCACAGCTTCTTCATACTGCTCGGTGGCCATGTAACTACAGGACACACAAAGTCACTCCAAACAATCTTGCAATGTTCAAGAAAAAAAAAAAAACCCACAGAAAAAGATGATTCATATTCGAGGGATAACATACCACTGGGCTCGTCTTAAGTAGGCCTTGATGTAGGTGTCATCCAGCTTGATTGCACTGGTGGAGTCTTCAATTGCTTGATCAAGTTTCTTCAGCTGTTGATGAGGAAGAGGTAAATGACAGTGAGCTGAGTGGGGAGGAAGAGGAAGGACGAGCATAAGGTAGCCAGGGTTCCCATTCTTTTAAGGAATTACCCTGAAAGCATTATTGCTAAAGTGTAATGTGGCAAAAGCATCTGCCGACAATCTTTCAAGATAATCACCAATTTCCATGACATACTCTCTGAATTCATTTCCATGTTTACCCTGTAGGCAGGTGGCTGCAGGGTGCTTCACCTCAATTCCAAGGCCATGCTCTATTACGCTACTTATCACCCCGACTTCACTGTGTAACATCAGTGAGAGACTTGAGTGGAAACATGAGTTTAATGTTGAATGTTGTTTTTTTCCCCCCACCTTGGCTCCTGCGGTGCCCCTGTTGCAGTAGAGTTTAGCGTTGGTCTTGATGTTGTTGGGGTCTATCGTCAGGGCCTCTGTATACAGCTGGTAGGCAGCTTCATAGTTGCTGTCCTTGAATGCCTGGTTGCCCTCCTCTTTCTTGGCTTTTAAGGCTTTGGCGTTCTGATTTGGGAAGAGAATAATCATTTCTCCTTTATAATCTTTATCCAAGCTTGCCAAAAGTGAAATATAAACCCATCATGTAAGCATTATAGGGGAGCACATTCACACACATTAGGTTGTATTTTCATGAACCACAGGAACAGAGAGAAAAGCTGTTTTTCAGTCCTTCCGTTTTAACATTTTGAACCACAGCTGACTGAACTTTAACTTACTGCTGAGCAATATGCTCAACAGCCTTCATAATTTGTATCATACCGTAACAAATCATTCTGAAAGACTAATGTCACAGATTACATGTATCCCATGACAGAATTTGCCATGCAACAATGGTATTAGATTATATTAGATAAAAATTTCAAAATAACTTAAATTGTTCTAGAAAACTTGTTTTTGTTAATTCCAAGCTTCAGCTGATTCCCTCATCTAAGCAGAAGACGACTAGGTGACAAGCTGACAAACTTACCCTGCAGGCTAGCCGGGCCTTCTCGTGGTCAGGCGCCATGCGCAGAGCCTGGACAAAGAACTGCACAGCTTTATCGATACAGTCCTCATAGTAAAGACACAGGCCTCGAACGTACAGCGCGTCTGCGTTGGTGGAATCCATCCGCAGGATGTCGCTGGGAGAAAATGTGTTGTTAAAAGATTTGTTGTATACGTCTGAGTTACCTTAGTTATTGCAAGGATACATTTTTTATTTTATTTTAATTTGTTTAAAATCTCAGCTCGGTCTTATTCTGTGCGAATGTGCTTTATTCTCTTAAGTGACAAACAGTTATAGAAAATATGAATCCCTAATACACAATAATTAGCCACCATAGCCAAAACCCCAGTTCTTCCACCAAATAGCTTGACTGCTTGACTAGCTTTACCTTGCCACAGACTGGGATTCTGGGTAGCGTCCCAGCAGGGCCAGGCACTCAGCCTTGAGGATTTTGAAGCGGTGGCAGGCAGGAGCAAGGGCTAGGGCCCGGTCCATACAGTACACCACCTAAAACAGGGGAACGAAATTTGTTAGAAAGGCAAATGTTGGAGAGTCTGTGACAGCTTAATATTTTATATATGAAACATAGCCACTGGTTGCCTTGCCAGTGAACCAACAGGTTTGAGGAGAAATGACATCAAAGAGGAGGTCAAAATGAGAATGGTTGGGAGGTACCTTTCTGAAATCTTGCTTTTCAAAGCCAAACTCTGCCATTCGTTCATACTCCAAGACTGCTGTAGCATTCTTATGCTGAAATGAAATAAAACTTTCAGCATTGGCTTAATAATGGGAATAGACTGTTTCAGGGTGTAGAATCAGCAATACAATACACCTGTGACTCAAAGATATGTTTACAGTGATTGAATAAAAGGTTGAAGGTAAGTTGGTCAACAATAACAGGGGAAAACCCACCTCCTGCTGGGCCTGATTGTTGCTGGGCTCCAGTTCCAGTACCTTCTGAAAGCAGCGGCTTGCTGCCATGGCATTTCCTAAAGATAGGTGGCACTTGCCCTCACGCAGATGCCCCTGTAGATAAGGAAGGGCACACCTCGTTAGGACTGCATGAAAACCAATGTCAACAATCTCTACTCTGTTGGTCCAATCAGGGATCAAAGAGAATTATGAGTGGCAAACTGAGAATAAGGATGATGCTCTTGACCCATGTCAACCAAGACATGGGTGTCTGTTTAAACTGACCTTCATGAAGCAGTCATCCAAGCGCACAGCCTGCTGGGAGTCCTCTAGGGCCTCACGAAAGCGACTGAGCATCATGAGAGTGGCTGCCCTGTTGCCATAGTAACTGGCATTTTTGGGACATGCATCTTGGGATGAAGAGAAAAAAAAAGTCACCCAAGGAAAACTTGCAGTCTTGATGCTTTGAAGCATGAGGTATAGCTAAAACATTATAGAATGGAGAAATCTTTAGTGAATAATATCTGGGTCTTGTTACTAATAATAGAACTGTCTTTGCAGTATGTAGGGCTTATTGCAAAGATAGCTCCATGTAGGCTCATGCCAATGGCAACAGTAAAGATCTTCCTATTACTTTTCCAAGGCAGGCTATATGTTAGGAACTTAATTACAATGCTGGGGAGTACTGAGTGGTATTCTTACCAATGGCCTTTGTGTAGTAGTTGAAAGCCTCCGAATAATCTTTCCTGATGTAGAATGCATTTCCTTGCTCTTTGAAGCCTTCGGCCTCACTGAGGAGAGGAGAGGAAAGAATAACCGATGTCAAGATGGAACGGTTACCATGTACAGAGGAGACATCATTAAAGTGATACAATATAAACCAATGATCAACCATTCAGCAATAAACCACATTACCCTAACAGCCCCAACAAGTGTGGTAATCAGGTAGCTAAGCAGCAAAGATATAGAGAATGGTTTATGGTATTTAATAGAGGTCTATTATCTTGAGCAGGCCAGCTTGCAAGAAAAAAAGACCTCCAGCACACACTTTTATCATTAATATTTCTTTTTTTGCTTTTATAATGTTCTCTCATGGTGCTTAACCTGTTTATTTCTGTTTTTGTCACTGCTGTAAACTGAAAAAATAATACAACTTGATGACTTCCTGATGCTACCAGCCATATAGCCAGCTTTGCTAGTAGTTATCTGTGCCCCACAATCCATGTGTCTCTATGAGGGTTTTTATTGGAGATGGGGCAGAGCGTGGACAGGGTCTGAGAGGATTGAGCTGTGTCCTCCCCCCCCCCCCCCCCCTCCCCACCTGGAACAGGAGCTGACTGTCCTGATGACTGGACTAAACATAGCAGTGAGAACCACCTCTGTCCTCAGTATTAACTTGGCCACCAACTTTCATACATGAAGGTCAGCTTAACAAACCATGTAGCCCCGATGCAGAAGATGAAGTAGGCACATGAAGTAATAAATCTATCCATTTATAATAGGCCTAGATCAAAAGAATAGTGAAAAATAGCTGAAAAATAGTAGTACCCATGATCTAATATTAGTCTTGAATGTACAAGATAGCTAGTTATGCGTAAACCACATGCAGGCTGTAACATTAGATTGAGATCATGAACTCTGAAGACAGAATAATATAGAATATATATAATATAGAAGTTCAACTGAATAATAAATTATGTCAAAAGCAATTTTTGGATTTGTATTAGACATGTTTGCATGCATTTCTACTCATGACAAAGCAAAATGTAAATATTTATGGCTGAAATTATGGCCGAAATTTCCAGTTTATTCCTGTTAATTCTGGGAATTTTGCAACCCTGCCCACAGCATTATGGAATCTCCACCATATTTGACATAATTTCGTCATCTATAAACAAAGCGCTGATCCGTATTCCCAAAGAGCTCTAATTTGGTTTCATCGGTTCACAGAACATTTTCCCAGAAGGATTTAGGTTCATCCAGGTAGGTTTTGGCCTTCTTGTGTTTCTCTTTCAGCAATGTGGTCTTCTGTAGTCTCTGACCATAAAGCCCTTCTTGATTCAGTGTCCGGTGTATACTATGGGCTGAAACCATTACCCCAGACCTCTCCGGGTCAGCCTTGGGATCTTTGGATGTCATGAATGGTGTTTTTTCAATGGCTCACAAAAACCTTCGATGATATCTGAAATAAATGTTCCTCTTACCACCACATCCTGGGAGAATCTTAACAATTCCATGACCAGCAAACTTTTAATGACATTGCAAACTGTGGAAACAGGAATACCAAGGCCTCTAGAGATGACATTATAGCCTTGTGAATGCTTATGTTTGGTTTTAATAGTTTTTCTGACATCCTCAGACTGATCCCTTTCTCTTCGCAATTTTCACAGACGACCAGGGAAGCAGAACAGTGTTTTACCGCTTTAAAATGGATAATTGGCTCATTTATAACATGTGGCCACCTGCAACCTCAGAGGTGAATTGAATTACACTGCAAATGAGAATTTCCCACCAACAAAAAATATTTTAATAGCTGTAAAGGGTTGTAATGAATGTGTGAAGACCGAAAGTTGTTGCAATTTCCAATTATTTCATAGGAGATTATGTACATTATCTGCAATGGTGCCAATAATCTTGGCCGGAACTGTAAAAGAAGCAGTGTAGGTGTACTCTATGTTGGCTGGTCACGGCTAAAGCTTGAGGCCAGTGAATCATCAGGAGGCGTAAACAACTATTAAACTACCCTCGTCATTGTAATTTGACTTTAATCTTTAAGAGTTTCAGTGACAGGTCGCAACATCTTTTGTTTGAATATTGACAGCGACCGTTAAAGATGTCTTAATAGGGTTGAAACGTCAATCGTTACAATTAGATGTTTAGGTAGCTGCTAGCTAAAACTTTTAGCTGGGAAGTTTTCGAAAGCGATGAGCAGCATGAGTCTCGAGAGCCAGGAGAGAATTCAACTGATGTTGCAGTACCTCTCTAAATTTAAAAGCATGCGTTTCGCAGGCCATGCAAATGCCTCACAATATTATTTGGACAACTACAGCTGACCTACTCAAACACGTCGATCTACTTGTCAAACACACTTGATAGTTACCATTAACTCAGAAGAAAACTAGTTAACGTTAGATAACATCGCGGTTTCGTTTGGTTTTCGTAGAGACTGACTTCTAACGCTAATGTTAAGAACATGTTTTTGCTTCGATCCCGCCTGAGCTAGCGTCAAGTTTTGTAATTTATCTAAACGATAAAATCCACGCTATAACTTGCTTAAACTGTTTCCCAGCCAGGTAGCTAGCTAGGTTAGCTTGCCTATGACTGCCCGCATTGTTGTTTGCTAGCTTATGTGAGGTTAGCTAACGGAGGTTGATTAGCTAGCTTAAGCATCAGTTAGGCCCCGCTGGAGAATTTAACTAGGTTAGTGTGTCACATGGAAAACCTACTTTGGATGAACTCACATCAACACGGCACTGCGTTTAAACATTTCGGATAAAATAAATTTACCGTTCCTGGTCCTCTTGGTTGAGAATCTGGGCTTCTGTTTCCATCGGCATGTCGATGTCAACAGCTGCCATTTTTTCCCGAAAGGAACGAACTGACGCAATTTCCGGCGAAAGATAGTTTAGTTTCGACCAAAGAGGATATGAAAGAGGTTGTAATGAGCCTATAACGCTTAGTAGAAGTAACTGTATAGCAAAATAATAATTTCTCAACGTATAAGATATTATCATAATGATTATTGTTATTTATATATGTTTGTGCGAATAAAATCTGTATTAATCTCTGAACTCCAATTATCTGTGCTTTTTTAAAATTAGAAATGATCCAGACAAAGCGCGAGGTTTTAATTCTGCCTATTTCCGTTTTCGCTTAAATCCGGTTACGTACATTATACCATTTTTTTCGCTGAAGTCCATGAGAGTCTCAGTCCCTATCAGTTTTCTCTGCCAGAGGTGAATTTTCTTTAGCCAGCAAGGGGAAAGATAGCGTTGTGAGACCAAGATACATCTTTAAAATAGCACATTTTTGTTGCACATTATGGTGGCATATGATGTATGACGTATCATGAATGTTAATGACAGGTATTGTATAATCATTCACCAGAACAGTGATTTTGAACAGCTTAGGCTATAAACTAAAATCTACCACAAAGTTCAATACAATAAAACACTGTAAAAACTAAATAGAGCTTTTTCATTGATAGACACTAGATGTTTTGATAAACAGAGGCCTAAATTGCAGGTAGCATTACAATTTAAACAACAATATCATATTGGGAAAAGGAATTAGTAGAACATTACATACAAACCCAACGTTACCATATCTGAAATCACCATAATAGGATATGTAACATGCATGATACCTGTAGTATTTACAGTGAGTAAACCTGAGTGGGATGATGGAAAAGAAAGGAATGCATCGCTTGCTACTAGCACAGAAACCTCATAATAATTCTACAATAGACCCATTTAATTCATATTGAAGTAACAATTGATGCATTACTCCATTACTCTCCTCCGCTGTTGTAAATCTGACTAATTTAGGCTGTTTTATGTTGGTGCTTATGGTTTGATCACATTATGGCAATCATAGCAGGCTGTCATCAGTTTCACTTAGTTCCCATAGTGCAACACATTACATTACTTTTATTAGGAATGGAGTAGGGTAGTAGCTAGGCACTGCCGGTCTTGAATGAAAGCAGATATTACATAGGCTACTTAGACCCCCAAAACACAAAGGTGGACTATATTTACTTTTTAGGTTGATCCTATCCTGAGATGTTTGCAAAAGACCAGTGGATGGCACTAGAGTGCTGTCAAAAAATGTCACAAGTATTCATATGCCCTTGTCACAGTGACAGACAGTTTTGCACACATTTGAGAATGTGTTAGGGTCTATATTTGGGATTTGTAAGTGTCTACTTACCTTGGGTTACTATAGGTTGCAGTCAATACTCGATGAGAGTTGGGTTCAAAATCAGCCGTTTAATGATTCACAACGCAAAAGTACAATTTTGCTTTGATGGCATTTACACAACTGATTACGTTTTAAAGAAAAATGTTTGGATAATGTTATTGGGCAGTGGACATTCGGCAACATTTTATATTTTTACAAAATTAAAGATTTTTCAGAATGAAAAAAGCCATTATGTCAGGGGTGGGCAATCATGTGCCATGGAGGGCCGAGAGTCTGTAGGTTTTCACTCCAACCAAAGACTACAGCAGGTGATTTCATTGATTAGTCCCTCCTCTCTGGTTGAAGGTGTGTTAATCAGTGAAATCACCTGCGCTAGTCTTTGGGTGGAGTGAAAACCTGCAGACTCTCGGCCCTCCATGGCACATGATTGCCCACCGCTGCATTATGTCCTTTCAGTCCTCTGCAGTCCTCCTCGTAGGATTACCCTCACCCCTACAACTCTCTGAAGAAAGAAACAACCACAATTGTGTAAAAAAACAGTATTTTTTATAAGGTCATATACAATACAGTATAGACATTTTATTAATGAATAATAATTTACATTATTGCAATGGATGCACAGTTATACTAGTCATGGATTTCACCGGGTGACAGTTAAAATACAACTTCAAAATACATATTACTTAGGATGATTCAGCACAATCAGGTGTGTGTGTGTGTTGGGGGGGGGGGGTTGCTGAAATGAAAGATGGTAGTTATTTAATACAACTATAAAACTTAACAGGTTTAATTAATAATGTCAAAACCACTTGTCATATTTAGGAACTTAAGGATAAATCATTTTGCTTTTGGGGAACAGCAGCATTGTAGCCTGCCATTCCAGATTGCACATGTCAGGCTGTGCAAAACTTTAGTTCATTCATCTCACCATCAACTGAAGAGTTTGTTTTTATGACTCATGTCAAAGAAACATGCACTCTCTCTTTCAGCGTGAATGCGCACAACAGAATTTCATGAACTCATTTCAAGCACTAGATCTAGTAATGAATGTCCACCCTGTCTGTCTCCCTGTAATGAATATACTTGGCATCATATTTGGGTGGCGGTTGATTGTCACCTTGTTACACAGAGAGAGAGCAAGAGAGAAAGACAGATAGAGACAGACAGACACAGAGAAAAGTTAAACGTCTATATTTATCTAGCCCAAGAGTTTTTAAAACGGGTCCAGAGCACACAATGGCTAGAAAAACTTAAAGCTGCCAAGATGCAATATCGTCAGCAATCCAAAGTGATGGACCTTCTCAGTTTTCATAGGTATGGGTAGTAGACAGCTTCACGGCAGAATAACATGGACTGGATTTGCTTGATCAAGATTTGTGCGACAAAAACTAAAACAGAATATGACCCTTGTACTTGTTGTACTTGAGCACAACTAGAAAGCTTTCAAAGTAGTAGGATTTTGGCAACAGACACTTAGTAAGTAACATTAACACAGGCCTACTGTATTTGTCTATCATTATTAATAAAACTAAAAGATCCTTGTTGTTATGGCTTCCAGAGGGGTCCAGACCCCAGGGAGCATGCACTCAACAGCTGAGCGATCGACCTTCCATTTCGAGGGTGAGACACGATGGGCCAGTCAGCACAAGATCTCAGGCCGCACGAGGGACTGAACCTGCCAAACAGGACACGCTGATATGCTGCCCTCGCTGCTGCTGCATAGTGTCCTGGCGTCACTCACATCACTCAGGGGGGGTCTCATGCTTTAGGTTGAACTTGTCCAGGCTAGGCTAGGCTAAACTTTTATGCTAGTCCAGCTTTGGCTAGGTCTAGCTTAGCTTGGCTCGTAGATAGTAGGTTTGTAGCTAGTAGGGAGAGAAGATAATAGGTGTGTGTGTGGCTCTCAGAGGTCCTGGGGCAGGCCTGAAGAGTGTGGGGCTGATCAAGGGTGAATGATGAATGATGGCTGTGGGGCCAGGCGGCGGCCGCAGGGCCAAGGGTCCGGAGGCTATGGCGCACAGGGCGGTTGGGTTGAGGATACTGGCCAGGAACCCTGCTGGCAGGGCCTTGGTCAGGTGCTTCTGCAGGGCCAGTTTAGTCTGTGTGAGGAGACACACAAGACAAGAGGCTCAGTCCAGAAGAAAAGCTTATACAAGAACTATGAGAAGCCACATTTGCTGAGAGAAATCTGCAATATTGTTGTTCAATTCCAAACTGATCTATCAACCCATATGTGCACCAACTATAAAGTCCTCACAATAGACATTTCTGCTCCTAACAAATCTACTTTAGCTTAGAACAGCAGGTCATTTTCTATTTATATTCCAAGATAGGGGCTAATATTTCAAACCTTGAGTCGAATAAAGACACCAACTTTAAAATGTGTCTTCACATTTAATAAATCTACAGTTAACAAAGAGGTGGTACCGTACTTTGAGTTAATTGGGAGGATGCCCCCTGCTTTATCTCCACATTATTCCATTCAGCTAAAAGATGGTCTGAAATGACTTCCATCTGGAGCTGGTATTTTTCAACACCTGTAAAACATCTCTGTCCATTAAAGGGGATCCACTGGAGCTATGTTTATTCAGACAAAGCCAGCAGCGTGGAGGAGAACAAGACATCAGTCATGTGGTCTGTGTGTGGAGGCCAGGGTGGATTGTTGGCGACTGCTGGGGCTGGCCTTAATATATCCCAGATAAGAATGGGATGGGGCTCTGGCTCTTCACCCATAGAGTGAGTGGCACTTGTTGCCTATAGTTGTTACCCCTGACGTGCTAGGAAGATCTGGGTGGGGAAAGTGAATAAGATAGGCCTCTCTCCTCCATGAACAATTTACAATGACACTTAAACTCCCAACTGTTCCTGTAGAGCTGGTCAGTGGCAACAGTATAAGAAAACTTAGACGTGTGTGTGTGTGTGTGTGTGTGTGTGTATATGTGTGTGTGTGTGTGTGTGTGTGTGTGTGTGTGTGTGTGTGTGTGTGTGTGTGTGTATGTGTATGTGTGTATGTATATGGCTAGCTCTTACCGCTAAGAGAGCGCTGGGCTGGACTTTAGTGTAGGGGCTGAACTTTGGCCTGACAGGCTTCCCAGCCAAACGCTCTTTGTGTCTCCTGCTGCTCATGTGCTGGATGGGACAGGAAACACAATGTAGTCAGTTTATTAGACAAAACTGCTTTGATTGACAAACCATAGAACCAACCAACTGACCAAAGGTCAGGCTTTCCACTATGGTTATTTAGTAGTGATGGGCCACCATAAAAAGAAATTTGACACTACTGCTAAAAGTGTTAAATGATTATGTTATAATTCAGCCAAATTGTCCCCCAAACACAAACAGGCATAGAGCCAATATTTAAACGCTACAACCTACAGCAGGAACGGACATGGAACCTCAACCAAAACAAACCTCAACAAATGTTTTAGGTGAGGGAAAACACAGAGGAGGGCACATGAAAGGGGCTCATAAGTCATCTGCACAGGAGTGAAGTCTACCTGGGTCCACAGACTAGGAGTGCTGAATCTGAAACCAATCAATCTTTATCTTTATGTGACCTGTACTCCTATTCCTTCAGTAGCTTCACGGATACATCCACTGCTGCAAACACCAACTGGACTGCTCCACACTTTTCATTAGATTTCCCCTTAGATATCCCCCTGAATAACACTGAATTTCAGATTAATGGTGACCGGACTTTGCCGTAAGGACACCAAGGCTCTGCAACAATTTGCCTGGGGAACTGTATTAGTGCAGTATTAGTATCATCTTTTAGGTCACTTTTACACACTTGCATACATGTGCTCATGTGTGCTTTTATCCTATTATTTTTACTATTCCATTGTTTTTACCTGCTATTCTTGTCTTTGTATTGATTGCACTATTGTAATATAAAGCACTGGTTCTGGCTTTGAGACAGAGCTCATGTTGAGCTGCACTCATAACAATAATTTCATTATCAAACTGAGTGGACCCCTGAAGTTTTTCTGAGGGTGAGTGGGAGATGAGAGGAAGTCCCGCCCACCTGTTTCAGCTGTGTCTCTGAGTTGACGGACAGCTGGCACAGCTCACAGTGAAAGGGCTGGCTGGATACGCCCACCACCGCTCTGCTCTTATTGCCGATTCTCTGCTTAGTCCGGCAGGCGGGCCGGGGCAATGATGTCATCTTGACCCTGCGTTGTGACTGGCTGCCGCTCTGACTATCCAGCACCTGCTTGTGCTTGGAGCCTGATTCCACCAATCAGAGGGGAGGAGCGAAAGTCAGAATCATTCACATTCCTTTTATAATTAAAGGAGCAGAGGTTATTAGTCATTACTGAGGTATTCTACTAAAATAACTGTACCAAGTGGCTGAAACTGCTTCTGGAATCAATTAGTTGTAGACTATTTTGGTCCTCAAATAGAGAAAGTGGCCCACCAAGGTGATGGTAAGAATCTTCTCTGTGCGGGCTCTCATTTCTCATAGAGATGCAACTACAGTACTAGCCTATACTTAACATATCCTATAAAACAAAATACACTGAGTGAGAATAGTATTATAGCAGGATTGTCTGTAGGAAGAAGTCATTCAGTCTATTAAGTGCAGTTTTGATGTGAATCGGCAGACCTGATGATTCTAGGCTATAATTAAATATTAAAAGAGACTGAAGTGATTGACTTCAATATGTGAGTTAAATAATGCATGTAGGTTTATTTTGTCATGTCTCTATATGTAGAGATGAGAACATGTAGAGAACCGCCTGTCCACCTGTCCACCTGTCCACCTGTCCAACTCAGACTACATTCAGACTAAACATGAAAGTTTGCAGGAAAATTTGTGTATATTTATTTTTAGATCGCAACTGGTCGATATGTGAGGATCCTCATTCTGAGATTGTGTGTAATTTGTGTCCAATACACTGAGTGACTCGGTCAAATGCTGGAGAGATCACTGCTAACGAGTACAGCTGCTATCAGAGTACATACCACTATAGTGAGCCTCTAGCTGGGAGCTGGAATTGACCGTCACTTTGCACATGGGACAGTGGAGAAGCTGCTTTGTGTTGCTCTTCTTGGTCTCCTTAGCCTCATCTATCTCCTCCCCCTCCTCCTCACCTCCTGTGGAGTTCCCCTGAGGGTCAGAATGTGGGGCTGGACTGGGACCGGGGCTGCAGCCTTCCATCGGGGCGCCGTCTGAAGTGAGCTCAGAGAGCTGCGAGCCAGGGGAGACTTGGGGGGACAGTTGAGGAGAGAGGAGCGCGGAGGTGTCCGTGGACGAGGGCTGTAAGGCAGGAGCAGGCGCCAGCGAGCTCCCCTGGCTGTGTTCCGCTCGCAGCTGCGTGGGCTGGGGTGAGGTGCTTGGGCCTGGTGACAGATAGATAAACAGAGAATAGTTGAACGATGACCCCATTTACACCTGGTATTAAAATATGATCTGTATCTGAATAGCTTACCTGGATTAAAAAAAACAAACACGTTAATGCACACAGTACGCATTTTGATCAGAATGCCAGATGACCTCCAGAGGTGGCCTGACTCACGTTATGATAGGATTTCTGCCAGAATGAGCCAGGTTTAAATGCAATCTGTACAATGTGTTCACCTTAGTGAGAAAGTATCTTCTCGCGGGCTTGAAACGTCATCACCGTGGATAGAAACATCATTACTCATTCACCCCAACATGATCTGCTCCCACCAGTCATTACTCCTTCTCATCATCCACAGCGAATGAGTCACTGTAGTTGCATTCATGGCAGCTCAAAACACGATTGCATCAAAATTGAGATGTTAATATTTCTGTTGCCTGCTAGAGAGTCTAGAGAGCCTGCTAAAGCAAAATTAAGCACAGACTGTACAGTAACATCAGCACTGGTGACCCTACACCTGCCATGTTTGTTTTTGTTGACAATAGATGGACTGGTGCATGGGGACAGAAGGCAGACTACAAGAACACGTATTACTACGAGGCCTAAATGCAAGGGATGGATAGATAGATAGATAGATAGATGATAGATAGATAGATGGATAGATAAATAGATACATTTTGTCCACGCTTCCTCATACTGTCTTGCTTCCCCATTCTCATTCTCTCTCTGCATTTCCCTTTCTTCCACATCTTCCTTTCTCTCTTTAACCTCCTCTTCCGATCCTTCATTCTGTTATTGCTTTTCTTTTCCCCTTTCTGTGCTTCTCTGTCCCTCTCTCAGTCTCTCAATCCTTCTGCCTCTCTGTCATTTGCTTGCTTCCTCAGCTCGAGCCCCCTCTGTCACCATCAATCAACAACCATGGCAACCCCTGAAAGTAACGAGCCTATCATTATGTGGTTAGAGGGAAATTGATAGGTGCTGGAAGAAAACAGGAGGGTAAAATCAATAATAAAAAAAGGAAAGCCAGACAAAATATAAAAGAGTGAAAGGAAGATAGAGAAATTTTCAGTCAGGCAGAGTGTGAAGCCGTGTGACAAATGACTGAAAGGGAGTAAGGAGAGCCAAGTCTGTACTCTTGCAGCTGCTATCTTGTTGGCATTGTTGTCGAAGAAAGCATCAACCCTACATTAGCTTTCACACTATGAATGTGAAAATTATCAGTTGGTTTAAATTAAGCCAAAGGTTAGGTTTGGACCCTGTTAACAGCTTATGAAATGTGTTATCTCTTTTTTTTACTTGGCTCATTGCCACTGGTTTGAATTTGATATATTAATCCCACACACAGTAGCATCCTCTCTAAATCAACACTTGAAATATGATCAAGCATGTCAAAGCTGCAGTACTGATTCAAAACTTGCCTTTGCTTTGGAAGCCAATTCAGAAGTCCTGGGAGTGATAGTCTCTCTATTGCCCTCTACTGGCTGGTTGGTTAAACCTGCACTATGTCTCTTTCTGTAATTTCGTTGTTGGCCCCAAGTGGCAGCGAGAGGTAACTGTTTGTATTTTTGAAGACTTCACTACCCTTAGCTTCTTGTAGCGATAGCTGAGGCTCGTGTTTGTGTGCTTACGTTCAATT
Source organism: Hoplostethus mediterraneus (assembly GCA_034670385.1). Lineage (NCBI taxonomy): Eukaryota > Metazoa > Chordata > Actinopteri > Trachichthyiformes > Trachichthyidae > Hoplostethus > Hoplostethus mediterraneus. The sequence continues at coordinate 6,516,814 of JAXDDW010000011.1, read as the reverse complement.
ATTTTTCCCCTGCTCAATCTACTTTTGGTGCTGCAACGACCTAATGTCCCCAGGAGGATAATTTAAATTTCATTTAATCTGCTGCTCTACCCCGCCACTGGTTATGTGACTCTTATAATCCAGCTGCGGCAAGTCAGCAATTGTGTGAAATGCCAGACGCTGATCTGGATGGGATTCAAATTACCCCAGGATGTCAGAATTAACTCAAAATCCAGTAGGTAATTTCAGATGGGATGTTTAGCTGGAGAAAATCACTGGAATCATTCTGGAAGGGCTAAAATTCCCCTGGTGCTCAGGTAAAAATGACCAATCACCAGACCTCCCTCTGGTGATACTAATGTGGTCCTGAGAGGGCTTACGATATGGCCATTAGTCGTGGACATTACGACATAACATATCTCACTGAGAAGTGAACTAAAAAGGGAAAGTAGTATGGAGGTACTGTTGAGAAAAGCAAGAGAAGACAAATGAAGTAAAAGCACTTGCCATCCCTCTTCAAATGGCATCCTTATTCAAGATCTTCAAGTCAACTCCTCCAGCAGACCTTCTTTGCTTGATGGGAATAATTACCCCTCTGACAGACCCGACGATAGCAGGACAGGTAATAGCTGGTAATTAGCCAGCTGAGTGGCAGCTACCAAGCCTAAGTGCTAACGACTCTCCAATTACCACTAATTACCGGAGAGAGGAGAGAGATGGAGAGAGGGGTACATTTAAAAAAAGAGAGATTTATACCTGTTATGTCAGTCAGAGGTGAGTCCATCAGCGCCCCGCCTCCTCCTGTCCTCCCCCTCTCTCTGTCTCTGTCCCTCCCCGTGGTTGAGGGGCTCTGTCCATTCCTCTGCCTGTTCCTCTGGGTGTTCCTCTGGGTGTCCAAGGCCTTCAGCTTGCGAGCATGCTTGTGACCCTTGTAGTGGGCCTCCGCCTGGGTCTGGGCACACGCACACGCACACGCACACGCACACGCACACGCACACGCACACGCACACGCACACATCAGCAAAACAAGCAGAGGAGTGAGTCAATGTATATAAAGAGAATGACTGACATCAGACGTCAGTGGAGGATAGCATGAAATCAATATTTAGTAAAGGATCATCACTCTTCCATCTTCTATAGCAGTGGTCTTTAACTCCTGACTTCAGAGTCCAGAGTGCTGCTGGTCTTCTATTCTGCCAGGTAGCATTAGTTAATGGCATTCATCTGTCGTCCCAAGTATAAATCAGTCCCTGGTTAGACAGCTAGAATGAAGACTACCTGGCAAAATAGAAAACCAGCAGTACTCTGGGCCCTAAGGTCCAGAGTTGAGCACCACTTTGCTATACAATTCCACTTTACATGGAATTGATATATTGAAAAATGCATCCTGGGAAAGACCATAAAGCATTTTCCATTCCACATTCCACAAGTCAACAAAATAATTTTCAATTTTCAAAGTATATTTGGGTTATGTCTATTATATATTGAATATTGTGAATATTGTGTTGGTTTCTCATGCTTCCATGACATTGGAGAAAATGATGCGATTGAGCATTTGACTTGGAGGAAGAGTCACATCATCATCTCGATCATCATCGTCATATAGTTGTGGACAAATGAGCATCGGTTTGACTCATGGCATCTCATAGCCAGCCTCTCAGCTCACTGGCTCATGTCTCCACTGATGCATCCTGACACAAAATGGCCCGTGTCTGCCTTGCACCAACACAAAATGACCTCTGTGTCTTTCTCGGAGGGAGAAAACACATTTGTGGCAGTGCGACAACAGATGCATGCAGATTTGGAATCCCAAAATGGCTCTGGATGCCTGTAGAAAAGTGCACTAATGGTTATATCACAATTTTAAAAGAGCAACTGAAGCAAAACATATTCCTCTTGTAGTTCACAAACACTTGAATGAAAAACTTATGAGTGAGCACATATACCAGCACATACATTAGTTAGCTTCAGAAAACACAAATACCATTTTGTGTAGGCCCCATTCTATGCTATTCCCTAAAATGGTGTACTTCATATTGAATTCTTTCATGGATAGTTTTCATGTTATACATATTATAACATTCTTCATACCTTTCAGGTATGACCTGCTGAAACAAATGCATTACTGTTGAAAACATGGGAGGTAAAACTGACCCGTTGGTGGTTTAATGGAGTATAAAAAAGAGATAATCATGGCACGTGAAATGCTCAAATTACTTTGAAATGGAGCAAACTATCCATGATGCAACTATCCATGATGCACTACCTAAATCAAAAGAGAGTTGGGTGGTTGAGCTTGGAACAGCGTCACAAGGTTTTGCACATATCTAGTATCTGGCCGATTCACACAAGGCTGAGAATAATTCGGCATTGCCCGAATTATCCTCACATCATCCGCGCAGTATATCCCCTGCTTATGCACATTCAAACCCCACAGTGTGTAGAGGACAAGTCTCCCCATCAACACTTTGCCAAAAGCCTAGCCTTGCACACAAACAGAAAGGTCACTACCATGGGTCAAAGTGTGTGGTGGGGAAGAGAGGGCTGGGAAAAGGGTGCACGACCCCCTTGGCTACGTTGAATGTCAGTGCGCAATAGCCATTCAGCGTGACTTGCAACTGAGTCAGAGGGATGAATCTGTTCCCATCTGCATACTACCATACTATCTAACATGCCGATGTAGTATGCCAACATGTTTACTATGTACCAGCATAGTAAGCTGAAACAAAGATCAAACAAAGATCCTCAAATAAAGACACCTGAAGGAAACTGTCAGGACTGCTTGGTCTCTGCTGACCTTGACTCAAGCAGCTTTATGCATTCTTACACCATTGATGCCCAAACGCCACAGACACAATGAGCAACCATTGTCCTCCACAAAAGGGCAGCAAATTTAGAATGTCGCACTTGATCCTTCAGGCTTGAATCTTTCATGCTAGTGAGTTTAGCAGCCTTGGACCTCTTTGTGGTCCAAGGTCCAACTAGTCACTGGTGCTGCCCTGTTGGGACCTGGTACCTGCCTGCAACCTGGCATCCACCTCCTGGGTCAACCAGCACTCTCAGCTCAGCTGCAGGTAACACAGAGGGGAGGAGGAGAGAGCCTGTTAGCTAGCAAACATCCTCAAAAGTCCAAGACAGTAGAGAGAGAGAGAGAGACAGAGAGGGGTAGAGAGAGGTAGCGAGAGAAAGAGGAAGGGTTTAGGGCTTGTGTCCGTGTCCACCCTCCCTTAAGTTTTACAGTTCACACAAAGAAGAGTCGTTGTCATTCTGCCAGGTTCCTCCTAACAATATAAATGCAAATATGTATGAACTAACTCAATAGGAATGGGAGTCAAATGAATATGAATTGGGAGGTGCGATAAGGAGGAAAAGCAATAGGACTAGCTGACTAGTTCCTTCTCCAAAGTAGAGAAATAGGAGCAGTAGGAGGCTCATGATTGGACTGACAGGACAGGACGTTATGCAAAGAACAGCCTCCCTCAAAGCCGTTTCACACCAATATGATGCAAATATGTTGTATGTGGTGTGAAAATGTGAATGTTTATCTATCTATCTATCTATCTATCTATCTATCTATCTAGTTAGTAAAGTGAGGTAATGTTAATTTAATGCTCTTCCATCACTTAATCGTGTAAACAGATGCATTATGGGTTGCTATGATTTAACTGATAACTACATACTGCAGCGAGCCAGACAGACAAGAAGAAAAGAGACTCAGGACTCCTTAGTGGTGCTTTAACCATTGATTAAGGTTCGTCTTTGAGCTTTTTCCTGCTCTGATTTACCAGATGGAAACTGAAAGAACCCCAATCTGTTTGCTTTGGAGAACTTTTCTCTGCAGCCCTGAAAACAGACTTTTTTTTAGTCACTCAACGTTGCACGTGCCAGGATTGGGTCTGTTTGCAAACATTAGAATTTGTACTATATATTGCACGTGTATTCAGACAACACTCAACACTGTGTCACATACACACAAACACGCTGGTGTGAGAGCAGTGTTGAGATAGACAGAAAGGCCGGGCTGGCTGACAGACTTACAGTGGAGTTGAAACGCAGGTGACAGATGTTACAGGAGATGACAGGCTTCTTCTTAGGCGGAGCCACACCAAACGTGTGGTTGATCACTGCCTTCTGCACCGGGTCCATCTGGTCGGGACGCGCGCGCGCACACACACACACACACACACACACACACACACACACACACACACACACACCACCAACAACAACATCAACATCAACAAAGTTAGATACACATCCATGACCATCACTTCACTCCTCAGAATGTGCTAAGTGTCTTGTGATGAAAAATAACAGCCTTAAAATCAAACATTTTCCCTGTCAAATAGTTTGTTTACAACAAATGGTGTGTGACTGTCACAATATTGAACCCTACTGAACCATTGATTAGAATAATGGGACAGTGGAAAGCAACAACTAGGTGCATATAGGGCCAATATGCATTGCATGTACAGTGGTGAGAAAATTTATCATTTCTTAATTTCTTTTTGAATCAAAGGCCTACTGTATTGAATCAGTGTGTAAGCTTTAAAATAGTAAATGATGATGTGAGTGTGATTTTAACAAATATTTGTCATGTCTTGAGGAAAAAGTAAATAAACCCTTAGTTAAAAAACAGGTAAAATGTTTCCAGTAAGAGGCGATCACTCTCTCACAGCGCCTTCTGCAGCATATATGTTTCAACGTTGGTTTTAATTCATGCTCACATTAATTACTTACAATGTGTTTTAATGGGTTCTTATGCAAAGACATACAAAACTATCATCACACTGGCACCATACTTCAGGTCAATAAGGAGCAATTTGTCGATGCTAAGTGCTAATTTTATGATTGAACTAGATACGTAAATTGGCTTGGAGACATCCTATAATTGAAAAGTCTTCTGAATGTGAAACATGAACCACTTTGTTGAGGGGAGAGTAGTTTGAGCTTCTAGTTTGCTCAGGGCTTTTGACATTGAGGCATTTGGTCAAAAAAGTATCAGGCCAAAGCCTGTAAAAAATTAATGCAAGAATCAAATGCGTACATTAATCAGAATCAAAGATCAAACAATTATATCCTATCAGGAATATATCTTATGTTAGACTATACAACATTTATGACAGATCAACCCTTAAGGGAAACAATTGGTAAGAATACTAAGATGATTGAAATCTTGGTAAAATGACTGCTGCTAATACTTTTTACCTGCTTTTGAAGTAGGAGTTCGGTGATAAATCGTTGATGAATGATTGTATCATTTGTCATTTCACATCATCTGTTATCTATGTCGGAGCTTACGCGACAATCAAACATCCTTTTGATTTCCTTTGACGACAAAGAAAATTGGAAATATGACAGGCTCACCTTTTTAACTACTGCAAATCATACTCATAAAAACTAGAATTTATTTCACTGATGTTGTTAGCTGAGTCGTGTTTCTAGCTTAAGGTGGCAGACGGGAGAACCAGAAGTAGCTAAGCCTCCTTCCTTGCTCTTCCTAGCTTGAACCCAAATGTGTCTATGTATATATGTGTGAGAGAGGCTAAAAAAAAGTTAGGTTTGTGGTCACTAAAAACTATGCCCTTTAACTTTGAGTGGTTTGAACAAAAACATTTCAGGTTCAGGTTGTGCTGGGATCAAACCTTTGTATATACAGTAAATGTGTATGTCATCTCACCGTGTTGAAATTGGGGAAGAGGCTGAGTGGTGAGGAGCCGTTGACCCTGAGGGGCAGGAAGTGTTTAAGCTCCAGCTGGGCATGAGTATGGGGCTGGAGGGGTCGTCCTGGCAGAGGCAGGGAGGCCAGGAGGGGGTGGACCTGGCCCTGTGGTAGGGTACCTAGACCAGCAGAGGGATGGTCACATGTTAGCGCATCAATGTGACAACTGATTTTTTTTCTCTCCGCACAGTAAGTCACCTAGAAAAATGGGACAGTAAAACTGCTAACCGATTCTTCCAATGCTTCACACTGGGACATAGACAGAATACGGCACACATCACATAAAACCAGGACCCCGGTGAACGATTCAGAGACACGAGTCAGCAGGGAAACGAGAACAGCAGCGGTCTAATGACTGAGGTGACTGACACAGTGAAAGAGAATTAACTATGAAAATCAGATTGGGTTGATAGGAACCTTTGAATTGTGAGCTCTATTTTTTTTCTCTACTCTTCAACATTATCTTTGGCTCTGACCAATTTTCTGCAGCAAACTGGGCAGGCAACTTTGAAATCTCCTTCCAGATGAGCGCTCATCTCATCACATTTAGGTTGGCAGAAATGCTTTCAGAGAGGCAATGCTTTAAAGAACGCTGCAGGTTTGACCTTAGTGGAGACATAGAGTAAACCGCAGAGCACCCACATTAAAATGATAACAATACATGAGCACAGAGATTGCAGGAGGTGTAATGTCTCAAAGAGGAAACCACTGAATGTTGTGAAATGAAAATGTAAATGGTCACATGCTAAAGAAAGAATACAAGTTGAAATCCTTCATGAGCAAGGGTTGTTTGTGCAGATTCAACAGCAAAAGGGTTGCAATTTCATTAGATAAATAGCAACGAGGATGGTCATATTTGATCTGGACTGGCTGGTTCTAGTCAAGATACAGGTGTGAGTGAGCTTGACATCATAGGGGAAGCTGGGACTTGAGGGAGGAGTTCTTGGCGTGTGTTGGGGGGTGGCATGGGGAAACTTGGCTTCAGCTGGAGGAAATCGTACTCGATGTGTGTTGCATGATTTAAAAGATTGAGCTTGACTTGGTGTGGAGGGAAAATTTGTCTGTGGCAGTGGGAAGGGAAGGTGGAGGGGAGGCTTGGCCTTGGTGGGATGGAAAGTGTCAAGGAGCGCTTGATGAGAGGGTTGAGGGAAAGCTTGGCTGGGAGGAGGAACTGGCTCCATGAAAGTCTTCAATGAAAATGTCTGATGAAAAATGTTCACCAGTGACTTATTGAAGCAAACAAAACTCCCACTGGATATTACAACCATTCATTAAAAAATAACAAAAAGTATTTATTCTTTGTATAACAAATAGCGTCAAAAGAATGGCAACAAACACAGGAGGGTAAAAGGAAGGTATGACATACAGAATAACAAAAAGGGTGCAGCTTATTTTCTGTGAAGACATTTCTATGAATACGGCAGAGAGCGAATACACTCAATGCCAGAGATGAGTGTAATGGTGTTATTTCATAGCACTGAGTAGTATAGCAACAGGTTTGAGTGCTACTCATTTCCATGATGTTGTTCAGTGGGATTTGGAAGAACAGTAGTGATATGGCATCACCTAGATATTATTTTCTTCTTCATAGACACACTGTTAATGCAAGTTATTTTATTTTAGTCTCCATTTTTCTCTTCTTTCACTCCTGGATCTCAAGGGAGATGAGCTAGGGTAGAAACTCCTTGAGCACTAGCATGTTTTCGCTAATCTAATCTGGGCCCATATTCACAAATCCGGGCTGGATGGAGACAAATTTAAACAGAGGTATGGGAGAGAGCATTTAGCTAACTTTTAGTTGTTCAACGCAAGGGAATGAATGGACGACCAACTAGGATGTTGAATTGCTACTCTATGTAGACGACCTAGTGTTTCTGTCACCCACACAACAAAAGCAGAGAAGAACAAGAACTAAAGCAGAAGAAAGAATAAAGAATACAAAGAAAGAAACGCCTTTAGGGTAAGATTACACAAAAAATCTCTGATCAAATGTAATCCGACCAGCTGCCTTACATGGACGTAAAATATTGGGTCCACTCCATCAGCATGACAAGCATCCTATACAGAGCCTGTATGCAGCATTCTGTGGCAACACTGTATATTGAACATTAAAAAAAGAAACAGCTTTAATCACCCCCATCACTACTTAAATATCCAATGTACAACACAAGCACTTGGAATTTAAATTGAGAGAAGAAGAGGACTGATTAGATGTGATTATGATATTGATTTCTTTTAATCCTGCATCCAATTTGCAACCCAATCCTTCATTATCAAGGTCCTGCAACACACACACACACACGCAGGACAGATGTATACTGATTTGACATTGTTTTTGATGAATTCCATTTGTATTTAGATGCTTGAGTAACACTGTTTATGTAACACTCATGCCAATAAAGCATAGTGAATTGTGCTAAATTGAATTGAGGAAGAGTGATGGGGTAACGAGAGCTGAGGGAGAGATAGATGGAGAGAGAGACAGGGAAATAGAGACAGAGCACCACAGGCAGATGAGAGGCAGTGTTTTTTTCTCCTCCGCTAGGCCGATGTGCTTAATCTGCCTGTCAGTGTGACTTTTGGGGACATTGATTCCCAAATCTGAAATTGATCTCATTAATCTCCTACGCACTTATTCACAAAACACAGCAGGGCGAGACGTTTAATTTACTGCGTTTCACACTGGAACAAGCTGCAGCTGCTGTCATCTGTGAGAATTTGTACACCGCCAAGCAACGCGAAGAATGCGGTTTTGACGGGACTGCCCGTCTCAAATGAGCCATGTGGTTTAGAGCCATGAAATGTGTGTGAATTGCAAAAGCTTTATTTTAGGGATTTGACAAGATGGACTAAAGCTGTGTTTACACTTGTGGTTTCAACCAATCAAGCCAGGAACAGCAGGTCTTGACGTTCCCGAGGTGGATTTCATGCATATTGTAATCTCATGAGCTAGTGAATGATCAAGCTTGTCAGAATTCAACAGTCTGAGCGCAATCCAAGAGAGAAACATCTAAATGACACAGCAGCCTCATAGGAGACATTGTTGGGTATGGATTTATGATCTGATCTTTAGGCTCAAATCTCAAAAATTGTATCCTAAAATATAGGAGTAGATTATTTTGTATCATAGACAATCAGTGAAACAGTATTCTACATAATAGGGAAGCTAGTTATAGTCGTATTACTTCTGACTGCTTTATTGCTGCGATAAATGTGATGCCTCACATTAAACTGAAACAGTTTGCGCTCTCTACTCTGTATTCACTTTCCTCCTCAGTGAAGGAAGATAGCTTCTTCATTGACGATGGGAGTGTAGGTCACAGCAGCCAGCCTTTTTATGTTGAGTAGGGATAAAAGATTAAGAGCCAGAGAAATTACAGCGGCATCCAAAAAAACTGGGGGAGAAGCTTAATCTCTATTATTTCCAGGATTAGTCTTTGGGTGACTCAACATCACAGCAATCGCAGAGGGAGAGAAATGGCTTCTTTTGATGGGAAGGGGAAAAAAGGGGATGAGAAGGCTTTCATAGCGAGGAATCAGAGCGACAGCTTCAGAGGAAGGACTGTTTTGGCTCTTTTCATGGCTGATGCTTTCCCCAGGATCATCCCTCTGAGCCAGCCTATCTGCCTTCACTCAAAACCAACATGGCGGTGGAGAGACACTCAGACGCCTACCAACTTCTCTTATGTGTGTCGTTGACGTTTTGCCACATCAACAACTGAATCGTTTCTTAATTTCAAATGTTTTGTCATTTGTCATTTTGCCATAATACTACCATCAAAATGTGTTGAAAAGCATTGTGCACCACTGGAGACCAATTTTCATTGAAGCACTGACAGAGATCACCAGAACCACTACATGCCATGCAAGCAGAGTCATAGCAAGACAAAGAGCTGAATTTATAGCAGGAACAGCACCTTAAGAATTAGTCTTTAAAGGTTACCTGTAAAGATTTTCTTTATCACTGTATCTGTGTTAGGTGCTGTAGTGACAATGAGTGGCTTTCTACTGGCATAATGGATTATTCTACCATCTATTCATTCATACAGTATCCTATACAGTGCATTAAAAAAAACACACACTCCATCTTTAACTAACAGTATTTTTCTATTTACAGTATTGTGCTCAATCACAACCAATGGTTGAATCAAGTAGGCAGGATTATGCACTGCAGAAATGCAAAACTGTGCCTTGCTAAAAAGCACAACCTCTTCTAACAAGGTTTTGCTCCTAATTCTGCAAAACACATTGTCTAATGAAAATTGAATGGTATTCTTATAGCATGGAGGACAAGGCTTTCCTGAGTCATAAAACAGAAGTGGATAGCACACTGTGCTTTTGCAGTAATGATCATTCACTGCTTAGACAACAGGGATAAAACTGAGCATTTGTGATGAGCTCTGGAGGAGGTGTTAGGATCCATTAAAGCCGTCATTGACAGCTCCAGTAAGGTCTCTCCGCTGGACAGAAAAGGGTGGAGATGCAAAGGCCTAATTACCATGATGGCTTCAAATGCTGCCCCTGCCTTGCACTGTGCGGTCTTGAAATAAATCATTTTTATTGTGACTAAGTCCATTTAGGCCACGACTGGCAGCCGACAGGCAAATGCTCCCTCTGGCTGTCACTGTATATTTAAACTCATACAGCCGCAGCTGGTAGAGCCAGAGGCTTCGTGAGATTTCCTACCTGCCGGGCCCCATCCAGCCCAGATCAGGCTCCCCGCGGTAATCTGTCCTAGTTTCGAATAGAGCCCCGTGGGCCCATTTTCACCCCAGGGCCCTTAAACTTCTATTGAATTTGTTCAAGGTGAAATGCAGTTCTGGTGTCCTCTGGTCAAAGAAAAGGCATGGTAGACCTTGATGACATCTTTACACAAGCTACAGTATCTTTTATTATGCTTGTGAGAAGTCAAACTGAATATCAGACAACTCAAACTAGTAAAGTTTGTACTGTACTGTAGTACTGTAAAGACAGTAAAAAAAATATAATATTGCATTTATGAAAATTTATATTTTTCTTCTGGGCTTTTCTGACTACCAGGGCAGACCCCCCGCAATTGTGAGTGCCGGCACATCTCTAGCGGATGACCTGAACTCATTTTATGCACGGTTTGAGGCTAGCAATAACAGTGCTAGCTCGCCGGCTAACAACAACACTGTTAGCGTAGCCGAAGTGAGTTCTACTGTGGGGGATGAACACACACTCTCTGTGACCGAGCACAGTGTGAGGAGGGCTCTGATGAGGGTGAACACCAGGAAAGCTTCAGGTCCAGATGGCACAGGTCCAGTAGCACAGGTCCAGTACTGAAGACCTGTGCTAATCAGCTAGCTCCAGTGTTCACCATAATATTCAACATCTCCCTGGCTGAGTCTGTGGTCCCCGCCTGCTTCAAGAGATCCACTATTGTCCCTGTGCCCAAGAATGCTTCTCCAGCATGCTTGAATGACTACCGACCGGTGGCCCTCACCTCGGTGGTCATGAAATGCTTCGAGAGGCTGATAAAGGACTACATCTGCACCTTCCTCCCTTGCTCCATGGACCCGCTGCAGTTTGCTTATCGTCCAAACAGATCCACGGATGATGCTGTCTCCCAGGTACTGCACACCACACTCTCTCATCTAGACAGCCAGAAGGGGGGCTATGTGAGACTGCTGTTCATTGATTATAGTTCAGCTTTCAACACCATAGTCCCCACCAGACTGGCCGGCAAGCTGATTGAGCTGGGACTGAACACCCCAGGATCCCCCCAGGGTTGCGTCCTCAGTACTCCCTGTACACACATGACTGTGTGGCCAGGTTCAGCTCCAACTCCATCATCAAGTTTGCAGATGACACAGTGGTGATGGGCCTGATCTCCGACAATGATGAGAAGGCCTACCTGGAGGAAGTGGTGCGTTCAGCTGAATGTACTATTGGAATTACACTCCCTCCCTGCAGGACTTGTAGACCAGGAGGTGCAGAACCAGAGCCTGCAGGATCATGAAGGATCCTCACCACCCCAACAACTGACTGTTTCAGCTGCTGCGGTCAGGCAAGCGCCTCCGCAGTCACGCTGCCAAAACAGAGAGACTGAGACAGTTTCTTTCCTCAGGCCATCAGGACTGTGAACTCCGACCTCACCTGGACCCCCACCAAGACCCACACACTGCCCCTCTTATGCACACACACACACACACACACACACACACACACACACACACACACACACACACACACACACTAGGTAGCGACTACACATAATTTATATTATATTACATATACACAAACTCCTCATATTTTACTATATTCTTATAATGCTTTTACTGTAAATATTGTGTTGGTTGTTTTTAATTGTAAATACTGTGTACTATTGCCCTTTGCACATTCCCGTAGAGCATTGCCACTTTCCATTTCACTGCACACCCTGTGTGTGTATGTGACAAATAAAGTTCTTGAATTGAATCTTCAGTGAAGCAGAGAAGGCCTTGTTGACCCTTGATATTAGATACTAGACTATCAGATAAATCTGAAATATCCCTTGACTAGGGACTTTGCAGAATAATGCCAATCTTTTTTTTATAGATAATCTTCTGATGAAATGGTCCAACCTACAGATTATCAATAGATTAAAGATGTTTTGTCTTTGAGGTCAACAGTACTGTGTCTCTCTATTTTACCCATGTTTGCTGCATCTATCAACAGTGAAACAAAAATTTAGGCCAGGAGGCTGCCGGCTTGCTAGTAGTGCTTTCCAGTGTTGCATCACCTACAGGTTTTTCACGTGGCACCATATTCATAATATCTGGTAGTATGATATAAATACTGGTACCAAATTGTCTTAACTATCTGCCCTATCTAGAACCTAGCTAATATAATATCTGGTATATTCTAGTAGAATATTCTAGAAGAGTCAGTTGTGTGAGAAGACATGCACGTGATGTACTGCCAGTGAAATACATTTTCATTCTGATGACTGTGAGCATAGCAAGAAGAACGACTAAATGGAAAAACAGATCTGCAGGGAAAGCAGTAGAATTTTCTATCAACGACTCTTTTGACTGAGCCCCTGCCCTTCCATAGGTCTCTGCACGTCTGTATCAAGCATATTACAAATAAACTGCCACCATCTGCTTGCACTGAGATAAGCCATGAGTCCAATCAGACCAGCTGAATGGCGGTCGGCAGATGTGCTGTACACACATATTGATATTTGAAGTCTGTCTGTGGCATTATCGGCCACGTGTACTGGGCAATTAGCGGCTTTCTGTCTCGATGCTCCTTTCTGGGCTGCAGAGAGGCTGGCTGACTGACGGGTGGAGTGAGTTTGAAGGATTGTCCATCAATGACAAACACAGGATCTCTTCTTATTGCTATGTCTCAAAAACTGTTTATTAGGGAGATATTAGTGAAGATAAGCTAATGTTAGAGTCTGCCTTATTGAGGATAAAAACGTCAAGGAACTTGACATGAAACTGCAAATACAAAACAGGGTTTAAACTAGGCTGTGCCATTGCACCGAAACCAACCCCCTAAAATACAAAATGTCCTGCTGTTATTTGATCAGTGCATCCAGTGTCTCCCACACAAAATAAACGGGTGAAGGAAATGTCAGTACAGTTTGTACTGAGAATTGCTGGAGCCACTGTAATATTTTCTTTCTGGTTTGAACGCTGAAACTTGTCCCTCCTGCTCTCCAGAGTGTGGCATTTTGTAACGATTTTTCCAGGTACTGCCACTTTTTCTCCCTCATTGAACTGGTGCAACTGACAAACACCAGCTAAGCCTCAATTCATTCATTTCCCAAAGAAACAATACTCAAGTAATATTTTGTTTAAAGGCATGAACGAATGGCACAGATTTCTCTTCCATTCATTCTTGAGTTCAGTTCCTGATTTATAATAGACCTTGACTCTTCAACTGACTCACAGCAAACTAAGGTCTGGTATATAAGGTGATTTGACCTGAGCTGCTAACACAGCATGAGTATTATTAGTCATTACTTAGGCTATTGTAGCTAACATTTATTCAGCTTTATGTATACAGCAGTGACACATTCTTGGCACAAAAGGAAATTCATTTCAATAAGTGACACATTCATTGCTGTGTGACGGGATCTCTGGATCATCATTTCCTGTTGTCCAATGTGACCCATTTGACTCCCTTGAAAAGTAACAGGGGGCCAATTTGATCTGCCTATCAAAATCATGTTGGCTCAAATATTGATCTATAGGAAGAAACCAAAGGCTTTGTGGGCGGAGGAAATGTCACCCCTCAAAGCGTATCTTCAAAACGCGATATTATGAGCAGCTTTGTGATGCAGGACTACTAACGCAATCATCTGCACATCCTGACTGTGTATTACATGAATCCTAATGGAGAGAGCTGAAGTTTGCAGTCAACATTTTTGGGCAGTGTCAAATCTCCTGATAGCCGCATATTTCAGCAGGTTTTGCATTTTCTGCTTGATTGTCAAGGCACGTCGCTGGATATGGTAGCACAATATTTTCATTCAAGTCAGCATTTCAGCAAATACCAAAATGCATATTGCTGACAGACTGTGTAGTTTATTAGTGTGTGCGTATGTGCGTGTGAATGTGTGTGTAAACCAAATTGAAGCATGGGCTATATTTGAGCCATTTAGCAGAGTTTCAGTGACAAGTGACCTCAATAGTTTGTCACCACTTTCAAGAGAGATGAATTCTCAAAAAAACACTGAAAGTATCCTCATGCCCTCAGTCAGCAGGTGGTCATGTAGCCAGCGGGAAGTAGAAATGCTCGACAGCCAACTTCATACAGCTCAAAAGTTAGAAATTGACCTACAGTAACTGTTCCACATCCAAGGAGCAGTTCCTGATTAACTACTGAACCTTCCTCCCAGCTTAACGTGGAGAGAAGCAGAGTTACTGCCCAAAACCTAGTTGTTGGAGAGCAGGAAATTATATCAATCCCAGTGCCCTCGAGAGTCCTTCCACCAAATGTAGTGAGACAGACAAAAGCTGCTTCATCTTTTGCCACAGAGTATTCGATGCAGTCAGTCTGACTGAACTGATTCAGTTCTCAACATTTGCTGATGACAAATAGAATAACAATAGATATTGACACACACTTCTGACGTCTGAATGCAGGGAAACTGTCCAAACGAATCCTTTATCGTGAGATGAGATGCCTCAGGCCTGATGTGACATTTCTGGCAACATTGGCTGTACATGGCTACTGGCCATGTACAACAAGGGGCGAAAGGTAATATCAGGATGGCTGGCAACAACTGCTTCAAAGAATTCAACAGCCCCTTTTATATTTTAACATGATGTGTCTGTGGAATTTACTGAAACAAAAAAAATTAATGCAGAAAATGCTCAGTACTGTGCAAAAGTCTTACAGACGTGTAAAGACGTGGAAATACGAGCAATAATGTAAAACACTAATGCAGAAAACAAGAAAATAAACATCTAATCCAAATTTATATAAATATCTAGGGTGCCTAAGACTTTTCAAATGAAAATATACCAACAAAAAGAAATATATGCAGTAGGAAATAAGTGAAACATGTTAAAATATCAATAAACAGCATATGCATTGTAAATCCAATGAGAAGGACATGAGAATGAACAAAACAAATATGAATTCCCAGCATATATGCAGGATGTGCAAATACGTGCATCATATTCACATCAACAGCCTTTCAGAAGGCCATACATACTGTATGTACACAGTGTCTAGGTGTGTAGATGTGCATTGTAAAGAACTGACCACCTGGTGCAGGCATATGTACAGAATGTGCCAATTGGATATGTGCATTGCAAGCTGTCACTTTATCAAAAACTCTGGCTGGAGGTACCATCTTTACAGAAAAACACAAGGTGCATTATTGTCTGTTGGCAGTGTCACTATCATTGTCAGAATATGCTTATGGAAGGAAGTAGCACAGAAAATACAGAAAATGTGTCGACTCATATGCAGACAATGTAAAGAAATATGTACAGAACAGAAACTGTGCAGGCAAATGTCACACAGATTAGTGCAGGCGAATGTGAAAAGCAATCCAGAGTAGTTTGCATAGACAGTGCAGTGCAGGAACTCTCTCCCAGTTGGCCGAGGCTGGGGCCGATTGGACAGAAGGCCTTGTACAGTCTGATGGGTGTCGGCACAAAAGAGCCCCATGTTGCACCTTGAAAGGATGAGGCGGAGGCTGAAGATGCTCTGTAGCTGCACCAGCTCACCGTAGATGAAGGTGTTGATGGTTATATTTGTCCTCATTAGCCCAATGAGCCACAATTGAAGAATCATCAGGGACCTTCTGGAGGTGACATGGCAGGTGGCAAGCTGAATCTCTAGAGTCAGAGGTATAGAGGATGAACAAGAAAGGTGACAGTACAGTCCCCGTGCTACGCTGCAGCATGTCTGACACACTCCACAGGCAGACAAACTGTGGCCTGTCTTTGAGGCAGTCTGTAATCTAGGAAGACATGGTGGTGTCCACCTGCACCCCTTTGAGAGCTTCTCCCTGAGCAGGAGGGGCTGAATGGTGAATTCCCATCATGCTTACCAGCCTCTCCTGGTTAGAATAAGCCCTGTGGAACACATAGTAGGCAAAGTGAAGGGGGTCCATGGAGTCCATGAACAGGGATCTGAGGTGCTCCAGGAAGGGGTCTTCATTATGTGCGACATCAAGTCCAATGGCCTGTCGACATTGAGTAGCTTGGGGTGTTCCTTCTTAGGAAGAGGGTCTGAGGTGGCTATGATTATGGAGGGAGGTTAGGACCATGGTGTTGACCTATGGAGTGATGAACAGTCTGGGGCATTGTCATCGAAGTTGTTAGCTCTGTCCTTGTTCCCCTCCATTGTTGGATAAACAGATATCCTTCTCATCCCACTCCACACCTACCTCCCACTGTTCCCCTGCAATTTGCTTTCAATTCTCTCACAGTAGGTGTTCTTTCCATCCATTATCTTTTTCTTCTGCTCATTTTGGGCAGACCTCCTCCCTGTCTCCAGCCTTGAAAGTCCTTTTTTTTCCTGTTGAGGAGGGATTTATGGTTCTTTGTAATCCAGGGTTTGTTATTTGGAAAACAGCTGTTTTTGTGTCCGCGCAGAAGTTGATGTAATCAGTACTGCAGTGGGAGAGCCCTTCAATGTCACTCCTGTGCCCCACAGAGCAGGGCTCTACGTGCTCTTGGCAAATCCAGAATAGAATAGAAGTCCATGGCATGTGTCTAAATCATTAAGATGACTAAGTTGGCCTTGGCATGCCGTTTCATTCCCAGGATTCAGCGGAAAATTTTGCCCCCATTTTGATGCAGAATGTGAGTCATTCTGAGCTTCTACGTGTACATCTTGAATTCTGAACGGATATGGTAGTCAAGTGGAAATTAATGTCTGTAAATCTTTATTTTTACCCTCAAGTACGACACTATCAGGTGCGTTGCACAGCTGCACAGACGTATCTGACTGACTCATTTTTCAGGCCAAATATAGGATCATTCAGATATGCCTAGCTCAATGCAGATTCAAATCCCAAAATTGAGCAAATATTCTGAGCTCCATCACAGGATTGAGGTCAATTCAATCTCAGTTCAATCAATCAAGTGTAAAGAGAAACTGCAATTCTAAGAGAAATGAGTGTTCGCTCAATTACATCATAACAGCAGGAAAACATTCTCATGCAAAAAAGATTTTTAATATTTTAACTTGAAGAAAACCCACATGCTTAATTGATTAACTGTAACGTAAATTAAACCTATTCCCACTCAATGATAACAGTAGCCTGTGATCCTTTCTAGGGCGTTATGGCAACATCAATATGCTTGCTCTACAAAGTCCTATCATAGTTTTCTTCTCACTGCTGCCAATGGCGTCCTGTAATAAGCTGGACAGCTCCCACAGTCATTACCAGTCAGGCTAATCCAGCCCACACTGTCAACACTGTGATGACTGATTAGGGCTGTCAGTCTCTGCTAGCAGGGGGTGGAGCTGCCTTTATGGTAGGTTTTGATGTAAGCTACTCTATTGCACCGATAGCCCCTGAAGATTTGGAATTACCTGCTAGAATTCAGGTAGCATGCCAAATTGATCCACTCAGATTGTGTGTGTATAATCACATAAGTGCCTGTGAAAACATACCACAAAGTGAAAGTGACAGTTGACGGCAGCTTGTTTCCAAACTCGTTTTACAAACCAAGAATTAAATCTCTGAAATCAATTTTCACATGTCATATTGGTACCAACTGCACTTGCGAGCTTTTGCTCCCCACTAATGACTGCTGGTTAAAATATCGCAGTGGCACAAATAGAGTCCTCTCAGCCACAGGCACTGAGTAAAGTAAAATTAAATTTGTTCACTAAGATAATCTATTGCAATTAAAACCATACTGTGCCATACTCATCACCCTACGGGTAGAGTAACTCCTCATTAGGGGCTGCTGGATATAATGTGAACCCGAACATTATTAATAGTCTCATCTAAACTTTCTCAGAAACGTCTGTTTTGTACATTTTGAAAAACAGGTTTTCCATAGCAAGGCAATATATTTCACTAGTCCACCTCCTCTACCCCCCAAAACACAGACTAATATCACATAGATCCATAATTGTTTATTGAAAACGTAGAATTGATGTGCTCGAATGCTGGCTGTGTGGTGACTGCAGTAGAGTTGTGCTAAAGACACATGCATAGAAAGCTCCACAGTTTTTACTGATTTTTTAACACCCCACCCTACTGCGCTCGAAGGTCCTATAATTCTGGGATAGTTAACATTTTCTTTCACTATGTATAATGTGGATGACACTGCATAAAACACTACCTTGATTCAAACTGCTTTGCTACCCAAAATGGATCTTTTACAAGTAGCAAGTCTATTCAGCTACATGTTCTGGTGAGAGGATTTGAGCCCGGTTGAGGGCAAGTACTGAACACAAAGTTCCTGCTGGTAACCTATCACTCAGATAATATGTCTGAATATGTCTGCTCCTTTTTTTATTAATACCTTTATTTGACCACTTGAGATGAGAGGATCAGATGAGATGGTTTTGTGGCCAGTTACCAGTGATCAGTCAACTATGCTCCACATATATACATATATACTGTATATATACATTTACATCTTACATCAATTCCCTGTTTTTTGAGCGTCTGACAAATGAAAAATATTTTGTGTGTGGGGTGGTGGTAGGGGTATGTGTCTCATTGCCAAACAACATACTGTATGTCACATAATCTGTCCTGTTTATTAAGGCAAAGCACTGGCAAGGGAGCGATTGTACCTCAATAGTACCTCCTACTCCCTCCATAGTTTCTGCTGTGCTACATATTATCTGCCTGCGTATTAAGTCTACTTGTTTTAAACCGTGGAGGGGGAGAGAGAGATGTAGAGATATGTCACTGCTGAGACTTTTCGCATATTGTCAACTCTCTTGCATGTCACCACGACGAGAGAACGAAGATTTATACATAGGCTGTCACTGCAGCCTCAAAGCAGAGCTGGCGAGAGGGGGGTAGGATAGGAGGGGAGGGGACAGCTGCAGCATGGCCACCAGCAAAACTCCACAGTTATCTCCTCTCCAACTGTTTCCCTTTGATCTCCCTAATCTGCCATTTAAAGAGGAAAGCATCCGCCAGAGCTCCCACACCGTCACTTCATAGTATTTTCATCCCGGCACACACTCTCTATGTGTGCGTATGCTGCTGGCTTATATCACTAAGTGCATACATATACTGACATGTGTTAAACCTGCCCTTCTCCTTACCTCTCTGAGACGGCTTGTATTGAGGATTTAAGTCAGGGGAAAACGATTTATCACACAATCCAGGATTTTAAAGTGATAAACAATAGGAATCCCAGAGGGAATATAGCGTTATACTAATTTCTCATCCCATCAAGACTACAGGTCTTTTTTTGCCCCAATATTTATGTATGCATTTTAAACTCTCATTCAGCCCTCTTGCATTCAGAGGTCACACTAGTCATTTCAGTACATTTTCTCCATGCATTACCTTTGTGTGTGTGTGTGTGTGTGTGTGAGGGTAAATTGCACCTTCACGTGAAACTAGACAAAACTAAGGTTAACCCAAATTAAATACCCCAAATGCAATCAGCATTTTACTCCCAGAGCTGAAAAAACAAAAAAAACAAATGAGTAAAAAATCTCGTCACTGTCTTTATCTTTAACAGCCTCCAATTATGGGAGCTAATCAGGGCATATTTCCCTGAGGAGGCGAAGACATAATTGCCAGCAATCTGCACGGTGATATCGGCACCGTTCTTCTGTGGCTGTAAAATGACTTGACACATCTGGGAATGTATGTTTTTACGGTCTGAACTCCACTCTTGCCACCCTCAGAAAGGGTCAATTAGAAAAACAAACAGGCCCGGGCCTCATTTTGGATGCGGAGGAACTGAGAAAGGGCAGATGGCAGACAGGATGTTAAGCCTGCCCTTGAGCCATGAGGTGAAAACATTGTTGTGAAACGCGCACCGACAGGCAAGTACTCACATGCGTTTGGAGCGAATGCAAAACCTATTCAGAGACAAATCAACCCCTGCGTTTTTACTCGGCTTCAGAGCGAGCTAGTGGCAGCATACCCTCAAACAAATGAGTGGCACTGACATGTCATGTCAGCACACTAATCAGAGTGAACAAACGGTCTTACCTAGCAGCATCTCCACGTGCCTCGTGATCCCTCTGCCTGCCACTCTGCCGTGTCTGTTTCTGAGTTATGGGTCTCCTGCCAGTTTAAACCCCATCAGAGAAGTTGGAGAAAAATCTGAAAAGTGCTCCTTTAAAGAGAACCGCCAAGTGAGCAAGAGGATCTCTTCTCCGTCGCTCTCTCTCTCTCTTTCTTCCACTTTGCTGCCCTCAGTAAAGTGGAGTGTCAGTCCTTTCTCAGTCAATGACACATCTCGGCTGTGATCCAATCTGCCGCAGCTGAAGAATGATACATATGTGCTTCAATTAAAAGCTTCATGCTCTACTGATCACCCTGCCATTTAAAAGGGAGGGAGAGAAAGACAGGCGGGAGAGAGAGAGAGAGAGAGAGAGAAATATGCAGAGAGAATGAAAGAGAGGCTGAGAGTGTGATGGTGGGAAAGAGTGTCTGAGAGAGGCAGAAAGAGCAAGTGTGTATGTTTCTGTGTGTATGAGTATGTAAGCGAGAGGGAGAGAGAGTGAAAGCGAGCAAGAGAGTGAGCGAGAGAGAGGAGAGAGAGAGAGAGAGAGAGAGAGAGAGAGAGAGAGAGAGAGAGAGAGAGAGAGCTGGCAGACCTGGTATTACAACATGAACATCCCACTCTTCCTTCTCCTTACATCTCCCCCCTTCTTCCCAGCACCGTTTTCTATTCAGCGTTCACACCTGCATGTTCCCTTAAGGACACTCAAATGTAATTTCCTTCCTGGCATTCCTTGACAACAATGGGCCTCATTTATCAATCTGTTCCTATAGCTTGTGTATTTCTGTTTAAAATGCTGCCGTGCCACATTGTACTTCCAAGTTAGCAGCTTTGTGGACACCAGAGGGAAACATTTGAAAGCTTTCCACAACGGAATATCCAGTATTTGAAAATGACAGAAATAATTACTGGCATAGAGGAAGAACTGTTTATGGAATGTAAAAGTAGAGTAGAAGAAGACGCAATGATCTGTATGTTGAAAACACAGTAATAGTGACATTTTGTCATATTGTGAAATGAATCCCTTCATTTGTATGTCTGTCGTTGACTGAATATTCCCCATAATATATAGTGCATGCATATTTCTTCACATGGTGAGTTCATATTTCTGCCATTTATACTACAATACTGTGTTCGTGGTGATTGATTACAAGGGCCCGCGTTGATTAGCATGAACAATTTCCACACTCCTGTTTTCATTTTCAGTAGGCTGACGGTGCCCAAAGGTTACAATCAAAACATCTCATTTAGTCATGCGGTGCAAAGTCATCTCGCTTTATTCACTACCACATCAGTGTGTCTGATATGATTGGGACCATAATTCAACAGTATAGGAGACCGGTTTTCAGGTCGAGTAGGCGTGCGAGGCTCATGGAATATTTTAAATCAATTGTTTGTTCTTCGGTGTTCCTGCAGAGACTGCTTAGACATTGTACGTATAAATGAGTTACAATAATCAAATCTAATCTAAATGGCACGGACGCTTAGCTAGTAATTAAACAATCTCAGTATGAAAGCACACCCTCCATTGGGTAAAACTCACAAGGAATAGTGATGTTCTGGCCTTTCGGTGATTTGAACAGTTTGAGATTCAGCAGAAGATTGCTCCTCGCGACCGCAAGCATAGAATCTTTTATTTTACTCAATAGAGCAGAGAGGAGAGTTTATGGTTCATATCTGTCTCTGGTTTGGTCCTAGAGTTGGTGCTAGTGCAGGTTATACTAGCTAGGATATATACAGCACTAACCCAGTCCATATCTGTTTATTTTATTATTTTATTATTATTTATAATGATTTTGTAGGATAATTGGGCGAAAGATTTTTTTTTTTTTTTTAATATGTAACTTTCTCTAGTCAGTTACAGAACAGCACTGTTTGAGCTGGCAGGGATTCTGTGCACTATTTACGTCAATTATGACACTAGTGGCCTGTTCTCATGCCCTTTCTCATGTAGTTATAATTATGAAAACTGATGCACTGCAATTTTTTTTGTCTGGTTAAAGCCTAACTTTAACCAAAGTTGTTTTAGTTGCCCAGTTAACCTTAAAGTACTGTTATTTGATTTTGGCTATGTGGCTGGTCATGCAGAGGTATAGTATGAATCACGGGTGCATAACTCGTAAGGTATCACGTGGCTGTTGTTATGACAATACATTGCTCAACAGATTTTGGGGAATTTTGTGGCCAGAGGCGCTGGTTGGATTAGGAGGAATAAATAAATTATCAGTAGGCCAATCAAATCAGCTCCTCTCATTCCCTTTAAAAGCAGTGCTCACTGACAGTTTCGTAATGGATGAGGAGAGTCCAGACCGGCTGAGCCAAAAAAGCTTCTCCCACGAGGGAAGTGATGTCCTTGTCCTTGTCCAGGAGGTGTAAAGTTGCAAGGCACAAATATTCGACACCCCAAATATTCCTTTGTAAGTTGAATTCATGTCTCCGGAGATATGACGCCAGTTCTCTTCTACCTCTATTATATTATATTATCGCAATTTTGATGTGCATATAAAGAATTTAAATGGCAACATATGAATTCAAAATGGCACTGTGCCACCTGATTTGGATGTGCGCCCATTTTAGTGCAAGTGATGTCATTGCAAGCTTCAAAATTACCAAAGGGGCGCATGTGGGAAAGAAATTTGCGCCGAACGAACTTACTACTTGACAGACTTGTCTCCCTTCATCTTACCACAGAACTTAGGTGCGTTTTATTCAAATCACAGTGTTTTGTGTTGATAACCTGAAGGAGACATTAATTTTATATGGCACATACTAGCATTACTAATTTTCATGACTTGAAAATCATTTTCCTGGGTGAAAGCAGCCTCTCAGCAGTAAATATTTCTTTGTACACTTTGTGCACTCAGACAGATAGACCCACATACACACATCAATACAACACCGGCCCGTTCCATCATTGTGCTGGCTCTATTGTTCTAGCAAGCGGTGGAAGTGGCCCAGTGCAGTTTTCCATTCATAGAATAGAGCAGAAAATGCCTGCCTTTGTGGGAGTGGACCACTGAGTCTAAGCTCTGTATGCCAGGGCTAACTGGGGCTGCGGCTCATTTCTACAGCTCATACCAAGTGGGAGCCCTTCCACTCCATCCAAAAGGCATTGTTGCCACTGCTGAGATATTAGCATTTGTTAGAAATGCTAGTGCAAGTCAACAGGGCTGAAAACCAAGTCTCTGAAAAATTCTTTTTAAGGAAGTTGTTTCAAAGCTGTAAGCTATTGGTGATTTTTAAGAGAAATATTTAGGCCCATTGATTTGATCTTCCACTGTTAACAAAATGCTACAAATTCCATTTCCATTCACCCAACATCTCATCTAGAACATTGGTGCAAGCACTTTTCACCCAGTTCACGGTAAATCAGACACGCTTCTTGTGTGTTCTCCAAACAGATGCATATTTTGTGGGGATTTGAAAAGATCCTGTCATGGAAGTGCATTTTGTTTTTACTATAAATAGGCACTGGGACTGATTTATAAGAGAAAATGCAAGATACAAACCCTTTTTTGGAAATACCCTGAAAAGCAATCCCACCATTGTGGCATTTTTATTACAGTTTGTATTACAGATAGGGGCTGTAGACATTAGTAAAATGTGTGACTAGATGGGCAATGTTTTAAAATAATAATCCCTCTTCATTAAAATAATTCTGTTCCTGCTATGTGCTTTTGGCTGCTTAGGGGGAGGAGAAAGCATTTATTGAAACCTGTTCCTGAAAAATTATTGGAGATGTGATTCAGTCCAGTAGCTCTGGTAGCTAGTTGCAGAAGCAACACACAGGTCTGTAAGCACTTCCAGGGTAGGACAGGCCTTCATCCTATTATTATTCATAACACAGTCACTACAATCACTTCAAATAAACACAATTATTCCCACACTCTCTCCCCCCGAAACCCTGGCCTCAAATGTCACACGAGCGTCGTCATCACACACACACACACACACACACACAGTCACACGCGCACACAATTTCTGCGTATCCCTCTGTGCTTCTTCCCGGCTCCTTGTCGACTTGTATAAGTGTGGTGGGGGAGCACAACACTGACAAACCCTGACAGTTTTACACTTGATTTCAGGCTGCTACATTCAAATGAAAGAGCAGGGAGACGGCCTCGAGCAGAATGGTCGCATAATGGCTCCGCGCAGGATTCTTTCATCTTGCCGTGAACCTATCTGCACATTGGCTGCATACAGCTCTGTTCAACTACATGGACGCTAGGTGTGTGTATTGTGTGTGTGTGTGTTAATTCCTCTTGTATGGAAATCCGATATTGTCATAGACATGGTAGAGGTCGAATGGGTAGAAGCCAGATGGTAGAGATAAAAGAGAGAGAGGACAGAATTAAAAAGCTCTTCTGCCCTCAACCTTTTGTACCCACCAGAGAATTACATTCATTTACACATATCTTATGGTGCCATAACCCATTGCAAACATAGTTGTAGTTTATTATAACTACACTTACAATGTGCTAAAAACACATATGTCATGGAAAGCGGAACCGTATCTTGAGATGTGCATGACCTATCTTGCCCGACATTAAAACGTTCTCAAAAACTGAAGCTTCACTGGCAAAGATAAACCCAGTGCCCCTCATGTTTGATTTAAAGGATTCAAATATATTCATTGACTCTTCAGCCCAAATGAGTCTGGTACACACATGCAAAATGATGCCTATGTAGGATATGCAAACACTCCAGAGACAGAGACACCATCCTAATACACTGCCAGCTGCAATATTGAACATAATATATACTATTGTCTCTAAAACTCAGGTCTGGGGACCGGTGCAGGTCCCTGGGATTTTGCTGAGACACCCCTGACCTGTTTAGCTGACACAGCACTGGGTAACTCTCTACTATTATTTCTACTGCAAACAGATGTTTGCTTTAATGGTAGTAGTGCCCGAGGGTACCAATACCATATCTTGCCAGCCACTGAGACAAAAAGATTGAGAAATGCTGAACGAGCCAAGATCACTCTTTTCTCCGCCTCTCTCATTTTTCTCTGCAGCTCACACTCCCTCCTGCAGGCCTTCAGAGTGTGGAGAATGGTCGTTGATGACAGATCAAGTGAGATCTTAAAAATGGCTGCTTGTGCTCAGCAGCCTCTGCTGTATGAAATGAGGCCAAGCAGCACAAAACTCCAGCTGATAAATGTCCTATTTCACAGCTCACACAGTGTGTTTTTGAGTGCATGTGTGTGTGTGTCTGTGTGCACAAGCTCGCAGATACAATACTTTCTTTGCTTTCATGGCTGTTTGTGTGGTATCATGTATCTATGTTGCAGTGGCACACTGCAGAGGAAATAATTCAACCTTTGGAAATGCATTAAGCCGAGTCAATCTCCAATGCAGCTCTATTTGAGAAATTTATAGATTTTCCATTAGTGAGGGGAAGCTTTGTTGAAGGAACCAAAAAAGGCTTAATTTTCTCTTTTTATGGGAAGATTGCTCTAAATGACACAGGAAATGAAGTAGGCTAAAAAAAACAAAACCTTTCTGACTGGCATGATTGCTTGGTGATTTCTGTTTTGACAAACCAAATTAAAGATCAATGGAAGTGCAAACCTCTACCATTGGACTGGTGAGGTTAACTAAGCTAAAACGGAAAAAAGTGACCACAAAGAAGACAGCCAATTGAAGGATTATTTTTAATCGCTTTTAAAATCTAGAACACAATTTTGACCGGTGTGATCAGCACTCAAAGGTACAGAGTTTCAACTTTGTGCCTGAGTGACATCCAGACCGGCCCTTTAATAGGTATAGCAAAGGCCCAGCCATCTCCTTTTCTATAGCTGAAAGTTTGAGATGCATATGCAGAGAAACGTATGTTGAACGTTATTAACATCTTGGTGTCATCATTGCAATCACAATTACCTGCTCTACATTAAGAATCCTCAAAAATACTGGTAAAAGTATGGGTATAATTTCTTGATTCTTGAGCCCACCTCTTTGAATCCTGTTGGAAAGTTTCACTGTCTCCGTCTGGTTGGAAAGCAAAGAACAAAATGCATAACGCCTGAACTGAAGCACCTCTACAGTGGTCCAGTACTGCACCAGAGCTTTGTTAGCATGGAGAGGAGGAGAAGAACTAGAGTGGGAACTGCTTTGCTCCTTTCGGTTTTCAAAAGGCCCCCAGTGAGAACCATCCTATTAAATCTCTTTTCATTTGAGCAATCACTTCATGAAGCTAAATAAAGGGGAATGCTGGTTCAGCCGTGGGAAGGGAAAGGGTATTATTAGTCCGGTTTCATCACAGCCCAGATTGAATTATACTAACAGTCACTTTAATTGACTTGGCTCGTCCTCCTTTTCTACCCTCTACTGAGAGATGGGCAACAGGGAGAATGGCTTTTGTCAATGAGAAACTGAGTTTGAGACACAGGTGTCGGTGTGTGTGTGAGTCTACAAGAGATATTTACTTATCTTTGTTTACAAGGTTTTATGGAGGTGTGCTTGGCTGCATCCTATCATAGCATGGCATAAGAAGCCATTCAAACTAGTATAGGAGAACAAGAAAAATGCTTTATTAAAAGGGCAATTTTCTGTATATTTTCTTGTTTTTGGTCCAATTGCATTTTCATCCCAAAAAATATACAGGGCACCCTTCTAAGGCGAGCGGTTGCTCCTCAGTTAGAGTACAGTGTTCTCGCCTCCACAAACAACCCAATCGAAGGGGGCAAATACTCCAGGGTTCAATTCAACCGCTTCGAACATGGTAAGTGTGAAATCACTCCATGTCCTCTGTGGTAAATGAAGACAGTACATACCCCTCAGGGGTAGAAACAGGCTGTCCATGAGTGAGCTTCTGCATGAAATGGTTCTGTCAGTGTGGCCTGAACTAGTGGTTTCTGACTCAGTGGTCCCAGATCCCAGTGTGATTGTGGAGGCCAGTCTCAAACATTAAGAATCACAACACACAACAGGACATTTCAGGAAAGGGAGAGTCGGTTCTTGTCAGTGTGAAACAGAGACAAAACCGAGGGGAGGGGAGACTTGCTTCCCTGGAGTTTGCTGATCATTCTCTTCACATTCCAATGCTGCTATAAGGAAGTGTCTCCCCACTTTACTGTGAAAGATAGATTATAAATGATGCCAACTGAGAACAACCTAGCTTCATGGTATCCTGTCAATCATTACCCACACTAGTTCAATATCTAGAGTATACTCCACAATCTACTGGTGTGAATGACTGTGAATGACTGTGAATGACTATGTCGCTTTATAATATTGTTGTTTTAGTTGCTACAGCTGTGAAAGAGGTGTTACCAATACATGTATATGTACAATATGTACAATGTGATGTCAGTCAAGATAATTTCGCCAATATTCCCAACACCCCTGATGCTCATTTTGATTGTGTATTACTACAGTGGTAGAGAACGCTATCAGCCCCCAAAGTGTGTATGGTCTTTTGAATGTGCGCCACATGCTGCTCCATTTTGCTGCGGAGGCTGCAGACAGCAATTTGTCCTCACATTTGATACTTAAAGGCACAGTTCACCAAAATCAGAAGGAAAGCGTATGGGAAATAAAATCCAAAACCTAAAGCACTTCATTTGTACATTTTTATAATCTTATATATCCAAAGATATGTATATGCAAGAACTAGGGTTAGACCGGTATATTGGACCGATCGGCCATTCACGTGGTCCACTGCTGATATGATGCAGGTTCCTCCCTGACCGCAGCTACATAAAACCTGTCTATAAAACCTGCTATGAAATTTTATTTACTTTGTGCATTTTATTTATTGATTTAATTGTTCAATAATATTTATTCCGAATTAATTCTTTGTTTCAAGGTAGTTAAAGAGCTGCTAACCCTGAAAGATTTTCATTAGTACAGGTTTCAGTGGAAGGTTTTCGTATCACATGATGGTCTACATGGTGTTTTAGAGGCTTTTCCACCTTTTCCACCTTGATAAGAGTAAACACTGAATATGTCACTAACTCATCTAGCTAAAGTCTTTGGAACAATAGGTCAGTTGATCAATCATGTATTACGGAACAGGAGTTCTGACCTTAGACCGGGCTTCCAGTGACCACTATATCATTATGTGACCTGACCAATGATTCTGTTGAAACAAACAATTAACTGCCAACAATACAGACCCATTCAAGATGGTAGCCCATGCGAATGAACAAGAGAATGAGAGAAAGAAAGAAAGAAAGAGAGCAAATTAACAGGAATGTGATTAAGGATTTCAGGTTTACTGGACGCACAACTCATGGGAGAGCATTGTTTTTGTGTTCCTGATTCAATTGGAAAACAGGGAAAGGCAGAGAGTTCAGCTACAAATGAGCAACAGAATGATTTCTAGTCAGATCTAAATACCACAGTCCATGGATGAACTGGGTACGTAAATTGAGCCTCACACTTTTGAGTATAAATGATGATCCAAGAAGACCATTACCTGAAATAGAAAACGCCAATAACATTCTAATGATAACAAAGTGAGGGTGAAAATAAGGAAGAAATTTAACACGGGGGGCGATATCATTAATTTCATCTCATGTGCTGTGTTAAATTGAAACAGGTAAATGCGTGTGATAAGCTTTCAGACTGAGACGGACTCATAAATCAACATTAAAATGTGCCATCTTATTGGCCTGCTCCTTGCTATTGGCTTTTCCTGAGTGCTGATTGGTCAAGCCGGTCAATGCGGCACAGTGACACAGGTGGCGATGAGTGAAGGTGATTAATGGCCCATCATAGAAACAGGTGTGCAGGAAAAGCTTGCAAATGGCGAGGGCCTCTTCTAAAGTAAATATCGAATAACACTTCAGGGTTTGCTCAGTAAAACGGAAATATACAGTTTACCTGCTAACCATCCCACAACATACCACTCGTTGACACTCGCAAATCTACAGATGTGGACATAAGACTGTTTCTTCACGAGAGGGAGAGAGAAAGAGGGAGAATACTGTCAAAATAAAAGACACAACCGGCTAAACGAGGTGTGTTATGTACATGGATACATTTTCCAAGCACTGGTTTAGGTTTACTCGGAATGAACAATGACTGAGGCAGCATTTTCCAACACCATCGTCGACAAAACACCAAACAGCAGACAATTTCTCCTGCAAGAATGGTGCTGCACTACTCCAGTCTGGGTAGAGTGCAGTTCTGAGATATTGAGCGTCCAAGTTTTGACATCCAAGCTGACAAAACTGCTGTGTAGTGAAATCTATCTTTCTAGCTCAACGTGGCCTTGCACCCCCGTAGTGCTTTTATCAGTAGTAATAAAGTGGCATCAGTGTGTCCCTACCAGTGCTGGCAGCCTTGGTCAGGTGGCGTAGCCTCCTCTGGTGTGTCTTGCCCCTGTAGTGGATCTGGGCCTGGGCACAAGAGTTCAGCTGAATGTTGCACACCTGGCAAAGCGTGGCACTGCCAGCTGCCATGTCGGCGCTCCCGCTTGGATCTGTGCCCTACCACCACTTCCCTCTCCTCTTCCTCGTCCTCTTCTTCCTCCTCTTCTTCCTCCTGACTCCTGGGAGGCAGGCTGTTGTCCAACCAGTCTGGGCTCTTGGGACGCTTCATATCTGGAGGGAAGGAAAAGGTCAAAGGTCTGTCATGGAGGTCTGTCAAGGTTGATCTACAGTGAGATTTCATTTTAAATACAGGCAGTGTTAGTCCCTGTCGGTGTGCAAGTCCTTTCACCCACGATGTGTAGTGTATGTTGTTGAAGTGTCCACAGGGGGGCAATAGAGCAACATAACGCCACTCAGCAGAACAGCATTGGTCTTTTTCCATCAGCATGGTTCAAACTACAGTATTCCTTAACATGACCTTTACTGAGTTTGATTTTTCTCTGAAATGATCTTCGGTTATAGACATACAAAGAAGGATGTTTATCACTCGGCTGGATACAACACATCATTCAACCGCACTGTTCAGTGTTGACATGTACAAATTTCAACCTGCCCAAATGAAGGCAGAAATCTGTTAAAAATCTTTCACATCCCACTTAAGGGCTTAAATCAGACATCCATTAACTGATAAGAGGGCCTATCTCTGGAAAACCTCATGGCATTACAACAGAGACGTGAACAAACTCCAGATAAGGATCTTGTTCCAGCTCCTCTCTATTTATCAGATAATAAAAGCTGATTTCCAGGGCGCACAAAACGAGATGCTTCTTTGTAGGAGCACACAGCCCCAAATACCTGTAATGGCTGAGCGATTATGGCTGACTGACAGCATAAATCAAGCTGCGGCTCAACGTGGACTCTGCTACAAATGTGGTAATGTCACCCAAAGTGAAAGAGAAATAAAGCCTGTACACTACATAGCTCCCTTTTGCAGATTTATTACCACCTCGTCCACCTAGTGACGTTTCAAGCCACAATGCTCTTCATCAGACCCAGGAGGAAATGGTGTGTGGACTTTATTTCTCTTTCATGTTGTCCTGCCCAGCACCTACACTCAACACTGGGATGTGCGTATCTCCTTTCTACTACTACAGCGTCACCCAAGGTCTAGTTGAAGTCATTGCTTTGTGCTATTCAGATGATAATGGCGTCAGTTAAGTGCTCATGGTTTTGCACATCTCCACCCCCACATCCACAAATCCAACCTCCCCCCAAAAAAAAACATAATTTTGAAGTTCCTTGCTGGTTGGAGCTCGTAGAAAGATGAATGTAGCCAGTTTGGGAATAAAATGTCCTGTCCTGTGTTCCAACCAGCAACTGAATAGTGTTTTACTACTGTGTCGTGGGTGATGATGACGTCTCTCAGTTCATACTGTAAAGTGTCCACCACCCCTACTCTAGCTGTACAAACCAGCCCACCACACTAGAACCACCCACTGAGCAGCTCCACTCACTCATCTTTATGTGGTCAGCTGGAATGGGCACCTGACAGCCCATTACCAAACAGCCTGCCTGCCGGCCAGCAGCTGATGGTTGGTTTCTGCTGCCGCTTGGCACTACGGCCCCTGCTTCTCTGCATACCTGACACCTGAATGGGCAGCAGGATAGAGCCCAGTCCACTGCTACTGAGTAAAGAGCTAGCAGGATCGGAGATTGGTGTTCCACAGAGCGGGCCATGGCACCTGGAATACAGCTGGCTAGTGGTCATGCATCAGTTGCTTCACAGGGACTGTAAGCCTATAGACTTAGTTTAGTTCAATTAGTTCATTTTCACACATAAAATGATGAAACAGAGAAAGACCGAAACAGATTTACACGTTGTGCAGGTGAGCCAGCTCAACACACAACACCTCTCCTTAAAAGCAAAAAAGAAATGAAGAAAAAAACAAAACAATACAACTGCATAACAGAAACTAAATGAAAACAAAACTCACCAAGGCAGAAAAAAGATGAAATGAAATTAATTAAATAGACCTGATGCAGGAGGACTTACCCACTCACTCATTGATACTCATATCCATCAGTAGTCAAAAAACTATTAGCACAAAATGCACAAACTGACTTTGCTTTCAGGTTGAGGTACGGCGATATTACATGTGCATCTTAATTGCTTTTCTTGCTGATGGTGTTCCATTCTGTTATAGCGTACCGACGAATCAATATGGAGCAAAACACATTTCAAATGCAAATGGAAGGTACACCTGACTTGCAGCCTCAATGAAGTGACACAGATGCTGGAAGCTACAGTGACATTGCTTTCCTCCACACATTTGCGGAAACACAAACACACATACACACAAATACAAACACACACATATTAGCGATGCTAGTACCAGTGTGTGTGCTATACTGGTCAAGCCAACCTACAATATCTGTCGTGTTTCCTCTTAACAGTGGTGCTATCTGGCCCTGACAGCTCTGTAAATACCAGCACTCATCAGCCTGTCTGTCTGTCAGTCCAGGATGGGGATAGACTATATAAAAGCCAAGTATATACACTACAGGCTGCTTTATGTGCTCTCTCTCTCGCTCGCTCTCTCTTTCTCTCCCCGGTGCCCCTCATAAAGTTAAAAGAATGCTGCTCACATGTCAGTCTGCATGGCATGGGGCACAACTAATAAGCGCGTATTTGCTTGACTACATGAATGTGTGGGTGTGATGAACAAGCAAGCGAATGAATAAACAAGTAGAGCAAAACTGGAGTCAAGTAAAATGTATATGTTAACACAAACTCTTGAGAACAGAGGAAACTGTGGGGTCACCTAGCCCGAATCCCCCCCTGTAGCGGAGAGGAGGATGAAACCGAACTCCATCCTAGACATCACCTCCCACTCCCTCTACGGTGAGCTGGTGCAGCTACGGAGCAACTTCAGCCTCCGCCTCATCCCTTCAAGGTGCAACATAGGGCTGTTTTGTGCAGACAGCCATCAGACTGTACAATACTTCCTACTCAAAGGGTCCCAGCCTCAGCCAGCTAGAAGGGTGCCTGCACTGTCTATACAAACTACCCAGGACTGCTGTTCACATTCCTTGACAGTTTTGGCATCTGTACATATTTCTTTACATTGTCTCCATATGAGTCGGCACATTTTCTGTACGTATGCTACTTCCTTCCATAAGGATGTTCTGACAATGATAGTGACACTGAGTTGAATTTACTCAACTAGAACATCCGTTACATTACATTACAGGCATTTGGCAGACGCTTTTATCCAAAGCGACTTATAATAAGTGCATTCAACATAGTAGGCAAGAAAATTACTAGTCACCAGAAATCTTAGTGCATTTCCTTCCTAAACAAGCATCTAAGAGCAGAGCCAGTGCTAAGGTTATATATGGCATAAAAGTGCAATAAGTTAGCTACCTACTTTTTATTTAAACAAATGAGACAAATAAGTGAAGCAAATAAAAAAGAGATAATAAACAAGAGCTCAGACAAATAGGTGAAGACAAATAAGCAAGTGTTAAGAGGAAGGGTCAGGGTAGTGTTTTTCTTTGCTGTATCCTATTACTATTTGCTGATGCAACATAACAATTTATCCAGGAAGACCATTTAATTTTAATCGTATGTTATTTTAAATGCAGAATGCTACAGATAGAGACTACCACATTTTATTTCTAATCTAATCAAAAGTAAAGACAGCAAAAATGTTGTCCATATCGTGCAGCCCTAGTTACTGCCCTTCACGTTCACTGCGTGATAGCACAAGTTCATATCACAATGACAATTAAAAAAATGATGCATGGTGCAGCTCTAGCAGTCACTGATTCATTTTGTGCTTACCTTGGCTAAACACAGGCCAATCAAAGACTCACACCTGCTACTACTTATGGATAGGGTCCCTGCATTGTCCTGGGGCAAGATGAAAACTGTGTCAGTGTCACCTCTTGGCCTTTAAGTACAAGTACAGTGTTATTCTAAACACAGCCAATGGCAATGCAAGCCCTAATATTAGTAACAATGGTCAGTTCATGTTTGTACAGTGTTTTGGTTTGAAAGGTCAGTTGGGGCCAGTAGAAGGCAGCAGGTACAATATGTAGGACAGACTCATGGTGCTAATATAGAGCAAGGCATGGTGTGACTTTTCAATCAGTTATAATAGAATAGAATAGAATAGAATAGAATAGAATAGAATATATGGTAAGGACCATATTTAGTCATAAAAGACCACAAGGAGATTGTGTTCAAATATTTTATTGTTGATATTGATATTCATTATCAGCCAAACGATCACAGGTGCTAATTACTACGGGAAATGTCAAAAACAGATCACCTGTCTGTGGTTTAAGTCTCATCTCTTTGTGAAAGTCTACTACCTAGCCCAGCTGACAACATAATCAAACTCAATGCGTGCCTTATGGTCAGACAGCTGCAGGGAAATGACCTGTCAACTCCATGAACTGCTCTATCGAGTAGCTCATTTGCAGATATAGTATGCTACAGTGTAATATGTGCTACATACACAACTGAGGAACTGAGGAACAAACATGGTTCTTTTC
Source organism: Hoplostethus mediterraneus (assembly GCA_034670385.1). Taxonomy (NCBI): domain Eukaryota; kingdom Metazoa; phylum Chordata; class Actinopteri; order Trachichthyiformes; family Trachichthyidae; genus Hoplostethus; species Hoplostethus mediterraneus. The sequence continues at coordinate 6,482,589 of JAXDDW010000011.1, read as the reverse complement.
CAGTCCTTGGCTAGGTCTATTTTGTGGTAGAGGATAGTATTAGGCCCAGCACTTAGCCAAGTTAAATTTTAAATTATTATTTTAATATCAATTTTATTATTTCGATTTTTTTTTTGCTAAGAGGGTATTGTGGGATGGCGATTAGAGGTTATCAGCTAGCAACAGCAGCCATGCCAGGTCCAGCTAGGTGGGCACAGAGCTGACGGGCAGATATAAAACTGGCAACTTGTTCAGCCTGATTCCCCCCAGCTGCTCTGCCCATCTGTTTGATGTGCTGGCTTGGTGTGCTGTGGTTCCACACCAGGGGCTAGCTCATTTATCAATGGGTTTTGACAAATGAGGGCTGCTGCAGGAACAGCTTTGGCACTGTGAGGTGAGGAAGGGTTGTTAGGAATAATAGGCTATCAGAGAGTTTTTGAATAGATTATTACAAAAGAAACTTTGTAATCTGCATGTCCTGCACATTTGCGGATTCTGTTTTCAGTTATCTCCAAGAATACACTTTTTTATGATCGCAAGAATTCTTGCTCTGCAAAGGTTGCAAGTGCTTTCAATTTTGACTAATCAATTAATCAATTAATGGTCATAAAAACCATTAAAAATATAATCAAAGCACTTGTCATCATGAAGATCATTGGTCCATATTTCCCCAAGGGGAAATAGTAGAGCATAGAAAAGCACTATAAATAGCAGAGCTTAATGCCTGCCAACTATATCTATTACACTGTATAGGCAAGGCTACAGGATCATGTAATGTTTTTATGCTTCTCAACTTTAAACACTGCCTGCATGTCTCTACACAATAATAGCCTGTTAAATCATATAAATAAATCATAATAAACATGCAACTCCAGTGTGACCCTAGCCAGTGAAATCTATGCAGAGAACTACACAATTTTATTTCAGGGAACCAAGTCCTGATACAGCTGTTAAGACTGGCTTTCAGGAAATAAGACAAATTCATGACTATCAAGCCTATGGACTCAGGGAGCAGTTGCAACTCTTTGTCAAGGAAGGCATCTAGACAAACTTCCTGGAATGAGCAGGTCTAATCCAGATGTGTTCAAAGGCGGGCCAAGACCCTTCAGCTATGCAAGGCAGCTGATGGGTGTTGAGGTGATGTTCTGGCATGGGGATGCACTTTTGGAAATGACATTGTGCGAGACACTTAGGCTCAGTTGAGGTCGCTCGCCACAACACCTGTCATCACTGTTCCGTTACGTCAGTGGACGACAGCAGATAATGCACACAGACTGACATGGAAAATCTGGCCGGGGGAAGCGAATGAGTAATAATCTCATGGTTTCAAGTAATCACTCAGTCTGAAACAATAGCTTCAGTCAGTGCAGGAGACCGTGTCATATTTCAGCAAATAAAAATCAGGTTTCAAAAGGTAGTCAAAAATAGTTTATTGCACTACAGTACGGCTTGTCTGCTACATACACTGAATGGACAAAACATCAGGGTGACTGGCTCTTTCCACGAAACAGGCTGACGAGGTGAATCCAGGTGAAAGCTGTGATTCCTTATTGTTTTCACCTGTTAAATCCATTCAGTCATGAAGGGCAGATGGACATAAAGAGGGTTTTTAGTCCTCTTGACTATCATGGACATGGGTTGTGCAGAATATGGTGCAACTCAACAGTAGGAAGTTGGCCCTAATACACACTTGGTGTACATTCAAAAACCGAGGCACCAGGAAACTTTGGCATAAAATGTATAATACCAATGGTAAAATAAACTTGAGTGATGCCGCATCAGGAAGAAAGTCAGATACATTATGAAGTTAACACCTGTCTGCAAACCTCCAATTCTCCAGTATTCTGTCTCCACTAAACACCAGATGCTTTCCATTCCTGAAACAAATAAACATCTGTGCTATTAATGGAGGCATTATAGCTATTCTGATGAAAGCTACATGATTCAGACAAGAAGCACTTAAACCAAAGATGAGACACGGGGAACATGTGTACTCTATTTTGTGATTTCTAAGGCTCAAGTAACATGTGCCTAATATTCACAATGCTTGAGCCAATTGCGCGCTATCTCAACTTTGAGATCCACCCTCCAAACACCAAGCTGAAATACTGATAAGCATCTCTGAGTGGAACAGCTGGCTTCTCTCTCTGTCTGATATCAGTTCAAGTAGATTGACAGATACATACATTGTATATACTGACTGATTGGCTAGGAAAGATTATAGCAGAGAACAATATCCCCGGAAATAACATGATGTTTACTTCACTTTTCTTTCTAGTGTGGTACACAATACTTCAGCAGCATGTGGTCATCTTATCTGTCTCCTGCAAGTATCAATCTAAATATTTGCTGGTGGAGTAAGACAATATCGAAATTATTGGATTATTGAACAAGAAAAGAAGAGAGAATCTGTGAAGAGAGACAGTCAGAGAAAGAGAACATTATCAACAGAAAGAGAGAATTACAGAACAAGACACATAACTTACCAAAAAGTGAAATCACAATTTGGGGTCAATCACTTCCCTTTACAAGTTGTGTATCAAAAAACAAGATTATTGATTAAAAAGTTTTTAGTTGAAAGTAATAGTTGTGTCTTAGCTGCGTGAAGACAACAAGGCCTTCATATAAAGAGGAGCCCAAAGAGGAGCATGACTCACCTGGGAGGCTAAATGTGGCGAACATGCACACATACACACACGCGCACACACACACACATCCAAGACATTAACATACAAAAACACACAAAGCAACAATCAGTTAACACACACACACACTTAAAACAGTAGCACATATACACACTGTATATTTGTGTATAGACACAAGGATGGCATACACAATCTCACAGCATGAGCGCTTCTTCGTGGCTCATATCTCTGTGACAAGGTTGTCTGCAAATGTTCCATTCATATAATGCAGTGATTCACTCTGTTAGGTAAGTGAGTGGGAGCTGTAGTGCAATGGGTTTATATTTTTAGCCTCTTCATCTACTGTGGACTCAACTGGTACTGGAAGTGGGAGTGGGATTGGGGCTATGGTGCTGTCACTGTGTGTGTGTGTGTGTGTGTGTGTGTGTGTGTGCAACATTAAGGCTGCAATGTACACTTTTACAAGACATGTCGTCCATGAGTGGAGTAGTGAAATTGCGAAATGTCTAGGAAGTGAGTCACATTCAAGCCCTGAAATGATATAGAACCAACTTAGTCGAGTCCAGGTCAATTCCAAGACCAGGTCTTGTCAAGTTCGAGTCAAGACCAAGACCAGAGCAAATCGAGTCCTATTCAAGACCAAAATCAAAATAAGATAAGATAAGATAAGATAAGATAAACTTTATTGATCCCGCCGTGGGGAAATTCACGTGTTATGGCAGCTCACAACAATAGAAAACAGAATAGAATAGACAATATAGTGCAAAAAACAAGTGACAACACAAGTGACAAAAAACAATAGACAATAAACAGTGTACATGTCTTTCTATCTCTAGCTGCAAATCAGCTCTGCACTATACGCTTCAACATCCAACTCACTAGTGCACAGGATTTTGACTAATTAGGACATAAAGGTTTGAGGACCATTACGTAGTAGATTTCTACATCCCTTAAATAGCTTGTATTATGGGGAGAATTAAACAAGACATGGCATCAATAAGATTACACTTTTCACATTTTTGACATGAAGGAAAAGTCAAGTCAATATCCAATATCCAATATCCTGAAACCAAGACGAGACAGAGACAAGTCCAAGATTTCACAGATTGGACCACAGCATGTTACTGCTACAGCATGTGAAAGCCATGTCCAACTAATATTACTTTTACTTTACTTATTACTCCCTCAGAACAGATATTCATTACACCACTCGTTATATTACTTTGCAAAATTGACAATTGCATCCTCCCTTACCTTCAAATTGGGAACTCAATAACTTGTCCTGCGCACTTCTGTGTGAATCAGGGTAATGGAATAGCGTAGATGTCAAATGTTGTTGTCATCCCTTTGCTCGGTAAAGTCAAAATAGAGGGAATACGTCCACTAAGAGAAAGAACGCCTTTCTGCCATTTCTCATCTAAGCCAGGTCAGAGTGCCCACGTCAACTGAGAGGACGATGACTAATTCTGATGAAAATGAATCGTGTGAAGGGCTGGGATATAGATTTTGGATACTTCAACTTCAATCTGATGATAACAAAATACTATGCTACTGAAAATGTTTCACTGAACCACATGAAATGCAGACTTAAAACTAGACGTACACATTATTATATATGTATACATTATTGTATATTATGAATTATTATTAATGGAAATATCTGTCAAAATAACAGTATTGGGAGATTTTGCCCATATTGTGGAGCCGCCCAGTAGCGGGTACATGTTGGCTGACACACACACACACACAGCTTGTTGGCACAGTTCCAAACAAATGTCTGCGCTGGTTTGGCATACAACTTGTAGACACCTCACAGCAGCCACCAGATAAAACACACACACAGACACACACCACTCTGTAACAGGAGATTAGTTCCAATGTTAAACAAAGAGCCAGAGCAGGTTTCTGACATGCCAGCAACTCTTTAATTAGACCACTGGTATCTGAGGACACACACACACACTCACGCACACACACATGCACACACATACACGCACACACACACACACACACCACACAAAAACACAAAAACATTCCAATAAGTAAACTGGCTTTGTCCAACACGCATTTTGAAAACACACACTTGCAAATCTTTAGCTAAGTGGGTGAGCAATCCATATTGTTTGTCTGCTAACGATAGCAACTAGAGCAGCCAATCAGCTTGTCACTTTCTCTGATGTGTTGGGAGGACTAGACAACCATGCAAGCCAGCTATGATTGCACCAATACCACTTCTTCACTGCCCATAGAGGCTCTCAACGCTAACCTTTAAGTATCGGCCAATGCAGACTACTCATCAATCCATTAAGTTTACTGATCAATATAGCCCGTTAGTTCAAATATCATTGAAATGGTGTAAGCTCTTTTTCTCCATTAGAATAATCTACTACCATTTTATGTGCTGGAAAGGCAGAAAATCAAGTTCCTTTGATTTCTGACATTTTACACACAACTCCTGGTATGGGACGGGGGATATTTGCTGATACGCCACTGTTTTAGCCCGGGGGCCTATTATTTGATATAAGCATTGGTATCATAAATGCCTAGCCCCTAGTGAAATGTTGCTTCAGTTTGCCACAGGAGAACACCTCAGGACACAGGACAGTTTCAAATACACAGGGCATCTGGGATGAGGGTCATTTCACACAAACCTCATGCATATCTCAGAATTGACCCAAAACTGCAAACTGTCTGGGATTGTCTTGGAGATTTATGGAATTTGTCCTCTGTTGTCATCTGGAGGACAGTGAGCCTTTGTTGTGGTAACATCAGTTCAGTGAACTCATTTAGATGATAGCTAGTCTTAAAGCCTCATGTAGGGATGCTGATGGGAAACGATAGTGTTTGATTAGCTGTTTGCAAATCAACAAAAAAACAGCATCACATCATTGTTTAATGAAGATATTGTTCATTGTTTTGTTTGAGTGGTTAAATTGAAAGGTATTGCATTTTCATAAACCCACATGTTACAAGATGGGCCTATAAAGACCATTTTGATATATTTGACTAACAGGAACACAAACAGTTCAATCAAATCAAAGTCAAAAGTGATGACTGATATGATGACTACATGATTACTTCTCATATCTCAATGATTATTTGGAATGGACACACACACACACACACACACACACACACACACACACACACACACACACTACTCCAGGTGGTCAGTCTTGGAGGTCAGTCTGCTTATAGTCTGACCTACACAAAGCAGGCACTAATTGAAATTTAGTGGCACCAATTAGTTCAGTGGTCCCGAAGATTCCCCTCCTTTTCCGCTTTGTGTTACATAGCCAGCAAGCTAGCTAGAGAGGTAGTGATTAAAACACAACTTTGATGGAAAACTTTGAAGAATTGGATCTTGCAAAATGTAAGGCCTGTGCAATTCATTCTCTGGAAAATGAAATCAAACAAACAAACGTAGCGCGTAGATTGACTTGTTAGCCATGTACGTTCAACCAACAAAACAGTTCCCACCCGACACTATTTTGAAAGGGCACAGTCGCTGAGTCTTGATTTAAGCCCCGCCCTGGACGACTGTGATTAGTTTTCAGTCATCGGTTCTCTGCCAGACCTTTTTAAAATGAAGTGTGGAGAAAGGTCTGGCAGAGTGAGACTAGTCTGCTTATTATGAGCAGCTCTGTTAGGTGCAGTCTCGCTCTGATCCTGGCAGGCCTCCATACGTTGTGGGAGAGATTGACGAGGTGTAGGCAGCAGTTGTTGTGTCCATTCATGGGCCTATGTGATCCTCCACAGCTTCAACCCTGTCACCCCCGTTCCACTTATGTGCATGCATGTGTGTGTGTGTGTGTGTGTGTGTGTGTGTGTGTGTGTGTGTGTCACTCCACCACCAGCACATCTATTAGTTACCCCCCACCACCAGAGCAGGTGCCCCAGTTTGACCTGTGACCCTCTGTCTCTGGAGAGGCATCTGCATGCTATGGCCTCAGCCCTGTGTTAAGTCGCTGTTCTCAGTAGGGGACTCATAAAGATAGGTCAGGGGAAGGTCAGAGGTGCCTTCTGGGTGACAACTTCTCACCTGTGTAGGAGCCAGATGCCAGGTTCCTGGCCCATGTAAAAACCTATGGCTTTATAGCAGCTGTTGAGTGTACTGATTCATGTATTGGACCCAGATACACCAGTGAAAAGGCAGACAAGGCGCTGGATCATTGAACTGGAGATTGCCAGCAAGCGCCTTAATAATTCAGTCAACACTTGAGTTAATGACACCACAGGGTGTCATTAGTTAGCTGTAGTACAAACAAGTAAGAATTATTAAGGCCAGTGTCATTACTCTGCTGACATATAACAGGGGATATGTTACAGAAATTGATATCTATCTATCTTTTTGATAGCATTCAATTAAGTAGAACCTTGTTTTTATGAAACAGAGGACAAGAAAAAACAAACAAAACAAAACCTTTTAGGGCAAAATTGGAAGAAACCTCGGGAGGGGCTACTCAGAGAGGGATCCCCTACCAGGATGGACAGACGTGCAATAGATGCTGAGTTTGGGCAAGCAGCGTATACACAATGCATAAAGGTTTATTATGTTATTAACTGCTAGCATACATTTCAAAGGTTAATTTCCGGTTTAAATTGGCCACACTGGTTACTAGTCCCCAAGTTAATTCAAAGGTTTTGCCCTCTTCTCATCGATTGTTGTGTCCGGCTCTGTGAAGAATCAAATGACATATGTCACACTGATGTGATAATCAGGGGTGGACAGTTTTCAATAAAGTATTGTGTAAGTGTGCATATAAAATGTGTGACTAGCATATAAAAGTGATTATTTTGATACTTACTACATACTACATTACTATTACTATCCCATACCATACTATTACAGAAAACTGCGATGCCAAAATGTTTTCTATAAATTGTTCAAACATAGCCTCTGCTAGGTTTTTGAAATGTCACTGTTGATATGTGGAATTTAAAGTAATCCAAATTGGTGAGGGACACCTCCAAAAGGTGGAGGGACACAGTAACCAAGACCAACGTAGAATAAATACTTCAGTCCATGCACTAACACTCTTCCAGCAAAAGCTTTAGAAGAACTTTCACACAAAATAGTTTTCTGCTGAGGTAGGCCGGCATCCTGGAATAGCTAAATGCAATCTCCTTCCCCCAGGTGGATTCTCTTGCAAGAGAATCCACCTGGGGGAAGGAGATTGCATAGTAGTGTCTACTAGCGTGGGCCATGCTGACAGCCTGGCTTTCCTCTCATAAGGAGAAGAACCAACAAATGAGTGGGTTTAGGATTAGAGGAATTTAACTTTTACCAGAGAAGTATTTAATCATGGCACTGTAACTTTAATTGGTATCTTTCTTCCACCACTAATCATTCACAGGAGGGATGAGGTGGCTGATACCACAAGTTTTACCGTATGCCTGAGAGGGTTAAATAAGAGCTGTGTAATAGACATTTTCTACCCAGTGACAGGACATAAAGGATATAAGAGCAGGCACCTCACTGTGGCTAAAACCCTTGGTAAGCATCCAGCTCCATGATAAAATGGAACAGAGGACATGGGATCAAGCCAAGGACAAGAGTAGTACAGTAGTGCTGACTACAGGAACAGTTTGTAGAGGGGAGAGGAGAGGAGAGGAGAGGAGAGGAGAGGAGAGGAGAGGAGAGGAGAGGAGAGGAGAGGAGAGGAGAGGAGAGGAGAGGAGAGGAGAGAACTGTAGGATGTATATACAGAGAGATGAAGAGGCAGAGAAGAAGAAAAAAGCTAAATGTGGACTGAGTGGGGCTAAGGGACATTAAGAGAGGAAAAAGTGAGGAAGGATAAGAAAGAGAGAGACACCGTGGAGACTGAGGAGGATGTCTGGGAAAAGAGGAGAAAGGGATAGAAAGATAATCAGATAGAGACAGAGAGACACAGGCCCAAACAAGCTGGGGAATTACAGTAAACGAGCAAGGGAAATGCACTAGGTGGACAGACAGATACACTCAGGAGAGACAGATTGCATGAGAAACAGTAGATGATGAGACAGAATGGAGCTAGGACAAATTGGAGGAATCGGGCATTGGAGTGACCAAGGGACAGTCTTTTATCTGGAGGGAGGGACTGCACTCCAACCAAGGGCAGCAGTGATTGTGGGCATCTGTCATCTGCCATCTGGGAGCGCCTGTACCCTAAGGCCACTGTGGGGACCAAAGCAAATGTGACCTGTGCTTGAATGACAGCAATGTACTGGAACACTGGAAATGCTTATAGTCACATGCAAGCACTGGGAAAAAGGCAATAAAAGAGAAAAAATACAATGTATACAATGTATACAAGAGTGATTCAATACTAAAAAATGAGGATTTTAAAATCATTTTAAAACATTTTAAAATCTAAATAAGCTTCTAATGCAAAATTTTGCTACACCGTTAACTCCTAACTGTGACTAGTTCCAAAGATACTGCTTCCAGGATGAGACACTGAGTCATGGTAAATGTGGGCCATAAAGGTGTACACAGGAGAGTTAGTTTATGGGAAGGGTTAGCTCGGACCACTATGCTGTTCTGTTTCTCTGAGATAGAGGTGGGATGCTGAAAGGATCGGACTGTAGTCAGCTGTAATCCTCTGCTCCCTCCCAATTACAGCTCCATAAAACACTTGACCTAAATTCTCATTAATAGTTTAGATACACATAAAAATGGCCTTTAATTTCATGAATCGGCAAGAGTTTAGCTAAGTGATGAAACACAAGCTGGTGGAAATGGTACAGTTAACGTCCTGGGCTTTATATAGTTCCACACGTTCAATCAGTCAAACGATTCACAATACAAATATTAAAACCAATAAACTATAACCTGGAATGAATGAATCTGGATCAAAAACTTGGCCATGAAAACAATCCCATTATCAATCACAAACAGCCTCACTCTATATCACATATACACATATATCACAACGGCACTAATGTAGCCTGTGGTAATTATATTCTCACAGCCTCTATAACTTAAGAAAATGCTAAATATGATTATGCTAACCGATGACACAAAATGGGCACAAAATCCTTCCTGCAGGGGAACGTATGCTATCCATGCAGAGTGGTGGCAGGAGGTGGGAAGAGAGTAGCAAGTAGGCAGGGATGACTAATGAGGATGACTAAGAGATGTGTTTAGGGTGGTTTTCCATCTCATTTGTCCAGCCCTCCAGTTGAAAAATATCCAGTCCTCAGTGTCAGTGGAGTTGGGAGTGTGGCCCCTGCTTAACGGCCCCTGGCTCTTCACACTAGATTGGCCCCAAATCCGGGGAACCCAGAGAATGGGTAACCAAATGCCCACGATGCCATTAGGTGGACAAAGAATAAGCCATAGCAGATACTTGATTGCTAATACAAACTAAATGCAATACATAATACAAACACATAGCACAAATTAAAAGAGAGCCATGCCAGGCTAATGTAATGCAACTCACACTGTAAACTGTCCATATTAATAAGCAATCTGGCAAAAGTTAGTGTCCTCACCGATCTCCAAAACAAGACTGCCTGGACCAAAAAATGTGGGCCGTCCCAGTGATAATCAAACCCTAGCAACAGCAGTAAAAAGGCAACGCTCCCTCCATTGAAGTCATTCACTGATGAGCAGATCTTCGAGGCAGGCTATACTGTATCTTCCCTGAAACAAGACTTAGGATGTTCACATTATATGGCTGATTGATGGCTACCTGCATCGGTAGTTATCCAATAACTAATTCAATTTCTCTGTGCTTCAAAAGGCATTACCAAGGTACCTTACTGAACTCACTGGTGCTGTACTTCTGGATCAAATCATCCTGCCTTTGACAGATGACTCCGTATAATATCTCTGCACTTTCACTACCCCACTGCCTTAATCATCCATCCTCCCAGCCCTTATCTGTGCTGACTCATATTGGAAACCTGACAGGCTAAACTGGATTGACTTTTAATTAGGTGCACTCCCTAGGGAAAATGGGTTTAATTGCCTGAATAATCTAGCTAGTTATTTGAGGTGGTGAGGTGGTGAAGAGCTCCTCTACTTGAAGGAGCTCTTCCAACTAACAAAGCAATTTGGCAGTCAGTTAAAATGTAATTCTTATTGATTGCCACCAACAGCCTTGATCTTTAGTATTAGTAATATGATAACATTCATGTCCTTAGTGGCACTTTGGTATTATCAAATTGTTTAGCTGTGCTTACTAGCTAACATTAGCATTATAAGGATAAGATAAGATATAAGACTAGATGTTGACTATAACTTACACATTCAGTAGTTGGATTAGAGATAAATATAACATTAACAATATGAGGTGACTGACTGCTAACAGAGCTAACGCTATTGGTCATCTCGTCTCTCGATAATATTGAAGGATTTTTTTTTGTCCGGTTGAGTTTGCCTCAGTTTCCATCTGCTTTGCTGTCTTCCGGGTAGGGATTCCCGCCCCCAGTATGATGTGAATCAAATATTTATTCATTCACTCATTTTCTTTATCTGCTTATTCCTATTCAGGGTCACGGGGGGGCTGGAGTCAATCCCAGCATATGTAGAGCAGAAGGCAGGGAAACACAAAGACAGGTCGTCAGTCCATCGCACCGCGCGTGTCAACTAGTCAACGTAAGTCCATTAATTTCCTATAGAGCAACAAGCTTGTCGGTCCAGAACCTAATTAGCCCTTGTCAGTTAACTATGTCAATGTGTTTAAAACATTAGGAAAGGTAATACCAAAGCTGCAAGAAATACATGATTTCCCTGTTCAACACATAGCTGCACAAGACCACAACATAGATGCATTCAGAGCCTCTCACACTGCTCACAATTGCTCAGAACAAAGTGATCCATCAATCAAGTTGCCATAAAATTTGACTAGACAATGCTGTTATTTGCACCGGAGAGCTCAGTCAGTTACCCTGAGGACTATGTGTTCATCTCTCCCCTGAGGCAGAGTTAAATACTCCTCAGGGATTTGGCTACTAGGAGACAAAAAAAATCTTTCTTGTCGTCTCCATGCTGGTAAAGGTGGTTCATGGTTGCCATACACTGCACTGCCAAACGGTAAAGATAAAGAAAATTCTTGCTCAATATAACCATCAAATATACAATTACAGTTACAATTAACAAATGAGTGCCATTTTTAAGCGACTGCAGTTAATGGAAATTACTTTATTACTCTAGAATTACCTGCTAATGCTACACAAATATTCACAAATAATAAGGGAAAGACAAGAATAATATACACAATGTTTCCATTGAAAGCTCAATACTTCTTTAGTTCAATTCTTCAATTCCTTTATGATTTCTAGAATGCCTTTTCTTGGGTCAAACAAGCAAATAGCAATTAGTTTACAGGCAAATGATGACAAGCAAAATGAACATTGCGTGGAGTGGAACTGCGTTGTCATTCTAGAGATAATAGAGCCATAACAGAGAGAGAAGCCTTCAGAGTTAGTTATGTCTCAGAGCTAATTAGCCCACTCTCACTCTCACACACACCAAAACATACACACTCAAGAGGTGCCAAATCTAACTTCTTGAAGCAGTGGCGTGCCGAGACTCTGAAAACGGCAGGGGGCAAAATTCTAGGGGGCCCCTTCTAGACTGTCCTGGCTGAGGCATCTACCTTGTAAGACCAACATCTTGAGTTTGAATCCAGCCTGGAGCCTTTGTCACTTGTCATTCCCTGCCTTCTCCATCTTCTCTGTCTCTTTTCACTGTGAACTGCCTAATAAAGCAGAAATGCCATAAAAATAATCTTTAAAAGGGCATTTCCCCAGAAATGCTAGAAGAGTCTGGGGGCATTTTTGAAAATCTGTTATTATTGCTCATTACTGGTGAGTTTTGTGCAGTGGCATGTACATATCCTTTCAAGGGAGGAAATGTAATGCACTTATATTTCTGACTGCACACCGAGATCAATATGAAATCCAATCTAAAAATTACAGGTGTAAAATGAAATGCAATATGAAATTAAACAACACTGAAATACCAAATAAGACCCTGCCAAAGCAAGATAGTTTCCATTTCCATTTTCCAGCAACCTAAAAAGCAATAAGCTCAATCAGTATTAATATCTCTGAATTATGTCACTTGGTTCATACACAATATGTTGTGTTGGCCTTCATTAATTGAAATTTCCACCTTTTTCCACAAGTTGCACTGTTGATTGCACTCAATATGAATCAATGCTCAACTCTTTTTGGGACCCGCAGGCCTTCAAGAAGTCGAGCTGAAACTAGACTAGGCTGCTAAAAAAAAGAGGCATTTTGAGAATGACGTTATTGATTGCTTGGCATGCTATTTAAAAATAGGGACGATAAAGATGTGACCAAAAGTAATCATACAGCTTACAGTGGAAATTAGACAACTAAAATGGATGTAGGCCTAGGTTTAGAATTGTGTTTGCAGGCCCTAATAGTTGCTTGTCAATGTAGTTTGGCAGCTCTCAGAATTTAGTCAGTTTTTTCATCTGAAGGTGCTCAACATTTTATTGTACACGTGGACTAGAGAAGGAAGTAAGTGTCTTATGATTTTATGGAGAGGATGAACACATTCATGTGTCCTTAAATGCTCACGGTTGATTAATGTAAATACTGTGGTATAAATGCCCTTCAGACTCGTTATATGCCCCCTTTAGCTTACAGCTGCTCAGTGTGATCAGTGTTAATGATGCCCCATTAGAAACTCTATCATGGTGTTTCAGTCTGAAAAGCCCTCCTACCCCAGTGTGTAGGCAGAAAGAGAGTGCCTTGGGAAATAGGACGAGGTGAAAACCATTGAGGTATTGGCTATATTTGGCCTTTGTGATGTGATTCTTCATTCATAATGTTCACTTCTCCTGCCCCAGTAGGGCCAGAGAAATGATCGAGGTGAATGACTATTCCAAATATAGCAACCCAATATTCCACAGGCACAAAACACAATTCATGTTTTTGAAAGTTTGGAGCAAAGTGAAAAGCCCATGGAAGAATAACTTGGATGATAACACACGCACACGCACACGCACACGCACACACACACACACACACACACACACACACACACAAGAAAGTCATTTTAGTTGAACTTCAGACGTCCGTAACTAATGTATAGGACATAATAGAGCATACATTACCCAGGGGCTCAGCCAAAGGGTCTCTCATCACTCAGTCATGACTGAAAATGACTATACGCTATACAAGCAGCAATGCCATGCTAATGGCTGCTGCAATTAAGTACCATTACTCTGGCCTGCACTGGTCTTTTTTGTTCAAAAGGAATAGCCATTAGAGAAAATATTACACCTCTATTAATGGAGGAAAAAGGAGCAAAACTATTTGAAAATAAGAGGCAAAACAAAGCTATTTGACTGAAGGAAAAAGCTAGAGGACAGAATTTTTTTCAAAATGGCCAAGGTGTTCCTTTCCTCAGTGAAAAAGCTGACTTTGGGTACAGCTGCACTGTGTGATTCACAACAAGGTTTACTATGGGTTTACACAAGAAGAGGAGCATTTTCTCCCTATGGTTGTTTAACAAAGAAATTAAATACATTTATTCTTTAACACCATCATCCTTGACAGTGATCCATTAAATTATATGTTATATACTATATAAATATATGACAATATCCTGTTGTGCATTTCAGTACAAAGACAAAGAGTGTAACTGTCTCGAAAGTTAAACTTTGGCTGTTTTACTGGATGATGTCTTCTGGTCTCACCTACTGCAGGAACACCTCCACGATTTGTTTTTAAGCCTAAATGACAGGGCTGGGGAACACACACACGCACGCACACAGACGCAAACACACACACACACACACACACACACACACACACACACACACACACACACACACACACACACACACACACACACACACACACACACACACACACACACACACACACACACACTGCCCCCTTAAGACATAGTGACACATGGAGGGTACATAAAGTAGGCGAGAGATTTTCAGAAACCCATCTGTAGGAGGATCATTTCTTTGCACCAGTAACTGAGGTTTGGCTGTAAGGAAAACTGGAGGAGGGTATGGGACATCAGTGCTGGTCCAATAGGTCATGGAATGTTCCTATCCTGAGGCCAAATCACAGAAACATTATGAAAAAATATTACTTAAGAATGCAATTCAGGGTTTTTGCCATCTCAGTGGGTCTGTTCCTGAATGTAATCAGGATGTTATAAAATAAAAATAAGATAGAAAGGTAAAGTTAAATTAGCTAAGCTAAGATTGTGGTTCTGGGATTTCTCCTTTCTGTCAAATTGGAAGTTAGGAAGATCTTTTTTTTTTTTACAAGGTTTATTGTATAACGTGGCCCCAGGCTCCTCCAGTGGACTAAGCTCTATCTAGTTTCTTCTAATTTGTTGTTAGTAGCAGGTAACACAAACATGCCTCACTATAGACCTCAGACAAATAGCCTCAACTAAAAAGCCAAACTAGTATAGATAAGCCTCAAGAATAGAATAAACCATATTTCTCTGAGGCATTCTGTTCATCCTCATGCCAAGGGACAATTCCTCTGGGCGTATGTCAAAGTAGTCACACCTCCTCCCCACAACGCACAAACACACATGTTCACAATGCTGCCTGCAGTGTTGAGCCTGTACCCACCATTCTGCCATGGGGGAATGGGGAGCTAATGGACCATCCAATAATTGAACTTCACACACAGCAGTCTAGGTGTCTGTCCATCCCTTTGTCCATAGGGAAATATGACAAGGACTCAAAGTGCAAACAATCTATCATCAGTTCAACTAGGCTACATACACCAGAAACATTCTTGCAGGAATCAGGGAGGTAGAGTATGCTTTCACATATAAGAAAGAAAAAACACTTATTAACACTTTAAAAAGATATTTAAAAATTCAAGTAATATTTCTTAAAGGCAAAATTCCATTTTGGGGAGTTGCTAACCTTGGACTACAAAGCCACAAGCATTTTGGAAAAATACTCTGGCACCAGCAGCATGGCTGGCATTTAAGAGGTGACTTCATGGGATGTTTTCAAAAAGGAGAAATCAAGGGGCTCTCTGTGCTATGTGTGTACACTTCTGTTGACTTTAGGGGCTTGGGCACTGATATTACATGCCATGATGAGAGGAGGCCTTTTTACATAGGTGCATGTGTGTGTGTGTGTGTGTGTGTGTGTGTGTGTGTGTGTGTGTGTGTGTGTGTGTGTGTGTGTGTGTGTGTGTGTGTGTGTGTGTTAGGTTTAGCCTTGTAATATAGTAGGATCACTGTATAAGAAAGTCTGTTCCTCACAGCTAGTATTTCCAGTATTTTAGGTTGTTTTATCACCAAGTAGATTCCTTCACAGTAGTCAAGCACCAAACAGCAGGAAATGTTTCTAATCTATTTAGAAACGACAAAGCTGATGATACAATCTTAGTGAAGATGATCCACACTGCCGATGTAATGATATACACAAGCTGTGAAAACCCCTTTAGTGTAAAAACATTCAATTCAGCCCATCTCCAAAAAGTGTTTTCCTTCTGTGAGTATATCATAGCCAAGCATTGACTAGCTTGTTTTGCCATTACACCCATTTTTGCAGTGCCTTTAAAGATTGTTTTTCCACTCTAAGCTCCAGCTAGCTGAGGTTTGTTGGAGGGGATTTGCAGAAAGCTGGAGATTGCGGGGGGTGGGACGGGGGCTTCTCTTCACTCGTAAGCAGCCAAGCAAAGGTCACAGTTATCAGACCAAAGGGAGGATTAAGCTGCCACTATGTGAGAGACTGTCATCTGACTTGTAATGACACAGCCCAAGAGCCATCACATCATTGATGGTAGACTTAGGCACAAATCCATTGCAATGTGTCTGAAGTGAGGCGGGCTGAGAGGGAGAGGCTCGGCAAAAGCAATCTGCTGTGAGTCCTTTGTGATAAGGTTGTCTGTTGCACATGCAATTCAGGTGTAGTGAAAGCTCCCTTTGACGACGGCTATGGTTTGTCATAACATTGGTTTTGACCATGACATCTTTGCATTTCAAGTGATTATTGTTGTATTGCATCTGGATTCACAAGAGATGCATTAATAAAGGAATCCTGGTGGATGTGCGACCTAAGGTGCATACTACATAGTCACAATTTTTTACCATAATTTCTGTCACTCTCCCCTGTAGACTAATGTTAAAAAAGAAATACATATGGTAGGTGCCACACTCAGACACTCAATATTTTCTTTTATATTTAGAATGAATGAATTTACTTTGAAGTTAATAACATATTCTTATCTTCATCTTCCTAACAGACCTTCACTGGACTTTAAAGTAAACAAACATTGCTTCCATTAAATGTGTAGAATATATTAAATGTGTGGAAGTGCTGAAAATGTCGAGGCAGCTTGATATAATGAAACCTAATATACTTCCAACAGAGTTGAAAGGTACCACAGCAGGAGGCGTGTCTAAAGTAGTGTTCTGTTTAGCAGGCTAATGCTATTGGTCGACTGCACTGACAGATTTAAGCCCTGTGTTCCTAAGGGCCACCGAACAGGTGGTACACTCCATCTGTACCTTTATGAGGGTTGAAAATAAAATAGCTAAATGTAATACCTGTAGAAAAGCAATTTACTGCAAGGGAGGCAACACCTCAACCGTGAATTAGTGTTTAATGTGTTGCTGTATCTCACTATGCCATAGAATTGAGTTGAAGAATCAATAAGGAATCAAATCAATAAGCAGCACTGGAATCAGAATTGATGAAATCCAAATAACAACAGTGTTCAACAGGCACATCAAGCCCAGACAGTGACTTAACCTATACATTTAAAACAGTGTAGGCTATGTGGAGCATATGCACTTAGGCCGCCCCACTTGAGCACAGCAAATGCATGTGTGCCTCATTATTTTGTAAACAAGACATTCCAGAAAATGCTTCTAGGATACTGATAGTGGCTTACCTTGCAGAAAGAATATTTATACTATACTTGCAGAACGATAGGCCATACATGACAAAAAGTAATATTCCTCACACGTCGCTAGGAAACGTGTTGTGGGTGATTGTTCAGCCCTCGTGGACTTTATCAGCAGGAACCCTGAGTCCATTGACAGTGGAGGGCTGCAGCTCAAGCTGCCCCCCCGCCTCCCAATCTCGTTCCACATGATTATTCTCAATTTCACAGCTGATGGTTTTTACTGAGACAGACGGCAGCAGCCAAATGCCAAAGTGTTGTGGGGAGCACACTGAGGTGGGAGAGAAAGTTAAAGGGGGGGAAAGAGATAGACTGGTCACACAACTTCATTACCAGGGGAGGGGGCATGCGCCACTGCTACAGCTATACTTGGGTCTGAAAGTCCAAGCCTGGCCCTATTTTTTAACCTGTACCCAACACAACCCCAAGCGAGGAAGTGAGGATTATTTCCTGACCTGAACCCACTTGGTCCACTGGCCACAGCCCACAGGTTTGTTTATAGTAAATATCAAGATCTAGGCGGTGCACGGGTAAGGAAGAGAAATGTAACCCTAGCCTATTCCTAAGAAGCTAGCTTAGTGAATCTTTGTGTTGCTCAGATGGTGTGAGGCTGTGAGGCTGGCCCAGCTGTGTTCACACCTAAAAGCCCAATAGAGTCACACACAGAACTAATGGAAGTACAAACTCTGTCAGTCTCACATCGGAGTGCTAGTGAAAATTACAGTATCACCCTGGGGAGTGGGCAGTGGTAGGCGCGGGATATGATGACTCAAGGGCCCTTTTGCTCATAATGAAAATGACGGCTTGCATGCAAAAACGAACGGCACCTCTGAGGTGCAGCGGTGCAGGCATCGTTCGAAACCATTTAGATTTGAAGCTAAGGCGGAAGGGGGAAGGATGAGAGCAAGGTCATTTGAAGAGGATGGGGAAGATGATGATGTCCCTAGTGCTAGGGTGTTTAAGTGGTGAAGTCCAGTCCGCTTGATTTGAGTGGCAGCTAAGTGTGCCATGGCAACACTCACAGCAACGAGAGTGTGAGCGGCAGGCTTCCATGAGAAAATATGGGAGCCAAACTGAAATGTGACAAGCAATACTGACATGTACTGAGTGACGCACGGGTGTGTGCATGTACGAGTATCACTTTTAATCATCGGGCTCACCTTTTTTTTTTCTTCTTCTTTCTAGTTTCAAAGAATAAAAAAAGAGGCCCAGATGACCTCATTGCGAAAGGGAAGACAGTGAAAACACACTGGCATTGGGAGAACTGTACGACAGGGAGCTTTTTGTCAAATGGAAGTGCAATGAAATATTAAGCAGTGTATTTTGTAGTGCCTACAGTTAGCCACTAAAGTTATGGTCTCTATGTCTTTCTCTCTCTCTGACCTACCTCTGCTTTCCTGCGTCTTCCAAGGGATATTTCAGGTGGCTGACACACATAGGCTTCCCTCTGTATTTTGCACATGCGCAAACACCGACACACACACACACACACACACACACACACACACACACACACACACACACACACACACACATGCATAGACAAACAGGCAGACAGACACACCTTTCCTCCTGGCTGAGACTGTTATGAGCAGAGTCAATAGATCCTTGAACCCCAGGGGATAAATAATGACTCCATTCATTAAAGTTAGACTACATTTGATATACCATTCCCCACCGTTATACCCAGGAGGACCACTACTGTCAAACAATTAACATTATGAAGTCCACCTGCTTCTGTCAGGTATTATAGTGAGCTAAATGATAAACACACTGAAATCTTCTAAATGCATAACTTTGTCTCCACAACAACTTGGTAAATAGCCTAAATATAGCCTTTATTGCCTTTACATGTTTCAGCTATTTTAAGTTGGGGGGGAATTCACTGTAAGCGAGTTTAGACTAGAAGATTTTATAGGGGCAAGGGCCAAGCAAGTTTTCCTAAGCATTTACTACAAATTGGCTTGGCAATAACTAACTGCTTGTTACAATGTTATTTACAATCCCATACTGATTTGATTAATTACGACCTAGCCTAATGAAAAAGAACTCCAGTAATGCTATAATATGTTTTGGAAAAATACTATACAAATATCACAGCAAAAATATAAAAAAAATAAGAGTATTAAAGGAATATTATGGTGATATCACAGGCCTATGAAATAAAATAGAGAAAGTAGATAAAGTATGATAAGGTCACAAACTCTACAGACACACTATAGTCCCTATAGAAACAATTACAGGAAAATTATAGTGATTTATTTTGTTACAGTTTTAGAGGAAACAACTGCATCCTCGTGACAAAGAGCGACTTAGAAATATCTAGCCGATAGTCGAGAGCAAACGACATTTGTGGCCGAAATGACACACAAATGGAGATAAAGACAGCTTCGAAAATTATTAATTCATGCCGAAACATTTTCCTACCTGTATCAGAAGGTTTGGCAGGTCCTCCGTTGTGACCGTCCATTTCCAACTGTCAGATCACGGCGCGAGCTGCAGGCTTTTCAGTCCCAGGAGCGTGTCAAGATAACCATACTGGTTATGTGCACGAGCTGTGCCACTACTGCCTGCGCGACTGAGATATCAAATCACTGGGCGCGAGGATGGGAGAGAGGGAGAAAAATCAAAAGGTATTTGAAAACATGAGTTGGCTAATGAAGAAAAATGAAGCTACGGTATGAAAGGATTTGATTTGTACATTTGCTTAAACCAACATAACTAACTTTTTAAAGCTCAAAGGATAACAGCGTGTCTACAGCTGCAATTCAGGTCATCGCAAGGTAAGGAATCAAAATGTAGAAGACAATACACCGCATTTCCAATGATATGGCAATTCACTATTGTTATTTTTTATGAATTTAAATTTCTATCATCTAAATTATGGTTTCTATTGTAGGTGCCCAGTCAGCATATGGTATGGCAATTACAATATTAGACATGAGAGAGAAAAGACAATGCCTGTTGTCTTTACTATACAGCCTATGTATAGTAGACTGTTATAAACATAGCCCTACTTCTACTGTCATATGGTTGAAACAGATTTGGAAACAGGCCACAGCCTACAGTGAAGAGAAATCCTATTGTTCCATTGTTTTTTTTTGCCCAGTGAAAGTAGCCTACATTTTGCATGACCTCATATAAGGGGGGTCCTTGTAAATATATTGGCATTTCAACATGTCCAATGCTGATGTACATCAGTGTTCACTTCTATTAATAAACCTACTCGCACATAACAGGTACTTGGAGGAAGATAAATTGTCCGAGGGGTCAAAGGAAAATGTTGACCATGTTGTATCACCCTGACACGTCAAATCCTTTACACCTTTAGGTCCTCTTTGTGCCTTGTAGGCCTATCACCCAGCGTTCACTCCCCAATCCCACCCCTCAGCCCCCCTCATTAAAATTGTTGTGCTATATTCAAAAGCAGATGGTTGTAGATGACTTTGGACTACACTGAAACGCCTACATGCTTGTATGTGCAGTGGTCTATGTGGTGTGCGTCGGTGGCAGCTGTCAGCCAGACCCTGATAGATGCACTGTGGAAACATACTTGGAGTTTGAGCTATGTCCTTCTCATTGAAGTCCTCTGGCACCCTGCTTGACCCACCGCAAAGCAGCCACCCTAAAAATAAAGGCGCACATGCGCTTGTATACACACACAAGCACAGACATGGGTGTAAGATAACACAGTTCATCAACAGCTCTTGATGTCTCTGCTTTGTGTCTGTGTGCACGTGTGTGTGTGTGTGTGTGTGTGTGTGTTTCAGGGTGTAAGCATACACAGAACAAGCATGCAGGCAAAAAAAGCTACATGCATATATGTCTGCACACACACACACACACACACACACGCTAGCTAAAAACTAGCTCAAACTGGATATTACCACTATAGTAGAATCAGTCCACTGTTGTTACAGTGGACGAGGATTTAAGATATATTTGGTTGCTTGCTCTGTCTCTACTAGATTAGAGTCCAATCAACAGCATGTTTCCAGCATCAAAGTTAAAAGCCTATGCCTGGCTCCATCATTATCTTGAGTGCTTTCATTAGAGGCTATTTTATTCTTCTGGTCCATGCTGCACCCCAGGCCTATCTCAGTTAAGACCTGGCAGACCCTCCAATTAACCTGGTTACCATAGTGACGCTTTTGAAATGTACATAGCAATTTCTTCTGTCTTTTGGCTTCAAAGTTTGATTGAGATGATGTCACTTGAAAGATGCTAATGGTTAATTTAAACAGGCAGAACAAAAGAACGTCAGGACTGAAAAACCTGTGGACAGATAATGACTATAATTCAGTGCTTGGAACGATGTAACCCTCGGCAGTAAAAACTGGCTGAGGGTGACGATTCAATATCTGACTTTGGAGTGACTGGCTGACTGGCTATCCTAATTTCACATAGGTATAGTTATTGGTCCACTAGTGGCTGTAGCAAGCAGCGTTTTGTTCATTTGTTCCTCAGCAGTGATTCCTGAGACTTATTGGTGACACGCCATTAATAGATTTTGACAAATTGGTAAAATTCTATTTTGGGTCCATCATAACCTCCTAAACAGTCTATGAATGTATGGACTGGGACTTCCAATAACAATAACTCTTTATCAGCAACCAGTAGGAATTGCAATAACATCGATAGAAACGATCTCCTCCTACACAGATCTCTCTCGCTTCCCCGAAACAATTAAGTCACATTTTCATAATAGAATTAGTTAGCTAACTAATTAGAGCAGAGCTGCAACAGAAATGTCTAGTGAGGAGGTATCACAATGCAAAATACTATAATACTATATAATATAAGTGAGTTTTAAAAGGCAGAAATCTCAGCACCATAGTGAAGTAATCATTGGTATTGATCATCCCCCCTGTATATTATTGTATGGGGCGGTAAAAGCTGTACCAGAAACAGAAGTGATGTACCACAGAAAACATTTTTAATCTTTACTTCTTTACCCATATGGCTTTGCCTCGACCCATTCATTTCTTTTGAAATTCTTTCACTCTGGAAAGTCATCAAGGCCCCAGAAGCACACAATCACAATCCTGAACGCTGACATAGTTTAAAGTGTGATAGAGGGAAACCTTTCAGGTGTTGTTTCCACCCATATCTTTAAACTTTGTTAAACGATTTGTTGAGGTATGTATTGGTTTTTACTGTACAAGCATACGTATATCTTTCCTCCTTTGTCCTCTTGATTCTGGCTGGAAGGTATGGTTCTGCCTCGTCAGCTTTGCTGTTGTCTTTTGTGAGAGAAAATCATATTTAACAATGTTAACATAGCACTAAGGAAAAACCTGAGCCAGGTATTCACCATAGCATTAATATTTGTCTTATTTCTCCATGCACCATCTTAAAGTAGAATGGAGTTAAATTATTAGAGAGCTAGCTCAAGTTGTAGCTTGACTTATTATTATTATTATTATTATTATTATTATTATTATTATTATTATTATTATTATCCCTTAACATAACTTTTAACTGGAAGTTCCAGCTAGCATCCCATCCTATTATAACACTGTTAGATGTTTCATTTTAGATTAGAGCCAATAATTGTAACCGCATCACACATACTATAGCTATCAGCAAAAATCTCCAACTTCACCGTGTGTATCCGCAGTGTATCCTTCACTATCACAATGCCCTTGGTATTTAATGGCATTTCTGTCTGTCCAGGAAAAATAGTAGGAATCCATCAGGGAACTAGCTATCTTGCTGTCAGGTGTTGGACTGGCAAGATGATTCAACCCCTTGGATTCTCAGAGGCAGATCATAATGCAGAGGGTGGGGTTTTGGCCTGTTCTCCAAAAATAGCCATATAGGCAATTCTTTCCAAAAGAGAGACAGACTTCTCATTCTCTCACCTGTCAATATATGGTGATACATGTCAGTACCCAAATCCCATTTTCCCTTCAAACATGATTCATGGGTATACCTATAATTGTATTCTTTCAGAAGTGGGCCAGCGGTTTCACCCAGCAAAGAGAGCGTTCACTAAAGTTAATCCCAAAGTCCTTGTTGTTATGACAACCAGGCATTAGTCAAGCTAGTTACTGACCACATTACCCATTTCATGTGTACTATAAATGAAAAAGAACAAAAAAAGAGAAAAATGTGCAGGTGTGTAGATGGAAGACTATGTTTATTTTCAGGGCACGTCTCTCCCTTTTTCTGCAGATCTCCCCTCAAAACAGTAATTTTAGTCCAGCTCCCACACCATTATCATTCATAGTGGTAGTATAGTAAGAAATGTGTTTCTTTTTTGACAGAGCAAACCTTGATTGACAGCCCAACAAATGAGAAAACATTTACTGTGAACAAAGCGGCCAGAGCAGAGAGCAGCTGTCTGTCTCTGAGGTGTGTGTGTGTTTGCGTGTGTGTGTATGTTCCAATAGTTAAAAACGCTACTTCACTGTTAGAGCAAGGTCTGATGCATCATAACCTCAAAAGCAGGTCAGGTCTTACAAGACAGCTTGCATTATTTCCAGTGTACAAATGCTAACATGGCCACGGCTTGGTTTTGAAGTTCTGATGCAGGTCAGGGCTAACAGGCTTTAACCAATCTGCTGTATCTGTCTGTGGAGCACAAAGGAACCCTTGAGAGTGAACATGTACCTCAATTCGTTTTTTCCGCTCTCTACCACTGGGTGAAACATCAGGGAGCCCATTCATAAACTTTCAATGATCATGAAATTTTTGCTTTTTTTTGCTGGTTGTTGGATCAGTGAGTATCTGTGAGACGTTATCACTAAAGATAATGAATAGGACTCGATATTTTTAAGACTAGCAAGTAATATACTTTACAAATTCACTGAAATATTGCACAGAATTGACTGAATGAGCCTTACTTAACAAACCTTTTTGTGTTACAGAATGGTATAACATTCAAGCTGTCAACAAGAGGAGCATGGTCCATCCGTACTAATAATGTATGCACTCTTTATGCTGTGAAGTGCTTTGAATAAAAGTACCCACCAAATGGCATACGCTATGTTGATAGACTGGTAGACGCTCAGTCCAGCGCCACAAATATATTTGCACAATCCTATACAAATCCATGAGAGTTCCCTTGCATGGAGACAATTAAAAATATTATGCAGTTTCTTCAACTAATAGACTTAAAACCTGAAAGAGCTGCAGGCACCTCTATTAAAAGGGCACTTCTCATCAAAATAAAGTGGACGGATGCATTAACCCAGAGAAACCCTGCTTTAAAATGAGCAGTAGAATAATCAGGTAAGCACAAATGAAGCATGCCCCTATTGTGCCGTGTCTCTGTAAGAAATTGTAGATAATGGAGTTTACTCCCATGGTGCATGAAATGGCTCTTTGCATGGTCACTCTCCATATTGCGCACATTTACACATACACAAACACAAGCTCATGCATACACATGCACTGAACTAAGAGCCACATTAGAGCTATTGAGAATGTAAAAAAAAAAAAAAAAAAATCAAAAAAAAAATCTCATCATCCATAGTCCCTAACACTGAACATAACCTGTTCCTGATCGTAACCCCCAAAGCGGTTGCCCTTACACATTTGTAAATGAAGACCAGAAATGTGCTCACTATAGAACTATATGTGTATGTTTTAGGTTTTTTTTTTTATGTTGATGACCACATACTGATGAATATGGCCACACAAGCATTTAAGAAGGCCCATTTATGAGACGCTGCTATGTTTCCAGGTTTAGGAAGTAGTATGTCTCCATCTAGTGGTTGGAAATGTTCATTGTGTTTCTAATCTTTGATCTAATGTACATTGGTGCTACGTTGGCCCCGTACCTCCAGGCCATAAGACTGCTGAACTCCTAATACACCCACAGACATCCACTCACATAACCCCCCACCCCTGCACACACCATCATTCCTGCACTCTTACCGTCACTTTATATTGTATGTACACTGATACTACCTCGCCACTTACATACAGAGACACTTTTTATCTTAGACACTCATACTTTCATCTTGAAATATTATATTTTTATTTAATTGTTACTATACATCGTTGCTTTATTCTTATGTTGTTGAGGAGAGTTGAAGTCTTAAGCATTTCATTGCCAGCAACCAATACTGTGTGTGCTGTTACTGTGCATTTGATAAATAAACTTTGAACTTTACATTATTTTAGGGGTCTTCAAGTATGCATTTTTCACTTCAAATTACCTTTTACTTTTCTTTACTTTTGTATTGCAGTACAACATGTAGCAAAAGTACAATCAAGACATTAATTAGCAACTAGACTAAGAATTTTAAGGAAATATATTTGCCCATGTATTCATGATTAGACCTTTATCAGCCCAAACTTCTGATCATAATGAAAGCAGAATGTGGAACTTGGTTAATACCATTGTATTAATACTAGTGTCAAAGCAACGGACAGCAATACTAAACAGAACACATACACACAGACTCATACCTCCTTTGAGTTGGCCTATGCATATTGTAGCCATGTACAGTCAAAACACTGGCCCCAGTGCAAAAATACCTTTTATTGTATTGTGTCTGTGTATGTTCCAGATCAGTGCAGTAGTCTTGAATCAAGACTCTGAGTGCCAAAGTAGACAGGATTTGCTGCCGTGCCTATGATGGTGTTAAAACTGCTTTGTGTTCAGGTGCTTCAGGTCTACTGTCTGCCTGTGGCAGCACCAGGTTGTTGCTGCGGTCTACTGGAACCTTCATTAGCAGACCAGACAGCCATTTACCCAGGAGGCAGTGGGCGGCGCCCCCTGCTGGACTTACCAGCCTCGTGAATTTCCATTGTGGTTTTTGTTTCATTTTTTCCATGAAACGCCTGGTTACATTTACCAAAAAACCCAAAGCTTCTATTAGCTAGTTATGAGGACTCATCTATGAATACAATACCTTTAACAGTGGCCAATTTATACCTTGGATTTTTACAGGGCTAAAAACCATATCATTTTAAATGTTTTTACATCCAATCATTTTACTTTTGTGTTGTTTTTTTCTGTCTGTCATTTTTCCTGCTGTATATTATGAACTGTCAATTTATGCATTTTATAGTAATGAATTAAAAGTGGTTACTTCTAATTTTTAGACAATAGACAAGACCTTCAATGATTGAGAGTTTTACATTCCATTTCGTAGTTTTCAAAAGATTTGTGTCCACTGTCTATAGACAAAATCTTCCAAAGAGATTGGAAATTGAAGCCAGGGTTCCCACCCTTGGCCTGATGTGCAATTCTGTGATTTTCTATAATTTTCATGAGTATGACAGACTAAAAAATGTGAAAAGTCTAAAAGGATAGAGGCTGTTTTCTCCCGTTTACATTTTTTTAAATGTTATGTAACAATTTGTTTGTCATCTTTTTTGACAGCATTTATCAACAGGATTGTAGTAAACAAATAATTTGAATCCCATGTTGTGTTGATTCTGGCTGTGATAAGTCTCATTTGGCCTTGCTGTGGAAAAGTGGTCATTGAACAACAAACAGTTGCTCAAGCAAGAATTTACTCAATTCTGCCTTTTCTTCTTCAAAGTTCACTTTTCAGAATTTAATTATTAAGCCAGAAATGTCTTGACCAGCAGGACGCCAGTCAAAACATTATAATGTAGCCCAATGTCCTTCAAAAAGCAGAAAAACAAATATGAATTGTCTACAGAAACAATGCTCATGTATCATAACAAAGTATACAAATATGAATAGCTATAGTGTGACAGGCCCCAGCAGAACCACAACCAAAACTGATCCCCAACCACCACTGCTACAAATCGATTATAAAGGAAACTCTGGAAGGTTCTCCAGATCAACTCAACTTGACTGAGTTGTATAGTATGCTTAAGATGCAGACGCTGTGTACACAGAGGTAATATTTATGGCATGTTTTAAAAGCAGCATTGCAAGTAAAATAAACCAAATTATTATTTAAGGAAGCCATTTTGACATCTTGGAATGTCTTTGCCTATGCTGCACCTAGTCAGATGACTGAAAACAACTGAAATCTGGATTTGGGTCAAGAAATCTTGCATGTAATTTATTACTTTTTGGTCTCAGAATGTATTCTCACATTTATCTTACAAATTCAAAAAAACATTGCTAACAACTCTCTGGTGTTACAGGTGTTAATGCACAATGGGTACAAACAAATTAATTTGTTGCACAGGTCAGCAACACCTTAAAGTGTAGTAGCCTATCAAATCATGACCTACTGCAAGGGCATAGCTGTCATTAGTAGGGTCTAGAGCTTTCCTGATCACTGTACCATGTCCAGGTCCCTAAAAAGCATGAAAAAATGCTGTGATCTGAAAAGCAATGAGACAAAACACACCCTTAAGATCAACGGCTTTGTCATTTGCGTTTTCAGCAAGATGGTTGGGAATATGTATCTTTCAGGAGGACGACTGATGTAGAGGGAAATGATGGGAGTAGAAAAGGAAAAACCCCGCCAGATTTCACTTATACACACTTAGAAAGAGGGCAAAGTGACATACAACCATCATCCTTCAAAGAGATAATTTAAGACAGAATTCAATCAACTGAGACAGGGAGGTTGAAGATGGATAGGGAGGTAGATATACACGAGGGGCAAGGAGAGAAGAGAAGGAGTGAGGGATCTTGGTAATTCCCTCTAGCTTATGATTCTTTTAAAAAATGTTCCTTTAATCAAAGGGTATCCAGATAATCTCATCTGTAATCTCAGTTTAAGTGCAGGAGTGGAGAGTGGCTCTGCCCTCTCCCTCCTCTCTGGGTTTTAGTTAGCTGCTGTCCTTAAAACGATGTTCAGGGCTCGCTCACTAAGTTCACGGTTTTGCACTTGCTAGTTGCTGCCGCCACAACACTGACTGCTGCGGCCCTGGGGGGTGGCTTCCTGTAGGTCCACTCCTGTCCTGGTCCGCCCCCCTGGTCCAGCTCCACCCTGAGGCTCGTTCTTGGGTAGCTTCTTGGCTACAGGGACACACGGGATCACAGAAACAAGATGTTAAAATATAGCAACCTGTAACCTATGTTGGACAGGAACTTCTGACACTGCAAGAAAAGAAGCAGATTGGGTATGTGTAACAGTATGTGTTCGATTAAACGTTTCAGAAAAGGTAGAGTTGTAAAGTAAAGTGTTACATAAAAGAAATATTAATCTGTGGGAGTACCAAGCAGAATGAGATCTACCCCTGACTCAGTAGAATGATGCACTTACCAATAGCCATGAAGATTTCATTGACATTCATGGCCGTCTTGGCTGAGGTCTCCATGAAGAGTAGACTGTTGTCATCAGCGTATGCTTGTGCCTCCTGAGGAAAACATCATTTAGGATAATATTAGATATCTACTGCAGGGATTTCTTCGATTCACTTTGAAAATACATAAACTCATGACGTGAATTTTTTTTGATAATTTGAAAATACTTTGCTGTAAAAAGGTCCAAGCACCATCACCAAATAGAAAAGATCAATCGTCATACCTGAAGGTCTACAGCTCTCTTGTTGGCGATGTCCGCCTTGTTGCCAGCCAGAGCGATCACTATGTTGGGACTGGCTTGTCTCTGCAACTCCTTCACCCAGGTCTTTGCTCGTGTGAATGTATCCTGATGAGACAAAAGGCCTGTCTTACATTCTGACCTAGTGTAGTCACATTGATGGTGGAGCATTTTCACTTTCTAGCATGTATACCTCCATAAATGTTGAGGGGAAGTTGATGTCCAACATTAGCTGACCTGGGGATTTAATGTCACTACTTAACCACTTCTGAACAACTACAGAGGTATCTGCACTGAAAATGATTATTGCGTTCAACCAAACTGAAATATAACTTTTAAGCCACAATCCTGGATTTCAAATTAAAATGATCCAATTTCAATCATAGATTGAAGATGGAAAGTAATCATTGTGTGCCTTTCACATCCCATGGCAACTCTTGTCCATATTGCTCTACTTTGCACCACTGCTTCCAAACAAAACTTGTAAAGCCTGATAAAGCATTCTAAAATTCATCATTACCTGTTATTATCAACACAAAAGGTTTGTTCGTGTGTAATGTTTAGCTGTCATATACTGTCAGTCCTAGTATTGAGAGCTCAGACAACTCATTTGAGAGGGATAAAACGTCTTCAATCCAATAAATGTAAAAATTCATAAAACTAGTAGTTGAGCAACATTGTTCTAGAATAAAGGAACAACCCATCCAAGTTTATCATGTGGCTACTGGCTAGGTTTGCACTGCGGAGGAGACCTACTGCGTTGGTAATGTCGTAGACCACGATGGCTGCCTGGGCTCCTCTGTAGTACATTGGAGCCAAGCTGTGGTAGCGCTCTTGGCCCGCTGTGTCCCAGATCTCAAACTTGACCGTGGTGTCATCCAGACAGACGGTCTGAGTGAGGAAGGCAGCTGGGGACGGTAGGAGGCAGTACATCAGCGGAATGATAGTTGGACAGGTGCATTGGTACCCATTCAATTCTCCTTCCTGTGAGGCCTGATCCAACTATGCATCTAATTCAGTGTTTAATGTGAAAAGCATGCACGCACTGATTCAAATTCCTCACCTAGTAAGTAGGGTAAGTCACTCATTTAATGAATTTTTCTAAGGACACATTGTTCATCATGTCTCTTTGGTTTGGCTCGTCAGTATGGGTATCAAATGTCTAGAGAGACTTGCTCTTTCAGTCTGAGGGACTGACACCAAAATCTGATGCTTAATGTGGATGTTAGATACTCGAAATTGTTTCTCTTATCAAACTCCAAATATCCTGAAGTGACGTCACATTGTCTACATTAAAATACACCACCAAACAATAGCTGATTAACAGTGTTACAGTGCTTTAGGGTGGATTTTTCATTAATAACACATTAATTTAAAACGGTGATAAGAGTCCTTTGTCAGACATCAGATGTGCGGTTATAGCCCTCCAGCCAATCAGAATTGAGTATTCAGGGAGAATATATTTTCACCACATATCAGTTATGGCTTATTATGATTATTACATACCCCAACTGGTGTGGTAGTCTGGGGTTTGGGGAAAAGCACAAACAATATGTGCCAAAAGCCGGTGAGGCCTGGTGTTTGATTCAGATCACATGATGTATGCCATTCAGCAGTCCATAGAGTCTTGCAGTACCATAAATGAACACATTTTCAGTATAGCTGCCCACAGTGGGAATCAAACCCTAATCCCTGTTAGTATTATATGAGTGCAATGCTCTACCCACCGAACTACACAAGAAATGAAACACCCCAACGCGTTGGTGCGATGCTCTGCCCACTGAAATACACTGCCACACCGGACCATGATCTACCTACTGAGCTACACAGGGCCCCCTTCATCAGACAGAATGCAGTTCATTGAGAGTCCAGAT
Source organism: Hoplostethus mediterraneus (assembly GCA_034670385.1). Lineage (NCBI taxonomy): Eukaryota > Metazoa > Chordata > Actinopteri > Trachichthyiformes > Trachichthyidae > Hoplostethus > Hoplostethus mediterraneus. The sequence continues at coordinate 6,451,785 of JAXDDW010000011.1, read as the reverse complement.
GCATCTCTCCATCCCTTACCTCCGATGGTGCTTTCCTGGTATTCATGGAACTGGCCTTTGACAAAGCGCAGCACCAGGCTGGACTTGCCCACTGCCGACTCCCCCAGCAGCACCAGTTTGAATTGACAGATTTTGTTGGCTGCCGCGGGGCCATTAGGCCTGGTTGTTCCTCCACCGCGCCCCGCCATTGACAGAGATGGAGACTGCTCCGGGTGAGAGGGCCTGAGCTGGGCTGTTGGGGTGTAGGCGGACTGTGCAGCCAACTCCAAATGCACAGGCACTAATGGTGAGCGAGGTCAGAGCAAGCAGAGGTGACGTGATCTGATCTGCCATGAAAAATAACACCAAAGGAAATCAGATGGTAAATAGCAAGTTCCCAGAAAAACACTGGGTAACAAAAGCTTGGGCCACACACAAGTCACAGAATTATGGAGCGCTATAGTTATTAATGATATGGGTATTAATGTTGGCAGCCTGCTTTCAAAAGAAGCCAATGGGCTTGGCTCAGAAGGTGGAAATGGGAAAAATAGTTGAGCACAGGCACTGTCATGGATCTTTCAACACTATCTTTCAAGGCTATTATTTTGGCTTTGACTACTGGCTCTTAACAACTTTATGCAATAGCCTCACTCAATCCTGGCGAGTCAACATCACAATGTCACAATGTCAACAAAGTCTGGATTTTTATTGTAATTTGAAAAAAAAAAGAGTTGCAACGCAAGTTGGTTTACTCTGATTTTGAGAGAGATGGAGATGACATTTAAAGTTACAAATTACAAACAAAGACATTTACGGTTATGATGCGACCTGGGTGGAACATGCTTAGTGATCAGTAAGCTACCTAAGGTTAGTAACTGTACTACTACTAACAAGGTGGACTACGGCTAGAAATGATGGTGGTTCGTCGGTCGTGTCGTGAATGGTGGTGTGAGTTGTTCAGATGGCAAAAAGTGATGACAATGTGTTGACAATTGTGTTGAGAGTATACGACAAACGTTACTGTATATGGTCCATCGATCGACCGATATATATGGCTGAGGATAGTGCGTCCCCGCAGTTCCCAAACAAGAAAATATGGCCAGGAAAAACAGATAAACAAAAGGACAAATCGATGAACCCACCGAACTCGCTGAGCATAACCTAACCCCTACACAAAAAGAGAAATAGACAACAGTAACTGTATATCGAGGATAAGTTTAAACGTAATAACGACTAAACGAGTTAACGTAGCTATGATTTTAGCCGCTTTTGCTTCAAAGATTAACTAGAAAGAAAAACAGCATGTTGTCGTTCTTACCAATACCGAAAAAGCAAATCCACTACGCCCTGTAACTTGTATCTTATAACAGCGCTATTCCTCGTTAACAGGTTTTTCCCCACCGAACAGTATCAGGTTTAGCAAATCATATTAGCCCTCACTTCCGCCTTCTGTAACCAAAACACTTCCTGGATTCGCCCGTCACGTGATTAAACGTCACAGCTAGTCAAAAGGCTGACGCTTTAAGAACTTTCGTCTGTTTTCTCCTCTACCACAAGGTGGTGCAATATGATAGAAAAGAGAATATAACAGGCTCTATCAACCACCGACTGTGTGATATCAGCAGTCCCAAGATTCTTTATCAATTATGAACTGAAAGAAGTTTAATTTTTCTCTCTATGATTGGCTATTAACCATTTGAGCTGTGCTAGAGTTGAGTTTATCTTGAGTAGTTCTGGATTTATTTTAATGGTTGCAATTGCAGTTGAAATTGTTTTATCTGATACGCAGGCTAGGAATCATGTGTGATGGAAGGCAGTAGGCTGGTAACACTGTGTGGTTAGTTTAAACAGTTTTTTAATGCTTTTATTTAGGGAGAGCCCTCCAAAGTTTCCAAGTTGAATACAGTGTTTTATAAGCCCCATTTGGAGAGCAACTACTTCAGAGAAGATTCAGAGATAAGGAATTTTCTCTTCTTGTCATTTTGGGGAGCAGGTTGTTCATAGGTTATTAAAGCTTTCCATCTAACCATATCTGTTCCTCTAGGAAGTCCTTACACGCAGTCCATTGTAAAGCGAGAGCTCTGAAACTGTCAGCTGGAAGTCCATAAAGCTGAGCTCATCTCAGGTAACACGTTCATCCTGTGTCTGCATTTCCTTGCTCTCACTGAGACATGGATCAGCCCAGAAAACACAGCAACACCTGCCGAACTCTGTGTACACTGTGTACTTGGCTTCCTGGCCATGGTGATGCCACGGGTCTGCTCATCTTGCCTAAGTGGAAACTTTCTTGTTTATGTTTTCTGTCAGTTACATATTTATTCACTCAGATTTCATGCTGCCATGCTGACCCCAAAGGTTCACTTGATGATTTACTAGAAGACACCCTTTCTCTCCTCACTCTCTCACTTTGGCACTAACTCCTCTAATTCCACTGCCAATTGCTTAACATTGCTCTCTCCCCTCTTTCCAGATTATGTCCTGAAGCTCATTTCTGCCAGAAGGGCCACCACCTGCCTTCCTGACCCCCCCTCCCATCAATTGCTGCTCATCTGCTTCCTTTCCTGACTACCATCATCAACTCCTCCTTGGCATCAGGATACATATCATCTGCAAGTCAACTAGAGTTACTCTCAAGAACCCAACCTGCAACCCATCTAGTACCAAAAACCCTACAGACCGCTACCACGCCCTTCTTTTCTTTCTAAAACTCTTGAGCACGCAGCTGCAGAATAGCATGTTTTACCCCAACCAGCCAGCTGACACTAATGAATCTGCATGCCTTGCTGTCACTCCACACCGACTGTTTCTCTGTCTAACACTATGAACCGCTGTCTGCATTCACTATCACTCTTGCCAAGTCTCACACAACAAGAACCTGTTGTGTGAGACCCACACTGCAGCTGCAACTATCTCCCATGGGTTTCCACTCTATAACATCCACCAAATCATTCGACCAGACTGGACATATTGTTAGAATGACCCCTGCACTCCTTCCTATTGGTTGCTTGTAATGTTGGCAATCTAGGAATTTAATCTTGTTATACTGTTGCCCTCACTGTAAGTTTCTCTGGATCACAATCAGCTGCATAATGTTACATAATGTACAATATAATTGGATCCTGGTCTTAAGCCTTGAGAGAAGGGAGTGAGTATGAACATTTAAAGAGTTTTCTTCCTACACACATTATGTTATTGACCAATGTTTTTGTTCTAGTGTTGAATTTATTACTGGTGAAAATGGAAGCAATATCCAAAGTGCAAGCCTGTGCCTGGAGGGCTTGAGCAAAAGTCTAAACATTTGACTCCTGCAAGTGGGCAAGTATATATATATAGTTCTGCCCATGTACTTTTAATTGTCTGTTTAGTCGGCAACATAAATTCTCTGATAACTGATAACCGCTTGACATGTATTAATTTGGCATCAGATATAGCTGAGCACCGTGAACAAAGGCTGAGCCACCTGGCAGACTTTTAGCACTGTTCCCAGCTGTCACTGGACGCTGTCTCTCTGCCAGCGCGGCTTTCCAAAGCATTTCCATTAACACGACAGTGGCGAGGATAGCCTGTTCAACTTTCAGGCGGTGGAAATTTACCAGGTATGGGTATCTAATAACCACCCACTCTGTCTCGTCAGTAGCCATCTTCGCCTGAACCTTTTGAACCTTGTGGACTGTTAAAAGGTGCAGGGCACAGACACACCGGTGCCACTCTCAACCTACCTCAAGCCATCGCCACCCCAGCCAGCCTATTTTTATCACAGAGGCTAATGTGTAAAAGTGGCAGGAGCTTGGGGGAACCAGCTGGAGAGAACACAATATGTGGAAAAACATGAGATATTACAGGCAGGTCGAGGTGACAGCAAAAGTTATATGACCAATGACGGATGAGTGACACGAAGGGGAAAAAGTGACAGACCATTTAAGCCACAGTTATAGTTGTTAGGTTAGGTTTGGCACCCATCGCCCTTTTCGTATTTCTAGTGAGAAGTAAGAATCAATGTGAAGTCAGTTCCTACACAAAATACATAATACAGACCCTCAGGTTGTCCTTTATTACAAGGATCAAAGTGGAGCAGAGGAGCAGAGCAGGGGAATACCGCTGAATATCAGCTTTTTGGAACGTGTTATTCCTGTGTGTTATGACAGTTTAGCCTGTATTAACGAAAACTGTCTCCCATAGCCAGTGGCAAGAATATTTTATTCACAACTGTGGAAATATGGAAAGGGTAAGGGTTGACATTCCCTGACATAATTGTCTGAGAATAAAGGTGTTTTTTTCTGGTTTGGAAATGATAGTTCTACTGCAGCACTTTTGGATGTAAAAGTGCAGACAAGCATTTCATGAGTTCACTCTCCCATTCATTGTCAACGGAGTAGCACTTTACATGGTACATCACAGATTGTAGTCTTAGCCTCACTGTCCAAAGCCTAAGAATATCATAGGTGAATGTGTACATTGAGTGGTATCACCCTCTTCGTGTGGTCTCATGAAGGCCACAGTGTTTCATACTCAGTGTTCTCACAGCAATCCAGGAATCCTATGTATGTTTCTGCCCCTTTTGGATTGGCACTCTGGACAAAGTACTGCCACAGAAATGGCAGATGATCAGATTATGTCGGCTGTTATAAACGGTGTGTGGGCATGCTTGTCAGTCAGAACAAATGTATTGTAAACAAATGTAAACATGTAAACAAAATGTAAACAAAATCTCAGGGTGGGGCCGAGGCACTGTGTGAAGACACTGCAGAGGTGGTGGAAACCTAAAGGAAGGCTCATGACCAGAAGGAAACCTGCTCAATTCCCTGAATCGACTGGGAAAATGTGGGTGGAGAAAGTGAATGATTAACACTCTCCCCACCTAAACAACTACTATCTATGTGCCCTTGAGCATTGTACTCAACCCCCAACTTCTCCACTGGAGCTGCTCAACAGTCAACAGTAGTGGTCGGACTGGGAATGTGTGCAACTGTTGCCTATCTGGGACTATCTGAAAAGGGGTAAGGGGTAAAATATGCTAAGCCAGCCTATGCTGAGATGGTATTCTGGCACCACTTTGCCCACAACCATGTGCATGTAATGGACAGATAACACTGGGAAAGAAATTCCATCAACACTTGATAAGAACCATTTTTATTAGTAAAGCCGTCATGGTTTGTGAAACAATTCATACAAAAGCATGTGATTTTGCTAAATCTGTTCAATGCCTAAGAAAAAGGAAGAAATTAGGTTAGTTTCATTAAAATGTCTGTTACCTGAATCAGTCAGATAATTACTTTTAATAGAACTAATCTCAGATATTTAGTTTAGTTCAAAGCTTAAAACGTTTTATATTGGGATTTTTTGAATTGGAGGGGAAATGAGTTGGAAATTTACTTACAGAACCCGGGAAACTGAAAAAGGGGGCGCACATGTTTCAGCTCTATTATTTAAAGAGGATAGTCATGTTGAGATTGACATCTTTTTGAAGTGAGCCCTGGCCAAGAAGGCAACATACAAAGAGTTTCACATAAAACAATACATAATAGTCATAAATAGCAGCAAAAAGAAATGCACATAAATTAAAATGAGGAAGGCCCTCATAAACATAAATCATGATTTCATGGTAAGTAATTGTTTTAAATGATCTGTTCCAATGACAAAGTCAAACCTCAGCTCTTTTTGCAAGAGATTGAGTTGTCTGGCTGGCCAACTAAGGCCGTGGTTACACCTGTCGTTTCATGCGATCTCGGTAATTGGAATCTGCTAATCGGAACACACAAGTGGTGCGTCTACACTTGACAGTTAAATGCGAGCTCTTTGGCCAGATATGTGTTTGGATTTCCGGTTCCCGCGCAGTATTTAAATAACCATAACAACAATCCCTGAAAATGGTGCTGGGTGTGCGGGAGATTATGCTCCTTTACTTTATGTTAAGAAATGTGTGTAGTCGCGGTAGGGCCCGTACAAGGCGTTTGCTATTGAGGAGACAACAGCAGCGGCGCGAAACTGAAACAGTCGAGACTGGACAGTTTCATCAGCCCACAAAGCAAGTAAATATTTTGTTTCGGTATTCATCCAGGCCCTGCTATCGTTCTCGTCATCCATGGCTTTTCCTCCCGGTAAATAACAAAATTTGCGGCAGAACTGGAGGGAAATGGGTGTGATTTGATGACATGTCCCCGCTGTATGCATTTTGAGGTGCCTGATTGCGTCTAGACTATTCAGAGTTCCGAACACAAAGCGAGCACGAAGCAACCTCTGTGCGTCTACTCCTGTCACTTCATGCAGCCTGGCGTGATCGGATGACTAAGATCGCATTGAAAAGACAGGTGTAACCACGGCCTAAAGTAGTTCCAGCTGCATCTGACCAGCTTCAATGGTGTTGCTGGCTAAATGGACTGCTCCATGTTGCTCCTGCATCAGGGGGAGGAGCAGTGGTTTTCTAGACTGATTTTGTAATTACCTTTGTTTGAACACTTTTTAGATATTATTTGCTTATTTATTCATTAATTAATATTAGGCAGCGCTGTATGGACATGGGTTTTGGCTGGTATAGTTTGTTTAAATGGTTATGTCTTTGTCTATCCCCCCTGTGTGTCTGAATGGCCTGATCAGCCACTATATATGTTTCCCCCCATGTCTCAGTTGGCAGGTCGTGTCAGTGCTGTTATGTTGACTGCGGTTATGGGTCCAGCACTATTATTGGAAGTATTTTGGTTATTTTTTGCTTTTTGTAAATAATTAAAAAAAAGATTTCATAAAATTATCTTCTCAAATATTGAAAGTGGAGAGTGGTTTTAATTTTTTCTTCCTCTTCTGCCTTTATCTGTTTGCTTTACAAGTAACTGAAGGTTGATAAACGAATATGCACATGTACTCTGTTCACGGCTAAAGTGACCTTTAAAGTTCACAACCGTTTTGTCAAAAGACATTCTGGGAAATGTATGAAAGGCAGGTTGAGTATTTGAGGGTGAAACTTTCCTTTAATTTCATGCCCAGCTGACTCTTGATGATTAGAGTAAAAACCACTACTTTTGCAGACTTTTGTACTTGTACTTTTGCCATTTTCATTGTGGTAGAAATTGTCAACTGCCCTCTCAGCCCTTTTTATCGTTGTGACAAGTCGGCTCACAAAAAGACCATGTCAAATGGCCTCCTCTGAAAAGACAAACACTCCTCAACTTGAGATAGCGCTCCACTCTGCCTGAAAAGACACGCAGCGGCTTTCCAAAGTGTCTACTTTCTGTCTGCCTTGCGTTCACTTCCTTTTGACTTCCAGTGATACCATCTGATATCAGACACACATCATTCCATACAAAAAGACAGGGAAAATGTCAATGTCTTTATTATGAGAAAGTGCTATTGTGCACATGATTCATTTCATTCACCGGTTGCAGAGATCTGTCCTGCAGCAGTGGGCACGTGATATCCCTGGTTGATTCATGATTGCACAATCGTATGCTGACATGCAACGTCGGAAGGAGGTGCCAGCTACAGAAAATTGAAAAAAGACAGAATGGATAATTGGATAATTGATTTGACAAGTTTACCCTTAAAGAAAAGGTTCAGAATTTTTAGGAGCATATCATATTAGTCATTAACCAAGCCCTCCTCCTAAAACATACAAAAAAAATCTTCACACAAGTATTTCTGATGTTGAGAAACCGGTAGAACAAACAGCCAATTTTACACATTTTAAACTTTCAAATATATAACTATCAAATATTTTTCCTCTACAGGCCCTGTGATATGTGAAAGCAATTTTTCATTTTTCCACTAGAATGGAGGCATGGTTTATGATTTAGAGAAGCCTAACTAGCTCGTAATGGTCAAAACCATTTCATTCCAAAATGCTACGTATCTATTTTGGGAATCAGTCAATATTTCCAAAACACTGTAACCTAAAAACTATTTAAGTAAAGTTCTTAATATCTTAATAGTAAGCCATTATGTGCTTTACATTCATACAAAATATTCTATACAGTAACTATAACAATGACTTTCTGATTTTGATATTGGTGGTGGTTGTTCATCATGATCATTGACTTATTAATTCAGCAATACACCACAGGATAGGCCTATACTGTACTTACAGCCGGCGATAATGACGACACTGGCGCAGACATCATTTGACGCACGACAGGTCTGCTCACTGCTGTAACACCCAGGGCCACTGCAGTAGCACTTCAAGCCTTCGCCTGGAAAGCAAACAATGTCCCTGATATATTTTGTAGTTCAACCACACTCACCAAGCTAACTCATAACTAAAAAATTCCACACTATTGTGCAGGCCCATTTACAAACATTAATCAAGTGCAGAATCCTATGCTAGGGTTTCAGGAGCACTCGCTCCTAAAACACATGGCTCTCTAATTGAGTGTTCAAAATAAGGGCTGGTTTAAAGGATGTCAGTGAATGCAGCTCTCATAGACTATGGCATTGTAGTGTACACTGGTAGCTCACCATGGCTGACAGCCAGACATAACAGAAGAGCAAGAATCACAATCTTCATGTTTTCACAATGCAATGTCACTGCACACCAAACTCTATGAAAAAATGGAAAGGTAGAACCTAACAGTTAAAAGATCAGACTTGAGAGCACACAGAGTCATACACTGTAAATTGAAAAACTTAAAGGTAGCCCACCACAAAGGACCATCTTACCTGAGTCCCAAAGATGTACTGCTATGTGGCTATCAACTCTCTTTTTATATATATTCGTGTTACGCAACTGTTCGATATGACTGTTGCATAAACAGTATATCATTAACTCTGAAAGTATCAGCTGGTTTTCCGTAATTCATGGCTTATCAAGAACAGACAGTGATGCCAGGAACACTACAGTGAATACACTGCAGAAACACAGGTGAAACATTAAAGTCAACTGATATGGAATTAGACAGTAACATCATAAACAAACATATTAAGCATAATATTGCCACTACTACTACTATACTGCCCCCAAGCCTCTACAATGAAAGAATAGAGAGTTTTAACAGTTTTGCACTTCACAGCTACAACAGTTTTTGTTTTCTCGGGTTTTGAAACTTGTGAAAGTCCTATGACGTGAAACTTGGAAAAGCCCACAGTACAGAAAAAGCACATCAGTATAGTGAGAATATGAGAATGCAGAGAGCAACCTGGCAACCACTAGCATATTACTCTATAAGCTTGATGAATGGGCAGCAAAACTTCAAATGCTTGCCCTAAGAAGTATTTCCTATGATATACAGTGTCAGTATCCCAACATTATGAAATAACTGCATCCCAACCTAAAAGACACATTATGTGAGGCATAGTCACATGTAAAAATAATCCAAATTGTCTCTTGTTTTTCTGAAGCTTGAAATGAAATACATGTGCTGAGATACCACAGTTTGTTGAGCGTGTTTTCACAGTTCTATAAACCCATGGTGGCATTGGAGTGGGCCCACGTTTCCTATTGATAAGAGAAGTGCTGCAGGACTACAAAACTACATGGCGGCCTAAGTGCTCTTTCAAATGTCATGTATTCTGACTTCTATTTTTCAAAAAAGCAATATGCACATCCTCCTTGCTAAAATTGTAGACTTTTAAAAGCAGGCCCACACACACAGCATTACTGCTCCACAACAGATCAGACAATCAGACAAACAACGATACAACCTGGAAATGTCTTTGCCAGATATTAAACCTTTCTGAAAAAATATGTATTCCCCAAGATGTGACACCTTACAAAGACCTATTCAAGTCAAATCATTGTTTCTAGATACATTTTTGGTGGATCAGTAAAACGGTATGCCTGTTTTTGAATATCTGCAGTATCTGTTATTTGGATTTTTAGTGCTGTTCTTCAACAACACGTCATTATTGGGGTTCCTAGTTCTGGTGACTTTGATGACTCTGGCGACAGTTCTGGTGGGGAACCTTTCAGACTGGAGTGAAGATGAGCAAGTATATAGTATTTGACATGTGTTCCACATGAAATGAGTGAGAAACTGTTGTGCGACACCCAGTACACAGGACACAGAGACACGGTGAGAAATCTCAGCATACTTTATTTTTCAGTCAAGGAGAAATCATGTCAAAAAGAATAAAGGTACTGAATACTTTTAATGTCATGTGAATATAAAGATTTAATGATTGTTTTTCTCAGGAGGCGTTCATATTTTGCAAATTAGTAACAGGATGAAATATTTAAAGGTGGGAGCCACTTTATATATATATTAATATATACGGTACTGTGCAAAAGTGTTTGGTCTTTCATTATTTTTTAAATTATGTTTTGAATGTATTTTTTCTGCATTAGTGTTTTATATTACTCTTTATTTAATTATTTTTGAAAGCATCTTGGCTTTACATATTTATTTTACATGTGTCTAAGACATTTGCACAGTACTGTATATTTAATTAATCACTAGCTATATTATGGTATTGTTTTGATAATATATGCTTTTTTTAAGCTTTATGTAGCTTTGTTTAAACAAAAGTGTTTTTTGTGAAGCACAATTAAACCTAATTAACATCATCATGTAATGCCTTTAAGGACTCCTGAAGAAAATCTTCAAAAGGAGAACATAAGAAGGAGATGCTCAATTACATTATGTCTATATTGTGTTTCTTTGACATTCATAATTCATAAACTGTATAAACTCACAAACCAAAATAAAAATGCCAAACTGGGAAAAACATTCCATGTAAAACAAGAAACAATCTATGCTGTGTGGTGCACATAAAACATTCCCTATATGCAAGCTGAAGTATATGTAATTTGCTTTGCTACATATTACGCCAAAAATCTAACCCTTCAGTCCAGCCGGCCTCAAACTGCCATGCAAATATAATATTTGTCTACACAGTCTATAGGTTGTCATATAGACTGCTTACACATTGATGTCGATACCTTTTCCTTAGGAAAAAGAATGAATAACTTTACCATGCAAGGAGGTAACAGGTATTATCAACTGCAAACTCCTCTGAGATGTTGGAAAAGTAAATACTGGAACCCACTGTTGTGGGGCTTAAGGGTTGATTTTGTGTGATCTCAGAGCTTAACAACTTAAATACAGGTGGATATTTTAATGTCCCAAAAGGTTGTGCATAATAACATGTCATGGTGGAGTCATGGACATGTGAGTTATCTATGGATGAAGAAAGTTATTGGTGATACAGACTAGACTGTACATCACTAGTTCCAGTAATGCCTCTGATTTTTGATTAATATTAAAATAAATAAATAAATAAATAGATAGATAGACAGATAAATAAATAAATAAATACATTTTGCAAAACATTGTGGCAAATGTTCATACTGTGTAGTATATACATTATGACATTTCAAAGATTCACATGATGGTTCAGCAGACAGAGCAAAACAATTAATCTATTCCTAATTTTGTCTCAAATGTTTCATAACAGAAGTCAATTCAGCCAACTATAATATTTTTTTATAAAATTACCTGCACTGTATTCATGGCTTTGTATTGATTATCCCTTTAAAGAAGCTTACACTATTCTGCCAAGTTGTGGTGGTGGTGGTGTGCCATTTGGTTTTATTATCCAACTCTACTCAACTGTGTTATACTTTTCAGTTGAGAGGATAAAATAAAATGTTCCTCCCAAAAGTTCCTCTAACTTATATCTAATCGTATATCTGAATTTTGTAAATTCAACACTTGTTAAAATGCTTCTTAGCAAAAAATAAAGACCTCTTGGCATTTCAAAGACCATTCAACAAAGCCAAGATAATGCACAAATGACATGCTTTTGCATAGAAAAGGTGTAAATTGCATGGAGACAATTATATAAAGCCCAAGAACACGGCACACATTGACAATCTCCAGCAGAGTCACTTCAAACACTGTGAGAAGTTACATGTCAATAACTTGAGTTCCTTGTCCAGTGCTGCTTTTTTTCTAGTACACTGCCACTGTATCTGTTGCAGTGAAGGTGTCTGCCATGAGAACACGGTTCACTCTAGTCTGTGAGGTCCAGACACCACGACTGCTCTGTGCTCTGAGTCTGGACGCCGATGCTGGACCTCCGGGATGACATGCTCTCGCTGTCCCTGCTCTCCATGGAGCCCTCGTTCCCCAGTAGGCACTCCAGGCTGGTGTGTTCCATGGCAGATGGATCACCCAGTGGTAAATGGGAATCAAGAGCATCTGGTCTTGGAGGTCCTGAGTCCTGGGAGCAGACAGATGGCTGCCTGGGGAAGGTCGGTGGAGAGGCAGGAATAGGGTGGATGGAGAGGTGTGGCTCCTCGACTAGAAGGCTGGAGGTGTCTTGTATCAGATGATGACCTTTTGGGTCAGATGCCAGAACACGAATGTCCCCTTGTGTGGCTTGTGAAGGGTGGAGGTGGGAGTCAGAGGGCAGATAGAGATGGGGGACAGAACTGAGTGATGAGCTCAACAGACTGTGGGTGGATGTAGGCGCACTAGACAAAAGGCAAGAATATTCATCACTGCCACTGGGAGGCTGCAGGCACAAAGTGGGCTGGGACTGGCTGATTGTTGTCAGGCTGGCACTGAGAGGCCTACCGTCAGAGTCTTCGTGTAAAGCATGAGATGCCAGGCCGGGACTTCCACCCTGGAAGGCTGGGGTGATGCTAAGGAGGGAAGAGCCAGTCCAAGCATGTGGGGTGGTGCTCCCAGAGCCATGGCTTAGGCCTGGCCTGGCTGAGTCTGTAGGGTGCGACGGGTAAAAGTTAGGAAGTCCTGGACTAGAGGATTGGGGCTGGTAGTGGCTCTCTGTCTGGGTTCCAGCAGACCCACTGTAGTTCCACTGGCCAACATGTGGGCTACTATGGTGGCTGTGGCCTTCTAGGTTCCCAGTATCATGATGGAGGTGCAAGCTGGAAGCCAGGTTGAATGCCATGCCAGTGTTGGGGGCTGAAGGAGGGTTGGAGACCATGTGGACACTGTAAGGGTAGGAGGAGAGGGAGGCAGTGTAGTGTTGCACAGCCACGTGGGCCTGGAGGAGATGCATCATGTGGTGGAGGTCCTTGGTAAGTTTGGATACTTCCTGATTCAATGTGCCCATCTGTGAAGAGAGTGCATATATACAGTTTGGTGGTGATATAAAAAGACTTGGAGCAGATCCTATCCTACCTGTACCAGTAATGGAAAAGTTACCTAGCACAGTTGAAAAATACAGTTGAAAAATAAAACTTCTACCTAATTAAGTCCCCTGAATCAGCTTCTCTCTTTAAGACTTTATCTCGGACTCCTGTCCACATATCATTTTCTGATGACCTCCCAAAATAGTACCAAACAATTCATAATCCTCTCTGTGACTCTGTGAAGTGGCTTCTTACGCAGCCCTGTAATCCAGAGGGAGACAGGGGGGGGGGGAGGCTGACGCAAATAAGGAAGAAAGTAGACAAAAACATGGGAACATGGGAGCACAACTAAAGCTAGGTTGTCATCACAATGTTTTTTCTTCAGATTGTCGAGTCAGCGCTACAGACTTTCCGCTGCATTGCAGAAGCGCCCTGCTGATTAATTAATATCTACTTCAGACAGCACCTACCTAGGCCCATCTGGAGCCTCGCGCGGCACCTGCCTCCCCTCTATTTACATTCACATTAGAAATGCAGGGATGGACTGTGATAAAGGGCAGAAATCATGGGGCTTCTACATGATCTCACCATACATTCGTACTAACCTTAACCCTATACATTTACAACCATGTTTGTTGAAGCCAGGAAAAAAATTGATGAGCTCATGATTGTTTCGTTGCCAGTATGCCAGTGATCTGTCTTGTGGAGACTGAAGCAGGAACTCAGATTTGAATGTGGAAATGGTATGTACTATATTGCATTTTTGCATCACAAATACATTAATGCTTGGATAATTGCTGTCATGAATTGTCATGAAACATTAAGTAAATATGAATGTGGAAAGTGGTCAGTGAAGAAACTTTCAGTCTCGGACAGCAGGAATTAGGGATAAGAATTTAGTTGTGGTAGGGTTTCATCCTGGGCCAACAAGGGAACCCATTGGGACAGGGATGTTGCATTAGCTTTTCTCAACAACTGTGATTTGGGTTTTAATGAGCTAAACTTTACCTTTTGGTTGAGTTGACTGATGCTCTGCCTGACCTCCTCTGTCTCCAACAACAGAGCGGCATTGGCCTGTGAGGGGTCTGGAAAGAGGAGAAAACTTTAAGTAACTGGACTTAGTAGCATACAATTTGTATGGACACTACACAAGGTTTATATCAATTATAATTTAATAATAATTTAATAATAATTTAATAATAATTTAAGTGTGATTCCAAAGGACACTGAGTTCACTGCCATCTATGTTTGTATGTATGTATGTATGTATGTATGTATGTATGTATGTATGTATGTATGTATGTATGTATGTTTTAATATTTGTTGCCAAAGCATGCCTTTTACCAATTAAATCAATGGGATTTCAACTGAACTGAATTGAATACTCATCCCAAAATGATAGTGCTCATCAGTAAAAGGTCAAGTTAGATATCAGGAAGGACTGTGCAGGACTGTGGCAGCCACTGTTTGAACCCCTTGGTTCACCTCCAGCCATCTGGCACCCAGGTGACCCTCCCGCTGACAGTCAAAGCGCAGCTGGAGGCTGATTGGTGTACCTTGGATGCTGCTACCCGCGCTGGCTTTAGGCCCACTCTGCTCCATGTTGAAATGGAACGTGTGTCCATTATCTTCGATGCCGTCGACAACCCTGGCAGGGGGAGGGGGGGGGGGCAGGAGTTAATGTAACAGTAGAGCTTTTTCAATTATCGTGGAGCGGCCAGACGACCCAAGGAGCTGCCATGAGAGCTGCTGCTGGCAGACGCCCATCTGGGGTTAACATGAGGAGAAGAGCCTGGTACCTGTCTGTATGGGTGGACACCTGAGCCCTCTGAACCACCTCTCACCCATATGCAGGACTTACTGGGTGGCCTAAGGATGCATTATGAATATAGATGGTTGGGGCAGGTGGAGAAGGTGTTCTGTTAATGAAATGGAGTGACATCTTTTGAGATATGCGATGCAAATGCCATCCATTTACATCAGCAACACTGGGCAGGTTATCTGTAGCATGAAGTTATGAAGCTACCATACTGAGGAGCACAAAACAGCCATTAAAATTGCTTTAAAACAGTTACTTTGCCTGTTTTTTTTTGGTTGAGATATGAAAATAATGAAACTTTTGCAATACCTAGGACTAAGGTCCGGGGGTCCAAAGCAGGTGACGGTTGGGATGAACAACTTAGAGGGTTTCTGCTCCACCTCGGACTCTTCCTGGGCTGGGGCTGCCGTAGGGGCGCTGTGCTCTCTTTTTGATGGTGACTGAGGCGACGGGCTCTGTCCTGCCCTCTGCCCTCTGAGGTTGGGCGAGCGGCAGCGGCGCAGGGCGTTGAACTGGCGCAACTCGTCCCCCAGAAGGTTCCCCAGGGAGGTACGGCGAACGGGGCTGCTGAAGCTGGGCAGGAGGAGGTTACGACGGGAGCGCGTAGCTGGAGAGAGGTGGAAGAACTCGTCAGGCTCGTCGCCTTTGGTCTCCACGATAGAGGGGAGCTTGTGTTCAGTAGAGACCCGTGTGTTCTGGAAAACAGGAAATACAGTATATGCAACATTAATAACCTTACAGCCTTTAGGGTGAAGCTACTATCTTTAAACAGACTCAAAAATTGTCGTGTCCATGTATAATGTAGTAGTTGTATGAAAACTGATTGTAACATGAAAATTAACATTTTAATGCAACATCTGGAATCATATATAATTATTTATTAAATGTTATTTTCAGTGACAGACAAAGTATACAGAGCACTGTATAGAGTATTTTAATAATGGAAAAAGTGAGAGGTGATAAGCTCTGGCTGGCTACATACTGTATGCATGCATGTAGGCATGAAAAGTAGCTCATAAGGTTTCCCATTAAGATAGCTATTGACCCAGTTAGCAAGCTAACCCCAGGGACTGAACTGCTCTCTCTGTTCCAAATGAGTTTCAACCTGTAGGGGAAGTCCTGGCACAAACCCTCCCAGAGTGCACACTAGCAACATGTCCCAGAAAAACAGGGGGTTTTACCTTGAAAAACCAGACATAACGCCTGCTAAACACCACGAATTGCAATGCCTGGCACGAATGCAGTACACAAACATGCAACGTTCCTGCCTATATTACATCTGCAACCAGGCCCTGTGATTGTAATATAAATGTCAGGTAAGTTGAATGAAATCGTTGTGAAATATGGAATAACGATCAGGCAGTGAGGCACCTCTGAGAGAGAAAGAAAGAAAATACTGCATAGAAAGAAAAGAAAGGGAAAAAGAAAGAAAGAAAAGAGTTGCATAGAACTCACATGTGGAAGCCTGGGTGACCTTGAAAACCTGGTCAGGCCCTGTGGTGACAAAAAAAAAGCATGAGGGATTACACAAAATACAGCTGCAAGCATATTAAAGGATGAAACATGCTCATGCATTCGTTTTTATTTCTTCTTTGTTAAATTCTGTCAAAATGACAACCAGACAGATTAAAATGAATGCAAGCAAAGACATCTCGAGGCAATGTATTAAGCTAGGTGATGTCCAAGGTATACCGTCTTTTCTTTCATATTACAAGACCCTTTGTTGATCCTGTGGTTTTGTTCTGCTGGAATTGGTTTCCCTTAAGCCCTTAAACCTGGCTAGTGAAGCAACCGTTGCCATGCAAGCTGAATCCCATAATTGAATCCTTTTACTACACTTGATAGCAGCAGGATTCCAGAGAGAATTTGTCTTTCCACTGATATGTGGACAAATTGCTATCAGTTTGTGGTAATTACCAGCTGGATGGCACATGAAGCTGTCATAGTGTGAAGCTGTCCCTCATGTGTGAAAAATGTGTTTTGCCTCTGACAACACGGCTAAATGTATGTGACACCGCAAGCCACCGTTTCCGATTCTGTCACACAGTGCCAGGCGTAGTGTCACTAATCCTCTTTAACACAGGAAGCCAGTTCATTGAGGACATGCGCTGAATGAAATCCTTCGCTGATCCATAACATTGACTTTCAAAATCAGCACCAAAAAAAAAAGAAAATACATTTGAAAAACTCAACTCTCACAATCAGTTGGCTTTCATTTCTCTTGATTCTACACTAAAAGTTATATTATTGGGACAATTTAGCTTTAACTATGATTCTTTGCCCCTGAGCTGAGAATTTTCACACAGCACACACAATCCTCTTCTCTGTTCAGAAACAACTATTTGTCACTGCCACGAAGGCTAAGGGGATACGTTTATTACTCTATTCAAGGCAGGGAGAATTTCTCCTCATAAGAAGAATTATCCCTGGAGCAAGAGGGGATGATTAACCAGCCAGCAGTGAATATTGGTGCCAAATGACATTAATTGAAAATCAATTAATGGGCCGCTAATGCTTCAAGTGCCCCACATAGAAAAATGGGTTCAGATTTAATTGAGTGACTTCATACTGTCACTCATAAGTGTGTTGCATTTGTAGTGAGAAAAGGGAGACAGATTTGAGGTTTTCTGGGGCTGCTTCCCAGATTGTTTGTAGTCTTTCTCATGGGGCAACTGGCCAATGGACTACTACTACACCAGACCGCTCAAATGAGGAATTATATATATCTTTATGTTTTACACGGCCCCCTTGCACTGTATGTGAGGTCATGTTGTCTTTGTACCATGTGTGATAACATGCACTGTGAAATTCAGCGAGTTGTATGTCGATGCAACACATCCACCAAGACAAGTACCTGCAAATTCTGATTCTGATTCTCTCATTGAAAGTAACAATTTCTTCCCATGGACGGTAAATAAATATAGTTTCCTCCCATGACAAGGTAAACTGGACAAGATCAACCGTTCACTCCTGGGTTGGCAGACTCTCAGACCAGTTTCCACCAAAATGCTAGAGATGTTCTGGGGGCCATAGACAAACTTATTTTAAAAATCCCTTTCTAATCCAGGCCGAGGGAGCTGCACCCCCACACCTCCAGGCCTACACACCAGGCTCTGCACTCCACTACTCCTGGCCGCCTAGCTATCGCTTCCCTGTGGTGACTTGGCCATCACTCCACCCAGCCTCCACTCTTGTGCCTCCTGGCTCCCCAGTGGTAGAATGACCTTCCTCCTCCAGTCAGGATAGCTGAGTCAGTACTTATGTCCCGTGGCGACTTACTTCATGTCCCACTCCACCCCCTTATGTCACATACAGTAACCCCGTTTTCATATCTTCCCCTGCATGCTCGCTCTAATACTGCTCTAATGTGCTCTTGTCAGAAGGTAAAGGTGAAATAAATGAGGGGGTCAATAGGGTTATTGATTAATGCCGACGGCTCAACGATTACTTCGCCATGTGCTGGAGATTTCACTTTCCAGCACTTTTTTTTTAGAATGAAATCTCACCAACCACTGGTATTTCAAGACACCTCTTCACTTCCCACGTATTCCTTTTCGCCTTGCATTTTCAACGATGGAGCACGGTGCTACGAGTAAGCGCCTTGCATAGCAGGGGGACTTGCGTAGGAGGATAAGAGAGAAAAAAAGCTAAAAAAAAAAAAAAAAGAAGATCTAATATCAAGCTAAGTTTACTTTGGAGGTGGAGAGAGCAATAGCGGTCGTGCTAGTTGGGTGCATTGCGTTGTGGACTATTGAGGCTGCTGTCAATTTCCTGTCACACAAAACCATATCATGAAGGTCAAGAACTCATAGTATGTCAACGTTTATTTCTGTTTGCATTGCATTGTGTGTAAAATAGCTGATGACAGTTATGTCCCCTACAAAAATCCATTGAAAAGAATTGAATTAAAACCACGGCAATAAAAGTCAGAGTTAAATTCAATTCAATTCAAACCATTTTCCATCTGGACAGTACAGTTCATTATTGATCAGAATATAGTCTGTGTACAAGTGTAAAGGACTGGGAGCAGTGATACCAACAGACTACCCCACCACCCTCCCACCTCCAGCCCTGTGGATGTGGACGAGACCAGTGTGTTTGTGTGTGTGGAGGTAATGGGGCCTGGCAGCTTGTCTGGGAAGTTGAGCACTCCTTCATCCTGTCAGGGGTGGCAGCGACGCCCCTGGCCCTGTGCTTGAGCATAAACTCTGAGCAGATGGTGCGAGAGAACTAGAGCGCTGTGCTCGTGATCGGCCACACCCCAAAAACCTGCCGGTGCAACTTGTAACTCATATCAGAGTCACAGACTGTGACTTAATCATGTATCCATGTGGTACTCACTGAGGCATCCTTGCAACAAAAATACATTCTTTGTACACAAAGGTCTTAAGATGGCTAATAACTTTATTAACTTTAAGAACTTAAAGCAACTTTTTTGGAATGAAACTCCTTAAATCTTCTAACGTCTGGTAATGAACAAATGTTTTATCCTTCATGTTCCAAACTAAGATGAATTGAGATGAGACAGAAAGAAAGAAACGTTGTAACGATAAGAGGACTGCGGAAAACAACAGCAATGTCTGGGAAGAAAAGTCCAATATGCTTGGGATTGATTAAGAGGCGCTGATTTCCCCATTGTATTTCTCTATGTCTGTCAGTTAATTTCATTTATCTCGTTATCAAACCATGAGGGCTTATAACCTCATAAGGCTGAGGGGGAATCCTTGAGGAGCTTTGTCAATCTTGTCAGTTACACATCAAAGACGCTGTGGCAATGATTTGTTTTGATGGCGCAACAGTGCAACAAATTGGCATACAAGACACGGGCATGTGGATATTGTTGCACTGATACTTTTATATATCAGCGCTTTTATTATTACATTTTTTGGGGGCAGGTTCAAAAAGGCACTTCTAAACAGGTCACAAAACAATGCATGAAAACGTGGCTACATGGACAAGACACGCTTATTTCCTATTCGCCACAGACTGAGGTTTGTCTTCCTTTGTGTAATCCTGATTTAAACAACTGTTCGGGGTAAAAGACCATGCTGAGAAGAGTTCAGTGTGTGGGTGTAATGTCATCCCGCTGTGCTCTGGGGTGGG
This sequence comes from Hoplostethus mediterraneus, assembly GCA_034670385.1. NCBI lineage: Eukaryota > Metazoa > Chordata > Actinopteri > Trachichthyiformes > Trachichthyidae > Hoplostethus > Hoplostethus mediterraneus. Next base: position 6,431,863 of record JAXDDW010000011.1, on the reverse strand, counting down.
TATGGGGAACTGATACGCCTGCCTGACAGCGGCGCTGACGCATGGTATTTGACGTGACAACGAAGCCACTGCCAGCGCTTTGGTCGCTTTGGTAGAAACAAGTGTCAAGGGTAGTGACGAAGACACTCTGGGGGATAACACTGCGAGGTCTGGTATGTTGTTTCTATTCCATTGTCAAAGACAATGAGGTCTCTTGTTGCCAAGTCTGCTGAGCTGAAATGTACAATGTAGTGAACAGTTGTAAACAATGGTACTGCAAGGATCACTTGTTACATGTTCAAACTGGCGTGTGAAGGAGTATAGAAAACCAGATTTCTTAAGGCAGCTAAGGGGGGATCTCCCATGAAAATACTGACGGCCTCAGTAAAGGCGACTGCACTGCTTTCACCTCAGTTTAGTCTCCGTTCTGCACGTTGTAAGTGACACTTTATTCTGTGCTGGATTATTAAGGTATATGTGTGTCGGTATGTGTGTACTTGTGTTACTATGCTTGTAATGACTGGTTATAGACATAACTATTGAGGAGTTTTTAGGGATGTGAAGACATTTGGCTGATATTATGAAAAGGGAGTATTTTTATACTGTCAGTTCAGGGTAAGAGCTTGGTCAAGGCTTGGGGTTAGAATTAGGGCTAGGTTAGGTTTTGGACACGGGTTAAGGATAAGCATGTATCGGATTGAGGTGTAAACTAAGTTTAGGGGTTAGGGAGTAAGTGCAGTCAAAATATAGCTGTAACGAGTATACAGGCGCTATAGCAAAAAGCAGCTCCAATTACGTGGGTGAACGCGTCTGTGCGTGTTCTTGGGTGGCCACGTTTCGTACCTCATCCTGGCTGCCCTCGCGCAGGTTGTAGGTGAGGTTGTGGTGGATGTCGAGGGTGAAGACGCTGGCGTACTCGGGGTAGAGTTCAAGCACCTCTCTCAGGCCGCGCACGCTGATATACTGCAGATCGCAGTAGGTCAGGGCCTTCACGTCAGCGTTGGTCTTGATCACCTGGTCTGTGCCGGGCAGGTCCGTCCCAATCAGGTCCCCCTTCCCTAGAGTCAAAAAAATATTTGTATTTCTTGTTACTGTTTGTATTTTTTATTTGTATAGGAGAAAGTAGTGGGACACTTTGGTTATACTGTTTTTGTTTTATACTGTTTAAAAGCAATTTCTCAAAAGAGGATGCATCCTATTCCTGTCAACTGTCACATTATTAGGGCGAAGGTGATGGAAGGGAAAGGTAGGCTTGTGTTTCTGGTTGTATGTTTTCTCATTTTACATCATTTTCCAACCATGCTTTTGATAGCTTTGATTTATTGACTGCATCCATCTAATTTTAGCACCCCGGTCGTAGCTACCGGGGCACTTCATACTACCCTTACCACCAGCCACAAACCTTACCTGCTCCCCAACAACAGTGAAAGGAATACAACTCTGTACAATTACCTGCAACATTTTGACCCCAATACCAACCTAGTATGGCCAGCACCATGCTGTCTTTGAGCACCTCTAGAGAACCGGAGCAGACAAAGTAGTTGGCGTGCAGCGCGTCCCCCTGGCGGATCAGGTACTCCCCGGGGGCGCAGAAGGACGTTTTGATGTGTAGGGAGAGCGAGCGCAGGCAGCCGCGACTGGCCCCGTCGAAGACAGGCAGCTGCAGGATGTCCTTATTCAGATGCATGGCGATGTCCGCGCGCAGCTCGTCGGGGAAGTCGTGGAGGAGCTGGGGATGTACGGCAGCGGGGAGGAGGTGGGACATTAGCGGTAGCCACTGGTTACCCTCTCTTGAATTCCAACAGTATGTCAATAAACGGTGTACTGGCTGCCACGTGTTGCGAAAGATTGTAAGCAATTACAGTTATACAGCGTATTGTATGCATTGTGAAACTAATCATGTGGCTCAAATACCATGACCCTACTTTGGAGGTTTTTTTTAGGGCAGGAGCACTTTATACAATGGTGTTACATAACAGGACCCCTACCTCGTTGGCATCTATACCGTTGTTGACCGACCAGGTGGTCTGGAAGTACTCCAGCATGCGTTGTTTGAGCTGCTGGGGAAGCCGGTGGACACGGATGAAGTCCTTCAGGTCCTTCATGCGCGTGTGGTAGAGAGAGCGGCGCGAGTACATGCGCTGGATGATGGCCGTCACGTTACCGAAGACCACGGCGTGCATCAGCGCTGTGTGGGAGGAGGTGGAAAGACTATAAATCTCAATAGAACCAATTATCATCCACAGCTTGTTACAGATCATCTGCTCTTCCATCCACATAAGATCACGGCAATGCACAGTCTCAATCATAACACTGTTCTAAGGAGCAATTTGAGTAAGATGGAAAAAATAAGCACACAACAAATAATGATCTTCTCAGGTGTTGCACCAATAATCGCTGCCACCTCAGCTTGAATAATCCGTTTATCGATATATCAAGGCGGCAGCAAGCTGTGTGTTAGAGGCCAGCCAAACCATCCAGCCCACTTCCTGCTTGAATTTCCTGCTCTGGCGTGCCAACCGGAGGCACCATTGTGCCAGGATGCCAGAGGGAGAGGGTACCCCGGCGTCAGACGTACCGCCAATGAGCATAGTGCAGATGGAGAAGATCTTCTCGGCGTCGGTGTTGGCGCAGACGTTGCCAAAGCCCACACTGGTCAGGCTGCTGAGGGTGAAGTAGAGAGCAGCGATGTAGGAGCTGCGCACCGACGGGCCGCCCACCGTGCTGTTGGCGTAGGGCGTCTCCAGGCGTTTGCCCAGCTCGTGGAGCCATCCTTGAAGGAAGGAGTTAAAGCGTGAGAGGTTTAAAGGGTTAAGGATCAAGTTTTCTGTCTGTCTGTCTGTCTGTGTTTATGTCTATCTGTCTGTCTTTATGTCTGTCTGTCTGTCTGCCTGCCGCCACTTTAGAGTTAGAGGGCACTGGTAGGCGGGTACTGTATCACCTGGCCAGAGAAGGAGAGAGTGTGTGTGAGATAATGTGTGTGTGTGTGTGTGTGTGTGTGTGTGTGTGTGTGTGTGTGTGTGTGTGTGTGTGTGTGTGTGGCAGAGAGAGAGAGAGAGAGAGAGAGAGAGAGAGACAGAGAGAGTGTCAGAGTCAGGAGGCTGGCATGTCCGTGTGGGACAGGACAGGATTAGATCGGCTCCTCCAGGGATAAATAAGGCCAAGTGTTAATTAGTAGGTATGCCCTAACCTCCCTGTAGACAGAATACACGGGCACAAAAGCAGCTGTGATGTTTCTGGTTATAATGAAAACCTAAACAGGGTTAAATTCTTTGATCGCTTACAGACTATAGCGCAAAATAACGGGACAGTAAGAATTAATTAGCCTTTTTTTTTGCTGCAGTGTAATAACCTAACATCAAAAGATAATTCAAGACTGTCAGCTTTTGATTACGGGTTGTTGCTGGCCTCCATGTTAAACCATGTTTAAACACTGACACCAGTGAGATACAAGCACGCCGCATGCTCCCTATCCTGTTTTGCTATCAGCGTTTGATCTGGTGCCTCATTAGAGTGGAAGCGGGTTTCGCCACCATCCCACCACTGGGCAGAGCTGCATTTCCTAATAGGTGAGCCATGATTATTTATAGTTGAGGATAGAGCGGGGACACAACAAATCTCTACACGTTGTATTGGCACCAGCTAGCCTAAAACCTTATTTGTTGGCTGACAGCATCCTGGGCAAACACAGTGGTATTCAGCACCCCTGGCTGCACTGCAACCTGTTGAAACAATCTGATGAACCATTAGGTTTACCTGTCGATCAGTAAGAGTAAGCTTGATTTAATTTATCCTTTACAGAGAAAGGGAAATGTGTCTTTCTGCCTGCCCTGTAGTTCAAAAGGGCTCTTGATGACACCCAACATCCATACCCTCGCCCCAACACCGCTGCCGAGGCCTCATTCAGACCCACCGATGTCCCAGTTGTCTGAATCGTTGATCTCCATCTCCTTGCGTCCGATGATGTACCAGATGCAGGCCATCCAGTGTGCCAGCAGGGCAAACATGGACATGAGCAGGGTCAGAACCATGGCGCTGTACTGGGAGTAACGGTCCAGCTTCTGGAGCAGACGAAGGAGACGCAGGAGGCGCACCGTCTTCAGCAGGTGGACCAATGAGGTCTGGGGAAGGGGATGGGGGAGAGAGTGGAGAAAGTGGAAAGAGAGAGTATATAAACATCCCATAGAATCCAATTATTTTTTGTATACTACACGCCCATTCTTTTCTAATGGGGATTGCCTGTCATCATCTGACACAATTTCAGGCTTTTTTGTGTTGTCCAGATCACAAATTACAACATTGCTATAATTTATAGGTTATATATTATATTATTATGTTGATAACAATATTAAAGTAGTTCAACGTAATCTGAGGTGTTGTATCTTGGGGTATTTTGAAGTGTAAAGGGGGTAAATGGAAATTTAACACAATGACTTGCTGAATAATACTTGAGACTTACTGCACTTCCAAAGTGATGACTTGTTGACACCTCTGTGTAGTTTACACACACAACTGGATATCACAGCTTATAAATTAGCAAGTTGCTCACACAGCTTTGGTGATGTTATGCAGAAATGTTCAGGGAGTGTATGTCAGATAGGCAGGTAGAAAGAGTGCAGTAACAACAGCCAAATAAATAGAATAGAAGCAGCCTTGGGGATGCAACATATTTAAGTCCTTACAGTGGCAAATTGGTTTGTATTAGTCTAGGTCATCAATTTGCTGGCCATGGTAATAGTCACATAGGGCAATCAAATCCAACAGCCTAAATAAATGATAATCCAGGCGTACCCACCACTGTGATGTTAAAGGCATAGAGCAGGTCAAAGGGCAGGGCGGCCACTAGATCCACAAAGAACCAGGTGGTGGCATAGTGGATGCAAATGGAGCGTGCCTCGTACACCACCTGGCCTGACTGGCTCACATAGGTGGTGCGGAAGTTCAGGATGATATCTGCAAAAATACGAAAGTCAAAAACATTTCTAGTATAGTCACAAACATCAAGCTAGAGGAGAAACACGGTTGCTAATTGTTTTTTCGAAGATATTTCCACTAAATTTGATTGGATACAGTGAAAAGTGCAGTGAAGAAACATTCAACAAAGGTCACCAGCCAGAAACGAACCCATGGCCTCACTCGTATATGGTAAATTTGAGTCCTCTCAGCCTCGTCATGCACAGTTTTGACAGTCTAGAATAGCGACAGGGGTGCTTCACTATTTTTAATCAGACTGATAAATCAAACTAATAACCAAGACATTGAAAAGACATGGATTCCACGGTACATCTGTTTAAGTTCTGCTATTACTTCATTAAATTCCAGAGGGGAGCAGAAGCCAAGCGTTACGTCACAGCTCAGGGTAAAGCAGAACGTCTCCCTGCCACTCATTATGACACCTACTGTAACCATTCAATATATTTACACAGAAGTCAGGTGGGAATGTGAGACAGATGGTGCATGTCATTGTTTTAAGGCAGCCAAATGGACCAGGCCCGTTTGGCAGATCATCTATCCCAGGCGTCATACAGAACAACAAACAGACCTCTGTCACCCAAGCTGTTGAAGTACGCAGAAATGATGCCTCATGACTCAATAAGGAATTCAGTTATGGGTCGGAAATAAGTAAGTTTTGTAAAGGTAAAGAAAGAGCTGAGCCACAAAGCAAAACTTCTTGATTTACTGGTCAATCTTCATGCTGCACTGGGAGGGAACTCCACCCCGAGGACAGAGGTAACGTGACCTCTCCTGCCAGGCCAGACATCCGCTACATTCATCCTCACGTTTCCTGACTAACCACCACCTAATTTCTCAGGGTGAGAAGACGCGCTTCCTCTGGGCGTTAAATACCATGTGCAATTATACACGTTTTGGTTTGGTTAAATCAATGGCAGTGATCTCCTCCTCTGTTTAGTAGATCTGAATCAGCACTTCTTATGCACACAGCTGCATTTACAAGGGCATGGCGTATGGGTGGCAACAATCTCCCCAAGTGGTAAATCAGTCCTCATTTTCACAGATAAATCACACGCTACGCAAAAGGGTTAGCGGGCTAATTCAACGGTTCGATAAACACAACTATGTGACTTCCGTCCTGACAAAAGAGGTCACATGACGTCCGTCCTCAGGATGGAGCTGCCTCCCAGTTAGAGGTCTGCAGCCAGCTGCTCTTGCCCAGGGCGCTGGCCTCACTCTGTGACAGGTTGAGGAGCTTAGCAGTCCAGGAGGACCTCAGAGTTAAATCGCTGCTCCTGCACATTGAGAGGAGCTAGCTGAGGTAGTTTTAGGCACCAGGTGAGTGGGAGGAGACCTTGGGGTAGACCCAGGACACGCTGGAGAGACTACATCTCCCAGCATGCCTGGGAGCATTTGGGGATCCCCCAGATGGAGCTGGAGGATGTTGCAGTGGGAAAGGACGTCTGGACTGCTCTGCTTGACTGATAAGTGGCAAGAAAATGGATGGATGGATGTTGGAAAACCCCATGTGTCCAAACATGGAAATTGAAGTAATGAAGTTTTAACATGAAAGTACCATGTGTGCACCACAGTACTATCACTTTTCAGATTTGAAAGTTCAATATGCATCATACAGCTTTTGAGTGTAAGCTTGGAAAAATATGAGAACTATAACAATATGAGAGAACTTTGTAAATGACCCTGTGGAATCCCTCTGGGATGGCTTAATCGGGGCTGATGACGGTCAAAACAAGATTTTGACCCCATTACTTCCAATTAAGTCCACGGCCCAGACTTTAAATCTACGTCTTTCTCAGCGACGTGTTCCCTTTCTCACCTAGAATAAAGAGCATCTCCACGGCGATGTCGCTGACGATGGTGGAACGCGCCGTCGTGTCGACGTCGTCGTACGGCGTGAAGCAGACATTGTAGGGCACGGTGACAGCCACGTAGAAGGTGGCCAGCAGGATGAGCCAGTCCCACAGGGCCTTAGACACGCTGTAGTGGAGCAGAATGAAGCGGGACTTTTGTACCGTTGCAACCTTGTACTCTGGCAGCGACGGCTTCTCAAACATATTCTGTCAGAGGAGGGAAAGGTGGAGAGATGTTGAGAAGGTCAGAATATCCTTGAACGTTTCTGCTGAGGAAGACAACGAACACACATGTACACAGGCATATGCTCAAACACACACACACACACACACACACACACGCAGAAAAAATGGATTGCTTGTTATGAGTGACAGAAAGTCTAACAATAACAGCCTATTGAATTTCAAGTTGATAAATATACAGAAGACGCAATTCACATCAGAAGAGCTGAGCGAATAAATGAATACGTTGATAACCAGATGTTCAGTGTGTGCAGAGCTGTGCAAATAAATGATAATCAGATGGATAGTGTTGTGCCAAGAATTTCCAGAATAGACATCATAAATGTCAAGGCCCTCTCCCGGGTCCCGGCCATGAACGCTGATGTGTCAGTATGAAACAGGAGAGAGGAAGAAACTTGATAATGAAAACGACCGTGCAATAACCATAGAGAATCACAAAGATAAGGAACTGTGGTCAGTGAGGGGGAAACTCATTGCGGGCTGATCATTTCATACATGACTTGTGCTTGGCTTGATTCCCTCCCTGCAAATGCCATTAGTGCTTCAAGTCTCAGACAGTAACAACGGCATTAGCCGTTATAGGGAACAGAGGGGTGCCAGAACATTGACCAAGCGCTGCGTTTTTTGAAAGTTATGGTTATTCATTCCTCCCATTAGACCTTTTTTATTGAGAAAATCCGATTGCAGAAAATTGCTATTGCTGGTGAATTGGGGAGTCCGTTTGGCACAATAATGAGCCTGCAGATCTCCAATTTGGAGCCATGCACTTGGCACATAATAGCCTTAACCATGTTTAGGCGACAGGAGGCAAAGCTATTACCTTTGAGAGAGGGCAAACAGGAACGATGGGTGAATGAGCAGCGATCCATCCAAGAACAATGTGGCCACTTCACAAACAGGCGAGACAAGCACTAGGGGAGGCTGGGTAATGAAGTATTAAACTGAATTGTCCTTATATGTGTTCAGGAGCAGCTGAGGTGATGCCGTGCCTGTGTAATATCTTACTTGAGACTTGGAGGGGATAGATAGACTCTACTTGGGAAATAATTGGGTGTTGATGGACAGCCTTGCCTTGCACTCCAAGAGGAAGAGAAACATGAAGGAGGGAGGAAAATACTCAAATTGTTCCCAGTGCAATAACGTTTGAAGCATTGTAATGGCTAGTCCTGCTTGTCAGATGAAACTGGGCAATTTATGGTGAAAGAAAGAAGTGTGTTCCACAACACCCCTCAGTCAAAGTGTTTTCATGTCTGCCATAAAGACGTTTAACGGCAACCCTGGACAATCCAGAGGAAAGCCCCCACTGATCGCCGGCAGCAGCCACTGTAATGATGCTTCAAGGAATGTCAGCAAAAGCTGGACTGGTTTTTTAATTCGCCTTACATCACAGAGGTCAGGACACACACCTGACCTTTGGCTCCGGAGGCAGTCAGCCAAGTGCTTTCCCATGATTGGAAAGGAAAAGCCCAGCACTGTGGGGGCACGTGTCACTACACGTCACACAGCTACAGCTGATTTTTGCACTTCATTAACTCAGGCTTTGGCCCACGGCCTGCTCTTCCAACTACATCCCCCAGCATGCTTTGAACTTTGCCACAGATAGAAAGGCCTGTCCTCGACACATGTCTCACCACGTGACTCGGGCAGCGACCACTCATGTTCCCCCGGAGCAGAGGATGTAGAGCTTCCCTCAGTCCCTCAGCTGTGCGTATATCAGAAAATATCACTTCACTTTGTTCCAAATAATTTCTCTTGAGGGTAAAGCAAGATTGCAGCAGGAATACAGCAATCATTACAATAGCTACACCACTAGACCTGGTGTCGGCTTTGAATCAGCACAAAACTAATATTGCTTGCTTTGACTCAAGTTCATTATGAGTACATTATGGGATGTCGAAGCGGGACCAATCTTCATTAGGTGATTGTGGGAAGATACTGATGACTTGCAACACCATCAACAAACCATGATGTCGCCTCCTACACTCCAGTGTATAACAATGGGTTGCAGCAGATTCTACAAAACTAGGAGGTGACTAGAAAGAGAGCGAAAGAGAGAGAGAGGCAAACAGAGAAACAGAGAGAAAGTGGGATGGAGAGCCAGCTGCTGAAATGTGCGCCGTATTTCACGAAGCCAGTCAGAGTATTAATTGCATCATAACTTTAAAGGCCAGTCGATAGCAGATTTCCTCTCTTTTATAACCATTTGACAAGTGCGCTAAAGCGAAAAACAGGCAATAGTGGCACAACCCTGGGAAGTGGAACAGCTTCGAAATCGACTAGTAGCTACTTATCAGTGTGTCCTGGCTTGGCAACAGTACCTGATACGTGCATGTGTTGACTGCATCGAAATTGGGCATATCAGTCATGAACAACAACTCTGTCAGAGGGCCTCTGCAGGTAAGACGCCTTCAGACTAAGAACCAGACAAGTTGAACAGCTGATGTACTAGTGGTGGTGTAATAAATCCTTTGGGGTACGGATATGAAACATCACCGGAAAGTATGCTACCGTCTGAAGTACTATTAGTTGGAGTCAGTACAAATTCACAGTCTCTAGATAATGAATGAATTGTCAAACTAGACTTCTATGCCTCAGCAGTTTGAAAACCTCTGAAATCAGGTAACAGACTTCCAATTCTCTCTTCTCTCTTCTTTGTCTGTCTTTTTAGTGTCTGTGCTCCCTTTGAAAGGCTGTGTGTGTGTCCCAGAGATAGATAGTGTGTGTGTTCGTGTGTGTGTGTGTGTGTGTGTGTGTGTGTGTGTGTGTGTGTGTGTGTGTGTGTGTGTGTGTGTGTGTGTGTGTGTGTGTGTGTGTGTGTGTGTGTGTGTGTGTGTGTGTGTGTGTGTGTGTGTGTTTGTGTGTGTGTTCACCAGCAAAAGTAACTCCCCCTGCTATTCCTTGCTGGGCCGATGGGCTACAAATAGAGATCTATTCAGAGCACGGCTGGCTGGCTGGGGTGTGGAGGCAGAGGCATGCATTGCTAGCTAACTGCTGCTGATAGAGAGGGTGAGAGAGAGAGAGAGAGAGAGAGAGAGAGAGAGAGAGAGAGAGAGAGAGAAAGAGAGAGAGAAAAAAAACAGATGGAAAGAGAGCAAGACAAAGAGAAACACTCACAGACAGAGAGACAGAGACTGGAAGCCAGGGAGAAAAGATTGTGACAGCGAGTGTGGGAGGTTGAAGTGATAGAGAGAATCAATAAATGAGTTACGCTGGGAGAGAAAGAGGAGCAAACGACAGAGCAAAAAGAGAATGAGGGAGAAAAGGATGTAGAGTGACACAGAGAGACAAGGACAGAGAGAGAGTAGGATCCAAAGGGACGAAGCTGAAAGGAGATGAGGTTAGATTGATAGATGGAGAGGGAGACAGACATTGAATGATAGTGAGAAAATGTGTAGAAATAGAGAGGGGGGAGGAGGGTGGTTAAAGCTGAAGGGGAGGGTGAAATGAAAGCACTGAGGAGAGGAGAGGATGAGAGGGAGAGATAAAGAGAGAGAGAACCTGGCTTACCATCATTTTCTCTCGATTCCCTTGAATAAACAAGTTTTTATGAACGCAAATGAGTGAGCTCGCTCTCCAGCAGCGGCGATTACACACAAATCCCACGTGCCTGGTGCATGATAATGTACACACACACACACACACACACACACACACACACACACACACACACACACACACACACACACACACACTCACACGCACACATACCCACCACAGTCAGACTTTCACTGTGCTCTAGATGTCTGGCAGGTGTCCTTGTCAGTATGCACGCTCAGAGAAAAGCAATCCTCTTATATCTGGACCGATATTTGGAAAAACACACACACACACACACACACACACAACACAATGCAGGAACACACAGCACGGCACGTACCCCAGTATAACCCCACCAAGACCACCTGAAAAGTCTTTTTCCACTGAGGTGAGGTGGTTTGTTAGGACTGAGGACTGTGATCTGAACCAATTACCTGAAACGACCCCCAAAAATGCAAGGTCTTACGGGTGTGAGGAGACAGCAGCCAGCGGTTTGAACTCTCATGAACCAAGAGTAAACTGGACTGGACCGGACAAGAGTTTGGACTGATGCTTCATATTCAGCTATTTCTTTGTGTGCTCTTAACTGGTTATATAGACTAGAGAAAGGAAATTACTGCACAGAGCACAGACGCTCACGCTGAGATAAAGTTACAGGGACCGGAACGGGATTCGTCTTGATTCCTCCTGCTCTCTGTAACCTCAGGGGGTCGACGGGTTACCAATAAATCTTGTGTGACTTTTACTCACCAGCCCTGGTTTACTTGTAATCGGGCAGTGTGGAGCTAAATGAACTAAAACAAAAATGCAACCAAGGAAAATAAACTGTAGTATTGTAGTATTGTTTATAAGGAGTCATAAGCACATTACACACACCTTATTAGTGCATCAAAATAACTAGAATAAGACCATGATTGCTTATGCTAGTGCAAAATCTGGGGTTAAATTATTTTGGGGGCAACTATATAGATACTCTCATAACAGTCATACAAGATCCACAATGTATTGTAATACTTGAACTAATGCATTATTATCATGCATGTACAATGTGGGAATAATGTGCATCTGCAATGTGCTTAAGGTATGAAATGGTAGGTAATAAAATGCAACAGAGGTTGCAATGATGTTGCTGTCATTAATTGGTATTTAGCAAAAAGCAACAGCATGGCCAAAAACAACATTTTGTTTATTGTGTGTGTGTGTGTGTGTGTGTGTGTGTGTGTGTGTGTGTGTGTGTGTGTGTGTGTGTGTGTCTGTGTGTGTGTGTGTGTGTGTGTGTGTGTGTGTGTGTGTGTGTGTGTGTGTGTGTGTGTGTGTGTGTGTCTGGGTGTCTGTGCCTTATACCCAACATTTCCTTTCTTATCATTTTTCTCTCTCAGCTCTTGAGGAAACAACAACGGGCGAAAAGAACCCCAGTCAGTATCTCATTATGCTTTTCTGTTTTATAAATATATAAATACAAGCAATTTCATGAAGTGAAACGTACCGTCTGAGATTAAGTGTGTGTGTGCCCGAGGAAACGCTCCAGCGAGCTTGTGTCTGCTGAGGTCTTTATTTGAGCTAAACTATCGTTGAAGCCTCGAGTTTTAGGGGGGCGACGGTTCTGTAGCTGCCAAGATGACAGGTGTCTGGCTGGTGTGTGTGTGTGTGTGTGTGTGTGTGTGTGTGTGTGTGTGTGTGTGTGTGTGTGTGTGTGTGTGTGTGTGTATGTGTGTGTGTGTGCGTGCGTGTGTGCATAGCCAAAAATATCATGAAGCTTGATCTTGAATTTCTCTTCATAATTAACAATCACTAATAACTGCATGAATAAACATAACTACAAATATAAAACTAATTGAAGCACACATACAGAGGACACGCGCACACACACACACACACACACACACACACACACACACACACACACACACACACACACACACACACTTCTTATCTCAAGCGAGTTGACTCACATTTGAGCTTTGCATCTCATTTCCCTTGCAAACTGTGCCATGTCTGCTTAACGCCAACAGGTGACAGGTGCGTGAAAGGTTTTCAAAGTCTCAGATGGCAGGGAATCACAAGACACGGTCCAATGAGCTGTCAGAGACCCGGAGAACCAGACGACACCTCCCAGGAATACATCTGAATCACACTCTGACCGGCACTACTGGAGATGCTTCTCCCCACAGAAGCTGTGGGGTTTTGCCTCCATTTTTAAATGTTTTATCCTCACACGCCTCCTCCAAATGTTGCGCTCTCTGTATCACGCCTCAGTGGAGTTAAGTACCGACTGTAAAGCTCTCACACATCATTCCACCTTTCATGCTTGAACTGGTGAGCCTGCCCTGTCCACGTGAAGACTCATTCATTAGTGAGTTTATTTATTATTTGTCCTTTTACATCTCTCGCTCCCTCTCCATGTAACTCATTGCTTGTAACTAAGTGATTTCAAGGTGAACGTCTGCTGACTTTTAAGCACTTTTAAAGCAAATGTTGAGTTTGCTCCCACTTTTTATATGATTTTTATTGTATTTTACTTTTGAGGTGAAATTGTATGTTGCGTGTTGTTTTGGCTGCAACTTTCTTGTCGGACCTGAAGCTGCTCACTTGGCCAGGTGTACCTTGAAACAGAGAATCCTAATCTCAGTGGGACTACACTGGTTTGATAAAGGTTTAACGTTCCCACGTGGCAATTCTCCCATCTGTCAGCTTGCAAAAATGGAGAGGTGGTTATGGAGAAGTGACGTATCTTCAGTCTGCAGTGTGCATGTGTGTGAAAGAGAGAGAGAGAGAGAGAGAGAGAGAGAAAGAGAGAGAGAGAGAGAGAGAGAGAGCGAGAGAGAGAGAGAGAGAAGCAGTTGTAGAGTATGTTGTTTGTAAAGATTGTTGAATTGCATGTTCCTGTATGCATGTTTTGTGTGTGTTTGTGTAAAAATACGAGCTCATGATGTGAGTAGTTATTTAATTAGTAGTAGTTTATTATTGTGTATTTCTCTGAATCTATTTCATATTTCTCCACAGTTTAGATGTGTGTTGATGTGTTTGCCCGTGTGCCATATGTTTTTCTCTGTTTTCTTCTGAATTTACTCTGTCTAGTTATATGTGTCAGTGTTTGTGCATGTGTGTGTGTGTGTTCAAGTGTATGTGTGTGCGTGCAGAACAGGTGTGAATGTGCATGTATGGCTCCAGTGAACAGTGCCATCTGTGAGTAGGTGGGATTGGAAACAGGGCACCAGGAGGCTTGGCAGACGAGGGGGAGGTGTAGCTGCGTTGACGCCCAGGAAGGAGCCTGCAGGTCTGCCCTGGAAGCAACATCACAGCCTTTGTTTAACAGGATGCAGGACAGAGAAGTCATACAGGGACACATGAGGCCACTTATCGCTGCTGTTGCAAAAAAAAAAAAAAAAAACGCAACTTTTGTGTTCTTCAATTTGCCCCCCAATGCGATGAAATACGCCCATCAAACGTGATATCTCAGACACCACTGGTCTGATTTTGACGAAACTTGAAGGGACGATGCATCTTTGTGTTTCAGTGTCGTAAAAACAACACCGAGTGGCCTGATGGAGGCACAACAATTAAAGGACGAAATTTTTAACTTAAAACTGAAAGGCCACAACTGCTACACCACCAATTTTCACCATTTTGTTACCGATTGAGCCAAGGGGTGGCTGCATCATTCGTGGCAGGCGACCTGCTCTGACTTGAAAGTCACTCAACACATAAATTGGTCATTTGTTGGTTGAGCGAGTTGAGTTTTGTGACCCTTGAAACCTTGAAACACCCCATCATATATTTTCAAAAATAAATGTGTATAAATGAGAAAAAAAGCCTTATATTCTTCATTCCTGAAAAATGTACTTTTTGTATTGAAATCAGTATTAAAATGTCCATACTTTTCTTTGTGTCATGAATGGCTAGTAGTCTACAACATGTGGGCTGGGCAATCACATTTAACCAATCACTGGAAAAATAATAGAATGACCACACAGCTGAGTGGACATGCTTGAACGATAAGTGTGAAGTGGACAATCACTGAAAGAAATGTGCTTGCTGTGTTTTTCCGGGAGGGCAAATTAAAATAACACAGCAGCATATCTGACACATAAAGAAGTGGTGAACATGGATCCCCCTTTAAAGCTTAGAGACTGTTTTCACTTGTAAGGCTGGTTGACACGGAAATGCGAAAACGTGTTTCATCACATATCAGCGCTGGGGAAGGGAAACTCAAGATGCTGTATATCCTTTCACAGGTGCTCAACCGTTTTTTAATTTACCCCTGAAACGTTCTGAATCGCTTTGCCTCTTGGGAGGAAATTCCACAACGTGATGGACAGGTTTCACTACGGCACCCTGTAGGTTACAGAGCATCATCTCAACATGGAGCTCTGCTACAAACTGTTTTGGTTTGTATTTGAGAGCAACACAGGAACCCGTGTGCATGAATAACATTGCTTGGAGTGTAGCATGACGTTATTGTTCAAAGCCTGCGAAGGGCCTTTCTTCTATTCGAGTGTGCTAGAAATACGACAAGCGAAGATGAAATAGACCTAGCAAGCTACACCACCACAAATGCCCTCTTGAAAAACAAATGCTCTTGAGAGACAGATGAAGGCAAGTAATTCCAAGGGCAAAAATGGCACACTTATCTAGAAAGGCCTGAAAACGGTTTGAAGTCCATATGAAATGAGCCAGTTCTTTCCCCCGTTGATTTGATTGTCAGCAGGTGCATTACAAGCTACACGTGATATTGGAGCCCTGGAGAGAGAACAAGGGGGAAGGTAATCCAACATATTGGTGACATAATGACCTTTCATGTAGCTGCTACTGGTGAGACGCTGGCATGTCCAGACAGTCCTACAGCGATAGAGGTGATAGACAGCTCGCTGGCAGTGACCTTGTCCCCTAGCAACCACCTTGGGTCTCCCAAACAGCGAGATATTGCTGTTTGGCCACTTAAAGTCAGCACTGCTTCACAATACAGTAGCCCAGCATATAAAAACCCAACAGAAGCAAGATTATATTTTAAAAAAACAAATATAATCTTAGCCATTCAGGAGACTTTAAAACACATTTGATTAATTTTCCATTGAGACAAGCTGCTCTCTGTGAATCTGGGTCAAGACGTCCCTCATATTGTCTTCCTAAAACCTCATCTTTTAGATATCAACATAAATAATGCAAGTGCAAGAATGAGGGCATGTCTACGCTGGATGTCTGTGGAGGCCCTTACTGTTGAGCTTCGTGCACACGTGAAAACAGCATGCAATCAACTGTACAGTCAACCACGAGCAACCAGTGGGCCGATTAACCAATGAGGAAGCATGTGAGTGTGGCGGAGGTACTCACACTGCCCAGGTTGACCTCTCCTTTGCCTCCTCTGGAGAACTGGCTAGTCAGCTGGTAGAGCATGGTGCGCCCACGCTTCCTGGCCTTGCTGAAGTGAGAGCTGCTCTTCCTTCTGCGCCTCTTTTCCTCTGAAACTGTCACACAGGCACGAGATCAGCGAATCTTATTCAGTGCATCAGGTCACAATATTGGGTTATATAATGTATTTGAATTGCAACTCTGTGGCCATGGCAGTTTCTTACACGTAACATGGTCTTTTTTCCTCTTATACTCACACAAGTGAGGAAAATGCACAACCTTTAACAATGTGTTCTACTGCTTGACTTTCATTCAACTGCATTACAAGAAAACAAGTTTAATCCCACTGGCATGGTGCTTGGTATTTGCGACAGACTGTGTCCAGGTTCCGCTTCAAGACACAGCGCTGCACAAATCAAACTCCCCATTGGAAAGCACATTCAGTGAATTGCCAGGTAGAATGTGACAATGACAAACATGAGAGCACTGTGACAATGAAAGCTGGGGGCCAGAAGACAGCCCAATCGTAAATCATGTCCAGACTAAACAAAATAAAAGGATTTTTGAAAAACAGGGCTTATAGCCTACCTTCTTTCTTGTGGTGATGGCCTTTTCCGTAGGTGTCAGTGATGTCCTTGAATGAGAAGAGGAAGAGAACCATCTCGCCCTTCTCATTCTTTATGGGCACGATGTCCAACAGGCACCAGAAGGCCGTCCCTGGAACAAAACCAGCAATGTGTATTTAGGGCAGCATTTATTACCTTACTTTCTTCATCATTTGGAAAATTAGAAAAATGTGTCTTAGTAGCCACTACTGCAAAACTATGAACAATTCTCAATGCCATGGCATGTGAACTCTCAGCATGTCTTTAGCCATAATGGAATATACCATGCATGCTTGGCAAATATTGACAAAAATCTACCCCAAATTAGAAAAGGACCATGGTCCACAGGAACGCATTCAAAGAGAGACAGGGGGTGAATCCTCATTTCAGATGAGGGGGCAGAGTTAACGAGTCAGGCAGGCAAGGAGCGCCACGGATCCAAGACCTCACCATAACCCAGCCAGCTCATTAGCAGCGCCACAGAAAATATGCTCTGCTTCCAAACAGATGTTACGCATCTCCTATAGTGTCCCAGTGTGTGAGTGTGTGGGTGTGTGTCTGTTAGCAAAAGAGAAATAAAGAAAAGAGGCAAGGCAGCGTAGATGGTGTTGTTAGAGCAAGCCTGTGGGTATCAATGTGCAAATGGAGGAGTGTGTGTTTGTTTGCATCTATCAGGCACACACTGGAGCATACCTGTACGTGTGTGCGTATCTATTCCTTTAGCCTTAAAGACGTTTGTTATTATAAAAATCCTGGTCTTGAAGATGTGGTAAACTTGATCTTTTTTTTGCTAAATTTTCTATCCACAAAAAGACAAAAAGACATTTTCTAAATATTCTCCCAGAACATTCTACTAGAACTGAAATCTGTCTTCAAATCTCTAAAAAAGCAATGGTATTGGTATTATTGTTCCTGAATTTCTTTCTTTCTTTCTTTCTTTCTTTCTTTCTTTCTTTCTTTCTTTCTTTCTTTTTTAATGATTGATGATCATAACCTCATCAAACCAGTAGGGGCGCTGTTTGACTCTACAGAGAAAAAAAGGCACGTGGTTTCCCTGGTTACGGAGGATTTTGATCAGTCCTGAAAATGATGAAGTGATACAAATGGCACCCTGTGGGGAGACCTGCAGGCTGCAACTGAACATTCAAAATACTTCTGGAAGCAAGGTGAAGGACATCTTTTTTTCTCCACCCACCGTTCTTCTTGTAGAAGTGGACCTCAGCCTGGTACTCCTCTCGGCCCTCCAGAGCCTTCTCCATCAGGTGGGCCACGTGCTCGCTGGTGTCAGCCCCGTACAGGAAGCGGCAGCTGCAGTTCTTCTGCATCACTTCGTTGCGCGCGAAGCCAGTCAGTTCGCAGAAGCCGTCCGAGCAGTAGACGATGGGGTAGCCCCGGTGGCCCTGGGCGTTACCCAGCAGGAAATTGCTGTCTGTGAGCATGACATGAGAAGATAAGGAGGGGTCGTTAATAGAGACATAGTGTCATGGATGCAACTGTAAGAAATCCGGCAGGCATGAAAGTTGAAGTGTGTTCAAGTGTTTGTGTGTCTGATCACAAACTAATAGCTTTCTATGGGGCCCAACCTGACTAAACCATGAACCCTGGTGTTTTTGTATCCAAACCTGACCTGAACACGAATGAGTATACGAGAACCGAAGCCCAACAGGTCCAGGCAGGTCCTATCAGGGTTGGATATAAAGACCCGCAGTTTTAGTCTGACTTTGATGGACCATGTGTTCTTTGAGCTAATTTCCAATCCCGATCCTGTCAGCTAGTATCAAAGCCTGTTGAGGGTCCAAGGCTGGGGGATGTCGTGTACTAACCATTTATTCTTTCACATGTTGGGCACTGTGAAGCCCTTAGAGACTGTAATGGTGATTAAGGGCTATACAAATAAATGTGATTTGATTTGATTTGATTTAGCTCTTTGAACTCGTGTCAAAGCGTTGCAGGTTTAGTTGACCTTCACAAAAGAACACTTCATTCAAGCCCGTTTTAACACTTGAACGTGTAATTCAAATGAAGTGACACTTAATTGCACCTTAATTAGAGAACCCATGTTTGGCTGCGGATATGCAGTGTCTGTTGTGCTGTCCATTCAGCACCATTTCTTTGCGATGTCTCTTGAGTTCTGTCTCTAAGATGCTTTCAGCACCATGGACAGTTCTTCTCCAATAGCAAGCCTGCAGCCTGTATTCCTACTCCTTTCCTTTAGTTATGGCCACAGGACAGGTGGAAGCACCAGCCCTCTGTTCTGGGGATCCCAGACCAATAGCTCAAGCTAGCAGAAGCTGTCTGATGCCCACGGGCCATACATTTATTCTGAATCCCTACATACAATAAATGCATGTGCAAAAATAATGCAAGTCCCCAAGGAGGCACCAAACAATGCCGCACAGTCAGTGACTTCATTTCAGTAGCTTCGGTGAACACATCAGACTCCGGTTTTGTTGAATACCAGGGAGACAAACGACACACAAGCAGACAGACTGGTCTGAATTGTACTGTCTGGGAGGAGCACTAAGCAGCTGCTGCCATGCTTTCCACAATCTAGCACTTTAATTGGCCGCCCTTAACAGAAAGCAATCCACGGGGAGGGGGTGTCTTTTCTGAGCGGTGACAACCTTTCACGGGTGTTCAGTGAGCGGCAACAAAACCATCACCGGAAATATAGAAAGAGACAGGCAACAGTCAGATCCATCATCACACAACAGCAGGAGGCTTTATGGTGTTTGCTGTTCCCCAGACTTTAGCAATGTTCCACAATCTATTACAGGTCTTTGTGAAAGTGCGTTCCATGAATAGGGATGAATGACTATCGCCTTTTGTCATTTTTGAAGTCATGAATAGCTGTGAAGAAAAGCTCTCATGTAGGAAATCACCCGAGACGTAACGGCAGAAAAGGATGCCATATCCTAGAGATGCCTCTCCTAACTGCTGAAAAGAAACATGCCCTCTTTTACACCATTCTATAAACCCCAAACACCCCAAGTTACATCAGTGAGCCAGCAAGTGTTGGACAGCAACCACATTCATCTCTGGTTTATGTAATATTTACCTAAGAATAGATATATCTCGACTCAGCTTTGCTAAATCGGTCCCTCAAATAGGTCAAGGGCAGGTATAGTCATAAATCACTTTGTAAGGATATATTAACACAGATGCGCACAAAAAAACTTTCATGCTATGAATGGAACTGTGCAAACTGTGCTGCTCTACACCGTGGACTACACTATTCACTGAGATCAGCTGCATGATTCAGTGTACTTGTTTTTCCAGTCAGGAGCAACTGTAGATTCTTCACTCATTCAAAAGTTAATGCTTGTTGAAATGATTTGTTGTCCAAATTTGGAGAATTTTGTTACGGTGATACGCTTATAATATTATATAATATATATACAACAATGCAGCACAAGTGTGTGTTTGTGTGAGCACACTTTGTAACAATGCCTCAGTACTTAGGCCCTAATCCTCTCAGGGATATTGCTTTGAGTGCCTGCTCCACTCTGCCTACTTCTTTAATTGCACAACTGCGCTGACTAGCCACAACAGAAATCTGGCATGATGATGCTACATGCTAATGCTAACAACAAACAGCCTGCGTCAACAGTCCGTGTCGCGAAAATCCTCTTGTGGGAACGGGCGATGTAACAATGCAAAAGCGATCGTCGAAGCCCATGAGCCTCATTGTCTCACCATCTAATTACCAGCCGGCAGTGTCGACGTGGCACGGCGATGACTGCTTCAGCATGTAATTACTCATTGGGGCAATCATTGTGACAGTAGAAGTAAATGTTGTGGACTTGTGTGGAACAGGTCATACACTGAGCCTGCTGAAGAGGCAAGCAAGAGTCAGTGGGGATCATCAATCGCTTATAGTATATTGTGATAATCAATCAGTTGTGGATCAATTGACAGTTTAGTACCAGAACATTTTCTAGACCTCTTCAGAATGAGAGGAGACACACTGAGAAGGGATCTAGACAAATAAAGACCATTTCCAGGTCATTAGGGTTGAAGGACGAGCACCTCTAAAGGAGCCAGGCTCTGTGTGTGTGCGTCTGTTTGTAACACTTTTTGCAATATGCACTACTTCAATACAGTGTCTGCTCGTACACCAGGCAGTCCCTTAGACATCAAACTAGCATCAACCAACTGGAGGTTGGTGTGCTGTACATCCACACACTCACATGCTCTCATTTTCTAACTAGTGGCAACGTCAATGCGTGAATGAAATAATCCTGATCAATGTTGACGTCAGCGCAGTTTCACTCACTCCAATCATGCCCCCTCCCACCTCCAAACCCCCTCCACCACCCCTGCACCCGAGCACTTCTTTGACTAAAATATCTGCGGTGCAGTGATCTGGATCGTATACACCAAGGTCAAAGCTCTTTTTGATGCCAAACCACATCAAATGCCAGCATGTCCCTTTAAAGGCTAAATATCGAGTGTAGTGCGTTCAAAGAAGCAACAGAGGAATGAGCTGCACATCGGCTTCAGCTGTCCAGAGGTATTCTGCCTGGGTGCTGCTCCTCCACTCTGGCCTTGGCAGTCATTTAGACCCATTCATCAGCTGGTTAACAATGAGCTCCATAAGGTTCAATCTGCCACTCCTCACCCGTTCCCCCTTGATTCCTTGCTCGCCTTTTGACTGAAAAGTGTGTAGGGAGAAAATAAACCCAGCTCTTATCTCTCCCTGCAGCTGCCCTGTGGCTCTGCTGCCCCACAGGGTGAATGCTGCTGTCACTGTGAAACACTGCTGGGGAGGTCGTGTTAAGGAGCTCGGGGGGGAGGGGGAGTAAGGGACGCACACACACACACACACACACACACACACACACACACACACACACACACACACACACACACACACACACACACACACACACACACACACACACACACACACAGGCGCAGCAAGGTGGTTTAGCAAGTAGGGAGACGGAAGATGGAAGATCTGGATTCCAGCCCCCCGTGACAGCAAGCATCCGCCCTGCAGACGTGCCCTCGAGCAAAACGCCGAATCCCTACCAGCTGCAGGGTCACTGTTCTGCAGCCGACCCTGACCTCTGACCTGAAAAGAGAATTTCCCTTTGGGGGAACAATAGAGTATTACAAAAATCACACACACGCACACACACACACACACACACAATGTCAAATAGAAACACTTTGACAAAACTATGACAATCACAGCCATGAAGCCCTATGTTCAGTCACTGGAATACACACACACACACACACACACACACACACACACACACACACACACACACACATATGTGCGCGAACGCCCATACGCAAACACGCATCATTCTACACAATTCCACAATTTCTTTGGGGAGCAGGAATGCTGACATGGCTTTGTGCCAAATTCTGTACTGCGCCCTGACTGACTGTTACTGACTGACTTAACCTGTTATTTCACTTATAGTGAATGATACTAGAGACAAGTCATTTTCTCCGTCAAGGAACGGCAGACTTAAAATTGCACTCAGAATTCATACACGTTATTCTCGGTCCAATCAATATTTGTGAACATGAACAATGCTGACTCAGAGACTCAAACCTCTGAATCTGGAATCTGTCTTTATGGCCAAGAGCCAAAGAGTGTTGCTAGTTTGACATTTCATATTCAAGTCTTGGACCTGGAGGCTTTTCTGTTTTTAACAACGCTTGGACAACGTATTCAACAAACGTCTTATAAAAGCTTCAGGGCTATTCGGGGATATAACAACATATTTAGGAAGCCAGAGAAAATGTTGAGTTTATGCTGAAAAGGGAAGTTCAGCTGCAAAAACCTGCGATGCCGCTTAGTTTAAAGACTTGCCTAGAGCAATGACAAGAGAGCAGCTGCATTCTCAAAAGTGCTTGATTGGAAGGCATGGCACTGCGAGTTCAAATGTTTTTTCTTTAGCGTTCACCAAACAAACGTTGGAGCCTCGTCCGTGGCAAGTGGCAGGACCCTGTCTCCCGGGAAACGGGAAGGAAGCTATTTTGAGCCGTGGGCACTATGCCACCCTTCAAGGAGCTTGAGCCTTATGGTGGCTTTGAAACTGGCCTGGAAGTGGCAACATTGGCCACACTTTCAAACGCACGTATCCTGCTGCTGCCAGCAAGTTTTTCATCTAGACCTGTTGTTCTGGTCATCTGGCAGGCCCGCATCGATTGCCGTTGGCAAGCACGTCGGTGAAACGTCTAGGCCACCAGCTGTGGAACACGCTGCATTGCGTGAGGTACATAAAATACTGGCACTGTAAATGTCGGAAAAGTAAAATTGTTTGTAAAAGTGCTGCAAGCCTGTGGGTTGGCGGTGGCTGTGGACTCAATTGTTCCTGTCTGGGGGCCGTTTTGGTCCAGGAGGTCTTTGTTGATGTGGAGTATCAAGGTTCTGGAGGATGAAGACGAACGACCTCCCGGCCCCGTGACACTTCAAGCACTCACATGGATACAAGACGTTTCCAGGCGCATAGCTGTGGCAGTTCACAGCTCACATTGCACTAGAATCTATAGGATCAGCATGACTGATCAAAGAAGGAAGGAGGCTATCAACAATGAAGAAATGTGAAGGGGAATGAACCTATAACGCTGAAATGGCAGATTTAAGATGCAGTTCTGAATAGGCTTTCATGTTCTTGTTATTCTATGAGAAATGCAAAGGAGACAGTAATGTTCTACTTTATTTCCCCGCAGGGAAATTCTCTTTTTCGCTTCTCCCCTCCACAGGGAGGTCAGAGAGCGGGGTCGGCAAGAGAACAGCTCTGCTGGAGTTGGCAGGGATTCAGTGTGTTGCTCAAGGACACTTCAGCAGGACGCGGGTGCCGCAGTTGAACTGTCTGCCACCCGTGTCATCTCTATGTGTGCAAACCTCATACACCCCTTATGATAAAACCGATTGTGTTCAGAGTTGTGCCTTTAATTTACCTCTGGGCTGATTATATTTTCTAAATCAATGCATTGCTGAACATGAAAACCATCCCTGATCAGCAATGTGTCTGTGTGCTTTAAGCTCACGAGAGATCCTCTCAGACCTCATTAGCGTGACTGATGCACAAGTGACAAAGCTATAATTACATACACATCAATTACACAGTAATATCACCCACTTTACTATGATGTTTACTTCCCACTCAAACTCAAACCCGGCTAGGAAAAATAATTGCGAGACAGCCGTTCATTCAGCCTGCCTCGGCTGGCAGAGGAAAGATGGGCTGAATCGACAAGCGAACAAACACAGACGTCCCATGGTATTTGTTTACAAAGAGCCACAACCTCCCCTGAGGTGGCACAAGGTACAAAACAAGATACACAAGCCATGCAGAAATGGCAGTGCTGCCTAATGGCTGTACTAACTAGTTTAAAGCAAACTGCTTTTTCCAAATGTGGAAAAAAAAAGGTCTGAAGGGCAATTTTGCACATTTTTCTTGTTGTAAAATGTGAAAAAGTATTTAAACTTTCCCTACAATCTCTGACTACCACTGACTACAGTCATTACAGACTGTTTTATTCGGGCAGCATTGTGGTCTATTTGATGCAGAACCAGTAAAATGACCTGCTGATAGATATGATAGATATGGCTCATCTGCAGGTTCACAGATGAAAAGATGTATCAGATTCATTTTTACAAACTGCTGTCCTAATGCGTGGCTCTCTCACAATGAAAACACCAAGCATGTTGCATGCTTCCTATTTCATGTGACGATAGTCGTCCTGTAATTGTGCAACAAGCTTTTTTTTTGCTTAGAAAGTACAACAATGAATTGTTTTATTTGTATTTACTATACATAGAATGCTATTTAAGCATGTTTACATCAGTATTATGGCCAGTACTACTCTACTATACTCACCAGGAGTTATTGCTACATGACCACGGTGTACAAACGGTAGTACAGTAAGACAGTGTTGAATATCTACAGGCTATCATTTTGACACCAAAGCAATGCCTCCTCAGGGTGTTTGCCAGTGTGTAACCGTTCCAGTGTACTTACGGGTGCCATCAAAGCGAGTAGCGATGGTGTCCAGAAAGGTGTTCTGGGGGGCCAGGAGGCCCTTCATCACGGGCATGTTGACCCAGATCTGAGGTAGCCAACAGCTGGCTGGAGGTTACACCATCCCAGAGGCACACTAGGGGGCTTCCAAGGGCTCTCAGGGGGTGCAGGGGACAGGGTGACAGTCCAGTGCCGGGCGGCGGGGGGGACACACATCTAAAAGCGGCCACCCTTCTCTATGCAATGCCTCTCCCAGGTACAATAGTGCCGCCCTTCGAAGGCTAACATAGTGCGGTCCAACAACGCAGAGGTCTGGGTGCGGGTAGCCTAAATGTGTAGAAGAGCAAATAAAGGGTAGCAATCATCAACAGTTGCTCAGTCTTCAGCTCTGTTAGCCCAGCTGTTGCTTGCCTGCGCTCCTCAACAGGAAAGATCATTCCAAAGGCTGTAGAGGAAGTTATCCTTTAAGTCCACTGTGCTTTCCATCCATCACCAAGAATCTGCAGGACAAAAAGGACACTGCATGTCTCTACACCTCTTGTCTCCCTAGCTCTGTGTTCTGTCAGGATACTGTGGCAGAGGAGTTACATCTTCTTAAGCTTTCTCACTATGCCTTGCTCGCCTCCTCTCTACTCACACACTCTCTCTCTCTCTCTCTCTCTCTCGCTCTCTCCATCCAGTCCTGTGATATCTCAGCCAATGAGATTCTTGGGTTTCACACGCTGGCATTCTCTATAGAAACCTGTTTTCATCTGGGGGAATAAAGGGAGGGAGTGAGAGAGAGGGAGAGGGGGAGGGAGAAAGGGAGGGAGGGAGGGAGAGAGAAAGCAAGGGAAGACAGAAAGGAGCTTGTGACAGCACGATTATACCCCACAGAGCTACTATCAGTGCATGGGTTTTGTGTGCACGTCTGCAAATCGAGGAAAGATGGATTACTTGTGTGTCGATCAATACAAGCTATTGTATTCAGTTTGATTGTGTTTTATTGTGCTGTATTCTCATAGCTGTGAAGCAAGGGGCATTTTTAAAGTGGGGAAAAAACAAAAATGTACATCTGAAGTGCGTACATACCTGCTTAGTTTGTAAAAAGCAAGCTTGTGCATAGAGCAGCATGAATCATTACAGTATATTCCACTCAATGTTTCACAGTGTAATCAAACACCACTATTGGCTGTCACACATTTCACTTAGAAACATTTTTTTTTTCAGAAATCTTTTTTTGGTCTTTAGCAAGAGTGTTTCTGACGAAGGAAGGAGAAGCTGAAGGAGCTGTGTTTTGAACTCGTCTCACTGGAGCGCTCATTCAGCCTTTCTGGAAGAAGCTGGTCCTCACTGCTCTCCCAGCCCCTATCCTTATGAGAGAATTAAGGCTCAGGGATGAAAAGCCGCTGAGAGCGGATTAAAAGGATAAGCCAGGAGATGTTTTTCGTAAGGACTTGATGCTAAACACACCAAAGTAACGCTGCGGCTTAATTCACTTTGACTCAAGCAAACTACACAGCTGAGCAGACAGGGAGAGCACCTCTAGATGGTGCAGATGATTAACAGGAACAGAAAGAATTATTTTCCTCTAAATCAATCAATTTGTATGACGTAGATCAGACAAAAAAACAATAATTGTCAAAATTAGCAATAAAGGATCAGTGTTTCCCTACAGGTGTCAATAAAGTATCACATTGTTAAAATCATTATTAGTAGTAGTAGTAGTGAGGTGACTTTACTGTCTCTCGGTTCAGGAGCTTTATAATTGATGTAACAGACAGCACAGGTTCAGCAGGACAGAAGCGATGTGTTTGTTTTAATCTGGCCAAGAGCCTGTTCAGGTGGATGTTGAAGTGGGCTGTAAGAGGTTTCCAGCAGTAGGAAGGGTCCTGGTTTTGCAAAATGGAAGAACTGTCTTTTGGCATGGTGATTAATGTGGGGCTTGAAGGATGGGACCAAGAATAGCGCTGAGGTTGTATAGAAATACCCGGAAGATACCCAAGCCAGAAGAACACCTGACATCCCTTTATAATGAATCTATTATTTTGAAGCCTTTCGATACCCGTCGACACTCCTAAATTAAATGTGACGCTAAATGCACATATTACATACCTGGCATATTAATACCTGGCTCTAGATAGGAATTAGTATGATAACATCAGGTTATGTTTATTGGTGTCGTCGTGGCTCAGTTGGATAAGACACATACCGCTTCCCGGATTTGACTCTGGACTCTGAACCCTGTCAAATAAAAGTAAAAATGATCATTAAATAAACATATATATATATTCCTAGACCCAATGTTATGAAGTTATGCCAATTGAGAGTTTCTGGCGGGGGGTGTTGATAATGCTGTAAAGATTAGGCAGTGTCGGCGTCTCCATAGGGAAGAATGTAAGCTTTGGCGTGAGCAGCAGCAGCAGCAACAACAGCCTCGTTCTATCAAGAGTTGATCTCTGAGGTGAACCAGGTTGAGGAAGTGGTGGGGAAAAAAAAAAAGAGTCATATATTCAAACACAAATGCGTGTCTTATTTTGAGTAAAACAAAATAACAATACAAGTAGTGAGAGCCAGCGTGGTGTTCATGTGTCTGAGAGGGAGACATCACGGGCCCAACATTAACATCAATCAGACTGATGGGCCGAGCCACATTAGGAGAACAGAAGAGAGCCAGTGAAAGTAAAGGAGTGCATAGCAGACTGTAAGAGTAATGTTCTCCCTCTCGGATCCTATTCGAGCTCTGGCGGCCCTTTCACTCCCATCCATTTTTAACGAGCTCTCATTGTCCTTCCTCCTTGTAGTTCATCCATCTCTGCTTATCGCTAATAAAGAGACCAATCCATTAAACATGCTCACTATCTACTCCCTGGTCTTATACCACAGAGTGACACACAGCCTGCCAGGTGTAATTATCCTAACTACATTTCCCACAATGCATAGCTCAGCAGGGACTGTTCATCATACCCTGTTCGGTCCATGAAATTGACTCAGAATACAATTGTTTTTCTGAACTTTAAAGGTGCATAAGGGGGAATGTGAGGGGTTTCAGTCGGTTCAAATACAAATTTGAGCAAAAAGTTGAAATAAACCCTATTTAATTTCAATGAAAAGCCATAGCCTGGATTTGAATGGAACTGGCCCTAATCCTATTTGAACTTGGAGGGGTGATGGATAAGCTGTACAGCCAGCATCATTCACTCAACATGCAACATCACTGGGATCTGTTGCCACTAAATACATCCTCCTTTCCTCAGAAAAGCCATTGAGAAATCAAGTCCACCCATTCTCAAATCTCTGTTGTTGAATGTTGAATAAACTCGTGACTGGGGCCAGATGTGATCGCTAGCTTTCTGTGTTTGCGTGTGTGTAAATCCTCAAGGCACGTGGGGATCATAAGCAGAGGAAGACACAGATACAGGCTCTATCTCACAAAACCTACAGAAAGAAATGACAATCCATGCTGAATGAATAAAAGAATAAAAACAAGTCAATTATTATGAATAAAAGAATTTCAGTGGTAAAAAATCTTGGTGATTTCTTGGTGAAAAAAAAAACAGAGCGCCATAAATAAGAAAATAAACCAGTTTTTCTCCGATGCCTAAACATTTTGACTTTATGAAGACATCATGTTTCTGCCAAGCACTGATATGGCTTGAACTGAACAATTCTGTTTTCTTCGAATTACTTCATTCTTGGAAGACCCTGAAGAAAATTGCATCATCAGAGCAAAGGACGTAGAGAAGACACAATATTGGCATTGGTGTTCTGCTCAAGGACACTTCAACAGGGTGAATGCTTGCTGAAAATAGGATTTGAAACCCAGGTGCTCAGGCCTAACCGCTCTGCCACCTTTAACCCTGTGGTTACAAGGCTGCTGCTGGGGAACATGAGGAAGATGAGGTAGGAGCCTTGCGCACAATCTTCAGGTAACTGCAGGTTAAAAAAAAAAATCTCCGCTACAGCACCTTAGTCACCATCTTGTGAAAGGCTACTTGGTGTGTTACGTCAGTGAGGTAAATTTAGCTTTTAATTTCTCTCCTGTTGGTCTAATCACACTACAATGAAGCAGCGTGCAGTGTCAGATCTCTGCTGAAATGGGCCGCTACTAAAAATATTAGCCCACTTTGTTGAATGGAGAGACCTGCAGGAGAAAACAATGTCATGCAACGACACACCAGTCTAATAGATGTCCAGCAAGGGCAACTCTGAGGGCTTATTCAGCTGCTTTTCCCCTCCACATCTTCCACATGTCCAAAGAACGCAATTTGCAAGAAGAATGTGTTGTTTTTATCCTAGGAGGTAAAGACGGACTGAATCACTGCAGCTAGAAACGACTTCTCTACTGCCTTCACACTTAAGAAAACTGTGTTTCGCTGATTCTATTTGCCACTGGTTTGCTGCTTGACACATACGAAGAGAGGTCAATACTTCAGCTCCATCATGCACCAACACTCAGCGACAGTTGAGTGTCATTTACCAAGAATGCACTCTTTTAGCTCGGCGGAAAAGGAAGACCATTCATTGATAAGTTGAATAAGTAGTGAATACTTCCCTGGGCCTGTGCCAAATGAGGAACCCAGCGGTGACAGTGACAGCAACATGCCTCACATGTAGGACCAGCACCCTCTAGTGGTTCATTATAAGCTCCTGACGCTGGTGCAGTGCAAACACAGAGCACAGAGAGAAGTCAATCAGACACTCAGGTTCTACTGCTGGAAATCATCATCTAGTTTGTGGAACGGTACACTGTGTTCAACAGGGTGTCTGCAAGTTTCAACTTAAATTCAAGACCTTTTGATGCCAGTTAGAATGAAATATAAGACCCTTTTCACCTCTGAAAAAACGTGAAAATAACGACAACTGTTGGCCTATCACATTATTGTCTACATGACTGGACTAATTTCTCAACAGAAGAACAACGCACCTAGAAACCACGAAAAAAAATTTTTTTACGACTTTCTATATTTAACTGCATTCAAGACAATTTAACGCCTTGAGTTTAGATCATCTAATTTAAGACATTGTAAGAGTTTTTAAGGTCATCCTGGTTCAAGGTGGGAAAAAAACTCACAGCCCACTACAGGCATTTCTGAAGGAAACCTGGCCAGGGTCCAGGGGGCTGTGTGCATGCAGAGCAACACTATATCCATCAGAGAGACCTGGACCCACAAGGATCACATGCTTGATCTGATATACGCCAACTCGGCATTTGTTTACTAGAAGAAAGAAGAAGAAAATGGCAGCTCTGGAGACGAACTACCGAGAGGTGAGGGCCGGGCCGGACCGGGTGATATACCGTAGAGTGATATTCCTTGAGCCCTCTCTCTGCAAACCATGTTGTAAGAGGCAATGCATTTGAACATTTTTGGCAAGATTTAAACATCACAGGTGTTTGCACTCGTAATAGAGTGGAGAGGTAGCCTGGAGAGCTAGTGGGCTGTGGTGGTGCAGCAGGATTCAATAACACCAGATGGTCTGCAATGAAAGAATAATATATTCACAGCACAGTTTGCCCTTCAGCCCTTCCTGACTCGAAATATTGGTCGGTGCTACATGACAAATATAGACCCGTGTAAACATTTCACGAGTCAGGTTAGAGAAGACAGTGGTTTCTTGATATTGTTGAGTATAAAGGATCAAAAGCTCCAGAAATGTGTGTCCTCTTATGGCCAGAGTGAGAGCAGACTCCACAGCATGATAGTCATGAGAAGATTGTAATACACATTTTTATTGTACATTTGTTAAATATCAGCATGACTTCCTGTCTGAAACACAGTGTCCAAAAGCACCATTCAGGAATCTTCAAGCCACGTGTAGCTTGTAAATAAGTATCCATTACATTCGGTCAGCGCTCATCAGTCCGAGTGCACAAGCATCGTCTCATTTCCCACGATGCCGTTCATTAGGCTTTCAGGAAATGGTCTTTCCAAAGAGGAAGTCAACGTATTCTTTCCTGCGCAGCACGCGGTGCATTTTGAAGGTGTTGGGTGAGGTGTTGGAGAAAGCCATCATCTGCTTGCGAAGTTCCTTGAACGCACCCTCAGCCACCAGCTGAACCCTCATTGGTCCGATGCTGCCTTTGATACGGAAGGACCTGTAGACAGCCGAGTCCTGCTGGAGACAATGGTCCAACTGGAGGGGAGGGAGGGAGCAACAGAAGAAATAACAGAAGAAACTATTTTCTCTTTCAATACATGGTTTCAAATCCTAACTTTCACACTTTGTGGATAAACTGGGCCATATCAGGAAAAGCATCAGGATCTAACCAAGAAAAAGTACAAACACACTGTATGTTGGTGGTGCCTGCTAGGTTTCTCTCACCTTATACCGTTGCTCCTCTGTGAGATTCCTCACTCCTTTCAGCTCCACAAACACCTGATAGTGAGGATCGGAGCCTCCGATTGAATCTCCTGCAACACCACGGTAAATCAAAACACACAATGGTACAAAATGTACCCTACTAACCATCAAATGAGTCAAATAAAAGTACTTTCTCGTTTTCAATCTGTCCCAGACAAGTAGTCCAAATTCTACCATGACTCAGTAACTACAAGCTGTGACTACAAGCTGTAAACCATTAGCAAAATGTGTGTTGAAGAGAGCCCTTACCCAGGATGCCACTCTCGGCGCAGCAGTAGTCGACCAAGTGAGCTCCCGGCCACAGGGCAGTAGCTTTCTTCAGAGCCTCCAGGAACAACATCTCCGAAACCTTCTCCCCTCGAACGCTCAACATCTGACCACGCCTGAGAGGAGACAGAGGGGGGGTGGGGCAGACTCTGTTGAAACTCTCTCAGGAAGGCAGGCCAACATACACACAGCCTGGACAATGTGAGATACTATGTACAAATGTACGCACGAGAAGAAGACCACAGGCATGCCGTGGTGTACTATACCTGTACTGAAACTCTACAATTGGACACTGGTTGTGGAAGCCAACCACTTTCACAACGTCTCCAATACGGTACCTGTAACGCAAAACGTGATTGGCTTGTGTCAATCACTCTTGTCAGAGCCATAAAAGAATAAACGGTCTGCATATTAGGTTTATATATCATGAATGAGACCTGAAGAGTCCCGATGCGTTGGTGATAACCAGCTCGTAGCGGTGTCCCTCCTTCACCTCCCCCATGAGCAGAGTGTGTGGCTGCTCCTCCTCCAGGCTGCTTTCAGGCAGGAACTCGCAGAACATGGAGCGCGGACACAGCAGGTAGCGTCTGGAGGGCTCCTCGGGCCACAGGTTCACCCCAATCAGACCTGCAGGGGCCCCGCACACACAGTCAAAGCTAAATATTGGCCCTAGACTGAGTTTCTGGCCCATAAGTGCAGCAATATGTGTCAGCAAATTCAATTTTTAGCTGCAAGTCTGGATCCTTATGAACTTCTGATGTGCATGTTTTGGGTATCATGCTCACTTAGGCTAGTTAGGTCATTCTGTCGTTTTACCTCAGAGGTCACTGGCCCTCTTGGGTCCTCTTGCTTCCTCACCTATTTTTATCTGTTCTTGCCTGAACCACATATTCTTAACCTTTAGGTGTAGGGATGTTACTGACAATTATTTCACATCAAACACTAAAACTCTTCTCAGTTGGGGTTCTTTGGGACACACAACTACTATACTGTACACCCAAAAAAATAAGTCAAAATCCATTGGAAGGAACTGACCCCGTTTAGCTGCAAATGCCACCCCTTCTGTAAATGTTTTTTATTTTTATACTTATTTTTTGTACTAAATTATATATATTTTTTTCATTATAATTTTTTATCTTTTTTTATTTTATTGTATTTTTATTAATTATTATTAATTTATCTTTATTGGCATCCTATGTCAAGAAATGTTTTGTTATGTAAAATAATGCAAAAAATAAATAAATAAAAAGTTCAAAAAAATAAAAAATAAAAAATAAAAAAAATCCATTGGAACGAATCCACCATTAGGGAACACCACAACCATGCAAACAAAACATCCACTGTCTGTCCAACCTGAAGAAACCGAAGCCGCCGTCGCCATCTGCTGGTTCCTACCTTCAGTAGCAGCGTAGAAGGGTGAGTAGAAGGGCACTCCTCCGCAGTAGTTCTCCCTCAGCATTTCCCCATAGATCTGATTGGAGCCGGAGTCCACAGCCATCACCAGGTTGAGGTGGGGCCACAGGCGCTTGGCGATGCCCCGGAAGCCCTCCTGAAAGTGGGCCCGGAGCTGGGCGGCCCTCCCTGGGTCTGGCTTCATCAGACCCTCCAGCCCGGCCCTCACCTTGGGCTCCAGAGTCAGAGCACCGCTGACCTTCCCGAGTTCGATATCCTCCACGAGCTCCTGCCAGCGCTCCTAATAGATGGAGACATCAGACAGAGGCTGATGCTTATTTTTCTACGAAACAAGTTGACAAAGAAAGCGTTCCTCTTCAGAGCTTTATCTTCGCTCAGTGGATACCTGACGGACGGCTCCATCCTCCCCAAGGTCTGACTGCACCTTACTAGACAAGGTCCTGGTGAGAAAGCTATGTTTTACCTGTAAGGCGCTGAAGGCATAAAACACTGTGGAGGCAAAGTTGGACTCCAGTGTTCCCACACTGGG
Source organism: Hoplostethus mediterraneus (assembly GCA_034670385.1). NCBI lineage: Eukaryota > Metazoa > Chordata > Actinopteri > Trachichthyiformes > Trachichthyidae > Hoplostethus > Hoplostethus mediterraneus. The sequence goes on along the minus strand of JAXDDW010000011.1, from coordinate 6,398,784 downwards.
ATCTTTCAGAGCAAAGAGCAGATGCAGGTAGAGGGCGTCCTTCTCGCTGGGAACCTGAAGGCAGAGGGGACATTGCAGTCTCTTGAAAGTCAATCAGAAATGAAAAAATAGAATAACTTGTGCATGAAAATAAAAAGAACTCAATCAATAACAGCATTCAGAAACAGAGATGATAGGTTGAAAATGAATAGCCAGATAATACTTGTTTTTTTAATACTGTGATGCGTTTCTAGCCATGCGTTCGTTGAAAGACAAAGAGGTGACACACACACCCATCACCTTTGTTGGTCCTACTGTACCTCGAAGGCGGGCGCCGGGGTGGTGTAGAGTTTGAGCATGTGGCGGGAGGAGGCGGGCGTAGAGGAGTTTGGCCCAATGGGAATGCCGGCCTCCGACTGGCGAGGACTGGGTGTGTAGAAGAACTTGGTGGTGCGCTGGAGACTCTCGGTGGCGGGGAATGCCCGCCGCATGGCATCCAGACACACGGCCACTCCCTGGGACACACACACACACACACACACAAACACAAACACACACACACACACACACACACACACACACACACACACACACACACACACAGCTGCAGTTTGTACATTATACTGAATTCACTGCCTGTGAAAGATGTTTGCTTGAGCATGTTGTTTCTGTCATTGCACTAATAACTATATTAATTAATAACTATATAACATGATAAACACAGTTTTACAGGCACAACGATACAGCAGCAAGTGCCCAGTAGAAACACAGTCTAACCACTAGCCACTGAGCAGTACCTTGCTCAAGGGCACCCTGACAGCAGTTGAGGGAGGCAGCAGTGTTCCTCATTCAGTGTTACTCAAATTTTGTCATCTGGTCAAGGCATTCAAACTGGCAACAACCCAGTCACTCACAAGCCCATTTTTCTATCCGGCTGCATATCCACCTGTAGGAAGAACTCGGTGTTTGTGTCCTTGGTGCTGAGCAGCATGGCGCTAGCCCCCGACGTCCCAGAGGTCATGGCTAGGATCAGGGGCTTCTCAGCGAATGATCACCTTCTCTTCTCCCACCGCGATGCGACCGATGAGCTCGCGGTAGTGCTCATACGTGGTGACAGGGTGGCGCGCACGGAAACCGTCACTGTCTGAAACGATATTAGTGTGGGGGAAAAAAACAGGTGGTTTTCAGGTTCACGTTCAGGTATCAAAACATTTTGTATGGAGACGTGGTCCACAGCTGTATGCCTCCTTATGAGCCGAGGTGCAGCCTGAGGTCCTCAGGTAGGGCCCTCCTGGTCAAGTCTAGGATAAAGGCCCCTAAGGCAAAATCAGTGTAATCTTTAAAATCACATCTTTGAAAACATTTTTACATACAGGAATTGATATCAATTTTTATTAAAACATGTTTCTCCCTGTTATTATTAAGCCCTGTTTTTTGTTTATCTAATTGATTTGTATTAGTATTATTAGTATTAATAGTATTTATTAATTAGTATTATTTTTATTAGTACTATTGTAATCCGCCCGGTTTATTATTTATTTATTGTCAGTCTGTGAACACAGAGCAAGTAACAGTTTTGAATAGTGCTATACAAAGTTGACACAACTACTACTACTAATTAATTAAATGGATGATTTTTTATGTTTTCTCTCTTCCCATTATCCTAATCAGTCTTCACTAGCCCACCGGAGACCATTCTATTCTACATTATATATATGTATATATATATTATTATACAGGCTACTAGGCTATATAAGGATCAAAAGATTCATTTTACCGACTAAGGAGCTTGGATATCCTTTGGAATTACATGACTGACTTCACTACTTTTTGACAGCTAAGTCCAGATAAAATAAGCTGTGGATGTGACAGTGTGTCTCCTTAAGTCTAGACCTGGTTTAAAACAATAAGTAAACTGCAGCAAACAATTGATTTGGGCCTATGGTGTTTAATTAACTAACATAATAACATCTTGTCCTAGTTTCAAGTCAATAGATGAGAAAATATATATGTCCCCCAAAACTATAAATAATATCCTATAGGAATATTATAGTGATACTAAAGGATAGAAAAATATACCATAAAATACTATACGGTCATTATTAACTATTTAGCACCACAGACCCTAACCGTACCACAGACCCTACCATAAGTCCCTCTAGGAATATTAGTGATTTTTCGTATTGATCTTGGTGCTGGGTTTGCAGACAGTCCCTTCACGTGAAGTTACATCACACTCGTTAGGGGTCATGCTGGTTTTACAGTACGCACGGGTGATTTTACAGCAGCGTTCGCGCGTAACAGCTTTTCTTTTTTCATTTTCTCTTACCTTTGATTGACCTGAAATCATACTGCCTTCCATAACTTGTGTCTGAGTTTTTACGCAATCGCCCCAGAAGAGTCTCCTCTTGGACCTGCTTTACGTTCAGCGTGTCGGCTTCAAGTTTCCCTCTCTGCCGCCTGCCCAACCAGCCGACAACCTTCACGGCAAAATACTGGGTTAGCAAACCGCTTACTGTCCAGTTTTGCCCTTTCACCCTGGAGCTTACATCCCTCCAGAGCAGTGCCATTCCGGCCACGGAGAGGGCGGCGAGGGCAGTGATGAGAGGCGGAGGCAACCCTGGCAGAAGAGACGGTTACACGTTAAATACATTGCGGTAGCTGAATCCACTGGGGGGCGCTGTTGCTCAACGTTTCAAAGTTATCAATCTTAATCTACAGTACAGTCACACATTAGGCCAACTATTACTTTGCTCTTAAAAACAGGCTGACGTTACAGTGTGACTTTCATCATGCCTTAAGTGACTCACATTATATTTTACTCCACCTACCCTGACATTGTCCGATGATGGCAATAGCAATGGATAAAATTGCAAAGCCCAGCGGCAGTGCAAAGCGAATCCAAGAGGAAGTCATCCGTAACTAACGACGAGGCCTGGTGTTTCAGGATTTATTGTTTAAATTATTAACACTGTTTAGGCTGCATTGGATTAACGATGAACCGCCCGTGACAAGGAGGGTACTTTTTACTTGCGTAGACGTTTGTGGCACTTCCGTGTTTGAGGTCCAGCATGTCGCCCTGATTGGCTGAAAAGACGATGACGTTGCTCTGTTCGATACAACCCAGAAACAAGGATAAACAACAACAGCATATTATAATGAGCAAGCATGGAATGGCAGAATATCACAGTTAACGCGGAACAAATGGCACATTGGCATGATGCATATAAGTTATACATATAAGTTATGAACCATACGGCTGTGGATTTAGCAGTAATTACAGACAAAAGCTGGAAATAACTAGGAAAACAGCTGATTGGTGTGGAACTTTGGAGTCAACAGGCAGTGAGGCAATACTTCAGATCTGACTGACTGACTAATAGACTGTCATAATGTCTGACTGACTGACTGACTGACTGACTGAATGAAATAACGACACACACATTTTTTTATTTTTTTATTTAAAACAAACCAGGATTGTCATCTGAAAGTCACTAGGCTCAATGCCCAAATTATTATTTATTACCTTTTTTGTCACTAGACATAAATGTCACTAATTGCAAATATGTGAAGGTGACAATGCTATGTAGCTAAAGCTGTGCATTTATATTGAATAGCTATCAGGTGCATTAGGGGGAGTAAAATACATGTCTAACAAAAAGGTGTTGTCCTGGGCCGCAGAACATTTAAGAAGGTCCCTGTTGCTTCTGGCTCTAGAATTGGGCTCTCCTCTGCAACGCCTGCACAAAGACCAGAGAACAAGTTGGAATCCTTGAAGAAGGACTGTGTGGGGAATTTTTCAGCCAGTTAATCGAGGGATCTGCAGTGTGCTCACCTGTTTCATCTCCATGGTGACATCTGACCATGAAAGAGGACCTAAAAATGATGTAGTACACATGCAATAGCATTAAAAAACACCCAATCGAATTACATTTTAGATATGTCAGTGTTTATTGGACTAACCTGCCCAATAAGACGAGGGACAGCATCAGGGGTCCATCCACAGACACACCATGGGACAGCTCAGCCAGCCAGGACACCTCAGCTGGGTTGTCAACCAAAACCTCCTCTGGTTCGTCCACACACAGCTCAACCTCTGGCGTGTCATTCATAGAAACAGAAATGCAGAGTATTTTAAATATTTCTTCTTGGTTTCCACCGCCTGGCGCTATACACGACTCATCCACTTTCAGCTGACCTGCCACAGAGCCCTCCTCCTCCTCCTCCTCCTCCTCCTCCTCCTCCTCCTCTTCTCTGGGCCAGGCCTGTGGCTCAGCTGTGGGTGTCACCACTGCGACACAGTGGTCAGACATAGAGGATGTGAGGCTGTCAGCACCAGTGCTGCTGCAGAGTCTCTCTCTCAGGTCTGCCGGGTCACAGATATAGGCCTCCTTGTAGAATTGACTGGCTAGAGAAACAGACAGAGACACTGGGCTTGTGATTATGCTAGTACATGGTTGAAGTCTATGCTCTGGTAGAAACACTATCCTACTATTCTTTTTTCTAATCCTAGATTGTTTTTTTTATTTGTTCAGCGAGCTTGCTGACCCTGTCTCTCTTCCAGCTGTCGGATGTAGCTGACTGTGTCTCTGGTGCTGATGCGGAGCCGGTGGCTGTCAGTAAGGTGCCTCAGGATGTGTTTGGAGTGGAAGGCTGAGGGAGTGTAGTACACCAGCTTAGGGAGACACAGAGAGCCCACCGCATGGATCTCAAACCTCCTGCCCTGGAGAGGAAGAGAGAGAGAGGAGAAAGAGAAAAATGGGAGAGGGAGAGCAGATGGACATACTTGCTAATGGTATGCAGGTGGCGACTTGCAAGCTCAGTTTTGTGCACAATGAAACACAAATGATGTTCTGTGCTGCCTTTTTATTGGTGTGTGTGTGTGTGTGTGTGTGTCTGTGTGTGTGTGCCTTTGGAACTTACCTGGAAAGTGAGGCGGTCTATATTGGCCCAGGAAAAATCATATAATAGAGACTGCTTTCCTTCCACCTCCTTAAGAGAGATCAAAACAGTTTGTAATATAACGCAAACAACGGAGTAAAGAAAGTTTTTTTGTGCCATTGTGTAAGTCCCACCTGATAAACATGCACTCCTGTCAGCGCCACACCAAAAAGGACTGAACGTTTCAGCTCATTTTTCTCCTGCACATAAATGACAAAGGAATAAATGGGAGAGAGAGAGAGAGAGGGGGGGGGGTCAAATATAAAGCGGTGTAGTCTGGAATAGTTTCTCTGACTTTGCAAATAGTTTGTTCAAGCTGACCGTCACAACACAATACAGTGTTTGATAGCGAGAGGCTAGACTTCTGGCTCAAGGACGCTGGGTGCTGTTATAGTAACTCTCCTCAGTTTGATCTTCTCATACATATTTATACAGGTCAATAAAAGGCTATGCTCAGTTCTTCTCTCGTGTCAGTCATCAAACCAAAACATGATGACCATTAATATGGATGAAGCTGAAGGTTAAAGTTGGACACAGACAGTCTGGACAGGTGAAACAGGTGATTTTGACCTTTAGTGCCTCCATCAGGCCAAGCAGTGCAATGTTTTTAAATGCCAGAACACTGCGCCAAAAAGCATCATCACCGCAAGTCGAAATTACACCAGTAGTGTCTGAGATACGACAGTTAATGAATGTTGGCGGGCGGAAACAGCCGCTGTTGATTATCTTCTTCACGTACCCTCTTTGGGTTACAGTATTCTGGTGGTTTTTCTGCGGTTATTTTGAACTTTGACCCCCCCGTGACCCGGGACACTCTGACCTGTCTCATACTGTAGAAGGTGACCGGTCCGTCCCGCAGGGCGCTGGCCTCTTGGATAAACTGGAGGATGGCTTGGCTCCGGGACACACCGCTCAGCTCGCCGTGTAAGGCTGGGCTGTGCTGGAGGAGGAAGTCTCGCCCACGACGCTTTATCAACTAGGGACACAAGCACACACACACACACACACACACACACACACACACACACACACACACACACACACACACACACACACACACACACACACACACACACACCAAAGTTAGGTCCAAATAACAAATAAGATGTTTATAATTTAATATTTGATGTGTCTAATGTTAAAAAATGGAATTCTACACAATGTTAGAGAATTACCTTAGGCTGGTCATACTATAAATCAATATATTAATAGTACATTGATAATACAGGTCTTATTCAAAGACATACAGGCCTCTCTCTCTCTCTCTCTCTCTCACATACACACACACACACTTTTTTTTACCCAAGAGGGGAAGTAATCCTCAGGTAGAAAGTAATGTCTATATTTTTCCTTCTCTCTTTTCTTTCCTTCTCCTCCTCCTCCCCCCTCCTCCTCCTCCTCCTCCTCCTCCTCCAGATCTCCGAGTTCGGCTTGGAGAGCAGAAGCTGCCAACTGGAAGAGCAGAGCTTCCTGATGGCGGCACTGGGAACACAACACCTTCTGTCTTAGCTCAGTGAAGTAGAGCTGCCGCACTTTACTGCTCCTAAAAACATCAAACAGGAGATCATGTCACGGAGCTGACAATGGTTTTGATCCCGTTATTTCACTTTGATAGAGCACTTACTTTTCAAGCAAAACATACACAGAAAAACAAAATGATCTACCAAAGTGAAATATTTCTCATGTTTTGCGTAACTTATACTATACACAAAACATAATATACAGCTATTAAGTACATAAAATGCCAAGAAATATATAAATTATATTATGTATATGGTGAGGGGAAGAAATATATTTCAGAATAAAACCAAAGAGACGAGAAGTCCAACTTACAAAATTAGCTGCCCACTCTCTACGTAATACTGTATCCTCAGAAATAAGATGAATGGACCCTGGAAATATGGAATAAATATTTCAAAAGAGTTAAAGGGGAACATGAACAGCTCCCCTTAAACCCCCCCAAAAAACCCAAAACTTTTACACTAAAATGTAAAATCCTATCTTTGAAATGATGAATGGGAGGGTGATTTTATCAAGTCCTCTAGTTTTGGCTTCGGCAGAGAACTGTTTACAATGTGAATGCCTTCGACTGTTACAATAACATTAAGGTTTTTTTTTTTATCTGAGTGGGATTCCCCTTCACTACAAGGCAATATGCATGATATCATCAACGTGTGTCAGTTCAGAGGTTCACTAGAATGACACGCTGCTACATACAGTAGGTAAACCTTTTGAAACTAGGAATGCAGAAGTGACATTCAACACCGTGAACTTCAGGGAACACAACTCACCATCACAGACCTTCTGCTCCATTCCCCGCCAAAGGACTTTCTCAGCTTTTGCTCCAAATCGAGAAAGAGATATTCATCATCTGTTTAATTTAAAAAGGCACAGTGAAAAAACACGTTGACAGACTGCAAAACAACAGCATCAAGACACGATTCATATAAAGGGCTGATATGAGACAAATAATGAAAATAAAGGGGAATGACTTTCTCTTTACCCTCCTTTTTTATTGTATATTTATTGTATATATTTATTTCCTCACCAACATCAGCACCACTTCAGCATTCCACACTAAATGAAGTCAAAATATTTTCTTGTGACACCCACACATAGTTGCACACACCAACCTCTGAGAATGGCCAGGCCAAAGAAATGGAGTTCCCCGACACCAAGCTGCTCCGTTACATGATTCAGCACTTCTCGGCCTCTGGCTTTCATCTTACACACACACACACACACACACAACACACAGAGTTTTGTAACACATTACACTTGAACAAGAGCTTCATGAACACTAGTTCCTTCCTGTCAACTTTCCCTAAAATGGTAGACAGGCCTTTTACAAGAAAAATGCACCAGGCAAAGATCATGATTTTTTTTTTCCCGTTCCAACTGTTGCGTTAGTATGAGAGACATCCCAGTAAAAGACCAGTGAAATCCACTCACCCCGACAGCACAGTCCAGGCGCTGCTTGTTGGGTAGGAGGACGCACACCTCTCGTTCCTTCCTCATTGTCAGGAGCTTGGAAACCTGTCAGAGCAGCTTCAGCATCTCACACAGGGCTTCCTCTCTCAGTCTCCAATATTATACACTGCCTCCCATGGGTCTGCCAAAACAAGCCAGCCTTCCCTCCTCAGCCTGATCTATAATGACTTCTTTTGCTTCCAGTGGGTTTAGTCAAGTGAAAGAAAATAGGAGTTTTTCTTGTGTTGACGTGCATCAGCTGTACAGATTTTCAACGCGCCAAAATGAGAGAAAATAAGTTTGTGTGGCAGTGAAAGTTGGTAGAAAAGGGGTTTATTGCAGAAACTACTGTACTGTCATAGTATAGAAAAGGCACTTTCAATGAAAAAATGTGCTGCATCATTCCCATGTGGGGAAGGAACTGAAATGTGTCCTGTCTGATAAACGGTCTGCAAATATGTCAAAATACCTTCATAAAACTGGATCACATTCTCTGTCCAGAAATGTGACTACTGACTGGCGCCGTGGGACAATAAGTTGAATCTGTGAAGTCGACGGTGGACATGCTGCAGGCCTCTGAACGTCTTGCTTTCAATGAAATTACTTGAAAAGCTTAGAAAATACTCCTGAACTTACTCAAAATAAGGACAGACAAAAGACACCGTTGTTAATCTATCATTAATTTATTTAAAAAGAAAACCTAGTGATGCCAACTGTGCTTTGCTCTAGGGAAGCAAGAACAGAAAAGAAGTGACTTTTTTTTTTTCAGTAGCTGGTGATTCTTCTTATGGCAAACTCAAGTTCTCCGCTCTTATTTTTCTTTTGTTACCGTCTAAAAAGTGAGTTGTTTTTTTTTCTCCAATGCCCACACAAAATGAGGCTTGTTAACATGCACACAACAACAAAAAACACAAATACAGAGAACACTACAGTGCATTAAAAAGGCATCCTGCTCCAGAGACGCAGGTATTTTTTTTTTACGCTACCAAGTTGAGGTGGGTATTTTGCATCATTTTGTTGTCTTGTAATGGGATGCTGTTAAATCAGGTAAGTAGCGATGAGTTTCAACCACCCTCAAGAAGAGTTCTTAAAAACTATATGATGTTTGTGCACAACTCTAACAAGTATTCTACAATATCACATTGACCATTTAGGGGATGTGGGATACATTCAAGAGGTAACAAAGAGAACTTTATTTCCTACACACACACACACACACACACACACGCACACAACTATCCTCCTGTATTCACACACTAGACTGTAATATACATTTCTCAGATTAAGTAGTGTTCACATTGGTGTCGATGAGATTAAAGGCGACCAGTGGATACATACAGTACAGTACATACAGTGATTCTGTCTTGGCGGAGGGGGGGGGGGGGGGCATCCCTCGCTTTAGGTACCTTTTGAGATTGTGGGTTCAGTATTGCTTCATGATTCTCGGTGCTCGCAAAGAGCTTCAGCATGTAGAAAATGAATTGATTTGATATGGTCACGTGACTGTAATCGAATATTGTGCACACTGATGCCATTCCCATTTAAAAGAACATACTTATCTATTCTTCAACATGCCACGGGTGTCATTCTTTGATCTGCAACATGACTAACCGGTAACCTATTCCATTCACAGGTTATTTCATACTCCCCTGGAATAAGATCCAGGACACATTTGCAACAGGTGAAATTTGCTACAATTACACAGAGGTTCAAATAAATAGCCCCATTTATGATTTTTCTGCAAAACGGCATGATTCTATGCAGGCTTATAATATTCAATAAAGCTGTATGCTACGTGGAAGTATTTAATGGTTCTAAGCAGCCATGTAGACCATGGTCACCATTTAAAACATATACATTACAGATTATAAGTTTGTGCAATATTGTCTTGCATTTAAGGGCTAAAATGGAACATAAGCTACATACATACAATCAGGCACCCAATTCCTGTTCATTTGATTCATATCAACAGTTGTCCCTAATAAAAGCATGTACACTTGAAACATTTCTACTGCTTCCTCATCACCAGTCTAAGGTCTGGGTGAGCAACTCCTCCAATCATGATGGCAATCCTCCATACTTCCACCGGCTTTCCCTCCAATACCAAAACACACTCGTTCCCTTCTCAATCCCCTTCAATCTGGTGTGTGCACAAGTAACTCAGCAATGTGTACATTAATAAACCAACATGAGGTTGGACTTTTGAATGCAAAATGTATTTTGCAAGCAAGCAAGACTTGCTTTGGAACCACAAGGACATCTTTGAACTCAGTAATGTTTAAAATTAGGCAGAAGAGATACATTTCAGAGGTATAACAACAAGACCTAAATATTGCTGTTGTAATACAGAGCTATTTGACAATGAAAATGATGTGTAAAATCCCACTGACACCACATGTTCTGCAGCTAAATGCACAGCTACTGTGCAGATGTTTTCAAGCCATGTTTCACTTTGGTAGAATGTTTTCACTTTTCATGATCCACACCTGCATAGAGGTTCAGGAGCAGTCAACCTCAAAACATCAGTTGCCCACTGTCATCAGAGTCCAAACCCCCAAACTCTCAATATCAATTTTTGCAAAAAGCAAATTAATTTTTGACATGCTTGTTCTGGGACACAAAAAAGTGGTGCTGAAAGAGACAAACCATATACCAAAGTGAAACACTGCTTTACCAGGAAAAAGGAAACAAACAGGTAGACGTGACCGTTGAGTATTTGATTTGAAAAACCTTTACAGCTCTTCACAGTAGTTTGTATATAAAACAACGTAAACAACGCAAAAGGAGAAAGATATCTCTCCTTTCTTCAAGACTGACAAGTTTGTTGAAGAGGTATAACCGAGGCTACAATCCACTACCTTGCTCTCCCAAAATAGCCAGATACGCAATCTTTGCATGTTTATCAAATAAAAATGGATTTCCCAGTGGATACGTACCACATTTTGTTACCGTGTTAACTATCTAATTCCTGTCTTAATAATGCCCAAGTATGGGAGCAAAACTTTTTTCAGCAGTTGTGCTACAAAAGATGTTATACAGTCTCAAATCCACCCTCTCCCCAAAAGACACGACCACCAGACTTTCTGTGCCACTGCATTTGAACTGAAGTAGTTGTGATGGCAGGTATCAGGTACTTTATGTGCTCTGCTGTGTAACATTCATAGTTTTCTGCTGTTACGCAAACACACAGGTCAAACTCACTCTTCAATAACCCTTGACAAAAAGTAAATAAAAATAAATTGCTCTACTGATTGCACTTAGATGCTAGTGGTTCAGGCTGGAACTATGCAGTATTTTTAATGGGTACATCTTGTGAGTATTTTGCAAAGTAGATATTTTTGCATCGCTGAAATGGTTTGCTACTAAATGTTTTGACATCTAAAAACAACAATAGTTGCATAACTGACCTTATGTAGCTAAAGAGGATTAATCTAAATACAATATATAAATTTTTGTACATGAAATTTGGAAATATAAAATTTTGCAGGGATACTTTTTATCTCTCAGTAATTCTTTCTAATTGATACTGTTGCTATATTAATACATTTGACACTACCGAATTACAAGTGATAAAAATTACTTTAGAAAGACTTCTGTCCTATTAGATGCATGCCTATGTATTTGTTCTCAGAATTAGCTTTTCTTCGAAGTTTTGACTTGCTATGATACCAGAGTGCACTGGAATGAAGAAAGCAATTTTACAAACGTGCACAAAGAGTTAACATAAAAATGCCTTTGTTAGTGGTTATTTACGCTTGCAATCATTGAGATGTATTTTGTTTCTTCACTTGTCTAGACCAAGGGCAGCTTTGCTTTGTTTGGATTGCTGTAAATGTGATATTTATTTCCTAACCTGCTGGAGTATACTTTCTCCTAAAGTTAAAAACTCCAATCAAATGAAAACCTCTGGACTTCACTTGTGAAGTACACAGAGGCCTAGAAGTACCTCTTCAAACTACGGACATATGTTTTACTGGCTGCACAGTTCTAAGACAGGGAACAAAAAAGGGAAGACTGGCTTCAAGTCTCTTCTGGCTAACAGCTAACGGTTAGCGATTTTTGCATGAAGGCACTTCCTGGTAAAGCTTTCCACAGAGTAGCACCTGGGATTGGTTAGAAGTAGCCAGTAGAAGCCCTTGATTGGAAGGAGCCCGGGGTCTGAGTTGGGTTAAAGGTGTCTAGGTCACAGCAGAGTGAAACCTAAGATGTACTGCAGGAGCTTGTTCCGATTAGCCTGAGGTAGGAAGGTGCTGCTCAGCTCCAGGGTCGTGACCCGGTTCTCCCGTCTCTCCTTTAGGACCTGCAGCCGGAAAATCACAACAAAGGGGGTACATCTTAACTGCTGTCAACTGGAGGTCCCTGACCACCAACCAAACAACTCTCTCAAACAAACAACTTAAAGAGAACACACTCTTACCCCCAGCTCTTTGAACGTCGTCACTGTGTTCTTAACCAGGTAATGCGTTGCACTTTCACCTGGAAAAGAAGAGAAGACAAGGATTATGAAAGACTCTGCTTGGTGATGGCCAAAATGATAATCCTTAATAATTTGTTAGAAGTAATGATTATTATTCATTTCATTTTGAGAAGGTGCAATGTTTCTTCAGTCACTTCTAGCAGTGGGGGATAGGAGTCATTTTGGCTCCGGTACCTGGGTTCTGTCCTGACCCATTACTTAAATACTAGAGTATAAATTCTGGTACCTGGTTGTGGTTTGACTCTTATCTGGATACTTATAGGATGATAAATGGAATAATTGTGCTGTGCCCTACATTTGTTCATTCTGAGTGGGAAGTAGGGCTGGATTATCCATTTTTATTGACTTTTCCAGTTGTGCAGTTGTACTGCTGCAGAGTGAATGCAGGGAAACACTGCAGTATTACTGTACTATTACCGTATGCAGCCACTCCTCTCTCGGTGCGGGTGAGCAGGTATTTGAAGAGCTGCTGGGTATAGTCAGGCTCAGCCATGGGCTGGCTCAGGCTGTGGACGAAGATAGCAGCCCCGCTGTAGGCCTCCAGCACCGGGCTGAGCAGTCGCTGTAGGAAGACGAAGAACTCCTGGTGCTCCGAGGAAACGCTCACCTGTTGGCCAAAGGGAGGCGAAAACCAGTTGATGTGTTATTTTAAAGTACCATTCATTTTGGTCACAAAGTCAGTGATTGGCCCTTGCCTGGTCAAACATAAACTAAAATCCTTCATAGGAATCACTATGCATGATTCAGGTCAGCAATCATATGCATACAAATATTGGAACCCTTGCATTGTTGTTGAAAAAAACCTGTTGAAATTAGAACATCCTTTGGTATCCTTTGGTTTGTATTGGGACAAAACAAGAAAGATGAAAAAGAATACAGAATCTAAGCATATTCCACAAATACTAATACTAAAATGGCCTGGACAATATTATTGGCACCTTTCAGAAGTTGTACGAAATAATTGGATTTCAAGCAGGTGATTCTCCTTTGATTAGTAATTGAAATCACCTGTGGTGAGTCACAGGTGCCTGCAATCTAATAATCACTCATTCAACCAGTTTGAAAGGAGAAAAGTACAAATTCTGCTGTTTTGTGTCACTGTATGTACCACACTGAGCATGGAGAAAAGAAAGAACTATCTATCTGAGGAGGTCAGACAGAAGATAGTAGCCAAGCACGGACCATCTCAAGGCTACAAGTCCATCTCCAGAGACCTTGATGTGTCAACCGTGCATAATGTTATCAACAAGTTAAAAACGTTAAGACCTTTTTGCTCATTCCAAAGGTGCTCAGCTGCCTCATACAGATATCGTTGTTGTTCTTTCTTTATTATGCTGTTTGTGGTTTCTGTAAATGTGAGCTTGTCATCAAAGGATGTAGCTATATAATAAGTAGCTATATGAGAAGAGATGAGTATCTTTGAAGAAGTGACAAAGCTGGACCTTTAGGTAGCGATCTCTCTGCTCCTCTCCAAAGTCACTGTCCTCATCCTCCTCATCGCTCCTCCAGGAAAGGGGCTCCGGGAACTTCTTGGGCCAGGGTTCCTCCGTGGGGCTGGGGCTCAATTCCTCCTGGTCCTCCTAAATCATTGTATTATCAATTAAATAATTTAGACTTAGACAATGAATTAGATCTATATTATTTATCTAATAATTCATATATTTCAGTATTGCAAGGAATAAGAACATCCAATGACATAAGTATATCTGTCTACTTCATCCATCAAAGTGGATGGCTGAATGTTACAGAAAAGCCTTCACTGGCTGCAGTCTCAGACAGTCGATTTTTGTTCATTAGACTGACATTGACAATGCATGGGGAGATTAGCTATTAGCTTGAATACTATTGCAAGGCACTGTACATCCTGTGATATCTCAGAGCTTATGTGAATGATTTTGGTGTAAATGTTTTATTATAATGTGTTTGTATTAATCATTTGAAAGTTACGTCATCAGTCCTGAGCGGGTGGGATTCAGCTGGTTTTATACAATGTACTGAATCATGAGAAAGCCCATTTCACAGTTGCATACTTCACAAAACAACATGAAGCTTGTCTACCAGCAGACAGCGGTGTGTGAACTGACCTCTGCCACGTAGAGAACGCCATACTGGATCAGACGGGTCACAGCATCATGGAAGACTTGATAGATTGTCTGACAGGGCTGTGGGATGGACAGGAGGAGAGGGACAGTTTGAAAAACATGGAACAAACCATTTGGTGTTATGTAAAAACTGAAAACCTGCAACGGCAACAATAAACCATTTAGTTTCAAAGACTAGAGTTCAACCAATATGGATTTCTGAAGGTCAATAATGATATTTTTACATTTTAAATCGGATGTCAGATAGTCAACTTATAGTCAAATTATATCCTGTCTAAACCTACTCAAGACAAGTAAGTCCTAATTGAGGTTGCCCAATAATGGATTTTTGAAATCCAATAGATCCCTCAAACTAGAGAAGACTGGATGACAACAGTATCTCAGGCCCTGTGGAAGAATTTACGTATGTTACCTTAGGTATCTTGATTTGTTTACTGTTATCCCCTATATTTGTTATCCCCTATATTTCTTTAGATGCTGCTCTTTCTTAGGCCTTAGCATGTTGAGTCACACAGGGTGAGGCGCCGAGGTGTCTGGGTGCATGTCTTGTCAATAAGTCGCATATCGTAGTTGGGAGGACAGGATGTGCCCAAAGTGTACCCAGATATATGTTTCGTCTAGCCTTGTGACCTCACTAGTTGCGTCAATGGACACAGACATGGAAGCATGTCTGTGTTTATGGATTTAAACATCAGCTACACGGCGGACAAGAGCAGACTGGAGAGTCTGATAGAAACTGCAGCTCACCGTAAATAAACCGTTTCTACTTTTCTTCAACTCAAACACGAGCAGGCCCGTTAGATTTACAGATTTACTAACGCAGTTAGCGTTAGTCACCGCGACGTCAATGCTTTTAGTCCTTCCCCTAGTAGATAGCGCTTTTGCATATTCATCCCCTTTATTGTCTCCTTTAACTATATAAACTTTTCCCTGATGCTCCTAGAGCAGAGATCCGTATGCTTTACCCATGTGTGCGTATCTCTCCTGAGCGCTCAGTATTGTATTGTATAGTATTGTATAGTATTGTATTGTATTGTCTTCTGTGTGCTAATAAATGTGCTCATGTAATTCATGATTGATTTAAAAGGACTTCTGTCTCGATCTAAGTTTATTCAACAGGCCCCAAGTGAGAAACTATTTGTGTTGTAGTGTTCACGTGTGTTAAGCTGAATTCTTTCCTGGTGAAAATGTTAAACCCTAACATTCTTAAGATTTTGCCATTTTGGCAAATTGGTGCCACCAATTGTTCAGAAAAGCTCTAATTGGCCCGGATTAATTGGTTTACCTGCTGATCCTATTGTAACAGGACAGAAACCTGGAAAAATACCAGCCACATGTTCACATTCAGCGAGGCAGGAATGGAAATACAACACATTATAACTCAACTGATGCTCCACCATTTAAAACAAGTATCCTGTGGACTATGTTTTTATGAGTATGTATTGTTATCAGTCAACTGTGCAGTGCTGAGCTTTGAACACTGAGCCTTAAACTTTATAAATCCACTCATTCAAGCATAAGGGGCTGACAGAAAGCAGCTGCTGCATATGGTACTGTTGTAAGAGAGCAGGTATAGATAATGAATGACGTGTAAAAGTAATTACCTCGCTCACACCAAAACTCAGTAAAGCGAGAAGAAGTGATAGGATATGGCCTGTTTGTTGCAAAGTAAGCAGAACCAACTGGCATGAGCCAAAAAGTAGCTGAACATTTACTCAAGTGCTTCCAACATTTCCTCTCAACTTCCTGGACCCATTTTGTTCAGTGTAAGACCCTAGTTTAGGAAGATGGAGACAATGGAAAGGACTTACTGGTGCCACGGCCACCTCATTAATAAGGAAGTGGGAGAGCCCGGCTGCCTTGCGGATCAGTCTCTCCTGACTGAGAGGGAGGCTGCTGGAACTGCCAGGCTTTTGATCAGACTCTGATTCCACGACCAACTCTCGCTGCAATGCCAGAATACTGCAGGCTAGGGACCAAATCAAAGAGGGACTTGTCAAAATTGAAAAGGAGCCATGCAAGGGTTACTTCAGGTACACTTTCGCAGAGATGGAGGATAAAGTTAAAAGGCCTTTATTAAATTAGGGCATATCTGGGACATTACAAAATAAAAATCCCTATTGCCTAGACTGACAAATTCAGTTTTCTTCAAGAGCACCTTGTAGTACCTGGAGATTACTGTTACTTTTGAGTCCTTTTTATTTTCAAAAAGGGACTTAATGGAGAAATTATACCATCTAGCTCTGGGGAAAAAAATGACAGGAGGAAAAAATGTACTTTGGAAAAGGACCATTTCAAGGCTAATGCAAGCTTTATGACAAACATCAGTGATACGACGGAGTCAGCACAGAAGAGAAGAACTACCTCTGGCTCAACCTACCGATGATTGCATCAGAAATGAAGACGTGGAAAAGGCCATTGCTGTAGAAGTTGAGCTCGAAAAGCGCCGGCACAGTGTGACTGGGGGCAATGGTGAACTCGCCATTGCGGTTTGCACTGCTGGTCACGTTGACACAGTTGCCCAGCAGGTGGAGGGCGTGCATGACCACATCCTCCGAGTTGCCCGAGAAGCCCAAGTCAAAGTCCCGTGACAGGATCTCCTCCTTCATGTTGAAGAAGTCCTCCACCAGCTTGGACAACGCCACCCCCTGGAGCAGAAGGGGGAAACAGGGGCACCGGTCCATGGGTTAAGTAGAAAAAAGAAGCTTGTGTCATCTATCAAAACTGTTGAGTGCATCCACAATCATAGCAGAAAGTTTTTCTACACTCATGCAGCACTCTAGTATGGGAAGTTTTGCTTTTACTATTTTCTAAATAGTACTTTTTAATGTCCACCTAATGAAACATCCCATTTTCATTATAATGACATTGGAGAGGATGACTTTTGAATGAAATTGTCAATTAAAATATATATGAAAATAAGTGCACAATGCATAAAGAACATAAATAACACGAAGATATGATCTAGTACTTTTAGTCCTACTAAGAGCAGGACTGGAATAACATGTTAATGTGTTGCACTGGACATTTTAACATGACAGTAAGGCAATTTCAGTAATTCATCTCCACTGTCACCCACTTACATCGCTGTGCCAGCAGAGGGCAGAGGCCTACCACTATTCTACATAGATGTGGAGAGAAATGTGAGAAATGTCTTGTGAAAAGGGACGGAGCACGACGGCCAAGAAGCAGACAAAAAGGAAAAGAGGAGAGAAAGAAGAGGAGAGAAGGAATAGAAATTTGAGAAATGGGGTTAGATAGGGGGAAAAAAAAAAAAAGATAGTGGTGGGCAGAGCACGAGGAAGAGAAACGTGAGACAGCTACACTTACCTGTCTGTGTCTGTACAGCAGCAGACAGGCTACGATGTGGGTAGACATGACTGCTGATGACTTATTAGCCGCTGTGAGGGGGGATACAAAGAGGACATGTTGACTGACTGCTACAATCACGGGAGACAGACGACGACAATGTCAAAGCAGACACCGTTTGACCTGACTAGTGGGTCCTCTTAACTAGTATGGGTACGATGCTGAACACAATGACAACATCACATGGAGGGACAGCAATGTGACAGAGGGGGCCGGTTGGTTGTATGACTGGCAATATGTAATAACAAACAAATATCGTAAATATTATAAATTTAACAAATTTTACCCACTCGGCAAAAGGTAACTGCAGGTCATTGGACTCAAATGAACCTCAGAAACATATGAAAGCGAATATGAATATGCCCAGAGTATGTGATAGGCATGATTGCTACGGTCTTCCAAAAAAACACAGGGCTGAAAAACACACTGCTGATCAGAAAGGGACAATTACATCCATGACACAGAAAGAGAGAGAAAAGGATCTGGAGTGTAAAACATTTACGGCAATTCCATCTTTCTCCTGCTTCTCCATCCTCCCCTTCCTGCTATTGGCTGAAAACAACATGCCATCCAGCTGGAGGGCTTGTGATTGGCTGAGGGCAAAATAGGACTAGTGTAGGAGAATGCAGTTGAATGAGCCGGGGAGAACCGGTTTTTGTTGTGCTACCACAGGACAAAAAGCCCTGAGTGATGTTAAGGGGGTGGACTGATGCTGTGCTGTGTTGGATTTCAATTAAAGGAGGTAGCATGATAGATAGTATTTCACGACCGCTTCCTTTGCTGCAGCAAGCAGGTGCACCACTGACACAGCATGAGGAGGAGATCTTTGATGATTTCCTTTGATGAAAAGAATGTGGCTGATAGTGCAGCAAGCATATGCCCCAGTAAAGCTGTGTTTTACAATAGCAGCCTATAGAAATAAAATGAGAGTTAAGTGAATCTTTTCCCCCATAAGCAGATATCATCAATCATTTTTCACCTTAACATTAAAATGAACTAATCACTCATAGCTCTGCTTAATATATGCTGAATAGTGGCCAGGATGTTTGAGGTGCAAATTAAATGTGAGAGGTTGTATTTAACGAGCAGGAAACATAGAATATGCTTGTTAACTGCCATTAGCAATGTCACTGGCTGAAAAAAAAAGAGGGAAAAAAAAAGTTTCCTTTCTACATTGCGGTGATACCACTGACTTAGTGTCTGAAAAGCCCTTACTAAAGAGGACGTGCTTGGCCAGGTTGGCAATGACTTGTCGTCTGCAGAGCTCGTCAGGCAGCTCAGGGTTCAGCTGCTCCTCCTCCTGGCCCTCAAACAGCACAGCGTCAGGTCTGGAAGAAAAACAACAACTGAACATGTACAAATTCAGTCTGCCAAATAGGCCCGCCACCTCAGTCTGCCACCGAGGAAGAAGTCAGCTCACAGAGGAAAACCATTTTACTGTCTTAGTTGGACAATGAAGTTATATGTTATTCTAAGCTATTCTCTTCATGTTACTGCAGACTTAAAATACCTTTCCAAATTGCAGGGGACCAGATATGAAGAAATGATATAAGTCTTATACAAATATCTGCCTGACAATGATGGTCATTAGAACATTAGAAGGTATAGTTTAAGGTTGTTGTTTTCAATCATGTGCCATCGAGACACAAGAGCCATTTATAGTCTGATGCGGATACACCAGCTCATTTCACAAATCTCTCTTGCTGCAGGCACACTCATATCTCCCATCTCTACCCACATCTCTACCTATAGCAACAAGCAATACCTAACAGTCCACAGCACTACTATAACTTTAGTGTAGCCCAATTAAAAAAAATAACCTTTCAAAATATGATTTAAAATTGTTTTGTGCCAAATAAAAAAAGTCTCTCTCCCACTTAGATGTGTAGCCTCATGAATCCAAACACAACTCAATCTGAGTGAACTAAAACCAGATTGAGATTTAAACTGTAATATCCATTAAATGTCTATACTTTCATTTCTTCTATGTAAAAGTAAATATTTGCTCTAAATATCCTACACAAGTTTAATCCGCTGTGCTGGTGTGCGTTATGAATTACAACATGTTATATGTAGTGGCTCCAAACAAGCTTGTATTGAACAATGCTGCCCGAGTGAGAGTCAGACTTTTATTGTGAAGAGACAGTGTTGGCCCAGAGTGTCCCTAGCCTGTGTTAACGTCAGTGTTGTGCTGGACCCTGCAGTGAAGCCATGGGAGCCAGGATCTCCTGAGGCGAGTACTGGAGGGTTCATAATGATTCAGCTGGGACAGTGGGGGCTATTGAAGGGTACATGCACACTGAGCAGATGAAGGGGTCACTAACGTCCAGAGGGAGGAGGGCAGGCTGTTTGTGTAGTTGTATGTGTACGTGTGTGTATACTTTTTTGGACAAGGATGCATTTTACTGCACTGTAACGGACTGGTGGGCCTTATTCAGGCATTTGTTTTATATGTATCATATTTTTGACATTGATGTATATCTGTGCTGGCCTGATGGAAATTTACATGGACTACAAAGTCATAATCATATTTTGATATATTGTAGTGTTTGTGTGTGTGTGTGTGTGTGTGTGTGTGTGTGTGTGCACCTACTGTGCAGAAATGATGGTGGGCACCAGGGTCTGTTCCAGGGACAGAGGCGGTGGAATATGGCGGCTTCTCTGGGTGTCCAGGTACTCCTACATTTGATCCACAAAAGGCCCGTTACAAATCCAAAATCAGACTCTATAGGTGGAAACAACTCCTACTTAAATAAAGTTGATTGGTGATAGTTTTTTTGATAAACTAGGTGTGTATGTGCTAGTGGAGCTCTGCCATCAATAACCTTAAGGGAGAAAGGCTGGGTGAAGTCGACTCGGACACAACCGTAGTTCTTCCTCAGCATCCTGAACACGCCACACGCTACACCCCACAGACTCTCATTCTTCTTGGGCTTACCCTGGTGAGATTGAGAGGTGGGGTCTGTTAGCATGTAGATGAAGGCACAAAGGACACTCAAATCTAAGCTGCCAATATAAGCTGCCATAACAATCCTCAGATACACATATGACTACACAATTTAAGTTCTCTTATCCCCTTCATTCTGCTTCTTGTGTCAAAAACACACCGATATCCCCTCCCCTCCCAAAACCCAAATATTCCATGCTCATACAATTTTATTCTCATTTGATTTATTGGCATGACAGACAGAAAACACCTATGCTGCCAAAGCAAACGCTAACACACGTGCACACACACACACACACACAGCTTTCCAGTCCTCACCAGCTGCTCGCTATTGTAGTTGCCCTCGATAATGCGGTCGTAGGAGATGCCAACTGGCACCACCAGCACATCTGCGATGGCCCCAGTGCACAGTGTGTCCACCACGATGGAGAGCATGCCGGCACGCGCCGTAGATGGCTTGCCACTGCGGGAGCGTGTGCCCTCTAGGTAGACCTCCAAAAACTGCTGCTGGCGCAACAACTCCTCTGTGTACTGGGGGAGGAGAGGGGAAGGAGAGCACGGGGAGGTAAATGGGGTGAGACACAGAGAGGCAGGTGAAGGAGAGAGATGAAAAGTGTTCAAGTCGGGAGGTGGAATAAAAGTGAAATAAAACAGGTGGCATGGGAGGTCAGAAGTCAACAAATGTATATACCCAGTGTGAATAGTGACAGTCCTGGAGAAAAGGATGCACTGCTGCCATGTTTGCTGCCACAGTCTCATAAAACTTAAGTGCAATTCAGTTGTGGAAGTCAAGGCAGCTAAGGCTATGCATGTGTGTAACCTGAAAACAAGTTCAAGATGAGAGGTGATCACCCTGCAGTACTTCACCCCACACACATTACAGGAAACTGGGCACATGCCAAGGCGGCTATGACGTGCTAGGCTCGGCTCTTGAGTACAGTATGTACACAGCTGTCTCTTGCTGTGTATGAGACTTTGAGGAGAAACTATGGCCTGAAATAGACCCCAGGCTGTGGCATTTGGAGTAAGTTGTGAAGTAGACAGACATCCGCATTGTTTCCACTCTCTGAGAGCAAACAATGTTGCAGCGGCACGGTGATCGTAAAACCTTCAAGAAGCAATAATCTATTTCCTACCAAATGAAAGTAATACTGGCTGCACTTTCCCCAACTACAGCATCATGTCCACTAAACATAGTTAGTATAGAATAGTAGAATATTCCTACTCTGGATGATGGGATGTGTGGTAAAAAAAGTAGAGTAAAGTGTTTTTCACTGTGTCCAAAAGCTACTTGTGTCCTTAGCAGATCCTCTTATCTTAGGTGCAGCAATGCATGGCCCTCTGTTGTTTCCACCTCCTCCCAGACACACACAAATACAAATTAACAGTAATCCTCATTAGTGATGGAATGTTACAATTAATCCACTAAGTAGCCGATCCATTTTGTGGGGAGCATGTTTAAAGGTTTCCCATTGTAAGGTGTTGTACAAGTAGCTTATGATGGCAAAGCATTAATATTTTGAATCCAATTAGTTCTACCTCAGTTTTTCTCAGTAATAAAAGTTTTTTAGGCCACATTATCCAAATAAATGAACACAATGTTCAGATTGTAGTTATAATAAGCTGATTTATCATGCAGCCCTTTTTACTTCATCCAAAAAAACTCGCTGCAGACACTAAAGGCACACGTTGTTAGGAGTATGTTCCAAACAGACACACTACATAGTTAAAAAGACTTAAATATGATCTTTAATTAAATGGTTTTCAGCCCCACTAGCATTATTAAGCAATGCAACAAATGTTTCCAATATCTTGACCACCACAACATTGCTACAAATGCTTTTTGGATAGAGTAAATGGCAACCGAGTTCAAAGCTGACAGATCACCTAAAAACCACATCCCTTTCCGATACTACACTTACCTACAGGGATAAGCTATACTCTGGCAGTCACGTGACTCAAACCTGTTACCATACAGGTACAAGATGATCTACCGACCAGGCTACCCTTCCACTCATATCAAGTGATATAGAGTAACTGACAATATGTCAAAAGATGTGTAAGCCTACTTCAGCTCCCAACAGAATAAAGTTTAGGGTTTAAGTTTAAAAGTTTAAAGTTTATTGGAGAGCAGCATATCTCAGCTGCTTGGCATCCTATTTTTGTAGCAAGCATTACTAGAAAACGCTGTCCACTAAATCCCTAACATTTTAGATTGTCATGAAGTGTGATTAAGATTGAGACTGATGGTAGGCCCGTAAATTAAAACTAGAAAGATTCTTATAGCTTGGCTAACCCCATTACAAAACACAGAGTGAGGTGAGCCAGAGTCTTGACTGTCCCCGTCCATCACGCAGTGACTGGAAAGCGGAGAGCTTAGGGCCGAAGCCCCGGGCCTCAAGTGGAGAATGCCCCATACAGATGCTGCCAACTGATGTGTGACAGACAGACAGACACACATGTGCACACCCACAACCATATAGAGACACAGACACAAAAAAGCATGGAGACAAATTGCAGTTACGTAACCAGCCATGTAAAGAAAACAACAAAATAAATAACACACACATTAATAGACACACACATAACTGAATCAAATAACAGTATATGAGCCTTTATGTTACAATATTGACTGTAGAAAAATCACTCGATGTTCTAAGGACTTACTGTGTGTAGCAGTGATCTGTACAAGATGTCTTTCTTTCCGTCCCTTGTCTCATCCAGTTTTCGACGTATGAAGAATCCTCCCAGTTTACGGATCAAGGTACTGAAAACACATGGTCAGTTATGCTTACTTAGCCTGTGGATTCAGTCATATTTGCTCATGTACTCAGGCTTGTGAACATGCATCACAAGCTGTGAATGTGAACTCAGATTTTTAAATTCTCATATTTACAAATGGGTATTTTTATTAGACCTACTTGTATTCAACATTTTGGAATGTGTGAAAAGAAGTGTTGTGAAAACATTCAGCAAATAGAAATACAGATATTGACAAATGCACACTAATGTGCAAATAACTGAATGACTTTTGCAAAAATAAATCCAAATTTGTATTTAAATGTCTTCAGTTTTGTTCCTGCCAAGGTCTCAATACATTTACATCCATTGAATTTGCAGTTGCATGTTCCCGTGCACTTGTAAATCAGCATTTTCCTATTTGTGTATTTTGTCACTCTTCTGGTGCATCAGGATCTGTGAATATGTGACCCTTTCCAGAATGGGATTTGGCCCAGTTTAGACGCTTTTAGCCTATCAGAGAAGAGGTAGACCTGGTGGGGAGCCAATCAGTGAAATCATTAGAAAGCCTCCAGAAGATATTAGAGTGGAAGTGGAATGTTGGTGGAAGTCCAACCTATAATGTCAAACCTAGCTTGTAATTAACTCCTGTCCCGGCTCATAAAAAGACCCCAAATAAGAAGACATGGATATGACAAAGTTTGTAAGGAGACATGTTTTTGAGGGATTATTTCCTGGCGGAGCTCTTCCGTTTCTTTCCATTTCCAAGCAGAATGTAACATAATTCATACACGGATATGAAAACTCTTAATACTATATAACAAAAAAAACTTCAAACAAAGGCTTCATGTTTACTGTGATGGATTATCTACCTTGAAATTTTCAATTTCAATGTTTGAATTGAATGATAGGTTTGTTTTATTTCCTCTCGTGAAGCACAAGGCAGTGTATTTGTTTGTGCTGTCCTAGATGCTAGGTGAGAGAGGTTAGCACTTCTTGGGACTACACTGTATCATACATTCCCATGTACCAGGAAAGATCAGTCAAGCATTAGCATTTTCAAACCCTATTTGAACCAGGTCAGGATAATACACGTTGACAACCTGTTGTCATCTCAGCTGCCTGGCTTTTTACATTGTCCTAGTGAAAAAATAGCATTTGGTCTCACTCTTTGGTTACCCTCTCATCCCTCACTAATCCATTTCCAGGGAACCGTCCCCCTTTTGCTGAACTCAAATTGTCATTTAACATGACTAAGGGCTATTTCAGTTTGAGTGGGTGTGAAAATCTTCCAACTCTGATCCCAGCTGAGCTATTATTTTCCACCCACGGAGGGCAGAAATACGCCTTGTTGTCAGATTGGACTTGACATCAGGCTTTACAGGCTTTACTCTTACCTGAAGATAGGGATATTTAGGTTGTTGCCAGCAGCAATGTGTGGGGCTTTGATGTTGTGACAGAAGAGGATGAAGGTAATAAGTAGGTAGTCAATATGGGACTTGTGAACCGGGAGGAAGACCAGGGGCACATTGTGCTGCAAGGACACAAAAAAACAGACCACATCAACTAAATGCAGATCATTTCTCCCACTTCAGCAGATGACGCCCTAAAATAAGCAGTGAATATATTAGATTCAAAATGTCACCAGGCCCCACTGCAAAAAAAGTCTTCTTATTTCTTCTCATTGCTGGTCAGTGAAGTGACCAGTGATGTCTCTCGGCACTTGGCCAATGGCATCTGCTCTGGGGCCGATACTGTGCTGCTACTTTATTTCTAATGGTGACAGGCTGGGGTGTGTAATCTACACACAGGTGAACACTGTTAATATGCTACTGTGTTTTTATGAAATCCATTTGTGGTGTGCCTGTCACTAGTAAACATACAGCATGTCTGTGAAACACCTCCCTGCCCATCATCACTTGACAGTATCATCCATTCTCTGTGTGTGTAGTAGATGCTGACCTCTGTAGCAGCTCTTTTGACCATCTCCAGTTGGCCCTTGTGGATCTGGATGCTCCAGAAGAATCCATTGAAGAGCTTAAGGAGCGCCCAACCTGTCAGCCTGGACAAAAGAAAAGAAAAAGAGTGGAACAGAAGAACAAAATCTGTTATAGTCAATTTCCAATTTCCTCAATGTCACCTTTTGGGGAGAACGCTGTATTTCAATTCATCCCAATGTGCCTGACAAGTTCAATCAATAACTGAAAAGCCACTGAGGTGAGGTGTGTGGTGTATGTACCTGATGAAGGCTGGTGAAATATTGGCCACCATCTCCTGGAGGAAGCCCCGGGCTTTCCGCCTTACTTTACTGACCGCTTTGTGCTCCTGGTTGGGCTGGCTGGGTGCAGGCTCCAACTCTGTGGCCACCTCAACGATAGCACTCTCCACACTGGGATAGACAAAAGGACAGCACAAACACAACATGAGTACGAGGGTGAAAGAAGTAACTTGACATGGTGAATTTTAGTTGGTTAATTTTCTTCACTTGACACTTGAAACATAATATAAGCGTTTCCTGACTAGCCTGGGGCTTGTAGTGCCTCCTGGTGTTTCTCTATGACTATATGACTGTTTCACTCTATCCTACACTGTAATTTCATGAGTGAAGGGGTTCTACTTCCTGTGTAGCTCAATGTGTAGAGCATGGCACGAACACTGCAAAGGTTCGGAGTTCTATTCCCACATACTCCCACATGGTACAGTAAGATACAATGGTCCTTCAAGTCGAGTACATCTCATTTTAATCCCTACTTGCTGTTGTTGAGCACGTTGTCCACCACGTTCCTGGCGAACATGTCCTTGTGAACATCTCTCTCCAGGACGAACAGCACATAACTCAGCCTGCGGGCCAGCCAGCCCCGCTGTCTGCGCACACACACACACACACAAAGAAAGAAGAAAGTTCATTCTCGATAATACTGCGTGCATGTGTACTAATAAATGCATCAACATGTTTGTATGCCACATCTCGGACAGAAAAACATACAATTGAATGCACTGCATCACTCTCACACACACACACACACACACACACACCACACACCACACACCACACACACACACACACACACACAAAGTCCTAATCAGATGAAACTTGGTCTCCACAGTGGTTTCCTGGTTATTTGGCACCGTGTCAGAAACCAGAGAGCAGCTTAGACTGCCATATTAATTAGACATAGCACACGGCTACGCTTTTCCTGTACCTGAGCTAAGGTTAATTTTTGTTCTACCTTGTTGAAGATGTACATACCACATCACGTATTAGCATTAATTACATTTGTTCATTAAATGAAAACAACAACCTATTTCAAGTTCAGCTGTGCAATTCTGAGCCTCATGGCAAATAGCGTACATAAAAAAATATCCCTATCCCCAAGAGAGGATTTCTGGACTTTGAAAGATCTAACAATCTATGTTCATAGTGAGATTATGTTATTACTTTTGAGGGTTTTCAGGGTATTAAGGTCCCTAATTGAGTTTTGCCTGCTGAGGTCAGTCACTGGATCCATGTGGCCGGTGACCACTGACAAACACTGTTAATTATTCATCCAGATTCTGTACGTGAAGCCGTGGAATTCGTCACCCTCAGTCACACCACACACACACACACACACACACACACACACACACACACACACACACACACACACACACACACACACACACACACACACACACACACACACACACACACACACACACACACACACACACACACAAATGAAGAACAACAAATGTGGTTTTCCTGCATGCCTCTCTAGGCCATGTGTAAAGTCCAAATGTTACTGTAAAGGTCATCAACTGTCAGGCCAATATGTCACATACCTGGCTGGCTGTCAGATCAGATAGACATGTTCCTCTAGCCTACCCTATGGACTGTTCAGAGCTCAACAACCTTGAAGAGAGGCAATATGATATCATGGAGTAGGTTTTGCTTTGCTTACCTAGTGTGAGTCTCATTGATGTAGATGACATTGCGCAGTCCCAGAGAGGGAATACTGGGGTTGAACAGTCTCTCCTGGGACAGTAAAACAGCAACAAAAATAATCACAAACCACAATGGGCACAGAGAAGACGGAGACTTGAATCATTAGCAGAAAGCAGGATTCATACAGCAGGCAGCATACAACACACGGGTTTGTTAATGACATTTGTCTGTCAGCTATCATAAAAATAGTTGCTTTAGCATCGCATCCCACAATGAAACTAAAGCAAGCCAAAAAAGCTTTCAGCTAGCAATGCACATTGGTGTTCATGAGGAATCCTAACAAAGCTAGACAAGCTGTTGTTCAGTTAACTCAAACAGCCATACTGACACGCTGATACTGACTGCAACTGGGGCCAAAGTCTCTCCTGCCTAACTGGCTACGTTCCAGGTTGACATAAAACTTGCATACAGAGTTCGTCTTTGTTGTCTTTGATCTGCTGGTAAGGCCACCGTGGAGTTAAATCAAAGAATGTTCTCAACCAGAATAGTTGAGGGGTGCAATAAGGTCTTGTGAGTCCAACTCACTAATCCGTCTAATCCCTATAACAGGCAGTTAGTGAAGAAGGCCATCCTGTGTGATCTGGGCCATCCCCCTCACCCTGTACTCAAGACCTCACTGATGTGCTGATGATAGCTTTGATGCAATGATGCCTTGGGGGGGGGAGTAGTCTGCAATACATTTATATATCTTTATATCTTTACTATTAGTAATTATTCTTGTGCTTAAGCTGGAGAAAATGTTTTTGTATTACCTTACAGGTCAATGTTGTTTATAATGATCCATCTGATGTCTACATTCAGTGTCCTGTGAAGCATTTAATTTGGTCGGCCTGTCACATCGCACTATGTCTTGGTTTTCACACCTGCTGTGATGCTAATTGCCCACTGTGCGGCAAATTAAGTTGAGGCTTAACCCTATAGGGGAAACTTGTAATAAGGGCTTGGTGAGGGAAAAATAAAAGAACAAGATTCAAAATGTCTATGACTTCTACCACAAATGTGATGTCCCAGGCAACTTTTAAATGTCAGTGCTTAAATGCCAGAGAAATACTAAAGAGCTTCACCCGGATCATAAAATATTCTGCAGACAGCTTAACTGGTGCAAATCTCTGACATTAATGATAGCCTGAGGATAAGATCACAGATGTGTTGTTACATATTCTACAGGTAAAAATGAGAAATTACTTTTTAAGATGGACGTTTATAAGATGTTTATAAACTAGACTACGCCACACAGAACAACTCTAATTGAAATATCTGTGTTTTAGATTCCATGTGTGTATAGAAAAGGCTAGGGGGATGTATGTCAAACACAAATTTCAGTGTTGAAACCACCTTCAATGAAGTCTTTCGGTCTGTCACACAACCACCGTAGATGTTTTCATTGGCAGAAACAGTACATTGCGTATTGCTAATTTTTCTTCCCAATTACAAACGTTGATGTCGGAGCAAACAGTGCAGATCTGACTTGTGTATAGCGGGTGTACCCATGTTGGTTAAATGTAGCGCAACTTTACCTGGCTCTGTGGTGTACAGGAGTGACAGCAGCGGCCCACAAAAGGTCTCTTCCTATTCAGCAGGCCCTCTTTCCATGTGCTGGCAACACAGCGCAGCACCGAGGGGCTAGAGCTACGGTCCTGGACACACATCCACACACACAAGCAGCAATCGATGAGGGTAAAGGAACAACACAACACACAAAAGGACCTAAGAAACAAGATCTTGCTAAGACACAACAATACAATCATGCTCATAAAAGATGTCCCTGTAACAAGGGTGAATTGTACATGTGGGTCTTACCGAGTCATCGTTGGGCTGTTTCCAGCGGTTAGCCCCCTGCTCTCCATTGTTGACCTGCAGCAACAAGCCGTCTGACAGCTCCATCTCCTTTGCCTCTAGATCACACACCACTAGCTAGCGAGCTGTCAAGACAAGAGAAATCATAAGGTTACACTTAAAATCATTTTAAGACTCTACGCAACATGGACGTTTTTCAAATTGTATACAATAGTATCGACGACTGACTTAGCTTGCATTACACACAGCACCTATCTGAGCCTTTTCGTGTGATAGACCAAGTGAGCATTCGAGTCCTAAAAAAACCTCTTGACAATCAGAGAGCAGACCGACTGCACATTAAAAGCCATAATTAACGGGAATTTGGACTCTCTGTCCAAATAGACTCCCATTGTGAAATGATTGGTTCTGTCATTCATTCAACTAACAGTACTTCCAGCATAGTTCTTCCTGCATCTTTTTGGATGCGACAGCTCTAGCCGTAGACTGAAGTCAATATGAATAAACCTTCATGTCTTACACTAATAAACTACTGCTCCGCCGCAACGTCAGACAGGATTGTGAAATAATTGCATAACCTTGTGTCACCAACTTCCATTGAACTGAGGTCAAGGTGCTTTATAGCCACTGATGCATGTCACTGTGAACAAGTACATAAAAGCGTGCCAGACAAGAGTGAAAAGGTACAAAAATGTGATTTCTGCTTTTACACCTTAAGGCATACTAAGCAGTCTCGCTTCACCTTGAATGCCAAAGGTGCTCCAAGTGCTAAAATACTTTTGGCCCAACAGGCAACACCACCCTGCTAGTACAAGTTAGTCTTACCTAACACCTGCTTGCTCCAGTTGGGCCAGATTATCTGTGTGTGATTCATGAGGGTCACATTCTTTCATCATCAGACACTTTGGATGCAATTTAAGGGCCAGTCTACTGTAGCTTGAGTAACTAATGACAATCCACAATCCCATCCTCGTCACACGACTTTTTTTTTGCCCTTTGCACCTTCCTGTTGAGCATTGCCACTTTTCATTTCACTGCACACCCTGTGTGTGTGTATGTGACAAATCTTGAAACAATGCTAGCATATTGTGCATTACAGGCCCCATTACACACCCAGAGAGGTCTATGGACTGGGTTGAAAAACCTGTATGGAAACAGGCTGAGCTTTCACACCCACAGGATATTATTGTGCCATTATTAGCTATTACAGCTATTAAGCAGAACAGTAAATAATAAAGCATTTACAATTCAATTTTTTCCTACCGTCCATGCCATTTTGGAATTTGATCACAATGTGAGCCTGAACTCATCGTATTTTAAAAATGTGATTGCAAAATTGAGGAAAATCCCATTCTTGGGGCAGACCTGTCACCTAGTGTGTCCTGACATGATCAGATGACAAAAGTCACACCAAAACGCAGCTGCTGCACCAGATCCAATAGGAGAGAGCATATAAATCCCATCCACACTGGCTAAATGTTGATTTTAGAATTGATTATAACATTTCATGACTGTTAAAGCAGTGACATTTTTTGCCACGCCCTACATCATGGAACTTCTATCTCCCAATGTTCAAGAGCTCACTCAGATCTGCCAATAAAGCTCTTTTAACTATTCCCTGCTCCAAGCTCAAGTCAAGAGATGACAGAGCTTTTGCTGTCAGAGCCCCAACATTATGGAACAATCTCCCGTCAACATCCACCTAGCTCCCTCAGTACATGTTTTTAAAGCACCCTTTATAAACCTGCATTCAACTGTTCATTTATTTGCATTGTTTTATTTGCTTGTTTCATTCCCATGAGGTCTTCTGGTTGTATGTTTTGTTCATTATTATTATGAAGACAGAAGAGGAAAGGCATGCAAAACATTTCTGCAGCACCAGGGCCATGTCCTGGGGACAGGCCCCCATGTAAAACAGAGTGGGTTCGACATGCTTAAAACCATTTTACTTTAAAAAGGGTAATCTTTCCCATAATCTTAAACAGGTCTGTCACAATGCGTGGATATTCAACTAAAGAAGAAGAAGAAGAAGCCAATAGCAAGCAGCTTATGAAGCCTATAGAACGAAATGTGAGTGGTTGTTACCACCACTGGTTTGACAATGACAGAAAATCCTACACGGATGACCTACGATTAAAATAATTTCTCTGTGTATGAAATAATTGAACTTCCTCATTTTGCTGTTTTACTTTTTTGCCCGGTGCGCCAGCAGCACTCTGGTGTATTTAGTGTAGCATAGCCGCCAACCTTGACTTGACAGGAGATGCAGTCTCATAAAAGCCCCTAGTCAGGAGTTTTGGCCTGAAGCACAGCCGGCAGACCGGCTTTGTGCTCACAAATGGCTCTGCTCTCCTTGCAGCGCAGTGCAGTCACAGCACACAGGGCAACGTATAAGCTAGTAAAAATAGTCACCAATCTAGCCGTATTATTTCTTCCGAATGCTTTTCTTTTCTGCTTTATTCCTCAAACGCTCCTCTCTCCCATCATTTCCTGTCTTTTCATTTCGATCAAGTCATTTGAATTGGCTTTGTGCAAGAACCATTCATATCCACAGACGATGTCAAAGCCGGTGGAAAGGTAATTCTTCGGCTGTGTTACAATCCAATTTTGAAATACATCAGTCTTGTTTCTCTCTTCTCCTCTGACACTAGGTATAAATTAGGCTGAGATATACCTGGAGAGTACCGACGGCAGTGACCATCACAGAAATAAGCCTTACTGAGAGGGCAGGTGCATCATTGCATCTTTATCAAGCTACATCTGTAGTAACAGTGCTATACACTGATTAAAGGCTATTGTTCTAATTCAACCATTGCAGCCAATAACATAGTAAGCACAAAGATAATTTGACAATTGCAAATATGCAAGTGTAGCAAAAATTGGAAAAGGTTTAGAATAAAGCAATAGTTCCTGTGTAAATGTAGCATTACAAGTGTAGCTTTGAGTACAAATCAGCTGTCTTTGATGCCCTTGTGTGTGCTAAGTAATTGAATCAATAAATAATATGGCTAGTGATATGTATTGTGTAGCTCACAATGAGTAACGACCTTACCAGAACGAGGCTGTGAAGTTGCTGGTGGCAGGACATCTGCCTCAGTATTTTGAAAATCTGAATCTGCAGGTTCATAAAGGCTGAACCAATGCACCGCCTCTTAGGTCTTGTTCTGAGATTATGTGTGTGACGTAGCTAAAAGGACTGGAGAGAGATGTCAATCAAGTGTGACCTGACCACACCCCTACATTTGATTTGATTTGTATTCATATTTTGATGGTTAATATGATATTCAACTGTGATATATACTTTCCAGCCAACTTTCCAGATGTGCAAACCTGTGTGTTTATCAGTAAGGTTGAAGAAATTAATGTTAAATTATGAAGCAGGAAGATTGTTGAGACAGAGAAACAATTCTGACCCAAACTTTGTGGACACACACAATTACATTTTTTAATTATTTTGTAAAATAACAAAATGTGATAGGTAAAGGTTAAGGATTTACACATGAATTTATATTGCTATTTGCATGGGTTGCTGTCATTTAGAAATATATAGCTTTTCTTTCACTATATATCATAAATTGGAATTAGCCTGTCACTATCACAAAAAACTTAAGAAGAAAATCCATCAACTTTCAGGTATT
The DNA here is from genome assembly GCA_034670385.1 of Hoplostethus mediterraneus. NCBI lineage: Eukaryota > Metazoa > Chordata > Actinopteri > Trachichthyiformes > Trachichthyidae > Hoplostethus > Hoplostethus mediterraneus. Next base: position 6,365,837 of record JAXDDW010000011.1, on the reverse strand, counting down.
CTTACACAGGAGCAACTGCTACACAAAACAAGCTGTACATCAACTATAAACCGAGTTCATATAGAGTCCCATGGCAGAGACAGAGAACAAAGAGAGTACAAATGTAATTAAAAGAAAACACCATGGCCAGTACTTCTCATTAGTTTGGAACTGGGTCAGACGCATAGTGAGACGCTTTATGAATGCATGCTCTCACACCAAGCAGTGTGTGTGTGTGTGTGTGTGTGTGTGTGTGCCAGTTAGGGGGTAGTGTAGCCAAATCTCCTGCCCTGTGAATAATAAGTCCGAGGGAGACTGCAAACATGCGGAGCTCTTGGCTAAAATCGTCCTGCCTGGCTCAAGCTAGCCAGCAGTGGGTGAATGTAATTGGAGCTATTGTCCTATTGTGGCGTCTTGGTCTTGGGTCAATGACCGAGAGTACCCCAATGTATGGGGTGACTTTGGAAGCAAAACAGAAGCTGCATAAGGACACGCTGTGAGGATTAGGGAACAGGTGTATGTAGCCATTAACACAACATGCAAGTTTCCATGCAAGTCATCCTTTAATAACCTAAAGCTGTGGTCTTCGGGGGCCAGAGTGCTGTTACCAGGTTGTCCCTAAATCAATCAGTCCAATTATGAGAATGAAAACTATAGAAATAGAAAACCAGCAGTGCAGATTTAAGGATCAAGGGCTCTCATAGCCTTCAGGTGGGGGAAAAAAAACCCTTCAAAATGCCAATCAAACCCTGTGCACATAAGAAGCCTGCTGTAGTCTAAAATCATAATTCATAGACACAAATTGAGGAGGACGGACTGATTTTTATTCTTCAAGCAGTTCTTCCAATATCCCTCGTGTCCACAGAGGCTTGATCTTCTGTGCATCACTGTAGCGCTCATCTTGCACCAGACACAAACCAGCAGCTCCTTAATTCACAAATCTGCCATTGGGGTGTGTGCGCGCGTTACAATGCTAAGACTGCAAAGTGAGATGTTATTATATTTATCATCAGCAACAATAGTACTAATCAGGTGTTTGGACCTGCAGTATATAATACTACATTAACAGGTCATTTGCAGGCACTGGACATCCCCAGACAAAAGGTCGTAATATATGAATTCTACATGGTAAAAGTCGGCAAGTTGGTCTGACTAAGTAGATGCTGAAAACATCCGTGTTTATATATACGTGACTAGTAGGCTAATCCGCCTCACAAGCTCCAAGCTGTCTGCACTAAGCAGGTCAAAAAGGAGAAGTCGGCGTGACAGATGGGGGGCGACCAGCGTGTGCGGAGATAACTAGCAGTGCAGACAACAATGGCACAAACCGAGCTGGCTTAAGCTTGGTTTGGCTACGAAATATGCTGCTTAGCTTTGTTGAATGGCCATCTCGTGTCTTCATTATATCCTAGTTAAATGGACCTAATGGCTCAATAATGGGGTTTGTGTCAAGTTATTAAACCAAGACTGCTATTTGGTAGTTTGTGTCAACGCCTCTCTGCAGAAACAGCTTGCATGGCATGCTGCCCAGCAAAGCAGCAGCCGACGTAACGGTAGCGCTTACCAGAGATACCCAGATAAGTTAAATGACCTCGAAGGGCTAGCGTCACTACAGGTCACATGACAAGCCAAGGTGAAAGGACCTCGTTGGTCCTGACATGGGTCTACTCCAACTTCATTTGTCAATGTCACCAGCTAGGTTAGATCAATAAACCTGGTCCTATAGTTGACTCATTACTAACACAACTTGTCCACCAGTACCATAAACGTTAAATGTTCTCTCAGACTTTAATACAAACAAAAGGCACCACCACGGCTAACTAAGCACAATCACAAAAAACACCATCATCTATCTGACATCTCCACTAAAGACAACAGCATTAGCGCATTGCATTAGCCTGCTAACTAAAAGCACCGGCCGGCTAGCTGCCTAGCTAACGTTAACGTGCTTTGCAGGAGGAAAAACCTCGTCACCTACCTTGAATACAATTTTACGTTGAATCATATCTCAAGAATGCGTCCGTCAACGAAATAGTAGCTAGCTGTAGGGTATTCTTGTCCTTGAGAGCGGTGTGGCTCGGTACAAGACCTCCAGCCTATTCCCTTCAGTCTGCTGCTGACAGCAGAGCGGGGCAGTGACAGTCAGCAGCGGAGCGGCGGTGTACCGTTTTGGTACGGCGTGATGCCAACTACTGTCTTCTACAAGCAGCCACGCGATGGTGCTGTTGTGGCTTATTTTATTTTATTTTATTTTATTTTACTTTATTTTACTTTACTTTACTTTACTTTACTTTACTTTACTTTACTTTACTTTACTTTACTTTACTTTACTTTACATAGGTTGTTACCCAGTAACTTCTAAACTCCCTATTGGACTCAATAACAACCTTTCTGGCCTAAAATGGGCCACTCAGCTGTTCATAAACCAAATTGCATCAAACATGCAACACAATTATATCAACAGTACAGAACAGTGTATGACTACCCACTGTATTTCCATATTTGGACATCAGCTGATATCCTTTCTTCTCAACCATAGTGGCTAAGATGCAGCAAACACAACTAACAAACACAAATGAGGGTGAGTTACGAAGAAGATAATGCTGCCAAACCAATATGCTCATAAGCCAATATAGCAACATACTACCCAGCCACTAGCAAGCATGCTATATACAAAAAAATCCTAACAATTGAATATATCAACATGGTAAAACAGTAAACATACCAGCAAACATATCATTAGTAAACACTATCCCAGCAAGCATGCTAGGATAGTGTGCACCCTATAGTAATATAGTAACTGCAAAATGCTATTGGGTGAAATATATTGAATTAAAATAAGAGTACAGTATTATTATTACAAAGAATGAGAAGAACAAAAATATGTTCAAAAAGAAAAGCCCACAAATAAATACATAGTGATGTAGTGGTAAATAGAAAGGTAAGGCACAAGGCAGAGAACCACTAGTATATAGACAAATCAATTACAGTATATCTTCATAAAAGCATTACTTACTTACTATATTGCTTTACAAAGAAGTTTTAACATAGCATAACTTTAGATGACATAAATTCAACTTTACACTACATATATATACATAACATAACTACATACATACTATACAATGGGTTTACCCCCAGTTAGAGCTGAGAAGTCAGATACAATAAAAGAGTAAACAGCGCCCTCTAGTGGTCAGAGAATGCCCACACATTTTCATGGAACGTACCATTGTGCCCGGATAGGTGGGACATATATAAATCAGTACTGCAAGTAAAAAATAATTTTAAAACACAGTGAACTGTAGGAGTGACAGAACATTTTCACTGTAAATACTACCACTTATTGTAACAACTTAGTCCTTATATCTAGGTATTCCCAAACACATTGATAATCATGTCTTCGATATAATGGTAGGGTCTCTAACGCAGTAACTCTCTCCTTCTTAAACTAGCTGCAGCCATGAGGTAAGCTAAAGGCCTGACGTTTATTTGTGTGTTTTTGTGTTCTAGTCCAGACATGTGTTGTTGGATTCATATTTTCAGCTTCTTCAGTATGTTAAGATAAGCCTTAATGGTCGGACTGTGTCTGGAAAAGGTCTTAAAATAAAGTCGTTTTTTCTACCAAAATAGTAGGGCCCGGTGTGTGTAGGCTAGCTCAGCTGTGTCTACGTTAACCAGGACATGACACAACATGTTACTGAAACATTTAACGTTAGTTTGCCATAACAGTCTTTGTTATGTCTGTCAATGTTAGCTCAACGAGCACTCCTTTACCAAACCTACAGGGGATTTCTTATTTTCTATTTATAGGCTTGCTGGAATTTAGGTTTAGCAAATGTGTACATATAGCGTATGTAGTAGGCTATGTGCATGTTGAAAAATAAACAGGGCTAACCATTGAAGCGTTTGCTTATGAATTTATATTTTGAAATAATGTTACTATACAGCCATACAATTATGTTTAAAGGTGTGTGGCCTGTATGGATTAGAAAATGTTATAAGAACAATGAGCGAGGAGCTGCAGTAATTGCTTCAATACTGATATTTTAAGTTTGTTTATATAGCCCTTTATCACAAAAAAGCATCAAAGGACTTAACAGGCCAACTAGGCCAGACTAACAGACAACCACACTAATTACAGAATCAATTATCAATGAAGTATGACAAATATGATGTTTATGATGAGAACATAAGCACATTACAGAGTAACAGGTTGAAGAGAATCTTAAAGGGTCCCTAGTCCACACGTCACCGTTCCTGGTGTCGATGCTGTCCTGCTCTTTTTATTTTATTTATTTATTTATTTTTGTTGCTGTTGGTAACAACTGATATTAAATTTTCCCAGCATGCTCAGGCTCCAGAAGCGCTTGGCGTCCAGCGTCTTGCGCTGTGGCAAGAAGAAAGTGTGGCTGGACCCCAACGAGACCAATGAGATTGCCAATGCAAACTCCCGTATGTTTTCTCTTTCACAATGTAGAGTTCTTTCCTTAAATTTGTGTTGTCTGGGCCAGAACATGTTGTCACTTTATTGTGTTTTATTTGTCCTTTAGGCCAGCAGATTCGAAAACTGGTGAAGGATGGACTGATCATCAGGAAGCCTGTAACAGTTCATTCCCGCGCGCGTTGCCGCAAGAACACGCTGGCACGCCGTAAAGGACGCCACATGGGTGTTGGTGGGTAATTGACTCACCCTTGAACTTCAACTTACATGACTCTTAAGCACATACTGACTTAATTTCTCTCTACACATTTTCTATGATAGAATTATTTCGTAGTGTAGTAGGCCCCAACACAAATCATAATCGGCAGAGTTCAACGTTCTTTTCCACTTGTCCAGTTGGGCCAGTAGTTCGGAGTCCTACTTGCCCCTGATGTTTTCACTGGCCCAGGCTAAAATGAATGAATTTACCACCTTTGCACACACTTAAGTTATTTATTTCTAAGAAATGTATTATACATGTATTGACAGTTCTCAATGTATATCAGCAGAATGACGACAACATCAGTGTAAACAAAGTAGCATTTCACTTCGTAAGTTGAAGTAGCTGCCACCATGTCTACTCACAACTTTGAGTAACTCAAAGGTGGCATGCATTCTGATTGGTCAGATTGGGCCAGTATTAGAGGTGAAACAACTGCATGAAAGAGTTGATGCAGTGGCATTTTCCTGTCTTCTACCCCAGGTAAGAGAAAGGGTACAGCCAACGCCCGTATGCCAGAGAAGCTGTCATGGATGCGGCGCATGAGAATCCTGCGTCGTCTTCTTCGTCGCTATAGGGAGTCCAAGAAAATTGACAGGCACATGTAAGTAAGGCTTTCGCTTCTAACAGCCAGCTTGGCTTCGGTGGTTCTTTTAGCTTAATTAAAAGTATTGAATGCCATTTTTAGAAAAAGGCATCTCACCTTGAGAAGCTCTGTGGTAATTTCCAGCACCTACTTCTCTCCAGGTACCACAGTCTCTACCTGAGGGCCAAGGGTAATGTCTTCAAAAACAAGCGCATCCTAATGGAGCACATCCACAAACTGAAGGCAGATAAGGCTCGCAAGAAGCTCCTGGCGTAAGTTCTCACTGAAGTTATTATTATTAGGAGACTGTAAGATATCTTCACTGATTTACTACTGTGAGAATAATGCTCTGCACAAAGCTTGATGATCCTTTCTGGCGGAGAGATGGGGTTTCTTAACCAACAGAAGTAGGAAAGCAGGCTGTGCATGGCAGTACTTAAAAAGCTTAGTGTAAAGCGCTATCTCTAAAGGCAAGTTATCACTGTGTTCCCATGCTACTGGAATAATACCATCGTAGTTTGTGAAAACATCTTAAAGATGGTTAATACCAATTTAAGTTGGTCAAGCACTGCCAGCTTATTTCATCTAGTCATGTATGAGTTTGGTGCCTGTTTGAAGCCCACAGCGATCACTAAAAGTTAGGTTGTGCAAGGTTTATAAACACCATCAGACCTCTTGACACCCGCATTCAACCATCTTAGGATAATATCAAAGATCACAGTAGGTAAATTTATAGTGCACAGTCCAATGCATTTTCTAATGCCTGTCTCTACCCCACACACCCCTCTCTCCTCCACCCAGTGACCAAGCTGAAGCCCGCCGTTCCAAAACAAAGGAGGCACGCAAGCGCAGGGAAGAGCGTCTCCTGGCCAAGAAAGAAGAGATCATGAAGACATTGTCAAAGGAAGAAGAAACTGCAAAGAAATAAATACAATGTTACATACTCTCCTCAGATTTCCCTTTTTAATGTTAATAAATTTGGACAAAAGACATTGATTGTATGTAATCATTATTGAATGCCTACTGTCTGAGTATCAACAAAAATAGCAAATAACAAAAATAATCTATATTTTAACATATAGTAACAGGAGGAATTTGAATTTCATAGAAACACCAGGAATAGCACATTTGCAGTTTGACATACAAGGAATCTAATTTCAGAAGTTACTTGGTTTTTAATTGTAATTGTTAATAAAAAATAAAAAAAACTGGTTGCTTCACACAAAATGAATGGGTGATTACCTGCTTCAGCAAAATGATCAAAAGTACATCCAGATGAGTGGAATGACATACAGGGCCTGGCCATCTGGGAGCTCAGTAAATTTACAGTTTGTAATTGAAGCATTTAGCTGATTCTGTTATCCTTAGGAATTTACTTACAGAGAGAGTCACTTATCCTTATAGTTGGCAATTTCTGCTTTTAACGGCTTGTTCCTTGCCAAGAAAATGTCAAGAGAATCATGTAGGATTTGTGTGTTTAACAATTCTGGCTGTCACTATATCACAGAGCACCCAAATTAGTATCTGATTCTAATGATGCTTCAAGAGTGTGATGGGTAATGAACAGCTAATCCAGACACTAGGAGATGGCGTTGTCAAATCTATGGTTTATGCGTTGGGGTTGTGAATGTTGGGTTGAATTTTTTTTCTATGATGTGGTCCAAGGTCCTCAACAGTCCATGGGGTGGCAGCAGAGTACCAGTGTCAGGTTACACCATGATTAGACCTCCAACAGTTAAAGACGGGCTGTTTTTGTCTATGCGCTTATTTCCAGGCATCAAAACACAAAGAGTGGCTGGTGATGATGCGGCTAGAGGATCGGCCTAATGACAGGACAATTGATGAGGCTGTTATGAACAATTGAGCGTACCGAAGAGCTGTACTGCATGACTTTCCCAGAACTATTCCGTGAAATATAGCACAATTTCATAATGACCATTATTTGTCAGTGTCTAGGCTCAAGTGTTACATTTTTTGTTGAGTGCAGCTTTTTTGAATGTCCTCTGTATTGCTGCCACCATGCAGATACAGAGACAGAAGCCGTATGGGCTGCACACCCAAATGTTTTATACCAAGGAGAAAACAAGGAATACTTTTAACACGTTAGGGCATAAATACAGATGTGAAAAGTATGATAATGCCACTTCAGTTATAGGAAAACAATTTACCGATACATGGCAGATAGAACATGTACCATAACAAGAGTTCATAATGTTTCCTTACAGAGAGCCAATAGATTAGTTTTGCTTCTACAGCTGTCTGCAGGTGTCACTAAAACAGTTTTAATCTGGATTATTATTCCACTGGGTACCAAAGTTCCTCAGCAGCTAAACTGGATGATGTTAAAACATTTGACGCCCCTTTTTCAGGCATAGAAAAATAAATGTCTTTTAAATGACATCTTATTCAGGAACTTCACAAGAGTGTACCCTCATAGCACCAAAGCTATATTGTGTCTAACGTTTATCGTGGTTTGTCCACAGTCGCGTTCTTCAATGTTTTACTGTCTGCTTTTTTTCCCTGAGAATGTTATATCTGCTCCATAAGTATTTGAATAATAACGTTGGGGATAAACCAGGTCATCTGAAAGGCTGGTAGGGAGCAAGCCTTTCAGAGAGCACTTTAGTTCCATTTGTGGGGGTCAAACACTTATCCCTTTGAGATAACAGCTTTATGAGGCCTTACTCTGTACTTCTGCTGTGCACAAGCAATCTTCTTAAAGTTGTCTGCTGTGTAAAGGAGCACCTTGTTGCTCCTGTCATCGTGACCATGACATTTACAGTGTCATGACCCAGGAAATGGCCAGTTTTACCTCAGCAGACTCCGCTGGGAGAGGATAATGATACTTTAATGTGATCTGAAGACTTGACATGTCTTCAAAACAAAATTAATGAAATAAAATCACCAGCCTGACAGGATGAAAGGATAAGTGGATGAAATTAAAATAATGGGGGTCAGATCATTTTGTTTCCTGTGCAGTGTGCTGTCCAGGGAAATTGAATTTCTTGTCCCCTGTAATGAAGGTGTTGTACCATTAGGTGGCTATTGTGTCCTGTCCTGTCCTGACCTGTCCTGACCTGTCTGTCCTGACCTGTCTGACCTGTCTGTCCTGTCCTGTCCTGTCCTGTCCTGTCCTGACCTGTCCTGACCTGTCTGTCCTGACCTGTCCTGACCTGTCCTGTCCTGTCCTGTCCTGTCCTGTCCTGTCCTGACCTGTCCTGACCTGTCTGTCCTGTCCTGTCCTGACCTGTCCTGACCTGTCCTGACCTGTCTGTCCTGTCTGTCCTGTCCTGTCCTGTCCTGTCCTGTCCTGTCCTGTCCTGACCTGTCTGTCCTGTCTGTCCTGTCCTGTCCTGACCTGTCTGTCCTGACCTGTCTGTCCTGTCTGTCCTGTCTGCCCTGTCTGTCCTGTCTGTCCTGTCCTGACCTGTCTGTCCTGTCTGTCCTGTCCTGTCCTGTCCTGTCCTGTCCTGTCTGTCCTGACCTGTCCTGACCTGACCTGTCCTGTCCTGACCTGTCTGTCCTGTCCTGTCCTGTCCTGTCCTGTCCTGTCCTGTCCTGTCCTGTCCTGTCCTGACCTGTCTGTCCTGACCTGTCTGTCCTGACCTGACCTGACCTGTCTGTCCTGTCCTGACCTGTCTGTCCTGACCTGTCTGTCCTGACCTGACCTGACCTGACCTGACCTGACCTGTCTGTCCTGTCCTGACCTGTCTGTCCTGATCTGTCTGTCCTGACCTGTCTGTCCTGTCCTGTCCTGTCCTGACCTGACCTGACCTGACCTGTCCTGACCTGACCTGTCCTGACCCTGTCCTTATTCTGTGTTATGTGTGTCCTATACCATTAGGTGGCTCTTGTCTTGTCATGCAATGTCTTTTTATGCATTTAACACAAACCTTTGTCGAATTGACATCATCACATTTGGGAAAAAATTACAGTTTTGTTAAGATTTTCCATGGTTGTAAATGCAACTTTGTCTATAGTATAAATAACCTAAATGTGTGTGGTTTGAATGCTTTTTTGAATTGCACTTATCATTCACCACAATTTATTAATAGAATAATTGATTCATTCAATAATGGGCATCTTGAACACATAGCAGACTTATTAGATTTATACTGACAACACTTGACTTGGAAAGTGTTGTGGTAATGCCAGTGTGACATCTCATAGAAAAACACCCAGGTTTGAAGTCTTCACATTATATTGCCTCAAGGAAACTCTTGCTTCCTGTCCTGTATGTTCATACGGTACAGCATAACAGAACGGGAGAGGAACACAGGACAGGATACAACTGTGCTACAAGTACAGGACAGAGATGACACAGGTCTTGAGGTCATGGGGAATAAAACATGGTGACCTTACAGTTACAAGATGTACAAGATTATTCCTGATAATCGGAAGGTCTTTGGTCTAAGAAATGACTGAGGATGTTAGCATGTAACAAGGCTTAACATTTTAAATATTTCGATGGAGTTACACAGTGAGATTTACATTCTTTAATTGTTCATGACTCTGACCACTGACCATTTCTCAGACTCAACACAACCAAAGTGCCTGTAGATGTTTTTTTAAGCTTGTATGTGTATTACCAGGAACAAAGTAAGAACATTGCCACTCAGTGTCCAGATGCATCTTTTATAAAGCACTTCTAAAAACATCTGTATATGCAAGGGGTTACTGAGTTGCTGATGCGAGGAGTTTTGAAGTTTAGCGAACATACAGATTTCTTATTTTGGACCTGCACTTTAAAAATCCTCTTGTGCCTCTTAGCAGGGGTACATGAAAATAGGTCCATGAAAATAGGATTTGGATTGTTAGCAGTGGATGAGTACTTTAGTGATGTATTTTCTTTTGTCAAAGAACAATTTATTGAGGCAGAGTGCAACTCAGGCACAGTGAGACGTGCTTGTAACCAACGTTAGGGACCTATCACTGGCCACAAACTAACCCTGCCTCCTCAACGCTGGCTACTTTTGAGATTATTGGTCAGTATTTACTATAAGACAATATTAGATCTTACCATAAAATGACCACTTTAATATTTTTCATCAAACACACTATTTCATGAGTTATAATTCTTTCATGAGCCTATAATAATCAGTAGGGCAACTGATGCAACTCTTTCTGTGGAGTGTTTTTAAATGACCTAAAGCTCTCATTGGGTCTGTTTGGGTTCATCAGTTTCTGTAGGTCAGGCCCTTCTCTTTGCCTGCCCTACTGGTTGTTTCTCATACAGATGTCTGTATGTACCATGCAACCTTCGACCTATAGCCCTGTGCCTTTGCTGTCTAGGCATCTAGGCATAATCGTGTGTCAACCGGGATTTGTCCTGACATCTTCTCCAAATGCCTTTCCATTGGACGTATGCCTCAGCAGCCACCCCGGCCCACTGTCACTGCCGTTGTGAGCCCATTCCTGTGTTTGCTTGTTAGCCTCTATGTGAGTGTCCATGCTGCATTTCATCCATGACTTATCAGTTTATTCGCCCAGCTGGGTGAGCAATCATTTGGCCTGGTATCTGTCAATTTTAATTCATCTCGTGTTGTGATTGTGTTTGACATCGGTGCATAAGGTAAAGCACTTTAAAGCACAGTTCAATGTGGACAATTTAATTGGATATTGTCTCTTGCTGACACCGGTGTAAACCTAACCAATAACAATAAGGGCTCAATTCTTCCTCCAGATAATGTTGTTAGATCCGCTACATCATGTGCACTCTTCTAATGAAAGGTCCCTTTGGTGAATCTCAGTGCCAGACAATATCGTTTTTGCCTGACATCCACTTGGTTACTTGACTCTATATTTGCTTGCAGACATTTTATTTTATTTTATATACTTTATTGACCTCTAGGGGGAAATGCTCTTTTGCTCTCTGGTTGAGACACAGGGTCAGTTAGGAGTTAAGTAGCTTGCTCAAGGATACTTGTGTTGCATGACCACGCAGGGGATCGTGGCCCCCATCCTCCACTGAATCACGTCGCCTTCACCAACAACAGACAGCCGTATGCTCTCCACTTGTCAGCGGCTTCTTTATGGTTGTTAATACAATATGCTTTATGCTCGCGTTGCTTGCCTTCTCAGATGCAGCTCTTCCTGAAGGTAAGGGATGAAGCCTAACAGCTGAATCACAGCTCTGTGCAAAAGGGCATTGGGCTGCCATGTGCCAGCTTGCAACCACTGTCAACCAAATTAGGCCTGAGGCCGCTGATGCGCCATCATCCAGTCATTTTCAGTTCTTGCCTGGACCTTGAAGGATGCCTTCTTTTATGCTCCATGGAGAAGGTGTGACTGAAGTGCAGATGCATGTGTTGCTAACCAGGACAGGCAGGCAGGCTGGGGTGTGTGTGTGTGTGTGTGTGTGTGTGTGTGTGTGTGTGTGTGTGTGTGTGTGTGTGTGTGTGTGTGTGTGTGTGTGTGTGAGATCAGATCAGTATTTAGATCATGTGTGAATGACATTGTTGTTTGGTGAGACTTGAGCTGTAGGGATTGTCTATATTAGGAATACAAGTGTTGATGGTGTATTACAATCTGTTTGGTCGTACATAACCTTTTAGAAACAGAACTCACCTCCTTATCGTTTTGTCACAGCACACTCGTGAGCGTTGAAAGTCTCCTTTCTCTGACTGGCGTTTTACTCCTGCGTTTAATCGTCGGTTATGCAGTAGTAGGTAGCGTTAAAGGAGCGTGTTGCATCATGCATACACAATAAGAGCCTCGCACTACAGTAACCTCATTTTGTGAGTTGTCTCTCAAAAGACTTGAAGCTGGAATGATGGCAGCATAACCCATCTGCTTACCTCTATGTCATGATTTCACGACCATACACACGCTGACAATGCTATTTATGTGTCATTACCAAACCATTCAGCAGCGGGATGTAAACATATATAGAATTAAAACCATCTCGATAAATTCATGTAAGAGGATCTATTGGGAGATGTCATAGGATTACTGAGGGAGAACACAGGCATTGTGCAATGAGCCCATTCCTTAGCTTGGTTAATGCATTTCTTCATTACCAGGAGGCACTCTTATTTCCTGAAGCGTGAGCCCTAATGGGATTAGATGAGGAGGGGAGTACGAGGGAAGGGGTGAAACAGAGCAGCACTCTTCATTACGGTTCGCTTTCAACGCAGACGAAACAAATGGAGCACGCTCAGCAGTTCTGTTCAGGAGATCTTTATTAACAACTGAGACGAGGAAATTAAGAAATAATATAAAACGGATTATTATTTGAAGGTTTTTATAGCAAAACAAGTTCAAAAAATGACCCCCCCCCCCCCTCCCCTGCTTGTCAGTTGTTATCTAATGATGAGGCTCTTGGTGTGTGTAATGTTTCCTTCTCTTGTCAGTTGGCATGTGCCTGAGGAATGTTATTAGGCATCATAAGACCTATGAAGATGGAGTCACATGGGTTTCTGAAGATGGATAGATGAATGTCAGGTAGAAGTATCAGTGTTAACCTCACCCTGCTCCCTCAATCCTTCTTATCCATCACCTCCGCAATCCCTTTATTCTATCCCTCTCTCTTCTGACATGCTCATCTCACTCACCTCTATTATCCATCTGCCTGACTTTAATTCTTTGCGAAACAGAGAGAGAGATCATATCGGCTAAAAGCATGGAAAAGGATCGGGAGGTTTAATTCTCTCTTTCTGAGGCTGACCGGGTGAGGGATTAATAGAGCTTGGTGACACAGATCAGGGATCAATCTGTTAGACAGTGCTGTCAGGTCTGAGCTCCAGATGCAACCGCCTGTTGTTGTTTTCGTCCTCACACAGGCCATGCACTCATACATGCTCAGCTTGACTCTTTTTTTTTAAAGCCGCCTTTCACCCAGTCTTGACTGAACACACTCATCAGGTAGTTGAAGTTTGGTTACAAAGCCACAATATCCAGGAGACATTTTTAAATACTCTTTTTTTCAAGTTAGAAGTGATCAACTTAGTGTCTGAAGGCAATTTGTTTCAGTCCCTCCTGAGGACAAGCAGTTACATCTGCCTCTTTTTCTCACTGGTATTAAAGAGGATACTGCAAAAGAACCTACTTGCTGCCCTTAATCCAAATTTTTACGTTTACCAATGATAATATCATATGTACTACTACTAAATATCACATGTTAATCGTCATTTTTCTTTGATCACAGATTCCGACAGATTGCTTTGCATGCAGATAAACCAACTATCAACGGCCCACAGAAAAAAGCAAGGAAAAAGCAACAAGCTTTTCATGTTGGATGTGTAAATTTGGTAAGTTTGGAAAATGTTGGACAACTTTCAAATGATAAAGCATCAAATATAAACAGGAAACATGAGAATGACAACACACAACCAAGTACATATGTTATGTTGATTTTCTGTTGATGATGTCCGTATTGGTGTAGGATGACCTTTTCCTCCTCGGTCCTCATTTATTGGCATCAGATCTTACATCAGTGAGTGTGCTCAGCTGTTCATCACATGTTGTGGACTGAAATATAGTTTGATGTGAGACTTACTGTACACGTGAGAAAGATGTGATGGTGGGAATAAATGTGCATCCTCAACACTGCTGTTTCACACCATTTTTAAATTGAATCATAGTCTTAGTCTTTTGCCAAAAATGTCATACATTTTTAGTCATGTCGCTCTGATTCAATTTGTCAATTACTCACCGACTAAAATGACATATTATAAGCTCTTTAACAGTAGATTAGAAAAACTGGCACCGCTGCATCCGTGTTGATTTAATTAGCAACATTTAGACCTTTTCCAGTTGATGTGTTGATCTGGGATCTGGACAGAGGGCACCCTGCTCTGCATGGTAACGCATGTATGTGAGTGTGACAGTGTGACGTGGCGTTTTTTTTGCATCCTGTGATGCTCAGCTCAGCTCAAGGTCTATTTGCTCAGCCTGCCTGATTTGATGCTCTCCTGTCAGTGTCCAACTGCTTCAAATACTAAATGACTCTGTCTTGTGTACGATCAGACCATTTGTTTTCTCCCTTTTTCGCAATAAGTGCAAAAGTTTCAAACCCATGTGTATTTTAAGCTCTAAACGCAGTCGCTTATTGTCACTTCTTTGTGTGTTTTGTAATTCATTGCCACTTTCTGCTACGTAGACAAACTTTCCATCACTGTGTCCCACAAAAATATCACAGCTAAGGGAATAGGGGAGATTTTTCCCCACATACCTCTTTCTTCTCCGTGCCACTGTCTTTATCTGTCTTTTTCTCTCTCTGTCTCATCTCTGTTGCTGTCTGTGTCTCTCTCTCCATCCCTCCTCCTCATTGTTTCCCCCGCCTCACAAGCTTGCACTTTCCTTTGCAATACAAACCAGGCAAAACAAGACTCACTACCCACTCTCTCCCTCTCTTGCCCATTCTTCCATATGCTAGATATTCTTCAAATAAAGCTGCTCCAATTATCCTGTGATCCCTGTGCCTTGAAGGTGGAGACCCCAAAGTTTCTGACGCACTTCATATTGAATAGATTAGTCATGCCTGTCCTCTTCATAACAGGAGACGGCATTTGCTTTGTGGGAAAATGACTAAATTGAAGAGTTGATGAATTGAGTAGCCTCACCTTATCCTAAAGAAAACAATGGATGAGAGGAATGTGAAGTGTGTGTGTGTATATATATTTAGAGCCAGGGAAAAAAGCTGTAGCGGTGCAGCTGAAAAATTAATATCTTCAGATCCACAAATGCAGCGTGACACGAGCCAGGGAGGGAGAGCAAAGGAAACCTGTCTCCAGGATTTCAAATCCTTTTCTTAGCGGCTTAATGGCTTTTGAACTATGTGTCCAAGATTTGAGAGCATGTTGGATTCAGAAAAAAGCTCTTAAGGACAGGGCGGGGTGGGGCTGGGGTTGGGGAGGTGAGGTAGCCAGAGTAGCTGTGGCGAGTCACTCTCTCAGCAGGTTTGCCTTGGTTTGCCTAGATGCTGCAGGAAGGGTCTGAGAGCAAAGAGCTCATGTGTGTCGTCGCCAGACATTAAATGCTGACATCAGCATTATAGCAATTTCTACATTCAAACAATATTATAACCTGTTTCAAAAGTAGCTATACATTTTCATATACATTATTCTAGAAGTAGCTTAAATGTTTAATATTATCAATCAAATTATACAGCTTTGTTTTCATTCAGTCATTCATTTGATTATTCCTATTCAGGGTCACAGGGGGGCTGGAGTCTATCCCAGCATGCATTGGGCAGAAGGAAAGTAAATTCTAATTATGATTGTTAAAAATTGTATATATACTTT
The DNA here is from genome assembly GCA_034670385.1 of Hoplostethus mediterraneus. Taxonomy (NCBI): domain Eukaryota; kingdom Metazoa; phylum Chordata; class Actinopteri; order Trachichthyiformes; family Trachichthyidae; genus Hoplostethus; species Hoplostethus mediterraneus. The sequence goes on along the minus strand of JAXDDW010000011.1, from coordinate 6,350,328 downwards.
TGAAACACCCAGTATATATAAGTACAGCGTCCGAAGCCTGATAATACAGCTTCAGGGCTAAATTGATAACATATTGAATCTACACAATCAAGATTATGTTGGCAGCGTGCCACATAACCTAAGCCTCCGCACACGGATGTCTGGGTACAGTATATCTTTGACTCGACAGACTAATGAGCAGTAAGACTGGGCGACTGACACCGTGTGTGTGTGTTTGCCCGACCATTAGGGAGAAGGACCCTCTCTGTCTCCTGTCTTCCTGCGTTACTAATGCAGAGTAGCAGCGCCCGGTGGGGAGATGAATCACCAGAGGCCCTGCGGTAATTAAACAAGCATGAACACACTGCCATGGCAAGCCAGGGCCACTGCTACTCGGAGTGTGTGTGTGTGTGTGTGTGTGTGTGTGTGTGTGCTCGCGTGCGTGAGGATGTGCATGCGTGCCTGAACCCACTTGACTCAGGCGATGATAAAAGCAAAAGGGGAGCCCTATCTAAATTCACAACACCCCTCTCTCCAGCCAAGAGGCATGCCTTCATGACCTTGTGTCTTAGTTGCCTATTAATATCCTGTTTTCTGTTGTATTTATGTGTGTGTATTATAGTGTCTTACATGTATTGTATATGTGTACAGATGTATGTATGTTTTAATTACTTCCTGACAACATAATACAGCAGGAACAGGGGGTGTGACAGTGTGACATGGCATTTTTTTTTTTTGCATCCTGGGATGCTCAGCCGTTTACAAGGTCTATTTGTTCAGCCTGCCTGTCCCTCTCAGAGTGATTCGATACTCAGAGTGATTTGATACTCTCCTGTCAGTGTCCTTGTGCCCCTTTCAGCTCCAAAACAAGCAGCCTGTCTGTTCCTAGGGGTATTTTGATCAAAGTATAGATTTGCTCTCTGTTTAACGTCTGAAAATCCCAAGAAACTGTTAGAGAAGCACACACAATAAACGTTAGGATTTAGACAATAGAGCTGCAATACAATTATGGACAGAACCCAAAAGCAAACTGAGCAAAATGAATCAATGCAGCGTGGAGTGCCAGCTTTTTGAAAGAAGGCATGGGACAAGAAGGAACGTGTTCACTACATCAGATAACTAAATCAGATTTGATATCGTACAGTATTTTGATCTATTCTCTCTTTAATATTTGTGAAGTTTTCTAATTTTTTTTGTCTCTGAGACTGAGTTTATTATATGTATAAAGAATGATGATGACTACAATAACAAATTCTACATTGCTGTTCTGAGCATGGTACTCCGTGGTATTTCATTACACATTTAAGAGGACCACCACGGCTCAGTTGAATTGATAACACACATGTTAGGGATGTAGGACCCAGCTACCCATGTCTTGCAGTATTTTTAAATGGTAGCCTTTATAATTGCCTGCTGTCTCCAAATGAAAAGTAAGAAGAGAAGAAGAAGAGAGAGAAGAGTTGTTGCCATCAGAGTCCACCTGCTCTACCCTAATAACACTCATTTCTATTACCCTTTTCAGTGCTGTTACTATTTGTTTCATGCTAAGGAAAGTCATGAGTATATACAGCCAGTTTTAAAAGTAGATATACATTTATTTACACAATTCCAGAAGTATAGTTTGTTGTATTATTGTGAATGTTGAATCCATCCATTATCTATCACCGCTTATCCTGTTCAGGGTCGCGGGGGGGCTGGAGCCTATCCCAGCCGCCATTTGGGCGAAAGGCGGGGTACACCCTGGACAGGTCGCCAGTCCATCACAGGGCCAACACATAGAGACAAACAACCCTTCACACTCACATTCATACCTATGGGCAATTTAGGGTCACCAATTATCCTAAGCCGCATGTTTTTGGACTGTGGGAGGAAGCCGGAGAACCCGGAGGGAACCCACGCAGGCACAGGGAGGACATGCAAACTCCACACAGAATGTTGAATCATTTTGTTAAAATTCAAATGGCTAAAATTATAGATATGGATATATTTCCTCTTCTTCTACTTCTTCTTCTTCTTGGCTCCTCGGTCGTAAGAACATTTTGTATTTGTATTTTTTTTTTTTTAATTCTTGTTGGAATTCTCTGTTGGAATCCAAGCCAATCATATGCCACCTTTCACAGGGAAACTATTGATGATGAAGAAGAATTTTCATCATCTTGCAGGTGCCTTTGTAACCAATGGATAAAATCTTTCTGGAGGCAATATAGATATATCGAGAGTTTTGTTCCAAAATGAGATATCCACCATTTAAAAAATGACACGCACACTTATGAAATGATTGATATGTATTTATGACAATAAGCATAATGACAACAACAAAAAAGAAACTAACAATACTAGCTTCTATATAGGTTGCCACCACTAGTGTCCCATGTTAGCTTCCCTGACAATGTTTTTCTTCTGATGAAGGATTTATGGTCTGATTCATTCTCCTCATTGTATAAGGTCTTATCAGATTTGTGTTAAGTCATTCCTCACAATAAAATGCTTAAGCTTAGGGACCTTCCATTCAGCTGTCCTTGGATTATTTAATAAAAGCCAAACTGATAAAGAACTTTTACATTAGTTAGTTATTTCATTTATCCAAATCATTGTTGTCACTGTTTTATGTCCTTGTGTGTCCCTATTCTTATTTCCTAGCTAGCTGTTGTCATTGGTACTATTAATGTGATTGTATGTCTCAGTGGTTCCCATCCATTTTTTATTTTTTCCAGATCATGAATCCCCTTTCTTTCCCTTGCTCATTGATGTAGTTTTTATTTGTCATCCACCTGACTAAGAGCATTTGGTTTCTTAAAAGGCAGTGCTTGACCGTTTGACCACGACCAGCTCTGGATAGGACCATCTTAGACCTGGAGTACTGATCTTACACAGAGCTTTTATAAATGGTTGGAGATTGTTGGGTGAGATGCTGTGGACTAAGTTTCTATCCTATCCTAAGTGGAACTGCAGTGTGACGAGCGGGTGTACAGGGGCGTGGAGGTGTCGTGGGCTTAATTTAGTGCAACATCTGTGATAACCAACGACAACCCCGCTCTCACACAATTTCCTTTCCTCTTAACACCCAGGCCAAGTTTCCACGTAGGCACTCACCTAAGCCGCAAAAAGCAATTATGAAAAAAGCAATACTTATGAGGCTAAAACTAAACATTGAATGTCCCAGGAACCATTTCTCACCAATCACCTTCTATGGGATTGTCATATGGATTTTACTGTTTATGTTTTGGTCCGGGGCTTACTTAAACAAGCGCACATCTAACCCCATGAATTGCTAATGTTCGAATTGACATGCTTAACAAGCATGTGAATGTTTTGTCAGTCCATCTCTTTGAAGAGCCACGAAGGGGCAATTGAAGGTTATGGACATCGATCACTCTGATTGGACTCACTAATTTGTGGGATGAATCCTGTTAGCCTGTGTTTACATGTCAGTCTTTGTTGTTATGATAGGTCAGGAGCGATCAAGAAGCAGAGCGCGTCTTGCAGTGGCTGGGAATCAGACTGGAGGATACTACTAATGCGGTCTTATATTAAGCCAGACTTCTAACAAGAGAAAGTCTGAGTGATCCGTCACACACCGGGGCCTCTGCCAACAGTGAGCGAGGATGCAGTGTCTGTTGGGGCTTGTTGGTCTAAGGACATAATTCTTGCATTGCATCTGTGAAGTCGCACATTCATATCCCGAGACTTGAGACGTTGGTTCTCTCTGGGACTTGCTGCTTGAACACTTAGGAACTGGGCCAGATGAATGGTTCATAGCCTACAGATCAAAAACAAGTTCCTCTCCTTAGAATTGTAATAATCACTTTCAGTATTATCAATCAAGCCTCCTCAGCTCTCTGAGGTCAGGACAGTAGCCTATTACCAATCTGTATTTATTGTATTAATGTGTTTAAGTGTAACACAAAACATAAAATATCATTTCAACAGATAGTGCGCGAACAGAAGCTTTATTAAGCTGCCAACGTGTCCAACCATATCAACCCTGAGCAGCCATGAGCCAGCTAACCAGAAACTACTTGGAAATTGTGTCCAAAGCTCCTCTAACTAGCATGGCAAATCTATCCAGCCTGACTGCCATCACCTTTGAACTCATCCTTGCTGGTCCAAGTTATTTTACTTCCGCAGGGAAACAGATGAGGTTTCACTTCCCAGCTTGGTAATTGCCAGTAGATATTACCAGAGCTGGAGATTTCACTTGGACTTGAGAGACTTAAAACACTGATGGACATCCTTCATATATATCACTCTTTATATAGGCCTTGAGAGTAAACTGTAGCATACCTGGGGCCTTTCTTACATTCTCTATTCTGTTGTATTTCTAAAGCCTATTATATCCAGTAAGCAATGCCTCAAAGAAAGCTTTCATTTTTTAACCCTGGGGCCCTTTTTTCTCTGCCCTGTTCAAGATCAGGTCACAGGATAAGTGCTGACTTTCTGCAATTCAAGCTTAGCCTTGGACCCCAAAGTACCATCTTTATCCACCCCTTTGAAGTGTGACTGTGCCATGTGCTGCTCATCCCTGTCACTGTAAGTGTGCTTGTGCAAGCGGCTTCCTGGGAAAGCGACGGTAGCGTCGGTGGCAGGAGATGAGACCATGCATTAAACATGCTGTGTCTGTGTACCTCCTTCATTTTTAATGGTCCGGTCGGCCAGGGGTCTGGAAGAATGTAAACATGACTGGCACCTGAGGATGAGAGAATTTAGATCGCATGCATAACCCGGGTCAGACGTGACTCGGCTGCCACGTGTTTCTGAGGGGTGCAGAAATTGCTTTGGATGGATTTCAGGGGACATCAACATTGTGTGAAATTCAGTTTGTTCCATGAATTGAAGCAGGACTGATCACACATACAGTAGATTTGTACATACTTTCATACTAAAACAGAGAGAGCGAGATAGAGGGAGGTTATTTTTATCTGTATGTGTTGAATGGGTCTGTAAGATTGTTTTTCTGTTTTGTCAGCCGAGCACCAGAGAGCTTTATTTTCCTCTGACACCCCTTTCCTCTCTCCGACTGCCTACAGTATATAATCAAGAGCTATTTCGAGCGTAGACTTTCCTCCATATTTTGCATATTTTGTTGCTAGTGTGTTAACATCATCATGCTGGCCTAGTCACCCCTAGTGTTTTTCCAGCTACCGCTCAGTCTAGAAACATGCAAAGTAGTGAGTGGAGCAGTACACGACAACGGTCCATCTCAAGGCAAAACATTTATTCATCTTTAATTTCCAACAAATCACAAGTTTAATTAACTGTTTTTAGAACAAACGGCAAAAACATTGGCCTTCACTGAGGTCACCGTTTAAAAGGTTCATCTCTCTAACACATCGATTGAACATTAATCCAACTTAATCTTCCTGTCACTTATCAAATCATCTCAAGGGTTGGCAGCGTTACCTTCTGTTTATTGATTGTTTTGGCGCGATGATAGATTGATTGCTTAACTGAGCAAATGACGGGAAGAACGTCTTGATTGGAATAAAGGAGCAAACGGTTCAGTGTTAGAGAACAAGGACGCCAGCTAACTACTACAATCTAAACAATATTAGAAGTCTACATGGTCTACTAGTATTCCCATGTATACCAATAATAATTGTAAATATACACTTGAGGAATGGAAGAAATCATGAAACATCATTGATCTGTTTATATATCATGGGTTTGGATGTGTTACAGTTCAACACTTCAAACAAAAGTATGAACTTCCCCAAGGCTAATTTGTCAGATTAAATAATCTGGTCAGTGTTAGTGTTTAATGAACCCTTTTCACCCCATTTCCTGTCTGGGCACGGCCTGCCCAGAACCATACTCATTCGATACCATTTGTTAGAATTTGATACTCTAGATTGAACACATTGCCCTCTAAAGGATTGTGTGTATGTGTGCAACCCTCCCTCCCCTTGCTGCTATTCCCCAAGGCGGTGAAGAAGATTTTTTTTTTAATCAACTTGTTTTGTCTTGTTAAATGAGCTAAATTAATTGACTACAGTTCCTTGTAGTGATGTTGACAGATGTCGTGGTCAAGTTGGGATGCGTCGATCAAGAGGAGCGAGTGGAAGTGATCGGGTAAGCGAGACGCAGTGATTCAGACCTATACTATCACTGGCGATAAAGAGCAAGAGAGAGACAGAGAGAGAGAGAGAGAAAGAACCTTACCATCTCAAGCACCAAAGTCAGCATTTAACTTGATGTACTGCCAGCTGCACACATTTCTGTCTCTCTCTACAGAGACAAAAATCACATTTGATTCAATTTGATAACAGAACTGGGTCATGATTTGAGAAATGTTCCTCACACCCCAGCAGGCACATGCACATATGACTGCGCGCACACACACACACACACACACACACACACACACACACACACAACACCCACTCTGCCAGCTTAGTCTTGCCTGCCAGCGGCTCCTCCATTGCCAATTAATTTTATTGGTAGCTAATCGTGTTATTTAGGGTCATTAAGTATAAGCAATCTTCTCAAGCTCTCCACTGTCAACTCAAATGAATGATCCCTGAGTAGTTTTGTATGGTGGCCATGAAATGACATATTCACTTGTCCACACATGGTGCTGGGTAGGCCTTCATTAATACAGACACACTAAGGATCCAGTAAACTCTGTACCTATTTGTACAGTGACATATTGTGTGACATTTTGGCTGCATTGGCTTATGAGTTTAGATGTGAAATGCAACAGTGAGGTTAAAGTGCAGACTGTCAGCTTTAATTGAGAGCATTTTCAGCCATGTTGAATGCCCTTTTTGTATATGGCAAGGCATAAAGCATTTGGCACAATTAAGTCTTTTTTTTCATATATTTTTATACTATTGTCTGGTATTGGTTCTCGTTCCAGTCTTTTCTCATTTCTGACAATGTATTGTCAGTGTAATCTCTCTCTCTCTTTCTCACCAACGTCCAATATCCCTGGTCAGTTCTGACTTGTGAAATAAATGAACCATCAGGCTGGTGTGAATTGCTCTGTGACTGATTTGTCTATCCACACAGCAACCAGGCTCTATAATTAGTGATATCCTTGTTGAACAAAAACAAATGGCGACAACAGTGGCCTTCACTGAGGTCACCGTTAAGGTTCATCTCTCTAACACATTGATCGAACAGAGAGAAATCTTCCTGTCACTCACCAAATCACCTCACGTGAAGAATGGGTTGGCAGTGTTACCTTCTATTTATTGATTGATTTGATTGTGATTGGTTGATTGCTTAACCGTGCTGATGCCAGAGTCAGTGTGTGATTGGTGTAAATGACATGGGGCTTGACTAGAGGAGGAATGGACAGTTTAGATTGGAATAAAGGACCAAACGGTTCAGTTAGATAACAAGGACACCAGGCGAGTATCCAAACTACTCAATCTACACAAAATGAGTCTCCACAGTCTACTAGTAGTCTCACACATTTCTGAATGGGAAACAAAAACAGTGAGCTACAGCACAAAGTATGTAACGTATTCAAATAACGAGGCATAAGGCTTGATAGTGCATCTGACTTTATTGAAAGATGTGAGGGTCACAGGGCAGCTAGCCATGCAGAAAACTAGCCTGGTAGTGTGTGTTAAGGTGTGGAGCGAATTTACCTGGGTAGTATTGATCCTGAGCCAATCTTGGTTCTAGTCATCAAAAGGTAACATTTCAGGATTAGCGTGGTACGGTCTGATCCCAGACAAGCACTTTATAAAAGCTACTATACTCCCAAAAGCTGGAGTGCAAATCCAAACCTTTGTCTATCCACACTGAGACTGCACAGGTATACACTGACACGTTTGTGGCTACATTGAGAATTGAAGTGTGTGAGTACAAAATAAAGAGCGTGACTAGAACTGTTGTGCATAGTATTCCAATAAATTTGTGCTGATATGCCTAGCGGTTAAATGAGCAAAGGGATACATAGCGAAGGGGGACAAGGGACAATAATCAGCTGTAATCCATGATTGTGAAGGTAATGCCCTTAGGTGGCTCCTGGATAGCAAACCTCTTGGTCAGAATGCTGTTCAGAGCCTAGTACATACAGTATCTTTTTCAAAAGGCTATTTACATGTACCGTCATATTTTTATTTACAGTTATTGCCGCATCTAAGGCAGTTTGTCACTACCTTATTCATTATTATATAACAATAAATAAAATATGAGGTGATTTTTACCTTTGAAAATCACCTTTTAGTATAACATACATTATCACAGTCCCTCAAGGTTATTTAACATCAGTTCAGTGCGCTAGGAGAAACTTTAGCCTTTCACTGAAATTCAGACAAATTCTAGACAACTGTAGTCAGTTGCATGACCTTTCGAGGGACTGAAATTTTGACAGCTAGTCATAATGAAGAAACACTATCTTGACAGACAATGACACCGACTTTGGTCTTTCACCAAATCAAAAGCACCCAGGATGATTACTCTGCTCTCTTACTGGAAGAAAAATGACAAGCTTTTCAAAAAGTTAAGACAGCGGACCATCCTTCCATTGTATCACACAGCCGGATATGATAGTGAACATTACAGGACTACGCATACAGTTAAACAACGCTGAGGCTATAACAGTGGGAAGCAGATTATAGTGGTTGAGTTAAGAGTTACACAGAACTGAATGACAATAACTATAAACGCTGTGTGTGTGTGTGTGTGTGTGTGTGTGTGTGTGTGTGTGTGGAGAGAGAGTGAGATTGAGGGGCACGCTTGGAGAGAAGCTCCCCAAGCTGCACACAAAACATTTGTCACATTGGAGCTGTGAAGAGCTCAATAATCTAAGCACTGGAGAGCACTCTGGAATACTGCAAACTCTCTCTCTCTGTGTGTGTGTGTGTGCGCGCGCGCAATTTTTACATACACATAATGTAAGACCTGAATCCTTTTATAGTCGGAGTATGAGTGAAACGTACATCATCTACCCATATCACAACAGCACACATGTGCAGGTTTTGAGCTACAACCTACCAGTGCAACACGGGTCCTGTTCTCTCCTTTCATCGACCCTTTTTGGTTCGCCCCCTACATTAAAGCCACTGCACCGCAGGAAGTTGGGACTGTACCAAATCTGATTTAGAGGGTTTCGGGACAAGGATCAACAAAACTGTGTTTGCACATGCTACTACAATAAACAGGTACAGTCTTTGACAAATTTAAGTCTCAAGTCTTCTCTAAATATATAATCCAGTCAGTCCCCCAAAATCCCTTCGGCTTGGAGAGGCCCCGACTTGATAGTCAGGTAGTCCACTCCCCTCTTTCTCATGGCTAAAGCACACCGACGGCCAGCGGAGATGGTTAGTGAGGTAGCCGGATTTCTTTCAAACTAGCCTCTTTGACATTATGCTACATTTCTGTAGTGTGTGTGTGAGCGTGGTTTTGCATGCACGCATACAACCACACAAAGTGAGGTCGTGCTACAAGAAAAGTAGCTCTTAAGAACTTTAGAGAAGCCGTCGTCCTTTTACCTTTAAAACCTTCTGCATTTAAAAGCTAAGAAGTAGTGGGTAGAACCACGCTAACCCAAACCCAAAGTCCACCAGAGTGTGTTCATTTCACTGCCATGTTTTTTTTTTTGGGGGGTGGGGGGGGGGGGGTGGTTGGTGGTCAGTGAGGTGTTGGGTAAACACTTCTGAGTATTCCTCCATCATAGTGAACTCCAGATCAAAGCAAGGGTCTAGGAGAGGTGTGCTGCCGTCATATTTCTAGTAGATACTTCACAGGGACCAGGCCTCGCTTCTTCCCGCTGCTCAGTCGGAGGAAACCGTCAATCTCCTCGTTCTTCCCCACACAGATCTGCGGAGGAGGGGAGAGAGGGGTGGAAAAGGAGAGTGTGGAAAGAGGGATATGAGGAAGAGGAGGAGGAAGGGCAGTGATATTCATTGGTGCAAGAGTGCTTGGACTAAGGCTGAAAGTGAACTGCGATGGAATCCTTGACATGTCAGTTTTCCACATGCATTTGCATACATTTTCTGTGTGTGTGTGTGTGTGTGTGTGTGTGTGTGTGTGTGTGTAAGAGAAAGAGAGTGTGTATGTTCTGCATGTTTACCTGGGCCTCTTTCACAGTCATCTGGCCTTTGTCTCGGTTGCCAGGGAAACCGGCGGTAACCTTCCACACCCGCTCACCAGGGCGGACCCGCTGCACAAAGTTGGCTGGGAAAAACCCCACCTTGTCTCTGCTTTTTCCCTGGTACACACCACACACACACACCACACACACACCACACACACCCACACACCCACACACCCACACACACACACACACACACACACACACACACACACACACACAAAAAAAAGGAATTATGATGCTACCTATTGGTTTGGGTAAAATTCATCCCCAGTGTAGAATGAGCCACAAATTGCTGCGTTGTCTACAGAACTGAACTACTGCATTTCATTTTCTTTCCCAGCATGCATTTCAATGAATGTGGATTGTGAAAATCAACAAACTGGACAGTTACCACTTACATACTTGCTTTTTCCTTTTCATTTTTGGTCCCTTAACCAGTTGCTTGAATAAACATCATGTTTCTTTATCACAATACCTCCAAATGTGAGGGATGCTTGCTAGTGGATGTTTACTCTCCAGACTAGCAGATAGTCGTTATTGGCAGACAATCAGAAATAGGCGGTTTTTGTTCCCTAATTAGCAACATCAGTACTGGACCCAGAAACCCCTAATTCTATTCTACACCGTTTCACTCTTTAGTTAGTCTGGTGCATGGGAATAGAAAGTCAATGAGTTCACGGAGGCTAATGACTCTACTTTTAGCCTTTCGGTTTAACTTAATTCTAGAGGTTTTTCATCTTTCACGTTAAGTACAGGTATCTTTGCTGTAGTAATAGTGCGTTCTGTTTATGTGCAGACTGATGTCTGTCCCCCATTAGCAGGTGAAGGTTAATAGAAGTTAAAGCTCCCACTGGAGTCATGACGATACCACATACGTCACATCTGCCAACCTTCAAGCTCATCCACTGTCACTGCAGTCTCAATAGCTCCACTCTGAATGGAAGACCTTCAACTGATTTTACAACTGGCTAATTGAAGGCCGTGTGTGTGTTAATATCCATTCTAGGGCCATCCAGAGATTGCTAATGGCAGCATTTCATTCACCTCGACATGGCCTTAGTCATTTAGAGAACGCTATTGTTAGGAATTAACATCCAGAAGGAATAGCATTCACTGATTCTGAAACCCTTCCAATACAGACAGACGTTCAGTGCATTTGAAAAGAGAGATTTGTCCACAGCCCACCTTCCACCAGTCCTCATTGGAGTCATCTGTGACTTGAACTCTGTCTCCAGGCCTGGAGACACAGAGAAGAGAAGAGAAGAGAAGAGAAGAGAAGAGAGAAAGATCTTCACATTTTTGTACAATCCCAAATTCCTCTCTTTGTCACACACTCAGAGCAGCTGTTTGTCCTTCCCGGGGATCCCAGCCTGCCCTCTCTCCAACCCCGAACCCTCCTGTCCCCCCCTCCCACCTCCTCCCTATCCATCATCCCGCTGAGGAGGCAGATGGTGTGTGAGAGTCAGTGTAATGCTTGCCCGCCGCACACCTTCTCTTTCACCCGATTACTGCAGCAAAACTTTCTCTCGCTCTCACACACACACAGAGGGTTTAGCGATATGTGTACGACTGACCATAGTTCCAAGTCATCCTTTTCCTGAGGCAGAAACTTGTAGAGAGCCACATATGTGTGGATGGAGTGGACCTCCATCCGCTTGGGAGTCTGACAACAAAGGAGAGGAAGGTGAGAGGGAGGAAAGAGGGAGGAAAGAGGGAGTAGAGATGGGGCAGTGGAGAGAGAGAGGAGAGGAAAAACAGAGTTGAAGGTGGTAATCTGTGTGTTCCCAAAGAGCTTTTGAAAGTTTCATGGGTGTTAAATCATGTGTAAATGTCTGAAACTATATGAACAGGACAAGACTTGGGGATGGGGATGACAGAGCGCAGAGAGAAAGATAGGGTGAAGAAGACGAAGAGAGAGAGAGACAAGAGACAGGAAGGAAGAGGAATGCTGACTACACACCTTCAGGCTGACCCTGTCTTCTGAATCAGCCTTCTCACTTTCAGGAGGGGTGAGCGCTGGAAAGACAGAGACATGGAGAGAGAGAGAGACAGACAGAAAAGAAAGAGAGGGAGATAAAGACAGAATATGTGTGGGAGAAAGAAAGGGGGCGTGCGTGACAGAGAAAGAGAGAGAAACAGCGTGGGTGTGCAAGAGAGAGGTAGAGAAATAGAAAAGGGAGGGATACAGAGAGAGAGGTCTTGTCACTTTGCAGCAAACAGGAGGAAGGTCAAAGCCAAGGTCATGTAAAGCGGCAGCAGTACAAACGGAAATGATCCCATCTCCCGGGACTGCAGACGTAAGAGGGAAAAATACTGGGGGAAAGAGAGCTGGACACCACACACACACACACACACACACACACACACACACACCACCTCTATAGTGCTCTCTCTTGTGTTAGTGGGATACCTGGAAGGCTTTTTGTCATTGCTGTACTGTATAACATGCAAGAAGAATATACTGTCCAGACAGACATTTATCCTGAACGTGGCCCAGCTTAGCCAATAAAATTTAAATTATTCAAAATCAAAATACAATTATTTGACTCACTTCCTGGGATGGTTTCCTCTTCAGCTATTGGCTGGCTTTCTAGTCTCTCGTCCAACTCTTCTGCCTATATAAGAGGAAAAAGGGGTGGAACCAGCAGTATAACAAAAAGTGAATATTTTGGAGTGACTAAATTTGTATGAAAGGATGGTATCTGTGTGTGTGTGTGTGTGTGTGTGTGTGTGTGTGTGTGTGTGTGTGTCTACCTCATGGCAGGGGGATTCTGAGATACTGCTGAAGCTGGAGCGACTCATCTGAGCCAGCGATGTCCCATAGCGCAACGCCTCGTACACGGGGTCAACAATGCCATTTTCTGCCTCTACACACACCAACACGAGAAGTAATTGAGCAACGGGTGCACAATATTATAGGCGCACGCGCACACGCACACACACACACACACACACACACACACACCACACAGAGGCCTGTCAGGCAGCAAAGACCAAAGGCCACAGTAATCCCCCATCCTGAGCATCCACTTGTTCTGAGCAGTAGTCTTATCACTCACCCTGGGCGGCGGGAGCCTCTCTGACCACACCCAACGGGTCAGTGGTAAGCAGAGGAGAGCTGAAGTTCCGCTTAAAAGCTCCTGTCTGTCAGGCCGGGGAGAGAGACAACAAGCCCGGGAGGAGAGAGGAGGGTAGGGGGGAGGAGAGGGGAAGGAGAAATGTTACTTGAGGCTGACAAAAGACAAAGGGCAGATTTATTTTGCTGCTGTAAGACAATAGGGCCCATGGGTAATGGAAGCTGTTCAGCTGAAAATGCGTCAGTGTGCCAAAGATGTTTTCAAGGGAATTCTAATTAATTTGACCATGAAGTGGCTTGGCCTTCTTTCTGCACGACTTCAGCCCTCCAGTCTCCTGAGAAACATTTTGCTCAATTCTAAGTCAAGTTGTGCTTTAGCTTTTAGTCCTCTTCTTCTTTTGAGTGATATTTGGACTGTAAAAGAAGGAGGAGACGGGTCACTTTGAGGTTGACAGTTTATTATTTTATACATTTTGAAATGAAGGCACTCGGATTCAGAGCAGGTTTTCATTCAGTACTTTTCCTCAAGAACACAGGACACATGGCTGCTGATGGACTCATTGGTTGTTGTGATCAAACCTGTCCGTAACGGGATAGCCTCTAACCACCAGGTCCCCCCATCCCTATACGTGCTGAACAAGTACTATGGACGCAAATCAAATATGACTTTAACATACATTTCCATAGTGATGTTAGAGCTAGATCAGCTCATAGTGACATTATGTTAAAAATGTGATGAGTTTGTAAAGTAACGTTTCCCAACACTGCTGTATGCACGCTGAACTGTGGCTGCATTTTCTTTTCATTCACCTTCAAGCAAGCTAATCCAACTAGTCTGAGCAGTTAGGCACCACAAGGGTCTGTCATTGCCAAACTGTAGATGATCAACCAATTCAGATCGGGTACTAAAAAACCTTAGCTGAACTGAAGTCTGATTTAGTTTCTGCCTTTTGCTACGGAGAACTACGGAGAACTACTGAGCTACGTGACTCATCAGCCTCACAGATAAAGACCGGTACAAAGTGCTGCTTTTGACAGAGGGTGTCTTTTGTTCTCCAAATAGAAGAGTTTATAAAGATAGTATCTATTTTATGTGATTCTGCTTCAGTTGTTCTCGCTGCCATGCTGAAAATAACATACCACTATAATACCTCCCCCTCTAACCTTCCATCAAAGATTACATAGCCAGTCTGTGCAGGAAAGGCTTCCAGACCGTCGGTAAAGTTCAAGTAATGGTTGAGAAGTTATCAACCTACCTCAGTTTAGCAAGATAAAACAGCATTTTCAGGACAATATTATTTTGTTAGATTTGTCCTTTTTCACCTAGGCAGGCCTGTGCAATAGCATGACATAATAATAATAATAATAATAATAATAATACATTGGACTTATATAGCGCTTTTCTAAGTACCCAAAGACGCTTTACATGGAGGGCAGAACAAACAAAACAAACAGAACATTTTAGTAAAAAAGAAAACTAGAGAAAGCTGTACGGAACAAGTCATGGAATGGAGGGAAGGGAGAGAAAGGGAACAGGGGTTAGCAGGAGAAAGCGAGTTTGAAGAGGTGGGTTTTGAGGGCTTGTTTGAACGATGGTACGGTGGGAGCCTGACGGATGTGGATGGGGAGGGCGTTCCAGAGGTTCCATATGATGCTTTTGATAAATGACAATGTCTCAAGGCAATATTTCACTTTGGTTCAACATTTTCCTGCACAGTCACCTCCGTCAACAGTCAACAAGCTGCCTGATACACCACAGACATCCTTCTTGTTGACCCCATTCACCCTACTTTAGTTCATATGTGCTAGAGGTGTTATTTTCAAGCAAACAGAAATTTAAAAAAAAGAGAGACTCACTACCCTTCAAAACCTCCAGATCATAAATGTACAGCCTCTAATCAACTCTCAATATTTCTGACAGAATACACTACTGGGCCGTCCGGGTTTCAAGGCATGTAGCGACTGACGATGTAACAGTAGTGCACTAGAGCTTTCTGCTCGGGTGGAGAGATGAGGGTGTGGGGTGCATGAGTGAGTGAAACTATATTCACTTTAAAAACTAACCAAACATTTAATTAATGTGTTCACAAAATCACAGCGCTACCTCCTGGTATGTGGATGTGCCAACACCAACCTAGAGCTGCTAATGCTTGTGTGACTTCTACTTCTTAGGGCTCTGGAGGCCTAAAGAGCACAGACCGTGATTCCCCTAAGCACAGTGCGTTTGCAAAAAAGTGTTACGCATGAACAAACCAACCAATCAACCAACCAACCAACAAACAAACAAACACACAGAGCCCGGCTCTTGTAGAGCACCTACAAACTGACACATAATTTAAGAACATAATGAAACATCCCTCTAAATGGGTTGGATATTAATATAACCTGTTAATGTGATAAATACCCAGATAGTGTAATGAAACTGTGCTCCTTGCTGTGACCACTAGAGCTCCTTCTCCCTCCTCTGCCCTCTTAAACCTGTGTGATGGGAGTATCTGGTGCTGTCAGATTCTCCTTGCCACCCTGGCTGAACTCAGGCTCTCTGGGGCTGCACACTCATTGTTTGCGTCCTACCTCCTTCCAGTCATTCTCTTACTTCTCCTGCGGACTGCCCTGGTATTGCCCTGAGGTTTCATATCCGCTCACTTGTTCACATATATACATACATACATACATACATACATACAGTACACATGCACACACAAGCTCTTGCCCCGGTACTTTTTCTCTCATCATTTGCGTTTCATTATCTGTGTGTTTTGTTTCCGCCCTTCGTTTCCTGCAAAGTACTTTGTGCCAAGCCTGTTTGTTAAAAAGCTCTGTAAATAAACTCAGCAAATACTTCACTACTCATCTGATTATGCTAATTAACAAGTGAAAATGGACCTAATCTTCTTTTTCAACGTCCCAATTTAAAATAGACTAATGTGTTAATACTGGGAGGTAGGAAAACAAATTCTACAGCATCGGAAAGCTTGAATCCTCTATTTCACACCAGACCGCCAAAGCATAACACTAAATATTTTTTCCAAGTAATAATTTAATTACATTTCCACAATGTTCGCAATGGTGGAGCATGACTGGACAATCTTGGACTGCTGAAATCTAAGAACTGACAAACCGACACACAGCACCTCAGTAGGCCTTTTTTAATAGAAAAGATTAATAAACATTAATTGCAAATACCTTTTTTTGATTTTGACTTTGCTTGATTTACAAGCAATCAGTCATATATTCATGCAATCAGCAAATGGGCTGGTAAGGAGCCAGGATGCAGTCAGTGTTTCTTTTTATATAATTATATTACATACAAATACCAATTTGTATAGTTGTTGTCTCCTGGATTTGCTATTTTTCTTTTTTTATCCTCTATTATGAATGACTTATTCCATAGTTGCAAAGATGTATTTGTCTGGCGTAGTTCACTTCAGTGTAGTCATAGTGAAAGGTCCAGACTGCTCTGCTACTACCGGCCACTTCTCTCTCTCCTCCCTTGAGCCGTCTCCCTGCGTGTCGATAACCTCTGGCTTGACAGTTGCCACTTTGTAGATGCTTTGAAAGTTTAGATTGGTAGGCTCAGGGCGGACGTCTAATCAAATACCTCTGGGTGTACCACTGCCATGCACAACCTAGGACATGGAAGCACATTAACCCCTGGTCTTTGGACTGGCATTGTACTCAAAGGGCACTGTATGAAAACTTGAATAAGTTAGGCTTTGATGTTGAGTAACATTTAGCAAAGGTTAGTTTTCAGCACTAGTAGAATCTAATCTAATTTGGGTAGAATTCACATTTCCTAAACAGAGTAAATCTGATTAAAGGAATGAATCATCAAGCCGTCCTGGTGGCTCAGTGGTCTCAGGCTCATACCACATAACTGCGACGTCCTGAGTTCAAATCCGGCCAGGGACCTATGCCGCATGTCATCCCTTCTCTCTCACCCAATCTTTACTGTCTCACTCTACTGACTGTCAAATAAAAAAGGAATGAATCATCCAGCATGGCATTACCTCTCAGCAGGAATACAAATTCTCTCACTGCTAATACTGCTCCTCATGGTTCACACTATCCTGAAGAGATCAATGCCTTTCACATAAAAGTGACGGGAACATTAACCCATTTGAAACCAGACTGCCATTTGTGATCAGCAGAACAAAGTTGGCCCCACTGCTCACACTGCTTATGTTTATTAATTCTATACTCATCCTGTCCGGCTCAGTCTTTCGTTACGGTTCAGAAAAAACTGATTCTACATTTCAATCCTTTCTACAATTCTACATTTCAATTTTCTAGGATCAAATATCAACACATTGACACACTGTATAATCCGTATGCCATACAATCCTAAACTGAACAATTACAGCACATTAAATGCAATCCAAGTAAAATCCCACAGCGGCTCTACTTGCATACAAAAGCTGAAAGTGACGCTATAATTTCAATTTGGTTGAGAGAAAAAGAATCCCAAACCTTAGGCTAGATGTGTAAGAACTGGCTTCAAACTCCATCCAGTTTCTGCAAAATGCCTAATCCTTGCTTTGATGACTGTGCAATGCTCAGGAAGGACACTGCTTGAGGCTTGGATAGAGCCTGCCCTGTCATATCCTCAGGGGGCCGTGCGCTCCTCAAACACACCAAATTTCACACTGAATTAGCCAGCCCAGCTGGTACAGGGAGATATTGATTTTCCGACAGACTTGAGACGGGAGGAAGGAAATGTAGCATCCAGTGAAGAGAGAGAGAGGGGGGAGGGGGTAGTAATGGGAGAAGAGGGAGCAGCAGCACATGAGGGAGGAAGGACAAAAAGGCTGAATAAAAAAACGTTGGGACCTGGCCTCTGAAACTTTATCAGTCTCAGCCCAGCTTTTGTTCCTAGTCTGAAGATAATTGAATCATACTTGTACCCTTTCTCTCTCCCTTTCACACTCCTCCCAGTGTCTCAGTGTGTTTTGCAAATGCCTGGTCAAATCACTTTCCATCTATAACCCCTATCTTTTTTTTTAATAACACAGGGCTTTAAGGCTAAGCATATTACCAGGCTCACTGGCAATGCCGACCAATTGAGAGAGACAATTACAGCATCCAGACGCTGTTTTGTTGTGCTGAGACGATGCATTCCCTGGCCTCAGGAGAATTCATGCATTTCCAGTAAATTCATCATAAAAAGAACACACTATATATGAGAACACCATTAACAATGTAAAACTAAGCTTAAACATCTTGGCCCCAATATCAGCTGGGTTACCGAGAGGTAATTGCAAAAATGAAGGAAACATTTGCTTGTAACTAAGCAAAGCAAGCGATTGTACACTGAGAGCAGGCGGGTGCATTTTCCTGGCATGGTTTAGCTCCCGCCATCCCTTCAGAGGGCAAGGTAAATGGCAATTAATACAAAGCCATCCTACGTAATCACCGTAATCCTGTGATGAAGCATTTTCTCATAGAGGGAGTGGTCTCTTCAAGGGCGATGCCGCTCTCATCCACAGGACACAGAGTGGTCATTGAAAGGTTTTATGAAAATTAAAATGAAGTTAACTATGCCATGGCTGTCTCGGGCACCTGAGCACAAATCCAATAAGTTATATGAGACTTTGGAGCAGTTTCTGGGACAGCGTTTCACACCACCATTAACAAAACACCAAATAATGGAATATGTAGACAGAAACTTTAAGTTGCTGTTTCCTTTATTTGGACAGTTTGCTGTAACTGTTAGCTTCCTAAAGGTTTGTAGTAGCGACAGCTAATGCTAGCTCAGACTTGTATCTTACCTTGCCATTACAGGGCTGCTGGGAAAGCTCAGATGAGCACCAGAGGTGAGCCCCCAGCTTACAGGCTTTACAACGCAGGGCCTGCTTGGAGTTCCCTGCATAGATGGAGACATTTCATTCATTCCTGCCAGGCAGGGGTTTGACAGGGGTTTGCAAACAAACGGCAGCCAGTGCTCATGACAAAGCATCACATTAGTAGGGAGTAGGCATGAAATTTTAATCCTGTGATCATTATGAGTGTGGGGTGCATGAAAGGTCAAAAGTCCTGGATTAGGTGATTTTGCACTATATGATGTTGCATCACACTGGCGTTAATGAAGGTCTATTCCTACCTTGGATCATGTGTTTGCATCGCTGACAGCAGGTGGGCCTGCGGAAGATATGCTCCTGGAAACAGTGGGTCTTGACCGGCTGCACCTGGGCCTGAGGCTTTGGCTGGGTTTTGGAGGTCAGGGACAATGAGGGGCTGATGGAAGGTGAGTGCGATGACAGAGAGGGATTCGGACTAAGAGATGGGGAAAGGGAGGGCGAGTGCTCATAGGCCAGGGTGGACTCGGAGAAGGGTGGTGGTGACGGCGGGTGTGGGGGCGTGGTGATCAGGGCCGAGGGAAGGCGGGATTCACCATTGTTGCGCTGGAAGAAGTTGTCCACACTCTTACTGCGCATGACGGACTTGAAGGACAGGGAGCGTTTCAGCCGCTGCAGCTGGGAACAAAAAGTGGACAAGATGTTTAGCCGACACCAAATCACAAGTGGTTTCAGGAGTTATAGGAATGAGGATGTAATTACTAAGAAGAGTCGAATATATCACATAAACACACCCACTCAGGGGAGTTAGAGTTAGACTTGTGCATGTGGTCACTTCCTAAGTTCTGGCATTACTAAACTGTCTGAGTAAAAATATAGACTTGGAAGCTGTTCATATTTTAGCTACAAAAAAAGGGATCCTTTGAAATGAAGTACAGTGTTCAGGTCCAAGGGGTGAGCAGTGTTTTTACAGCTCTCCCCTCTGACTGACCTTGCCCTTGCATGGCTGGCTTCCACTCTTCCATCTTCAGCTTTTTTCCCCATCGCTAGATCACAAATTCGCCATCCCTAGCGGATCCTGGCCAGTCAATACCCCTTAAAATTCACATTTGATTAGTTTTATTGAGCGGCATGCACCTTTGCATTTGATGCAGTGAAGCACAACAGTGTTTATCTTTCACTCTGCCTCCATTTCTAGTACGCTTGCCATCCAGTGCTCTTGGACGCAATAAAGGGGAACTGCTAATAACAAAAGATTATGGAGAGTTGGGGGGCAATGAGATCCAATATATGAAAATAATAACTGCACTGGACTCATACATCAAAAGAATGGCCTGCAGAATGAGGGCAAGGGAGTAATAGGTCCCTGAGACCGAAGAGTAACTCCTCTATTTACACAGAGAACATTAGCTACCTGGGTTGTGAGCATTGTTTGTTTGTGATGTTCTTACATCTGTCCTCTGTAAAGTTTGTCTTGAGTATGTTCTGTTGTGTCTCGTATGTGTATTTTATGTATATTTGTTTTTCTATGGACCCACTGGTGTGTCTGCAATAAAGCTGAATAATAATAATAATAATGTCCCCGACTCTGAGTTGTACCTGCTGAAATAAAGTTGTGACTGCATCTGCTTTTCTTAAGTCTGTAGAATTGGCATATGCCTGCGTCTACTTTTTCTTAGTCCGTGGATTATGTGCTTTTGATGTGTATATGGCGTAGAGATATTTTGTCTGTCCTACAGAAAGGCAATAACTTAGCACACCAACATCGCCTTTGATGTAGGCTTATGCATGTGGAGCTAGCATCCACATCACATCCTTTGCACCTTTGAGAGCTCACTGAAATGCCAATCTGCACTCCTTCGCAGAAACTCCAATCAATAATGTTGAGTAGATTCCACTTTTTCTCCCTTAAGCCACGGATTCACAGACGCCAATTAGCGTGAGTGATGAAAAGAGCTCTCTCTGTTGACCCATTAGTGAGTGGCTCGCGTAAATGTTTTTCTGCTTGGAGCTGAGTCCTTGCTCTCTTTAATGGCCTTTTTTGGCTTGAATGGTGGCCCATTCAATAATGAATGTTCCTCTCCATTAGATTTTTTAACTTCTCTGACCTCATTAATCTTTTCTCTTAATCATTTTTTTTCAGCATTTGCTCAAAGTCCAAAAGGAAAAGGGACAATTTATTTTTAAGCATGAATTGGGTGACACACGACTGATATCACCGATCGGCTAATACACACCACAGTTTTACCCATGAAAGAAAAGAAACAATGATCAAACTAAGTCTCAGGAGTAGGCCCAAGTTAGGTTCAGGGTCAAACAAATAGCTTTCATGAACATTTAGCACACACTATATTCACATGAGCCAAATTTCCCTCAATTGAATTCCTGTTAAACTCTACAGTCAGCTGACCTACATGGATAAATGCAACATGAAAGCTACATGAGGATGGACTATATAACGGGTGGTTTAATACAGCTAATAAGTGGGCCTGATGTTCAGCAGTTCTCTACTTGATCCCATGGCTAAAGCACTGTCAAAGACGTAATTGAGAAACAGTGTCATTGCATTTCTCAGAATGTACAGAGATGCTAGTTGTGACAGCCTGACAACTCCCCTGGGCACTTTCACACTTCAGCATCAGCCCAAGCTGAAGCATCTGAGCCTGCACTGTTTAACACTCAGGAATTAATGTGTTTAACACGTTTGGCTGCATAATTTATGTTGCAAAACTACATCAATACAATTATTACTTTTATTTGTGTGTTTTGTGCTACAATTCTGTATGTGGTCTTTGTGAGAGTGATGTGTGTGTTGCTTTACTGTTGTTACTGTGTGAGATGTGTTTGAACATAAACAGGGGAAACTGACTTCACTGTGCTCCCTTTATCCCATAAGATCTTCCCTAAGAACAGGATGGGATCAAAATCAGAGTCCTGGGGAATGCCATCCTCTATAAATCCCCATAGTGCTCTCCTGTCTATCCGTCAGGTTTTGTAGGGGCTATTTATGGCTCACAATGCCAGAGACCTGTCGCTCCCTGAACAACTGACAGCAATTAGCTTAGCACAGTGTGAGCAAGAGATCTGTATTAGATTATGGTTTGGGGAAGAGGGAGGGAGGATGAGGGATGGATGAAAAGTGCCAGGACAGTCGAAAAGAGACGAGTGATAGAGGAAAGAGAAAGGAAAAAAGAGAAAACGAAAGATAGTGTGCGTGTGAGCAAGACAGATGGACTGAAAATACCCCACAGGTCCCCCCCCTTGCCTTTGAAAGCCCAACAATGCAGTGGGGCCTCTTTTTCTCCCCTCTGACAGACAGACGGTACGATGGAGAAAAGGAGCAGACATCCTGGCCTTGTTCTTGGCTGTTTGAAGATGAGCACAGAGCGCAGAGATGTTTGATGGAGTTTTCTATAAATAGGCTGTTGTGAGGAATGCCTAGATAAATTAATGATTAAGAGGTGGGTGGGTGTTCACACACGCCTGTGAAAGGAGAAAACTCATCCTACTGCCACTACAACGCAGTTTCATCCCCTATGTTTTTGTCGCCAAACACACTCGTCTTTTTCACAAAACAGAGATGGTACAGAGGCAAAAGAAACAAGTGTGGCTGGTGCTGCGGAGCTGCATCACAAAGAAAAATCCTTCTGCAAACAGTTATACAGTTGAACAAATCTGGAGTCTTGATAAAAATAGACAGAATAAGACAGAATAAGATGAATCAGAGAGAATAAGATGACCAATCAGGATGACCTGCAACACAGACACCCGTCCTCTTGACAGACACTGCATCATGACATGTTATCTAATACCCCTCGAGAAAACACTCAGGAAAAATGGCCTTTCAAAAGTTGTTGCTCATCCTAGCCCAGAACACAACGCCATCCATCTCTGAACATACTATCGCAAAGATGGATTTTTTAAACATTTCTCAAGTAATCTATATGAAAGGGGTAGTTAGGTTTTTAAGGAGCATGTCTGATTCATCATGAACTGGGAGTTCTTTCACTCCATCCAATAAGCACTTGCATCTGTGTTTTAGTCAATGAGATATTGGACACAGAGGAGAGTTGGTAATGCTAGTGCAAGTAAATCTTGAAACCCAATTCCATGAAAAGTCCTTCTAGTTAACTATGTTGTGAAATATTTTGGAGCCCCTTTGTACTTCAGTGCATTACTAAGAAATGCTATCAACTACTTTCAAACACCAAGCACTGTTTTTCAATAGACTCAGTTAAAGATAAACCAGACAGCCTCTTGGAAACCCAAAGTGTCCCTTTCACCCCTTCTATTAGATCTTAATAAATGAGGTGAAAGATAGAGAGTGTGAATCAGTTCTCTCGCACAGCTCAATAATTCTCCTTTCCTCATGGCATTCACAGCTCCGTGTGTGGCTGCGAGGTGGCTGGTTGTTATTTGCTGTGTCTTACTCATGCATAGCTCCTTGTTAGCCGTGGCTCCACCTTCTTGCACGCCGCACTGCTTGAGTGTGCTTCGAAACAAGCTCGCATTTGCAAATCCAGCCGTTTAAAGGGCTTATCTGTGTAAGGAGCTTTTGCAATTAGCATGAGGTCACCGCCACGTTGACTCTTTGATGTTCCCACAATGCTAAAAGCGCAACACTCATCGGTGTGCTCATTACAAGTCGATTACCTTCTGATGACATTATGACCCAATGGGGGTGTTTTATCTCTCTCTCACTCACTCATACACACGCGTACACACACACACACACACACACACACGTGTACACACACACACACACACACACACACAGACAAATAGAATAGGGATTTACCAAGCTTACCTGGGAATTTGAAAGCAGTGTGTTTTGAAATATGTACACTGTTTAAACATGATTAAAGGTTTGAAATTGCAAGGTTTGGAATGTGTGGGTGCGTGGGTGAGTGAAGACAGTACAGGCTACTTTTATAATAGCCCTCACAATCCCATTAGGAAAATAATGATTATAGGCTACTGTAACAACTACCGTCTATTTGCAGGTTTGGTATTTTAACCATGGTAAAAGTGACTCCCCACTACCGGCCTATTAGTCTGTCTGTTTAAAAGCAGTTCATCTAAATAAGTCAATAAATAAATGTTATTTCAATTTTATTTTCTGCCTAGCAATCCGCTCTTCAACGGTAGCTAAACAACATTTTTGCTCAGCGACATATACACTAAACACTGGAATGAGTGATGAATTAATATTTAAACCAGTCATGCGGTCAAAAGTGAGTCTTTAGTGGATATTTTACATTACATACATATTTTACATTACATACATACTACTACATACTTCCAACGTGACTCAGCCAACAACAACAGCGTCCCCTTGGAAGTGGAAATGACATCAGGAATCCAGTGTCACTAAAGGAGCAATCTAAGGTCAGTGCTGTTAGAAAAATAAAGTCTGCACTTTTCCCAGAAAGACTCCGCCCTGTCCCTGACACCGCATACGGGACTCTGCTGGATCAGCGCTATTTTGGAGCTCAATCAAGGACAATACTCGGATTTATCATTAATCAAAGAAATGCTGGGTCAACATTGAGCGAAAAAAGCAAAACAGTGAAACTGTAAAGAATAATAGTGAGTTGATTTCCACGGGTGGGGGTCCTTCCTCTCTTTTTGGATTCTTCATTGTGCATTCATCTGTCTCTCTCTCCCTCTATCTGTTCTTCATGCAGACTAGAGTTTGATTAAAAGGTCAGCAGTCCAAGTCCATCAGCCTCACTCACACACACACACACACACGCACACACACACACCACCTTTTTCCTGCTAAAACTGTTTGCAGAAGGAACAAACAGTTGGGGTGGGAACGTAATTAATTAAATGTTTGGAATCCTTAAATGCATTTAAATTAAACGTATTAAATATGAATTAGAAGGCACACGGGGAGGACAAACCTCCACCAACACCACACAACTCTGCAACTTGCTGTTAAAGAGAGTTAAATTGATTTCTTGACCCTGAAAACATACCCTCAGGATTTGGAGTCAAGTCTCTATGACGGTTAGTTAGATGGTTAGTCAACATCCATTATTGATGGTTAGTTATGGCTAAAAGTGATAATCATCTAATGAAATCCCAGATCCGAATGACCACCGAAATATAAGCAATTGTTCCTTGGCATGGCAATCTTTTATTTATGAGATGTCCTGATGACAGAGTTTAAAGGAGTTTAGTTGCATACCTAGCACAAAATTTCACATAGCAACCAACACAAAATGGAATATGTTGCTGCTGTCAAAACAAAACTTTTTAACTCCAAAACATCAGTTTTTCTGGAATTAAGAAATATATATATATGTATGTGTGTATTATTAATGAGTTTCATGGGTCCTCAGGGCAATAGTTAAAATTGCATTGTTTTCATGCGGTAAACCTTTTTTTTTTCATAACTTTGGTGTGTTCATTGGCTAGACCTGCCAAAAGTCCATTTGAGAGTTTATGGTCCAGATAAACAAAGTTCTACTGTAAAACGAGAAATCAACAATCATTGAATTCCTACTGTAGCATGCTTGGAGCGACCCCTGCAGGGACTTGACTGGCAACCCAGGTCTTGCGTCAAGCTCAGACGAATGAGACGTATGGCTGTCTGTTTACTTTCCCTCCTCTCCTCTTTGCTGCTCTTGCTCCTGTTTGTCAGGCCCTTCTCTTTCTTGTTGCCGTCTCTTCTCTCCACTGCTTTTCTCCCTTCATTTCCTTCGCTCATTCCTGGCAGGACCTCAGGCTAGCCAACCATCCTATCCTTAATCACACTTATCCTTCCAAGCACTCAGCCAACCATGACCAGCCAGTCACCCTCTCCAGAAAGAGAAGCAGAGGGTAAGAGAGAAGCAAGGCCAAGCAAGAGGAGCAGGAGTAAAGGAGAGAGCGAGAGAACGAGAGAGAGAGCGAGAGAGAGAGAGCGAGAGAGAGCGAGAGAGAGAGAGAGAGAGAGAGAGCGAGAGAGAGAGAGCGAGAGAGGTGTGAAGTACAGGTAATGAGAGCCACACATAAGACCAAGGTTTGGACTTCAAAATATTCTAAATGAAAAAAAAGGAGAGAAGGGAAGGAAATACAAAAGGAAATATATGTAAGAGGAACACATGAAATAAAACAGATGAGAATAGGAGAAACTGCGGTGAAAAGAGAAAACAGTAGAAGGAGAAGAGCCAGGGGAAGTGAGTGTGAAGGGCAGCGATACAGAGAACACTATCATCATTTCCCCCTCATAAAAGTGTCTCTGTGTTGGCTGAGGATGGTGTGGGTCGTGTGAAGGGCCTGTGGACTGGAGCGCTACCTTGCACTATCAACGTTTACACTGGGGATCCACCGTTACAAATTGCAAATACTAAACTTTATGTACTGGCTGATTGTTCTCCATTAGAGCGATCTGACCTAACCGTTTATGTTGTTAAAGGAAGGGGTAAGTGAGAGTGGGAAAATATTATAGAAGGAAGGGTAGATATGCAGAATATGGAGAACATTTTTGTTGGGACTTGAATACAGTGTCCAGCTAAAACAACCTCTCCTGGGATGAGAACTTTCCTCATCACCCACAGTACCGTGCCACACCAAATGCAACTCTTTGGAATGACATGTGGTGCAAATGATGAGAGGGGGAAAAATAATATATCTATCACCTTGCCTGTAGGTGGAGGAGGTGGAATAGAAGGCTGGTATAGGCCCACTTAGCACTGTAACAAATACTCTGAGAGCAAAGAGACAGTGGAGAGGGAGATAAGAGAGCTGGTGGAGAAGCAAAAGGGGTGGAAAGAGTTACCAACGCACAGAGCAATGCACAGAATTGAGGAGATCGAGAGTGACGGGAAGAAACAAGTAAAGCTCTAGGCTACAGATACTGGAGAGCATGCCGGTCTATAAGACGAGGAATGTTTCACTGAAACCGAGTTGTAACACACACTGAGTCTCCACCGCCCCTTTCTGTTTCCCCCCCTTCCCTCGCCTTTCTTCTCTGGGATAAAGAGCGGCCACGACTGCCAGGATTTGGCAAACACAGCTACATGGCTGACGCAGCTTTGAGGTTTGTTTTCTCCCTTGTCTGTTTTGTTTGCATGGCCATTTCTGTGAATTATGACCCAGCCCCGAGCTAGACACAGCAAACATCTGCTAGCTGATTGGCTCGTAAATTCAAGCACCAGCCCGACACCAGCCGTCCATTGTGCTGGCTGTGGTCAAATAGAAACAATGACCTGTCTGCCAGGCTCGGTTCAGGCCTGACCAACAGAAGAGCAGCAAAAATGCCAGCGTTTGTCATTTGTTGTTGCTGCTGCTGCAATTAACAATATGTTCTATGTGAGTGTATGTGCAAACACTCATTTGAAAAGGTTGAAAAATAAATGTGATGCAGGCGATTTCATGAAGCAATCTGTAGAGGATGTGAAGTTCCACTCATTCCCACTGTTTGTGATTAAGAGGCTTCCATATGAGACATGCCAAGACAGACAAATGACCAATGCCAAGCCCATCCTTGTTTTAGTACTTCATATACTGAAACCATGTTATCTGTCATGACCCCATGAGTTTGCTATGAGAGAGGAGGGGACCCGGGGCAGCCAGGGGCCCAACCTCATACCTGCTCTGCTGGGATGCCATCACTCCTTTGGGGTTCCCACTGGGCAATTATACATTCATTAAGGGTTTATAGACGTCTATGCAGGCTAAGCTTAAGCTACATAGTGTTTAAAGTCAATCATTAGTAGACTCTGCGAAACTTAAAGCATTATCTCGTACACATGAACTTCTCTGGTGCATATTTTTTGATATTCACATCTGTTTTTGCATTGCTTAAATATGTAATACACACACACACACACGTCATCTCTGCCCTCTCACTTTAAGGTCAGACTAGTTACAAGAATTACAGAGGCTTAGGGGTAGGTCTGTTATGTAAGGTAATGTTACCTGCTGCCACCTACACAGAATTAGCCTGGGAGGGAAACAAACCACTAAAGGAATGTCGAGACTCCCATTCACTTGAATTTACCTGAACACTTGCAAAGCCACTTTCTTACCTCATGTTCGACAGTGAAATTTCCACTGAAACCCTCTCAAGAATTTCAGCCAGCGGATAAAAACGAAATAAAAAATGTGAATTCCTTCGGTTACAATCCTTCACTAACTTTTTCATGAACAACTGACCAGTGCTACTCCACCTTTCCAACCCTACCTTGGCTTAAATTGTAATAGCCTATTGTCTGTTCGTTTCAATAGGTTTTAAAAGGGGGAAATAACATGGAAAACCTCCTTTACTTTGACAGGCGTGTATTTACCTTAGATTCAGGCTGACTCGGCACGGTGGCCTGTGGTCGTTGAAGGTCCCGGTTCTGTGGCTCATTCTCCTTCTCGCTGATTTCCGTCATCTCGGGTCAAAAAAATACTCGTTAACTGGCAAAACTGAAGCAAATTGATACGTCGACGGCGCATAAAGGCTTGGGAAAATGCGCACATCGGTTTAAATAGCGCTACAAGCTCACATCCACAGAGGTAGAGATAGTTTTGACTGTCAACTGTCAAGCAGCATCCAGTTTGAGAATTTGCACGGAAGAAACGCAAATCCGTCCTAAAGGTGCTCCGCTGCGGGGTTAAGATTTCAAAGTGGTGCATAAAAGCCTGCCAAGCTGATTTAAGATATGTTGTAGAGGGAAATATCCGATAGACAAAGCCAAGAACAAGCAAGTAGTTAGCGTATCCACTTCTCCCCGGTGCTTCTTCTCACATCCACCGGTCAAGTCCTCTCCTCGCGGATACACGCGCTTTTACCACAACTTTGATTTAGCGTTGACAAGCGCTCGGCTCGCTCTGATTGGCCCAAACGCCTTAAACTACGCCGATAGCTCTGTAGGTGCGCGTCGGGATTGGCTGAGGGATGATGACGCTCGAGAAGTGGGCGGAACAAATCGCAGGTGGATCGCACATGAAGACCAACGCAGTGCTGAACCGTGATACTACTACAGCTGGGAGGCATTGCGCTAACAAAACGGTGGTAATACACCTCTGTATTGAAAAAGAAATGATATCCATCCGCTTAGCAACATTGTTCTTTAACGGTATCTTAAAAAAGTGGTGAGTAGGCGTAAATGCATTAATACTTAAATTAGCCTTGTGGTTACATGTTTATATAGTATTTTACCACGTGACTCAACCAATCTAAATTGAGGACTGGAATTATTTCACCTGGAAAAAATAAACTTTTCTGCCATTTTGCATCTAATCAAGCTCATTAGTCAGCTGAGGACCACGACCAATTCTGAGAAAATGAAGACTCATATTTAGAGGGGTGATAGACAAAAGTGAGCAGTTGTGTTTTGATTCGTAACAGTAATGTTGCTGAAATTGAAACAGAATGGGGATGTAACGCCATCTCTGAGAGTTACAGAGTAGTAGACAGACACAACAGTCTACAGAGAGCCAGTTCAGCATGGGTCGCTGTCTACATGAATTCAGCACCATTAGCATGGACAGAGCCCCCCTCTCTCTCTCTCTCTCTCTCTCTCTCTCTCTCTCTCTCCCTCCCTCCCTGTTTTTATTACCCTTTCCTATATGTGAAACTGTCTAGTCTTTTATAGCTTACTCTTTATGTGCACCTGGACAGAATTTGTATTCTTATATCCCAAGAGCAAGTATACTCCAATCTACTTGTTGTATTAATAGCCTACAGTGTGCGTTCCACCATGCTGAGCTAAATATAGAAGCAACTAAAAAACAAGGGAATGGTACTGACTACTAATGATTCCCCCTTCCCACCCATACAGACATTTAAAGTTAGCAGGACACGCGTGGCATGATAATTGCAGCAACTACACAATGAACCTCGTGATAAATCGGCGTCCTCTAAAAATTGTCCCTTTGGTGCTGGATTTCATGAATATTCAGCTAATATTCTCAAACAAACTAGTCCTTCTTTGTGGGAGGTCAGAGGCTGTGTGTGTGTGTGTGTGTGTCTGTGTGTGTGTGTGTGTGTGTGTGTGTATCTATCTATCTATCTATCTATCTATCTATCCTTCTTGTCTATCTTGTTGCTCTCCGGTGTTCTCTTTTGTTTTATTATTCTTGCAGTGCTTTATGGCGGGAATGTCACGAGTAATATGTGAGCAGAGCTTTCTTTTTTGTCGAGCAAGACTATTTTCCCAGAGGGAGGGGAGCGTGTACCACGTCCCAGTTTTGAGTGGCAGTTGCTAGAAACAATTCTGGCTGACTTTGAGTAGCTTGACAGCATGCTAAAAGCCACTGCCATTCTCCCATCATTGAAACGATATTCTGTTGTGGTACAGCAAGCGATTGTTGTATTATAAATGCATGAAATAGCTGATCAGAGGGGCTATGAAACAGAGAGAGAGAGAGAGAGGTCCTCGGCTTTTAAACTCTTAGTGTATGAAGTAAGGGGTGTGACCAAGACGTAGGATGTGTTCAAAATGACGCCTCCTTTTAACCTATCTGACTAATGTCTACTCTGTGTGTGTGTGTGTGTGTGTGTGTGTGTATGTGTGTGTGCAAAGTGGAGCTTCAGAGAGCAAGAAAGGGGGGATTAGGTTCCCGCCTCAGGAACACAAGCAACCTGATACGCCCCAATCTATCCTCCACATCCTCTAAAATTAGCTCTATTCTCTCTCTCTCTCTCTCTCTCTGTCTCTCTCTCTCTATCCTCCATATCCTTTCTTCAATTCTCCTCTCTCAATCATGAATCCGGCACTCTACTCACTCTTGTTTGCTCTTCATCTCTCGTCAGCTATGCCAACTTTGTTTCTCATCTATTTCCAGTAAAAAAATAAAAATAAAAAAAGAAGCAATCTCACAGCCCGTCTAGTTGGACACTTAACGTCAGCCTTTTCTCAGCCAGAGATTGTTGTGTCTCCTCTGGGTGCTTTGGTTAGACTGGTTGGTTTTCTGGAGGCTGATGGGTCACCATGTGATGCTGTAATTCCCTGAAGATCCTTTTGAACTGCGGTAATTAACCAAGTATGGCTGAAAACATTGACTTTCTAAGAACTGTGATGTTTAGTGAGTTCCACTTCTATAACTGCATTTGAACTGACTTACATATGGGTGAGTCTGTCTGTCTGTATGTCTCTGTCTGTCTGTCTGTGTGTCTGTCTGTGTGTCCAAATAATTTCAGTGTTCAATCAACACATCCAGCCTTATCCTAATCAGACATAGACGAGTAACTGACTGTTTTCAACAAATCATCGCAGCCCGGTTGATAATATTTAGTAGCAAGCTTGCCGGGTTGTCATGGAGAAGCGCAGTGCTTCATTCACCTTTAACGACATGTGTAACTCTCCACTGAAATGGACATCTAGACCAAAACTAGAGGAACAGGATACAAAATGACCTGCCCTGTGAAAATGTCATCTTCGTATTATCCTGTGATTACGGCAGCATCCCCAGATGGGCCGGATAATTAAATTACCAATTTCACAAACCCGGGGCTTTTGGAGCTTTTGGTCCAGGGCATGTGTCCTGCATGTCATGTCGGTAATGCTACCAACAGGAGATGATAAAATATACAATGGAATTCACATAAAGTAAACATAAAGTAACCAATGCATGAATGCTAAGACAACTTGCCAGTGAAGCTTAGAAACGCAGGCTTGTGGCCAAAAGGTTCCTGGTTTGAATCATTGGCTGTGAAAATCTGAGAGAGGAAAGTGAGCGAGTGACACACTTCCCTCTCTCAACAACTACCAATGAGGTAGGCACTTAACCCACAACTGTCCAGTAGAGCTGCTCAGTGGTCAGCGCTAGAAGACTGTGGTTGTGCTGGGCAGCTCAGGTGTGGATTTGTGTGGAGCTGTATGAAAGGAAAGCAGGGTGATGCTGAAAAAGAAGCTAAAGGTTGCTCAATACACTGTTGAGGATTAGTGAGAATCTGAATACTGAAAAAGAAAAATATATTCTTGGTTTTTCAAGAGCACAAGAAATCTTGCCACTCTGCATTGTTCAAAGCCTTAAGCCCACTAGGTGGAAAAGTGTATTACATTTAAAATCCATTTCTATTTGGATGAGGAAGCTTAATTTATACTCTTTGATGTAATGATCATCCTCAGATCCCTGCTGTATCTGGGTCAAACATTAACCTACTAATTCCTGATAGGAGACAAATCTCTTTCATGATGTAACATGCAGACGTTTGTTCATGTGCGAAACAGCCTTTTTATTTATCACTTTGAAGTGTTTTTCACCATGAGCCTGCTCCATGTGGAATACATGGCCCACTTCCTTTCTGTGTGGATTTGGAATCCACTATGCTGCATGTGTGTGCGCACACATCGCACGTGTGTGTTTGAGTGTGTACTGTATGTGTATGTGTATGTGTGTGTGTGTGTGTGTGTGTTTCTGTATTTACATTTACAAGGGAGAGGGAAAGACGGAGAGAGAGATGTTACATTGCTGACAAATGTATCAGAATCCAATGACAATGTAAAAAAACAAGTCCCCACTGCCCCAATACACCATGTCAAACCCTGTCTACCAGTTTAGCTATGAATTATGAAACATACAAAAGGCATGAGGTCTTCCAAAAGAAATATGCTAGAGAGGCTTTTAGGGTGTTGAGGAAATAAGTGAGGACAGAGCTAAATAAAAAAACAAGAAAAACAAAGCAAACAGGAAAGTCTGTGTCAGATCTTCCTCAAGGAACTCAAATCCTTTAAGAATCTGATCTAAATGTATCATATTTAAGAGCCAGTCCTTTAAGAGTTTTGGGCTCCCACTGCATAGTTCAGTACAGATCAACCGATTTAGATTAAGTCCTGCTTGATGCTTGATGTGACAAAGATGACACCTAGATTACAGAAAGAGTGAGGTGGGGAGTTTCGACAGGAATAGAGAAACAGACGTGTTGCTACCGTCAGACTCAGCCCAGGGTCTCCACAGGAGGGCTGCCAGCACTGGGCCCTTACAAAACACTACGATTTTGGTCCTCCAGTTAAAGCCCAGATGTCAAGAACTCAAAATCTGGTACTGATGATGTATGTCACAGAATCTGGAAGGATTTAAACCGACTTACTCTGCCAGGTCGAGGATGTGGACGCACCAATTAAAATGTGGTTATTAAAAAAGTTATTTGATAGTGTAATCCAGCACTGTGTTGCTTAGAGGTGAGAAAAGGGCCCCACTCAGTCAACATAGCTAGGGCAGGATGGTTTGCATTAATAATTCATATTCAATTAAGATTTCTCAAATTCTGGTCACACTTGAAAATTCATTTCAATCAAAAGCAACCATAACCAAACAGCTACAGAGGTTTCAGCTATTCAGCAACACAAACCCATCTCAGACCAGCGCTCCTTATGAACAAAACATCAGAATCAGTCATATCACCAAACCTAGGTACTGTAAAGCATCTTATTAGGAACACTGGCACAATGAAATCTAAATCACAAGGAAATTACAATGTTATTTGGCTCTACAGTGATGAGTGTCTCTGTACCGTCAGTGTTACCAAGCAAAAATGGATACCGGCAGGCTCAGCGGTCACAGTCTGGTTAAAAACATGGTTACCAAAGGCTGGAAGAAAACGTGATCATTGTTTGACACATGAGACGGAGAATGCGTACGCTTTCTCTTGCACTGTGGAAAAATGTACAATGTGTTTAAATTTAGCCAATTCCTACCAATTAAGAAATGAGTAGAAAAAAAGACTCCTGTTTTTCTATCACTTATCATTGTAAACTATGTTTTTGTTTTTGTCTTTTTACACCGGGTAAAATGTAACAAATGTGAAAGCGTTGTATTGTAAACCACTGTTGATTTTTTTTGATAATCATGCCATTGAAGCATCTGTGAATCGAATTGAAGTGAGGCAGAGAGATGGCAGAGAGATGGAGAGAGGCAGACAGAAACACAAAGAAACACAAAGCCGGGTTGGGTTTCAGAGCCAGAGTAGAATTTGCTCAACAAATGTGACGGTCTGCTATATTTAGCTCCAGAGGCAGATCCGTTCACTTCATCACAGATGGGGGATAGTGGGATAGTGGGAGATTGCTGGTGTCTTACGAGGATGTGTGTGTGTGTGTGTGTGTGTGTGTGTGTGTGTGTGTGTGTGTGTGTGAGTGTGAGTGTGAGAGAGAGAGTGTTTGGGTACCTGAACATATGGTCGTGTTTGTCATAGTTGAGTGTGTGCTTCTACTACACCATATGTGTGCACGTGTGTTCTTCTATTACCATCCCTGGTCGTTATATTTGTTTTTCATGTACCAGTAAAATCTTGAATGTGTTCTTAAGTGAGTCTGGACTTAATAACATTGATTTTGAGGTGAAATGGTCCCTGGGAGGATGCCCCAGACCCCCCTACATGATGTGGCTTTGCACTTTCTGCCACCACAGTTGGAAAAACATATTGGGGAAACACTAGTGTGCATACATTTCCATTACTCTCAAAAATATCTTCCTATCTTTAATCAGATGGTTTCTACAACCACGCAACCTCTCAGGCTGGGTGAAATATATACAAACTCCATTCACACCTGGAGAGATTTTAGTAGTCATAGTAGTGTGACCTTCTGCCGGACAGACAATTAGGGAGAAGATTACTTTTTTTTGGCCAGATTACACAAGCCACGCTGGCATTATCGCGGATTTCTCCTAGACACACTCGCAGCCCTCGTCACAGTTTGAAAAAAAATCGTACCCCACGTGTATAGGCATGCATGGGTGTGACTTTGTGTACTGCGTTTGTAGGCGAGTGAGGAAGAGACAGTGTGAGAAAGGATCATCCACGTACTCTCATTAAAGAGCCTCACAGCTGCTGAAAGTCCTCCCAAAGCCATTAAAGAAGGCATGCAGAGAAAGTCCTAAGAGTAAACTGCTGCAGGAAAAAGAGGTAGGAGAAAAGGAGTCATTGTCCCTACAGGAATATTACAGGAATAATAGTGATATCATAGGAGATGCCAGCCCACAAAGCACAATAAGGTCACTATAAACTCACCATTGAGTATCACAGTCACACTATAAGTCCCTATATTAATATTATAGAATTTTTTTTTGTTGGGGGTTTTCAGAGAGTGAGAGATAAGAGGAAGCGAGAGAGAGAGCCTGGAAAATGTAGGAAAAACAGGAGGAGACGGATTGTCAGCGACAGAGCTTCTGCGAGCGAGAGAGAGAGAGAGAGAGATGGAATGAGAGAGTGACAGAAAGAGAGACAGAGAGACAGAGAGGACAGGCGGGTGGCCAATATGACATTGAGGTTTGTGTTTGACATGCCAAAAGGAGTTGGCACTGCTATTCGCTGACTCACACCCCGGCCCCATAGGGATTATAGGGACAATAGACATCCATTTATTTTTAATGAGCGCTAGTGATAGCCTAACAGACATGTCGTCATGCAGAAGTACTGCCACTGAGAAGAACGGGTCGAGGATATGGGACAAATAACTGGCCCTAGCACAGATATGTGTTTTTTGCCCACAGGCTTAAAGATAGCCCTTCAATTTCAACTATTTTCCGCAATTACTTTTTGGGGGATGGATGGTGCGTCTAGTGGAGGGAAACAGCTCATTTCTACAGCTGAGGCAATGGACAAGAAATATTTGTAATTTCAGTAGGCACTTATTAGGACGACTACATCAAATCAAGTTCTTTCACACACACACGCCACAGTACTTTCAACCTCATGTAACCCTTCAGCAGACAAGCTGAACAGCAATAAATACAAAGCCATCCTGGGTGAACACCTTCCTGTGGTGAAGTGGTTTATCCTGATGAGACTGGTTTCTTCAAGGATGGCGTGATTGCTTCCATCCGCAGAGCTTGATGAGAATGAAAATGATGTCAACCATATGTCATGGCTGTCTCAATTACCTGATCTGACTCCCAACTGAACACTGACCCACGAAAATCAACTACACAGACACAGAGACCCTCCTATAACCGAAAGTTTGGCTCCCTATTCCCCAACTGTCTGAAGTTACACTCTCCTTGAGCGAGACACTGAATCATTACCAGCACTGCTCTGTGGCCCTGCACTCTGAAATACCCATGGAGGGGAGGAAATGAAAAAATGTTTTTGAGTATTACAAAAACAAATAAAACACCAAATGATGAATCTTCTCGTGATGCATCCCTTCAGCAGAGGAATGTATGTCAGGGATACTCAAATAGCTCAGCCTGGGGGCACTTTTGGAAAATAAGGGGACCAGGCGCGAAAGCCAAATTTAGTCTCATAATGGCGCCTGATGATGACAGCCTTGTTGACCACAACTGCCAAATTAAAACACAGTGGTTTAGCAATAGCATGAGCTAAGCAAGTGAATACAAATAAATCTACATTCGTGAATTAAGGACATTTTTTTCATGACTCAATCTTCATGTATGACTTTATTAAATTTAGGGTACTTTCTTGGTGCATCTATGTGATTTGGATGATTGTCCTGGTCGGGCAGAGGTGGCCCACGGGTACAGATTTTGAGTATCGCTGACAGGCTGTGACAGGCTGTAGTGCCCCCGGCATCGCATTACAGGTTTTCTCAAATGATTTGGCACATTTCTCCAAACGTCAGTCACTAATCTGCTAATCACCAAACACTTAGCACAGTGCTCCAAACTCTTCATAACACGTATTACAAAACTACATAAAGCACTACAAGCTGAACTACATATGATTGAATTGACCTGATAATTGACTTTTATTTCACACTCACATCAAATTGAGCAAAGAAGTCAGCTGAAGTACTGCAATGTACTGGTGAAAGCTATTGGAGCTATTGGAGAGAGTGATAAGACACCAATCAAGAATGAGAGGAGGTGGTGAAGGTGATGGAGAAAGAGGGGGTAGTAGAGGAAGAGGAGGTGGGAGATGGAGGAGTTAGAAAATCAATCTTCTTCATCATTCAGCATCAGTTTGGCCACATTGTGTCCTGAAATAAAGCTATTCGCATGAAACAAGTGTGCAAGTGCCCTTTGAGAAGAACTCACCAGAATGTAGCTGCTCCGATTACAGTTTATACAAGTTTATAAATGTGTATATTTGTAGTCTTTGCTATGAACAAACTGTGTTTTAACTCCACTGTCTGGCTGCCATCTAACTCCATGATTCTCTGTGAAAGACAAACTGACTGACTACACTTATGTTGATGATGATCTGTCTGGCATCAGCTGGCTTCAATCTCGCTAAAAAGGGAGTGGAGGAATTGAATTGGTCAACGTGCTACTGTTAATGTCCCTATGATAGAAGGAGGTATCATCATTCTTTGTGCAGCCATCTCACAAAATGGTGTGGTGGTCTACAATGTTGTCTTGGGTCTATATAATATAGAAAGACTCCTAACTTAATCGAATTTACTCAACGATGCCCTCATACCCCAAAAAGAGAGGGCTTTAAGAACCAGAACTGACCAACTATGTCAACGTCTAGCTCCACCAATCAACACTAGTCTGTGACTGGTTTTGTCATGGTGTTCCTTCCACCATATAGAGCGCAACAGTGACCGCCCACCTTTTTTACGCCTCTGGTTCCGGAAGTAAATTTCCCATTCATTTACTCCATAGACATTTCAGAAAATCCTTCTATGAAGAGTTTTAAGGCTGGAACCAAGCCAACCAGCTAGACGATGAATCGTGACCATAAAACATTTGATTCTGAGAAAAAAAAAGATCGGAAAACGGAAGAAAAGGCAAAGGTACAAGACTGTGTACATCATTATTTTATGAAGTGAAGGAACTACTCATCCCATAAACCATTGCGAATTATAAAAAACTTCCAAACTAACAATAGTTTAGCGTGCTTCTTCTTGAATTTAACATTTGTCAATAGTATAGTCTTGATATTGTTGTTGTTTTGTGTGTGTATATATAGTGTTTCATATAGTAGAGTGTAAAGTGTTGTCATCAACATGGTAAGCTAGGTTACGTTAGTAGCTAATGTTAACGTTAGCTGACAAGACGTTCGCGGGTGCAGTAAACATTTCCATAGTAACAGTGAGCTCCACCAGTCAGAGACGTCGCTGTTACACTTTAGGATTGTGGGTAGTGTAGTACTTCTCCATGACATTGTGAATAAAACATGTTTTTTCTCAAAACAACGTTGATATCATACGGACTTGTGGCTTCTACAGGAGCATACACCATCGTTTCACAATCTACTAGCTTATGGTGAGTCTACATAAGATGGTTACGACATTATGGCTAATAATCAAAATCCCTATGCAGAATATGAATGGGATTTTCACTTCTGTAACCACACTGTTGAGCTCTATTCTCCTTTTCTCAACCCCATTGAGGAGTTCTTAGCATATCCAGTATTCGATTGTACAGATTTTGCATGGAGGAAAATGTTTTATCAACAAACGACATAACGTACCATAAAATAAACCAGTTCAGGGAATTTGTAAAACCCCACAGTATGTGTTGGTGTGTCCTTTATTTTGGCCTCCATATTGTAGCCCACAAAACGGGAGCTGTCCAGCACCTGAGTGGAGAGGTGGGGAACTCTCCATGGTGCTGAAAGGAAAAACCACGCATGCAGCTACAGGGCATGTATTAACATTAACACACATGCATACCAGTGTGAACAGACAGTACCGTCTTTTGCATTATATGTTATATTATATTATATTATGTGTATATTACATTATATGTTTTGGATACAGTTTGACCAACTCTTGTAGTGTTCCAAATGAATATTAGAAATTGATAAAGACGACCCAGCTTTGTTCCAAAATGTACATAGAAGAGGAAAACTTTGAGTTGTCGTAACATAACAATTAACTTAGGTGTACCTTCACTTCCTTTAGATTTGCTGATGTTTCGCAAGCATCAGAGTTTTACAGCCAGTCACTTCAGTTTGCCTCAGCATAACTCGCTAGGCTAGGAATTTTGCCTCAGCGCAGCACTTTGAAAAGATCAAAGCATAATCACAAAATGATATACCTTTTCCACAATGCAGCTTAATGTCATGAACACGAACGAACATGAATGTATTTCTTGGTTTTGCCCAATCAAACTAGAATGACTGTAATAATATCTCATTGTTCATTTGAAAGGTAAAAACAAAACGGCATTGATGAGCTCACATGAGCAACTTGATTACTATCCCTCTGGGGGAATGTACAGCTATTCAGTCAATCAACATCATCAATCATCAACAATGTGATCCACAATTCTTTTGTCTTAAATGTGTTTTAAATGTTGGAGTAGCAGGAGTTTTCCAGCTTCAATACAAGGTCATAAGTGGCCTATAAATGGAACATTAAATTCCATTTCAATCTCGGTTCACTCAGCTGGTGAAACTCTTCAGTGTTTGATGTTCTGACCTACAGAACTATTTTATTATACACAGAAAAACACTACCTATCGCCACAGTGACACCATTACAGCGCCGCTCTATTCAGAGGAAGCAAACAAAAAAAAACATTATTATACATTAAAATGCAACTCGCTCAGAGAGAAACCTCACAGCCAAGACTGATAACATGTTCAACTGCCTCCGTGCTGTAAGCCTCTTCCTCACCAGACTGTATAAGCTGGAGTTTGCCTGTGGCTCACTCTAGCTGTAATAATATCCTTAGTTAAGGATGCAGCACTCTCAGGCTGAAAATACATCTATACTCTCTTCTCCTCCCTCCTTCCTTTCCCTTTCTTCTGACTTCCTCTTCTTTCCACCTCCCCCCGCCTCACCCCCCACCCACTCACCCCCCACCTCCTTTGCCTCCCAAAGCCGACTGTGTGCAGCTATAAAGCTTAACTAACTGGCAAATGACTGCTTCCCTATACCCCCTTATCTACAGGATAAGCTGGGAGGTTATTTCCATGCCATCCAGCTCATCAACAGACATGAACTGTAGCTCTTCCGTATATGCTGAAGGGATGCGGTGCAATTCACTGAACTCAACTTGCTGTCTAAAAAGACTAGCTCATATGTCACGTGCCTGAAATGTACTGAAGCTGTACACAGCCATACTTTTATGATATAAATGTGAATGTGTGAGAACGGTGACTGATGGCCTGGCATTCAAGTTCCCTCAGAATTCATGGTTCCCTAAATGATGTTGACTCCTCCGGGTCCAGAGGAAGAACGACAGCCCCAGACCAGGACACAGACCAGTTTTGGGTTGTCTCCAAACACAGCATTTTTGATTGCGAACCAGACAATTCAATTTCGGACTCATCTGTCCAGAGAACAGATTTCCAGAAATCTTCAGGTGTGTCCAGATGGTCTCTGGCAAACTAAAGATGGGCAGTTTTGTTCTTTTTAGACAGTAGCGGCTTCTTCCTGGCTACCCTACGACCTTTATTTCAGTTAATAAAAGGGTTATTGCACAAGGGGGTCACAAACTTTTAATCATCAACAGTGAGATAGCTTGTGAAACAGATGAGCATGACTGCAGTTCATGTCGTCATACTATCCAAGCCTCTTTGCCTCCTCTACAATCCTTTGCTGAACTTTGAGAGACTTCTCATGTGGCTTTATATGTGTGGTTAACCCCTACACTACCAATAAAAAAAAGTGGTGTATAATGGAGGCCAACCGATCATTTCTGTCCAGCCGCCATCATCCCATACCTTCAACCACGCCATGTCTTCAATATCATGTTAATGTAGTGCTAAGTTTAGGTTGTTAGCTGACAGGCAATCTCCTCCCACTCTGGAGCAACTGCAATCATAATGGCAGCACCAAAATACTATGTAAAGGTAGAAGAGGGAGAAAGATGGAGAAAGAGAGAGGAAGGGAGACACAGAGAGTGAGAAAAAGAAGAGACAGAGACAGAGAGAGAGAGAGAGAGAGAGAGAGATAGAAGCGAGAGACAAACAGAGATGTTTTTGGGAACTCTGGCAGAGAGACAAAAAGAACAACGCAAACCCCCGGGGCAAAACCGGAGCTGACGACAGAGAGAGAGAGAGAGCCAAGGATAAAACTGAGATAGCAGCGGAGGGAAAGACAACAAAACCAGAAGTGTGAAAGTAGGAGTGGAGGAACTGGAAAGCGGGAAAAGGATGACCAGCTGAAAAAGGAGGAAAAAATGTACATTGACGATGAGATGACATTTGAAACGAGGGGAGCGACGAGAACTGGAAGATGGGAGTGAGGAGAAGTTCTGCCAACATCATTACTGAGCTGCCAAAGTAGAGTTTTGAATAGAAAAGTGTGATTGAAGACAAGCTAGGCACATGCCAAAGTAAAATTGATAGACCAGCTACAGAGATGATTCCCCACCATTTGGCCGGTGGTGGCGAG
Source organism: Hoplostethus mediterraneus (assembly GCA_034670385.1). NCBI lineage: Eukaryota > Metazoa > Chordata > Actinopteri > Trachichthyiformes > Trachichthyidae > Hoplostethus > Hoplostethus mediterraneus. Next base: position 6,309,247 of record JAXDDW010000011.1, on the reverse strand, counting down.
TGTTAATGTCACGCTCTGTGTGTGAGTGTAAAGAAGGAGACAGGGAGAGAGTCAGAAAGACTGCTCAGCTTGGAACAAACAGCAAAACGGAGATTGAAAAGCAGGGAACATGCAAGCAATGACACTGCCACTTCATTGACTGTCCACGGTGAAATAATAAGGTTTTATATTTACTTTAATTAGATAGAGGAAATTCAAATCAAATCCAAAATATGAAATATACAGCATCTAAGTCAGCCAACCAGCCTCGTGGTGGAATTTGAGAAACTATGAGAGGGTAAGTAGAGGATAGAAAATAGGAAGAAAAAAAAAAAAAAGAATAAGATGGATGGATTCCAAGGAGCTGGATTGAGTGTCAAGCTAGGGAGAAATTTTGAGTGGCAGGGGTCGACAACAGAGAAATTAGCTTTGCTAGAAAAGAGCAGATCAGCAGTTTGGAAAGGCTGCCAAGGAAATGAGTCAAGGAGCTGGAGAAATGAGAAAGGAGCGAGGAGGAGAGGAGGTTGCAATCGCAGGCTTTCTTTTATCCCCGTGGCATTTGACAGATTGGCTGGAAACACTGGTGACAGAAATTAGCACCTTGATTGCTGTGCGGCGTGGCTGCAGCTCAGTAGTATCTGCACGTGTACGTGTGTGTGCACCGTGCACGTGTTTGTGTGAGTGAGAGAGAGAAAGAGAGATCAATGTATTATACTAGGGGAATATCGCTGCGGTAGGACAACAGCCAGAAGGAGTGGTAGCCTCTATCTATTCAAGATGATTGGGCAGTTGTTTTTCATCCCTGGCCTTAGCTGACGTAGCTATAGGCTATTTCCTGCTATCCATTTTAATGTAAACTGGTGAAGGTGGTTCTGCCAGTCCCCCGTGGCAGTGTTTACAAGAGTCCAGGAGACCAAATGGAATGAGGAATGCTGGGATAGAGGACTCAGATGTGGAGTGCCTCTGTACTTTATCTTTCAGGTCTTTTCAACTAACAGCATCCTCCTGATTTGGCTGACTCAAGCCGACAAATTCAAAGCCGCAAGTAAATTATTGATTGACTTAACATACATACAGCGCAGCCTCCTGGCATGCATGCTCTTTATTACAACCTCTATGAAAGAAGAAGACTGATAGTGGTGGGGGGGGGGTGAAAATGCAAGGACGGATATAACTACAATGACAGTGACTGTATTTCAAGCAACCTCCTGTAGTGTTGTATCATTTAGCTGATATTGCCAGTTGCCAGTGTCCATCCTTGGAACAAATTGGTAGACATATACAAAGGATTATGTGAGCTCGCTCAGGGGTACTTCAGCTGGACTGTCGATACTGGGGAGCTAACCAACAACCCTTCAACTACAAGCCAACCTCCTTGACCAACCCGCTGCCTATCAACCTCCACGTGGCTAAGGAGACTTTCTGCCATTCCAGCTGAGTGTCGTGTTTCCATGAAGTGACTCCTCCATAATAGAGATTTTTTCTTTCAAATGTAAAGGGACTCCATTCATTTGTGTCAACGAAGCAGTTTAGCAGCACTGCTGGAGCAAAACGGCCCAGTCAGCAGAGTGCGGAGAGGAGTGTGGCCGCGGGGTCACAAGGTCAACTGACCTTGTGCCTTGGAGCCACGTTTGGGCTCAAATGTTGCCACTTGGGGAGACAAAGGGAGACAAGGGTTAGGATGTCCTGCTATCTTTATTTTCTGTCTACTCAAGGATATATATTTGCTTACATTTGATCTCCACTTCTGAGCCTCAAATGCTACTTCACGTGTAGGGAAAAAAACATCCATTACTCTAAAGAATGAATGAAGTGGATCTTATTATATATCGTGGTCTTAATGAACAGACGTGGTGGTTATCGTTCAAAATGTTAAAGCGGTTGCACTGCAACAGCATTTGATCATTTTAAATGCATTTTCAGTTACATTCGTGACAATGACATTCCTTGTGATCATCCTAACTTGTTTGTTTTTGTGTATTTTTGGCTGTTTGTTTTTTTCTTGCCTTCCTTTCTTTCACATCTCTTCTTGCATAATAACTGTGAATAAAGGCGTGAAAATTCTTTTAACCTCTAAGCATTACCGCTGGGAGTGTGTAACCCATCGCATAACACTATGTTCTCTTGCCAGAGCAGCCTGGTACACTGCTGCCATCTGTGGTTAAAGCTCTGTAGCTCAAATATTGAGCTGCTGACTGCCACACAACACCATACAAACACTTCCACATTTGACCTAAGTTAAAAAATCTGAAAAATCTGAAAAGGCATAAAGGTTCTACACCAATGTAGTTATTATTATTATTAGTAGTAGGAGTAGTAGGAGTAATAGTCTTATTTAGTCTAATCATTTTATTTCATAGATTGTTTGTTTAATTTCGTATTCTATTGTCTGGAATATTTAATTGCTTAGTATACCAGAATAGATAACAGAGAGAAAGGGATTGGCAAAACCACACTCACTGTAGTGTAAAATAGGGTAAAGTTCAGTTGGCATTTACTAAATAAGTATTTCCTCAAAAAGGCTACAAAGGCTCTACTTTTTTGTTACCTGTACTATTCTGGGGGCCTAAGCCTCTACTCAAGTCCTCTATTGTAAATCCATTATTAATCCAAATTCATAAAAAGGGACAATAACTAAGGGAGAAGAGTCTCAGCTCACAAGTATACCCAGGTAGTATTCAAGCACCACACACACACTGCTTGGTCATAATTAGCCAATAGTAAATTGCCATTTCTGTGGATGAAGTAAATATATTTAGTTATTTATTTATTGATATTTACATTATATTATTATTATTAGTAGTAGTAGTAGTATATATTACATTATTTTTTTTTCTTTTTTGTATATACATATACGTGTGCAATGCATATGGACTGACAGAAAGGCAGGAAAACATGTTCATTGGACAAACAGAAGCCAGATGACCCAGCAGACAGACACTCAAAGGTAGAGAGACAGAGAGATTGCAGGCGGGTGAAGACAGACACAATGACCTGTGGCTTCCTGTGAGACAATACAACCTCTCAGTCATTAGAGTCTTGCTCAAACCTATGTTGAACACGTCCTTTATTTATTATTCTAATGTTTTATAGTGTTACACTTGTTACAGTACTTGTAACAAGTCAGCTGGCACTTACTTCTTTTACACAAGTACTCTTGTAACCCACTCAAGGTCCCATAAGTTCCCTAATTGATGCTCAACATGGTTGTTATACACTATAGAAAAACTGTGTCTTTCAGCTACTCTTTCAAAAAGTGAATTAAAGCAGCTGAGCGAATATTGTGACGTTTGCTTCCAAAAACTCAACACATGAAATCATGTGTGAAAAAAATAAATGTAGCTTGTTTACATTTACATTATAGATGTATTCTCCGGTGATCACCCTTACTTCATTTTAAAATCTTGTTGCAGATACAGTATACTGCAGAGAACTTAGAACAGAGAAAAAGGCTTAATTAAATACATAAAAGTGAAAATGACACATTTTTCCAGCAGTGAAATGTTTATTTCAAGCATCCAAAACCTCTACAGTTAAAAAAAAAAATACATTTACATGTCTCTTTTCGTAATTAGCATAATCTGTAGCAGTCTTCACCTAAACTAATTTGCACTAATTAAAAGGTATCAAAATCTAAAAATTCCCAGTCATCTGTAAAACAAGGCAATTAAACACTGTACACTTCTTGCTTTACAATACTTTTTAAAAACGGGTGCCATAGCTATTCTGAAAACATAGTGGCATTCTTGTAGCTTGTAGGACACATGGGTCAATGACAGATCAACAGCAAATGGTAGATGTACTACAAGTGAAAAGAACATGAAATAAGCAACACAGTGACTGACAATAAACACCTTTGATATCACAGGCAAGAAGAAAATAAAATAAATGTCCATCTCTGAAAATATACTGTTTGAAGCCATTTCCTCAATGAAACTTAAGGCAATGGGTATTCTGTGGTGGATCAATGTAGCACCCACTTGTATCGAATACTAGCAACCCTCAATAGTAATACGTACTGACGAGCAGTGAAATATATTTTAAAATACCTCTTTAACAGAACATCCTATTATCCAGTTCCAATTCTTGTCTTGAGTTGAATAAATATTCCCATTTCTATGTTAAATGCCATGCCTTAAAAAAACAAAACTCAAATAATGAGTGAAATTCAAATGCAGTCTTTGTTAAAAGGTTAAAGGTTGCCGGTGAGGGCGGAGTCCATGAGGTCATCATCTTCATTTCGCATATACACCGGACTGGGCCGGGACGGACGGTCTGAACCCAGCATGGACAGAGATGAATCAGAGGCCGAGATCGGTGACCGTGACCAACTGTCGGCCTTCATGGGATGAGAGGAAGGACCCATGGACATGGACTTCTTTTTTTCTTTCTCCCTGTCCCGCTCTCTGTCCCTGTCCCTCTCGCGCTCCCTCTCTTTCTGCTTCTTTTTCTCCTTCTTGTGTTTCTTGTGCTTCTCCCCGGAGCTCAGGGGGATGGAGCTCATATAGTCCTGGGGGGGCATGGGGCGCATGGTCTGATCGTCGTCTGAGCTGGGACTGTTCTGGTGGGACTTCTCGGCCACGGAGCTGCTGCCCGACTCGCTCTCACTGTCGTGGTTGAGTGGGGTATAGCCTGGCGAGCGGCTATGGCTAGGGGAGGAGCGGTCATGTTTGGGGGTAGAGCCACTGAAGAGGGGGGAGGCTTTGAGGCTGGAAAGCTGGGGGCGCATAGACTCGCTAGAACCTTCCCCGGCTTTCACTTTGGCCTTGATGCTGGGCGAGCCGCCGTCTGGTTTGCTGATGATGATTTTGGCCAGACCTGTCCCACTCACCCCGCCTGACTTTGGGTCCATCAGCTTCTTATCCCCACTGTTCCCCCCTGAAACAGACACTTTGGCTTTTGCCTCTTTATCAGACTTTTCCCTCTTATACTCCCCTTGGGAGGACATGGCATGCTTGGAGGGTCCTATGTTAGGGGGTCCACTGATGGGTACATTTCCAGGACCAGGACCAGACCCAACACCAGGACCACCCCCTACTGGTGGCCCTACCTCACAACCATCCTCCCCCACCCCTCCTCCTCCTACGCTCTTAAGCTTGTCTATGACTGCCGTGAGAGAGGGTTTCTTGTTGCGGCTGGGAGACTTCCCTTTGGCATTAGGGTTGTTTGCATTGTTCTGACCAGCCCCTCCACCACCACCACTTCCCCCTCCGCCCCCGCTTCCTCCTCCTCCTCCCCCTCCACCGCCACCTCCACTTCCTCCTCCTGTTCCTCCTCCACTTCCTCCTCCACTACCCCCATACTGAGACTGGGAGCCTCCTGAGAAGGCCATGGAACCAGAGGAAGAGGAGGAGCTGGAGGAAGATGAGGATGATGCAGAGCCAGAGGAGGAACTGCTACCCATTGGCTTCTGGGAGCTGATCCCCCCACCAGAGGAAGACTTGGACCCACCCGAACTGCCACTTCCTGAGCCCATAGGGGATTTAGCCTTTGAGGAGGGAGGGGTTCCTGGTACCTGGGACTGCTGCATTTTCATAGGGGAAGACAACTTGTCACCAGAGCTACCAGAGCGGGAGTGAGAAGGGGAGATGTTGGGCTTGATACTGGGATTCATAAGTGACCCAGGAGGCTTGCCCCCCTGAGGCTTGATCTTGTTACCACTTCCAATTCCACCCCCACTGCCTCCTGGCCCAGACAGGCCATGTTTTGTGATGGGGGAGGAGCCTGGTTTGCCAACACCCATTCCCTGAGAGGAGCCTTTAGACTGGGATGGTCCTCCAACCCCTACTCCCACACTCCCTGGCTTAGAGCTGTTGCCTTGCACCATGGAGCCTTCCTTGGTCTTGATCTTCCCAGAAGAAGAGGAGGAGTGAGAATGGTGGCTTTTGCTACTGCTGGTTCCCCCCGTCCCTCCTGTGCTGCTAGTGGCTGAGCTACTGGAGATGTACCCCCCATGAGATGAGGTTTTCCCCCCAGATAAGGTCCCTTTCGGGATCTGAATGGTGATTTTGGGAATGGGAGGGGTGGCACCACCAGGAGGAGTTTGGGAGCGTCCCGAGCTACCAGGAGACTTAGAACCCCCTCCACTCATGCTTCCTCCAGAGCCCGAGCCACCACTAGGTGGGGTGTATGGTCGCCCCCCTGAGCTGTGAGAGGGGGACTTCCCATCAGGGTCCAGCTTCTTGCGTTTGGGGGGCTTTTCTTTGGACTTCCCCTCACTAGATGGGGTCCTGCTACGTTTGACCTGTTTGCCCTCCGCCGAGCCACTGCCACCCATCCCCATGCCTGAGCTGCTTCCTCCACTGCCGCCATTTTCATCCTTTGGCCTCATGAGTCCCTGTTGTTGCTGTTTCACTTTGGCCTCTGCACTTTTAAAGTCACTGCCTGTCCCGCCTAGGCCCATCATGAGGGGGCTTTGTCCACCGCCTCCATGGGATGAGTGTGTGTCCCCCAAATCAGGAGCTTGGCCCAAAAGTGGTTTACCACCACCACTGTTGCCTCCAAAAACCATCCCCATGTCAAAAGGGTCTTTCAGTGAGGGCTCTGGGGTGCTCTGCCCATGAGGTGTGGGATTTTGGGGTGTTCCCGCTGGGGTGTTCTGCTGGCTGCTGCCACCGAAACCCTTGACCAGATCCATGTCTCCATCAGCGCTTGGTGAGCTGTCATCAAAGTAGCCCTGGGAGAAGCCATGGCCTGAAGTCAGTAGGTCAGGGTTGAAGTCAGCAGCATCAGGGAAAAAGTTGGTGGAAGAAGAATCGCTGGTGGGTGTGGCGGCAGTGGCAGTTGCCTCAGCAATCAGGTCAGCGGCGTCTGTAAAGGGATTCTCATTGCTGTTGGTATTGAAAATGTCAGCAGAGTCAAACACTGCACTGCCCTGGCCTGAGCTGGAGGAGTCACGGATGGGGGTACCTAAGGGGCCTCCATCCTCCCCGCCACTGCCCATGTGATGCTGTCCGTGGCTCCCACTGCTACCTTTACCCGTCTGCTCCGGCAAATCTGACAGGATCTCATTAATATCAGCTCCAATGCTATCAGAGCTAGAGAGGCGTACCATCCGAGGCGGTAGAGGAGCCTGCTGCGGTTGCTGAGACTGGACATGCGATTGTGAATGATAAGGCACACCGGGGCCTGAGGGCGGGGTCCCACATTGGCTAGGTGCTGGGGTGATGCTATGGGGCGTGTCTAAGCCATCACCGGGGAGATTGACATCAAAGATAGGATTTTGGGAGGCGTCGACGTCCATAGAGAAGAGCTCCCGGTGGAAATCATCCTCGTGCGTGGCTTGGTGTTGGTGGTGGTGCTGCATGGAAGACGTCTGCTGTGTTTTCATACCCATCCCGCCACCTCCACCACCAGCCCCGGGAATCGCGCCGCCCTTTTCTGTCCGTGGGCGCTTTTTCTTCCCTTTCGTACTGCTGCCAGGGCAGGCCCCACCCATGCCCTCTGTGCGCGGTGAGCCCGATGATGAATTCTGCCTCTCTAATGGACTGGAACCGTAAAGTGCAGCGAAATCTTGGGTGGGGTTGTCTTTCAACAAGTTCATCAACATGGGATGATTCTTGGTGTTGCTTGCAGGAGAGGAAGTTGAGGGCGGGGTTTGGTGGGGCTGTGGGGGTGCGTTCTGGGAGCTGGGACTTGAACCTACACTACCAGTTATCTGTAGCAGACTGGTCAGGATGGGATTCTGGGTGACTTTGCTGTAATCGTCTGAGTGGCTTTGACCTTGTTGTTGTTGTTGTTGATGTTGTTGTAACTGTTGCTGCGCCGCCCCCCCGCCCTGGGCTAGGCATTCTGCTCCTTGGGCTTGTCCACGGTTCATCCCGAACAAAGAGCTCATGGGACCTGCAAAATTGGGCCCCCCAGAGGGCCCTCCTCCAGTAGGTGTGTTGCCCCCTGTGAGTCCAGGCAGGCCCATAGGGTTGGATCCATCGCCTGTGGCCATGTTGTAGCTGGGACTACCGGAAGGTGGCAGGTTATTCTTCACCATGATCTCCACCGTCTCCGCAATGAGTGAGAGGGCCGGCGTGTCTGCCTGGATAGTCTCCGCTTTCCTCCGGATGGCCCGCATGGTCACAGGGATGGACATGCATCTGAGGAATGGAGGAAATTATTACCTACATTGTTGCTGGAAATGATAATGTATTTCAGACAGAAATAACAATACACTCACCTCTGAACCACTTTGGTGATGAAATCATCAGTGCAGATAAGAGCATCTGACAGCCCCTTATATAGCTTGCAGGCAACCTGTCTGGAGTCAATCACCTCCATTACCACTGGAGGAGGAGGGAAGAGAGGATAGAGAAGTGAGGTTAGCATCAGACTTTGCAGCAACTGATTCTACAATATACAAATGGTAATCTCTATGTAGCATGTATGTTAATGAGTTCACGGTGTGAAACAAAGAAATAAAGTAACAATATGTTCAATTAAAAATAACAAGTGCTGGATGATAGCTGGGGTAATGGGAGCTTGCAGAAGTGTGTGCTCACCACAGACTAATGACTCGTTGACAGGGTGCTGGAAGGAGACACTGAAACTGGAGTCCGTAAGTGGGCATACCTCAAACTGCAGTAGGCCTGCACTGTCTGAGGGAACAACAGCAAAGACACTAAACTGGTCAATATTACTTTAATACATGGAACTTTACATTCAGTAACGAACTAGAACTCAGTGTTCTGAGTCTGACATCTGACAGATTTTGTTTAAGCAGTGGTTGTTTGCATAAACAAAAATCAACAAGCTCAAGTTGTTTGAGTGACTCATTCAGCCAAACAAATGAGTGGCCTGTACACACCTTCTTTGATGGAGGTTCGTTTCACACAGCTGCCAATCAGGGTGTTGTATGCTGCCTGGTGCCGGATGATGTCAAGCAGGGCCGGTACCTGGGCTGGGTGGCGGAAAGGGATCTTGGACACAAGTGCTCCTTGGAGGGAGCGACCGTCCTGTACCGGGGCATCGCCATTCAGGAAGTAACAGTGTTGCTGGTCAGGCAACAACTGTGGAGGCAGGGAGAGGGCGAGTTCAGTCAGGTTTTCTGTCCACAAACAGCGGCAAGTGTGGCGTTTAGATAGAATAACCCATCTAATGTTTAAAAGTGTTGTGGATATTAATTTGTGCTTGTTAACTGAGTGAGAAGACCAAAAGATTTCCATTTACAAACTACAGACAATGAAACTTCTGAAAGTCTAATTGAATTCACAGGGGATAGGTATAGCAGATGTTTCTATGTAACTATGTTTTATTAACAGGGCAACACCATCCAGAATTTGATTTGCAGAATTACAACAAGAATGATATTTCACTAATCTCCTGCCCATTTCACAAGCATGTGGATGAGGAAGAGACAGTTGGGGGAAACGAAAATGGTGTGGATGGCAGTCTACAGGGTATATATTGTGTACATCTACTCACAGAGTAGAAGTGCATGTTGTGTGAGGGTGGGGGTGGGGGTGGGGGGCTCCCCTCCTCCAGGAGCTCGAGCTGGCTGTGAACGACAAGCTGGTACAGAGGAGACAGGCTGGGGGAGCTCTCAAACACTGGGATCCCTATGGGGAGAGGTGCAGAGAGGTTGGAGTGAAGTGACACACATGCAAAGAAAACATTTTAAAATATAGTCTTTACATGAGGAGAAAACATCACCCGTCTGAAAAACCCACCAGTAGCACTGCCCATCCTCTGAATGAAGGAGAGCGAGAAAGGCATGGGGCGGTTCATCTTGAGGAAAAAACAAGCAGGCAGGTCCACGCAGTTGGAGTTGGTCACTGACGAAAATGATGGCGTCCTAAAACACACACATTCAAACATCAGCAGTGTATCCTCATCCTGTTAATTACCCTGGTGAAATAAAACCATACATTTTTATCTAGAAACAGTACAATTTAATTAAAAAACTTCTACCACTTTGATTCGATTTCACTTTCCTCGCACATCTCCCTTACATTATCGCTGTATAATCACAGGAATACTGTCAGGGCACCTATGGCTCTCCTTACTATTGGTTACTTGTAATTTTAATGAAATGGGAATTTTAAATTATTCTACAATCTAAATGCTGAAAATGTAAATGTAAATATAATTTTCACTTTTCAAAGCAGGCGAGGAGTGAATTAGACTGTCTTACCCCTTGTTGTCCACCGGGTGGGATCCAGTGATGAGGGGCGCAATGGGGAGCTTGTAGACCGAGGACGTTCCCTCCACTGTCACAGAGACACTGACGCCCAGTGAGCGAGGCACTGCGAAAGACCATGTCAAGGTGTCCATAGAAAAAACAATAGAGAGAGGGGACATTCAGGCATTGTCAGGTCCTACGTTTTAGGAAATCCTTTGGCTGGTGGCTGAGTGATTTCTTATCCTGACCTTTGTTATGGACACTAGTTAGTTTGCCCACTTCCTCAATGCACTCACCATTAGTGTCGGTTAAGTTGAGCTGCGTGCCCGTTCCTTCCTCGAATATGTCATATGGGGACACGTAACACTGAAGAGAAACAAGATGGCCGCCACTCCTGGCGGTCAGCAGGCCTACGCTGCCGTGAAGAATGGTCTCCACTGTATTAGCGTTGGTGGCCAACCTTGAAGCACACACATCAACCCAAAAATTTAGAAATCAAATAAATAAAAAGAATCATAATAATGGATGACAAGACTAGTCTGTTTGGCATATACATTAAGTTAGGGGGTGGTGGAGGTGGTGCGGGGTATGTGCCTCACAGCAGAGCTCACTATATGCATGAATATGAATTTTGCAAACTGACCTAAACATGTGCATCATCTTGGTGAGATCAAGCTCCAGAGACTGCAGTGCTAGGTACATCTTGGTTTTCAGCTTACTGGAACACAGAAATGCAGTGAAATAATCAGATCTAACTGGCACAAAAGCAGCAACATTCTAAAACACAGGTCCACTATGTAGCCACTACGTAGTCCGCTAGGGATGCACTGATAGCCCAACACCCAAGTACAAATTCAACCTATTAGTTTCATCAAAAAAATAGATTTATATTCAGGTTTCATGTTTGGAAATTCCCTCATACTGACAACCGATTTCAGGGTGGTATCACCTTGATGTCCCTGTACTCTACTTACTTGTCTCCAGGGAGCTTGTACAGGTTGACCAGTCCCTTCAGATGTTTGGAGAACTCTTCAAAGTTCTTCTCCCTGATGAGAAGTAGGAAATGGGGTTGTATGGACAGCTGTCAGTATTTCCCACAGGTTCTGAACTATTCAATAGAGCAAAAATAAGAAACCCCATACTGTATTCCATATAATATATGATATTGTGGAATGGTGTGTGCAGTGTTCCTCACCTAAGGTGCTGAATCAGCTCAGGGCAGCTCTGTGACCAACAAATCAAGAAATGAATGAGACAGAACACTTTGATGGTAAAAAATATAGTTGTAAAAAAGCACCAAGGGGAATAAAGGGTTTCAACAACTTGTGAATCAAAAAATGTGTAACGGACAAGGTTGAGCAGGCATAGGGGTGGGAATCAACAAGGAACATTTGATTTTGATTCATAGGACTATGTTTCCATTATGATAGATCAAGATTTGAGCCGATCAAACACCATCCATCCATCCATTCATTCATTTTCGACCGCTTATCCAGGTCCGGATCGCGGTGGCAGCAGGCTCAGCAGAGTGTCCCAGACATCCCTTTCCCCAGCCACAGTCACCAGCTCAAGCCCAAGCCCAAGGCGTTCCCAGGCCAGGCAGGATATATAATCCCTCCACCGGGTCCTGGTTCTGCCCCGAGGCCTCCTCCCCACTGGACGTGCCATGAATACCTCCACAGGGAGGCGTCCGGGAGGCATCCTGACCAGATGCCCGAACCACCTCAACTGGCTCCTCTCCACGCGAAGGAGCAGCGGCTCTACTCCGAGTACCCCCCGGACATCCGAGCTCCTCACCCTATCCCTAAGGGTGAGTCCAGATATCCTACGAAGGAAACTCATTTCGGCCGCTTGTATTCGCGATCTTGTCCTTTCGGTCACTACCCAGAGCTCGTAGGTGAGGGTTGGGACAAAGATTGCCTGGTAAATTGAGAGCTTCGCCTTCAGGCTCAGCTCCCTCTTCACCACGACAGTCCGGTACAACGACCGCAAAACTGCACTCGCTGCACCGATCCGCCTGTCAATCTCATGCTCCATTTTACCCTCACTCGTGTCCCATCAAACACATTATATTTTTTTAATTTATTATATTCAGCAATATAATAACTAACAACATAACAACATAGAAACACAATTCTTACTTCAATTGCTTCTTCCCCAACCACATGCAAGCCTTTGTAGTTGTGATAAACATGGAACCAAATGAATGTTATACTGACCGCAGGGTTTTCTCCATGATGAGCCACCTTGACGTCCACTAGCTGGCCGGTGGTGTCCAGCTGCACCTCCACATAGAACATGTCTGACGTGATGTAGCACTCGGTTCCTGATGGGCTGAGGTGCGAGCCCAGCCTGGCACAGACAGAAGAGAAAGAGAAATCACATTCATTATTTACTGAGTAAGTACCTCCTAGCTTACAGATGTTTGGTTGGATAAGAACTAGAATCACCTACACTATGCTTATATTACACACTTGTGTCAGACATAGTGGTGGGCGGTAGAACAGTAGAAATGATACACCATTTCTACAGATGAGCTAGAAAGGCTGGAAGCAAATACTTGTAGTTAAATTTAGAGACAATCTATGATCCACCTGAACAACTACTCACTTTCTAAATCAGTGATATACTAGGGAGACAGCCAGAGTGAGGATGAAAGCACATGAGCAAAGTGGAGAGAACTCACAAGTTTTGTCGAGCAATGGACTCTAGACGATCTGTCATGGAGGGCAAAGATGACACTGAAGGGGAGAGATGGACAAGAAGGGGGAAAAAAATAATGTAATCAACGTGTTACTACCGTACATAGAAAGAGTATTCCTGCATGCATGGCTACCTTTCATTCATCCTTTTTTTTAACCCACTTACTCCTATTCAGGGTAATGGGGGTGGATGGAGCCTATCCCAGAATATACTGGGTGGAAAGCGGGGAAACAACCTGGACAGGTCACCAGTGCATCATAGGGCTAACACAGACAGACAATCATTCACACACACACACCCACAGGCAATTTAGAGTTCAATCCACCTAACTTGCATGTGTTCGATATGCCTGAGGAAACAGAGGTGAACACGGGGAGAACATACAAGCCCAACACAGAAAGGGCCAAGTCCGGGAACCTAGGTCCTCCTTCCTGTGAGGGGATGGTGCTAACCACTGAGCCACTGTGCCACCACACATGCCTTTCAAACAGCTTGTCAGAACCATTGATTTTTTTATTTTATTAAAACGAATGGTTTGAATACCTTAATTTTCCCAGATTGCTTAGTTAAGGAAAATAACATTAACACTCTTAAATATCTTTAATGTAGTCAACGTGGGATGTTCCATTTGCATCCTGCTATCCGTTGTGCCCCTGTCCTTTCAGTTGGCAATCTTACCTTTGAGTGCTCTCTGCAGGGTCTCCAGGCAGGTGAGCAGGAGCTGGTGGCCTGCGGCATTCATCACACCACGTTTCTCCTGGGACACATTGTGATAAAAGTAGTGAATGAGAGGACAGTTGAGGAAAGATTAAAAGTGCATTATCATCAGCAGAGTTCAACATTAAGAATTTTTTACACTTTGTCAATCGGGCCAGTAGGTCAGAGTTCTACATACCCCTAGAATTGTTTCATGGGCCCGTATATATATATATATTTTATTTAAATATATTTTCATATATTTATTTATTGCTAGGAATGCATGATACTGACAGGGTTAGGGTTTCAGACCCTGGTTATATGCTTGCAGTACTACTTTGTGAATTCTAATAGCCTCCTGTCTGTCAGAGAGCAAGATGTATTTGTCTCACCATGGCCTGGCGCACCACCTTGCAGGTCTCCTGCCAAGGCCGTGAAGCGTTGTGCTTGGCATGGAGCCTCTCCAGCAGAGCAGCCACACGACTCTGCTTCTCCGCTTCTGAAAACATAGGTACACTTTACATTAGACAAAAGCAAAAACATCAATATTCATAATCATCATTTGTTTTTTAGGAAACTCGTTTATGTAAACCTGTACACCTAAAGGAAAATGTCAACCAATACATGTCATGAAAATATTGATCTTTACATTTGGCTGCTGAATGGGTTCCAGTAATGTCTTTGGTTGATTGTCATGTTGGTGAGCAGAATTGAAGATTATTCAACTAAACGTTGTCTAAAATGTAAATAACATAAAAGAGAACCCTAAAAAACTTTTGAACAGAGCAAACATTCCTCCTGTTAGACTACTACAAACACACACATGTATTATTGTTGTCAAAGTTACTTAATATCTCTACAAAAGCATAACAACATGTTTTCAATAGATATAAGATATCCACTGGATACAGGCCTATATCCCATTCTCTAACGTTAACGTTACACCTTTTAAAGCTGCAGCATATTTGTTAGCTCATACAGGCTGGGCAGACTTATTTTGCTTGTGTACTTGGACAACACTACCTATGTACTCATGTAAAACTTCACATGTGTGGTGGCAAGGGATCACTTATAGAGACACTAACGTTAACGCTGTGCTGTACAACTAATGATAGCTAACGTTAGTTGTCAGCTGTTTGTTAACTAACCATAACAACAACCTGCCAGGTGCCAATAACCTGTGTTGTGAGAGCTAGCGTTACGTATGTTAACCTTAGTAAGTTACCTGAGATGATTTAACTTAGTTCAAGTATATTTAAGGTAACATGCTATTTGCATTTCATAGCGTTAGTTCACTAGCTAAAGTACATAGCCGGTTAGCTAACTGTTAGCTTATGTTAGCATGTCTTGCCGTGAACAGCTCGAGCATTATAATAGCAAAAATCATTCACCAAAACACCAAGTCGCAAAGGTGAGGTTTATACCTGTTCCCTCTTCGGTTTTGGCCCGATCTCCATGACTTTGGCTACCTCCTTGCTGAACTGAGAGGGTAAGTTCTCTTGCTGGGCTATTGCTCTGCATAGATATCCCAGACCCCGCCGCCATTTTCGATTCTCTCCGCCTCGGCTCTCTGGGCTTCCGTAGATTGTCATTAGGACGTGTCTTGCGCGAAGCGCTCTTCCCAGGTTAATGTACTTGTAAGTGCACAAAATGTAGTAATTGTGCGCCTACGGTCAGCGTGCCTGGTTGTCTTTGCGTTTGGAAGATGTAGGCCTATTGATGTAGAATATCTGGCCTGACACCAATTGAAAGAGTAATCAGTATGGATGGATTCGATAAGACTTTTTATTTTATTTTGTTAACTTGCATGTTTCAAATTTTGTTTCGAATTATAAAGTCAGTTAAGATAATGATCAAAAGGAGTGTCATGCCTGTACCCACATCTCGTCAAGACCAAAACTCAAACTCTTTTGTATTGGTAAACAAGGTATTATGAGAAAAAGAGACAATGGACAGATGAAAACTCCAGATGGCGGTCGATCGCCGCAAGTAAATGATTCATGTTGTGCCAAGAGCAACCATGCGCCAAAATCCAAAGAAAGGTTGAAATAATTTACATGCTCATGCACCTCACCTAATATCAATTAATTCGAAACGCTGAACAATGCATTATCTTAGCAGGATGCTTGCTTTTGTTCTACAAATGATACTTAAATAAATTATACTTATACACCAGGAATAAAACAACACATTACATTAAGCATTAAGAAAATAAACACTGGCTTCGTGGAAACACAATGCTATAGAGACGCCAAAAGACTCAAACAGCCATGTGCATGCACAAGCAAACACACACACATACACACACCTGAGCCTATTGGACAGCTGAGCCTGCGGCGATGAGTGCTCTCTGGGGAGGATTTTCCCACCAACCATTATGACCTGCGTAAGAGAGGGAGCAGAAGTGTGCGCATGAATACATGTGCATTTGCTCATATGCAACGATATGTTTGTGAACATGAATGTACGTTCACATATACACGCGCGCGCGCACACGCAGGAGATGGCTAGACAGCGATGGGGATGGAGAGGGACCAGATTGGCATCGTCTGAGACAGTAGACAGACCCGCAGATAGACATGAGAAAAGAGGGGAGGTGCCGCTATGTAATTGATGTGCCCACCAGGAGCTTTAGCTGGCTGCCTGGCATGGAAGAGGAGGTGGGCACCGCTGCCAAGACAGCAGTAGGAGGAAGGAAAGGGAGGCCCGGGCCTTGGGGAGCACAGTAGTGAGCTGAAAACATGCCCATCAATCAGGGGCTAGTTCACCTTGCCATGCCAAGCGGGACCCCCCTCTGTGCCCAGGGAAGGGGGTGGCACAGGGAGTAAGGCTGGCACAGTCGGTAAGCCTTCCCTAATCCTCCTAGTGCCACGTCCGGATGGCACACACTACAGCGGACAGGGCCAGAAGTGAGGTGAAGAAAACCGTGTTCAGCCGCTATGTTGAAAGAAATGCCGTTGTGTGTTTTTAGTGCAGTGGCTGTGTAGAAATCCGAGAGACACGTTGAAGATGTCTGTGCTGTAATTGCAAGAAAACCTCCCTGAAACAGAACCCACTCTTTCTATTCCTGTGATCTCGGACAGTGGCACCCGTGTTAGTGAACGTGGCCAACTCTCCCAAAAATTAGAAAATGATAAGGCTCTAATCGGTGATGTCATCGTGATACAAATACAAATTGGATTCAAATGAGCTTTATTTCATTTAGTGCTGAGAGTTATGGACTGAAAAATGTCGCAGCTGCCCATAAAAATCACTCTGGGTAGGCTACTGTCACCTTGGCCACAAAGTCTATCCCTTTCTCCCTCACTGTGAATGGATCAGCCCCAGCGAAATGACTCTTGATATCATCATCAAGGCATTCTTGGCGCTCTTGTTTCTAGCTTTAGGAAAGACTTCACAAATCACTGAGCTGAGCAATATCTTAAAAATCGTTCTGCGTGAAGGTGGATGGTCACTTTAAGACGTTATATAAAATAGTTTCTTCTGATAAATTGTTATCAAACCACAACTGTGCTTTTAATGCTATTTTAATTTATTTGCACTATTCTTTTTTTGTTATATAGCCTTCCTTTGTTATATTTGTTATTTTTTGTAATAGCTGTATAATCACATGTATCTGATTTCCTCTGTATATTTTCGGTTTGACCACAGGAGACAGAGATGTGTGAACAGCTTGCCAGCCTCACTGAGTGCTTTGAAGTCGGCTACCCTCATTTTTTTTCACCATCTCTCCTGGTAAATCCTTGTTTTAATGCCTGATAGCTGTTAATAAAGATATTGGATGCACATGTGCCTCCTTAACGATTCATGACTATCAGACATATCAACTAGACGATGAAAAAGAACAGATTTACTATGGTCTGATGGTTGGTTTACACGCACTTTTATTAAGCCGGCTGTCATACAAATGTGCCAAACAAAAGGACGGACAAAGCTTTGTGCTTTCACCTATCAAACAAGTTGGACATCAGTGATCTCGAAGGCTAGAAGCAGAAAACTGTGCAGCATTATCCGGACACAGTTTCTGCTTTTCTGTTACAAAGTGCCATGAAGTGCAAGGGCAGCTGGGAAGACGAGCTGGGAGGGTGGAAGGGAGGAGAGCAAGAGACAGAGGAAGAGGGAGAGAGAAAGGAGGGGTCGGCCCTACAGGACCATTTGTGATGAGGCTCATTTGCACAACGGCACTTAATTGGCTACAACAATTAATTAATGTGTTGGAAAGTTGGCACAAAAAGTTCATTTAAGAGGGTTTTAATAAGCAATTAGGGAGAAGTAACCAGTGAGGTAGAGAATCGAGTCAACCACAAAAAAAAAAGATGCAAGAAAACTCTGGAAGTACTAAGCTCCGGCTATGACTTTCTGGGAATAACGTGCCATATTTGGAAACCAGGATGTGGCTCGCTATTATGAGTAGTTACTGTGCGTCCCATTGTGAATACTGATGACATTAGAATGCATTATTTTTACCCCATACTTTTACAGCCCCAACTGTTCATGATCCCCCCCCACACACACACATACACACATCCCTTTTCCAAAAACAGCATTGTCTCTTCTCTCCTTCACTCCCCCTCCCACTGTCTCTCTCTCTCTCTCTCTCTCTCTCTCTCTCTCTCTCTCTCTCCCACCCTCCTTCACTCTCACTCTCTCTCTCTCTCTCTCTCTGTATGAAATATCGGCATGACTAATGAGTGGAGCAGGTTGAAATCCTGGGGAAGATGTCCTTGGAAGACGAATGCATTTTCAGCAGAATAATTAACTTAATTAACAAATTCGCATGCATATTCATCAGCCTATTAATGTCTCCTCTGCGTGGCTTGATGAGCAGTGGGGTAATAACCATCTCATTTGCATACCCCGTTCACACGACTCCCCGTTTAAAGACAAAATAAGGGAAGGGAAAAGCACAGGAGGAAGAGGGTATAGAGAGAGAGAGGGTGGCGGGGGGGTGCGGGGGGGAAGACAACGGAGACAGAAGAGGAGAGGAGCGCAGCGGGATGGTGCGCGCGGAGGTGAGGAAGTGACGCGGACCGGTACGAAACACCGGTGTATCTGACGGATGGGTGATATTAGGAGGGACGGGACGGGCATCGCTCTCTCTCCCTCTCTCTCTCTCTCTCTCCCTCTCTCTCTCTCCCCCCTCCCACAGCTCCCACTCAACCTCACAAGCCATCTTCTCCCTCCCGCTCCTCCTCCCATCATCATTTTCTTCCACCCATCCCAGAATACAAACTCTTTCCTCTCAGCTCAATTGATTGTGCTTTTTTCCCCACACAGACGCCTCCCTCCACCTGGTTAAGCTCATCAGAATGTGTATATTGGTAAATTGTGCAGGTATTGCTCAGTGGAAAATGTGATCATATCACCGTGGCCCTCTCTGTGTATCTCTGTCTGTCTGTCTGTCTGTCTGTCTGTCTGTCTCTTTTCTTTCCTTCCTACCATCTCTCAGGGGAATCTTCTTGGCGTTGCTCCACTCCTTTCTTCTCCATTGCCAGGCTGCTGCTGCTGCCGCCTCTACTCTGGTACCACTGTCTGCACACAACCTGGTGCTCCTAGCAACGCCACCGCTCTCTCACACACACACACACTACCTCAGCTGAGCACGCACACACACACACACATACACACATAGACAGACAGACAGATGCACCTATTATGTTTACTGTATTGCCACTCTTATATTAGTGTCTAACGTGTGGCTCATCTTTTATTTTGCCGTTCCCAGTACGTAAAGGAAATACATCCAGTTCAATGACCTCACCACGTTAACCTTACAGAAATCTGATTGGCCGTTGGGATTTTTCCTGTTTTCCTGAAATACTACACCGCCTTTAGTTGAGCCTCCATACTGTACTTTGACTGGATACCCATATCACATTCTTGTCACAATAAACTCACACCATGAAATCACTCTCTTTATTACTCCATAATTGTAGCAGTTCATAATCGTAACTCTTTTCATGGTGAAATGCAGGTAGGAACTAACCACACTGACATCTGCAGTCCACATATCATTGCTTTAGCTAGCAATGCTTCGGAACATCGTATGATATAAACAGGTAATTTCCGACCTGCATTTTCCTTGCCATTTCTAATTTTCTTTGTGTTTCTTTCTTTGCCCTATTTTACAGTTTTGTTCCAACCTTTTCCTTTTGTTTCCTTTGCATTACCTCTGTGTGACGTGTACAAATGTCCATTGGGGCAGCGATTCCCCTGCATCCTTTACAATCACAGGTCAAGGTTTTTCCTTGGCTTTAACCTCATGGTGATTTGAAGGTAAGGCGAGCTTTATTGCATCTTCATCTTCAGTTTCAAGGTGAATATCAACGTCAAGAAAGCCATGCTGATTCTTGTGCCCTTGTAGAGAACGTTCTTCCCAAGTTGTCCCGGAGAGAATAAACCTCTCGAGCACAGAGACGCATCTTTACAGTTTGCGATGAGCTGTGTGCTTGAGGTTGCACCATCAGGTGAGACATACAGGTGTTCACTTTCCCAGCTGTTTCAACCAGTGTCCAGTTTGAATTTAACTTTGTGCTTTTGTGGCGGTGCTTTATCCTCAGTATATGCTTATTCCTCATCTGTACCAGGGTCCTCTGCAATAACCTTTGGTGGACAGTTCTTCCTTATGCGCTCTAGCATTAGCATTCTCCATCACCTTGTTTCCTGTGCTTGTGCCATCCTCAAAAACACTATAAATTTTGCTGGCCATTTCCATGTTTCACTGTCCTCTCATGCACACTGAACCACACATTTTTGTCCAATTCTGGTCCATTGTTTTCTTACTACTACTGATTTGGTGTGGAGCTTCAGCTTCATTAGCCTTTCGGGTGATAGGTCGGTCAGGGCTCACTGTGCTAGTGCTCTCTAGATACTTCTGTAAAGTTAATTCAGAATGCATTCATTCAGAACCACTGATCAGTGGTCTTTCGCAAAAATTGGGTGAGTTAACTGCAAACTCATTGTGATCTTGGAACATCTCACCACTAATTGCAGTCCTTGGCTATCAATTTGAGACTGGTCAGGAACTGTTTAAATGGATTAAATGGATCACTTGTGCTCTCTCTCTATGCGTTCTTCACTAAAACTCTCTCATCAATCCAAAAAGGGAGGTAGCTGCACTTTTATACTTCACTTTTTGGAGCTTAGTGTGCCGAGAACATCAGTTCAGCATGCTGTTTGAACTTCTGCCACATATTGGGCAGATTGGAGGAATCCAATGACGGCCAATTACTCCATCTTTTTGTACAGTTTGTTTCTAGCAGTCTGACACCATCCTATGTTTACTGTATTGTCACTGCTATATTATTGCCTGATACCATAAATCCTCAGATGACAACGCACTTATTTATACTGGCATTCCCAATAAGTAAGGACAACATCGAGTTCAATGACCTCATCATAGAATCTGTAACATTACAGTAGTATTAGTAGTATTCCCAACATTATGTTGGGTATTATGTTTTATGGGAATTATGTTGGGAATACTACAACTCACACACACTTAACAGAGGAAGTATCCTCCCTCCGTGTGACTGTTGGGATGTGACCAGATCCCTCACACCAACCCACGGTTAAAAGGAGCATTGCACCGATAATTGACAATAATACAATTTTGTCCTTTCCTTAGGTGTGATTGATTCCCCCGTAATTGTTTTCACTTTAACTATATTTTCTGTAACGTTACCCTTCACTCAGGCATATTTCATCTTAATTATTATAGAAGTTTGGCATCATCTGGATTACATTACTTGGAGGATAATGTTTGTTTGGAAAGTTTGGGAAATGTGTGTGAGGTCATTTATAAAATCTCTCAGCGAAGTTGTTGTTGTTTTTTGTGGTGAAGTGTCTCTTTAACTCTTCCCAGGAGCGTTAACCCCGGCCCCAGGCGGGTCAGCCCGGGCCGTGCTGATTGGCTGAGTGCTGGGTGTCGTGTGGCGGTGGTGAGAAGAAGAGCTGGGGAAGGCGATTGAGATACAGAGCATTAGCCGGTGTCAGGAGGAAATTAAAGGCCAGATCGCTTTCTTAATCAGAGCACAAGCACTGTGTTAGGAAGGAATTAGGTCGACAGCTGCTGCGTCGCTACTTACCTTGCTCTCTCGCTCCGTCTCTCTCTCTCTCACACACATACACACACATATTCTCTACTCACTCATTGTCATTCCCATTTATCTGTCACTAGTTCGTCCTCCACCCGCTACACTCTTTTCGTCACACCCTCGTTGCTCTGTGCCACGTTATTTTGGGTGTATTACCTTCCTCCTTCATCTTTAGTTTTTTGCCGTCTTTCCACTCCCCCCCCTCCTTTGGCCACTTGTCAGTAACACACACACACACACACACACACACACACACACACACACACACACACACAGCAATCCCAGTGACAACAACCTAGCCAGAGTGCAAACAAAGCATGCGCGCACAAAAAGGAGACAGAAGAGGGGAGGAGAGAGTAGATGAGGGCAGAGGAAAGAAGAGAAGGGAAGAGCAGAGATGGAGTGATGGATGGATAGAGATGGTTTTTGGTCCTGTTCCAAGAGGCTCAGTAGTTTCCCCCATGGCTGATGGATGAGCTGTCATTGTTGAGCTCTTCCATGTGCACCTGAGATGAATGGACAAACAGCAGTGGTCCTTTCCCTATCTATCCATCTTCCTCTGTTTAGGTGCTCACTGTCCAGTTGTCTCCCTGCTTCCTTCACCGCACACACTTGCCCGTGTGTGTGTGAGTGTTCGACCGATAAGGATTTTTGAAGCCCATACCGATAGCCGATATTTCATTCTGATGATTAAAATCTTTAAATTTGACCATTTTCATGCCAAAACACATACAAGGATTCTATGTTTGCCGCCACAATTTTCTCCCTGTCAGGGTGGAAAAAAACCTCTGAAGCACCACTGAGATCATGAGACACAAACCTATTCTTATAGGTAGGATGGCAGGTCTTTAAGGCAGGGTGACCAACCTCGCCTATTTAACGGCAGGGTAAACTATAGGATATATTATGACTTTAAACGATGAGTTAATTGAAAAAAAACATTGAACAATTTAATAAATAAATAAAATCTGCCAAGAAAATAACATTTCATTGCAGGTTTTATAGGACGTTTTATGTAGCTGTGGCCAGGGAGGAACCTCCATCATATTCACAGTGGACCACATGACCAGCCGATACCCGATATCTAACAAAAGGCTGATATCAGCTGTCTGGATGCCTCTCATGTCGGCCCCTAATATCTTTTCAAACTGTGTGTCAGAGTTAGGGAGGGCTGGTAACTAAGGTCACGAGTCAGTCCACTTTTTAATTTGGTCAATGCAGCGTATGAAGTTTAATTCATTGCTTTAATCAGCTGTAATCATCTGGAATGACCCTGATCGCGGTTGCCAACATCTTTTCCGGGAACCTTGTCTTGCTTGTCTAGGTTTTTAATACAAAAGGGCGACGCGACATAACAAATGATAAAAGAAAATTCGGAATTAAACTAACATCTAGTAAGTGATCCCACAGCGAAACAACAGCACAAATGATTGGTCAGTCTCTTATAATGGCTTTACCTAAAATGAAAAATGTAAGTATTAACAGGCACATGGCACCATTGTCCTCTGCCTTGCTCCTATTGGTTTCAAATGAAGAATTTTACAGTCACAATAGCCTAAATGCTGTTTCAGATCAAAAGATCCTGGGAAAGCACTGGTTTACATTTCTCGCCCCTGAAACAGAAATTGAAAGAATATATATATTTATATGCCTGAACAAGAAGAACATGTTTGCACGGTGCATTAAATAACCCACTTAGGGAGGTATAAGCTAGTGTTGAGGTATATTCTCTTTTCAAGTGGCAAGAAAACCACCTTGGTTCTATAAACTGTGCTTATAAAGTTAGTTAAGTACACATAAACCCACCGTACAGCGGCTCGGGCACACTTTGGAGGGAGCCACTCTGTGTCCTCTCCAAGGGGAAAGGTTTAAAAAACATTTAATTAGGCTTTTGGCATGGCTTCACTTTTAGCCCCAAGGTGTTGGAGGGGTTTTTCAGACTTCATCCCTATTAGATCCTTGCAGATTAAACATTCATAAGAGCGATCAGCAGACCCTATATGCATGCTCTCCTGCTGCACGACTTCATGCCTAGTTTGTAGTGTGGTGTTTTTTTTGTGTGTGTAGTGTATTGTTGTGTTGAAGTCAGGCTCACAAATAAAGCGGCCATAGATTCAGACATCTGTGCCTGTGTTTCAAACGTGGTCGGCCTCTCGGGTGGGTGAAAGCACAAGATAGCAGGTTGTGTGTATTTGTGTGTATGTGTGGTGTGTGCATCGTCACTGTCCTTTCCCACAAATTTACAATGCACATGCACAATAGTGAATTATGTGGTTTTGAATGTGGACATATTGAGGTGTTATATTTAAGTGCGTACAATTTCATAATCTCTCTCTCTCTCTCTCTCTCTCTCTCTCTCTCTCTCTCTCTCTCTCTCTCTCTCTCTCTCTCTCTCTCTCTCTCTCTCTCTCTCTGTGTGTGTGTGTGTGTGTGTGTGTCTCTGTGTCTGTGTCTGTGCTGGCGGGGGTATTGGTGGTGAAGTGATCTGTGCTAAAGCCTCCTGTTTGGTGGCACCCTGAGCCGGCCTAGAGAGGTGGCTTATGGGTAGGATGGCGCAGAAAGGCGGAGGAGGTTTGGGGAGAGGGGGGGGAGGGGAGGGGGGGGGGGGGGCAACAGATGGTATACCACGCTGCGAGGGACGTCGGCTGCCATGAGGGGTGGGGGGTGTGGGGTGGGGTAGAGTGGGGGCAGATAAATGGGGGTGGGGGGGTACTTTTCCCCATAGTGCCAGCAGGCATGACGAGGAGGGGGACTAGGTGTGTGTGTGTGTGCGTGTGTGTGTGTGTGCGTGCGTGCAGCGCGCGCATGTATGTCTGTATTTACACGCGTACGCTTGCATGTGTGATGGAAGAGCCATATTTGAAACTCAGTCTCTCATTGGGCGAGGTGAGAAGTCAGTGCTTCATGCCCACTCCGTGACTGTGAGCGTCTCACCAGCGGAGAGCAGAGTGATGGATCCCTTCGTGCCGGGACGCAGCTAGCTCCGAAAGCAAAAACACTATATGCAGATAATGCAGAAAATGACTCATAACCTAGTTGTTGTGTCCAACTATTGTGATCTTCAGACGCCATAAATCAGCCTAGAGCAAAAACGACCATATGTGAAGGGAATTTAATAGCACTCATTTGATTTTGTGCTTTTTTGACCAAGGCTGTATTTCATGAACTGGAAAGCTGCTGAGCCAAGGGTGGCAAAATTGAAACTTACCCTCAATATCCTGCATCTGCACCCCCCCCGCCCCCCTCCCCCTCCACTCCTCTTCAACACCTACGCATGCACGGACGCGCACACACACACACACACACGCACACACGCGCTCACACACACCCATGCACACACACACCAACCCCCAATTAAAGTGGCTGCCTGTAAACACACCAGCTTCGGAGGTATATATGGTGCTGCCTATCGAACAGATGTTGTGGAATTTAAGATGCGAAAGCTCCCCCCAAACCTCCCCCCCTACCCCCACCCCCCACCCCCCAAGCCCTCGCCGTCTCCCTCCCCCCCAGCTGGCCCTGCCATGAACGTGCCATGTGGCGCTCCATTCCCCCTGGCACTCCGACTCTGGCTGTGCCAACTCTGCCGCGTCTGGCCGCCGCCAACTGGAAAGATTCAAAGTGGACTATTTCTGTTTGTGTGTGTGTGTGTGTGTGTACCTGCAAAAGCACATACGCTGTACTACACGTATGTATTGTCAGTCAGTAGGACTGCTTTTTGCGTATAGCTGATAAAAACTGCCATTTTCTTTTGAGATGTGAAAAGGACCAAAATATTCTGTATTGATAGGTGGAGGATGGGAATGTGCAGACTGTGTGTGTGTGTGTGTGTGTGTGTGTGTGTGTGTGTGTGTGTGTGTGTGTGTGTGTGTGTGTGTGTGTGTGTGTGTGCGCACGCGCGCGAGGTGTGTGTGTAGCGTATGCATGTACCGGTGGAGGCGTGCACAGACAATGCATGTCACCCTGTCAGTTCGTAGTTGCTGGTTTCTAATCCACTCGGGAATGGCAGTGGTTTTCCTGTTACCATGGAGATGTCCGAGCGCATCGGTAATAAAATTTCAACTTGAGAGAGATTAATTCAGGGGAATGTGTTGATTTATTCATCCTGGTGGATACTGATGCACTTCCCCATTCGCTCTGATGTTTGACTGTGACGGCTATCCATTAGCTGCTTTTGACTTTTGATTCCCTGTCATTGAACTGCGTCGGTGGCTACCGGGGCACCCTGTGTGTCTTCATCGTCTTCCATGGATAGGTGAAGTCTTTGGAACGGCACAAACAAAAACCCAGAGCATTGGTGAAGAAGCAGTGTTAGCACCACTGAATTCAATTCAAATTCAAAAACATGTCTATATTTGTTTCTGGTGCTGTGCAATGATAAAAATATTATAGTACCTTTTTGAAAATAAGAGCTCTTTTTGTATGTACAGCCTGTTTGGACACTGCCTAAACCCTTGGATTCAAGATAGATTTTGGGAGTGGAAATACCCACACTCGACTCTAGTCTCTTCTTGTTTTTCTTTTCAGCTGAGGAGTTTGAACTGACTCATCTTGTTTGTTGGTTAGCAGCCGTTGGTCTGAAGTTTGGTGAGTGTGCTCTGATCAAGACGATGCTACCAAGGTGACACACACGAACCCATGACGCAAACCATTAGATACCACAGGTTAACCGCGTTCTACTCACAGGAATTTACTTGCTTTTGGTTCTATAGTTTTCTGTTGTATCAAAAACAATTGTGCTAATTCCATGACGTGAAGTGGAAACTGAACTGCCTTGTATTGTAAAATAGTAAAATATTACTGGCTTATTACTGTGTTAGATATGTGGACTGTTTGTGTGCGCATGTGCATGTCTGTGTTTATGTGTGTATACACACGGTTGCATGCATGTGTGCATATGCATAAGCATGTGTTCAATGCCATCATGGCTCTTGTTCGACCCTCAAGTCTCGGCTTAATTCAGTAGATGCCCCGCCCCTCCATCCGTCCACATGGTGATGGAAACTGAGAGCTCCTCTCTTCATTCCTCTTCTGATAATCTCTTTTAATCTGAGAGGCCAGGCATGGGCTGCTGTGTCAATACCCCATCTCAAGTCTGGCATCAAGACACACACTCCGCTTTGTTTACCTCCTCTCAGCATGAAATGGAGGGGTGAAGGGAGATGCATAGGCAGACACGAAGAGGAAGGCGAGAGCAAGAAGCATCACGAGGGGGAGAGAGAGATGCACAAGAAGAAGAAGGGGCATGAGAGGAGAGGAGGAGAGAGAGAGAGATGGAGGGAGAGGATGATGGGGAGGGAGAGAGGGACTGAGGTGTGATTTTTGCTATACGGCAGAAAAGTTTTAGATTATGTTCACAGGAAGCCACGAAGAATTCCGACCAAAAGGAAAGTTTCGTAAAAAAAAAAGAGATAACCACCATTTTAAATAATGTGACTTATACTCTAACAAAGTGATTAGTGGATGTTTACTGAAAGTGATGTTTTTATTGATCATGACTAACTGACATGAAATCTTTATCAATAAAAAACATTTTTTACCAAATGGAATTAATATAATTGAATTCACACATCATGCAACTTCTGTCTTCGGTCGTAGCAGCTACACTTACCCTGATGCTGCATTCCAATTCTAAATTAATCTGTTTAACCAGAACCTTATAACCTGATATTGACAAGGTACATTGGTATCCAGAATTTCCCCCCAGGGATCAATAAAGTATCTATCTATCTATTTATGTATCTATCTATCTATCTTTCTATCTATCTATCTATCTATCATCTATCTATCTATCTATCTATCTATCTATCTATCTATCTATCTATCTATCTATCTATCTATCTATCTATCTATCTATCTATCTATCTATCTATCTATCATCTATCTATCTATCTATCTATCTATCTATCTATCTATCTATCTATCTATCTATCTATCTATCTATCTATCTATCTACACATGGCCAGTACAAATGCTTTATAGTATCTCAGACACTATTGGGGTCAGAATTCAGTGCTGCCCAAGTACTGCACTTCAGTAAGAGTATTTTGATTGCAGGTATTCTGTCTTTTTGCTTTGACAGCCAGGTAAGTTTCCTCATGCTGGAAATGAATGAATGAGCTGAACGGCAGAAAGACAGAGACGGGGTACAAGAGTGTACGGCTGTCTCTCAACTGTTTCAGCTATTTTTCGTTTCTGTGTTACATCAACTCTAAACATACATAAATACATACATCTCTTCCCATAGGAAATAGCATACTGCACGAGAGGGACACTAAGAGGTGATATGAGGAAAGGGATTAGTATTCAGTCCCAGTGCAGGACAAAAGTAACAAACTCTTAACTGAAGCAATAGCACAGGCACCTAGATAGAATAGCCCTCTGGTAAAAGCAAAAAGCATTACATTCAAACATTTGGCCTAATTAAAGGAATGAAGTAAACTGTAGGCTAAAAACAATTGTTCCACTGATGTTTATTCCCATACCCATGTTCATCGTAATTCCCTCGTGTTTCAGTGCTAGGAAGCATTCCATCTCCAATGCATCAACCGCTGTAGGTTTCACTTTAGGGCTCGCTGATCCCGTGGCTCTGATTGCTTTAATTTAATGTCAGCTTGTCTGAAAATGAAAGGGTTCATACCTTCATCACATGTTTTGCATGCTAAGCCTTAATCACATTAACTGCACATGTAGTGGAATAAAATGTAGTGGAGGATATTTGCTTTAAAATGGAATAAAAAAATAAATAATTTTGAGTGTGAATACCTCAAAAACGTCCAATGCCTGGTGGTGGGTAGGACAGGTATCTACCAGGTGTAGGGATTTCATTTAAAGCTTAGTGAAATAGACCCTTTCTGGCCACCATCCATATGTTCTCGCAGTGCCCCGCTCACACATGGCAGAGAGCCCCCCAGATGTACATTATACACGGCAAATAGACCATATTATTACTGCAGACGTTACATAGTGTGTGAGAAGCTATGTTCAGGGCTGCAGGAGATATCCAGCCTTTGAAAAACCTATATGTAGATGATGATTACCTAGCACAAATGTTAAAATCATTTACTAAATCTAACTATTATTAAAGGTAATAATTTAATAATAATAATTTTCATGTGAATAAATGTCTGTTTTGCTACTCTCTATCACCATGTTGATATAACATGGTGGCGAGTCGGGTGGGTCTTTCCAGGGAAAAATCCTTTGACATACAGGAAGTGATGCATTTTATCGTCTCCGGCAGCAGCAACAGTTTGTTTGGAATAAGTAGAAGAAGAACTGCGTAGTTAGCATGAGCGGCGACTAGCCACCGTGGCTGAACAGACAAACAAAAGAGCGCCACCTACAGAAACTCAACAGAAACACCAAGGAACAACACGTCACGCTACTGGACACACTGTTTGATTGACAGGTGATGGCTGGGAAATCCAGTGCAGAAACGCCACAGCAATGAGCGCTGAGCATTTGGCTACCAGAGACCTTGACCTAGAAGATTTTAGAGAGGTTACATTTTTGAAATATTGCCTACATTTTTTCCCTAACATGCATGTAGCATTTCAGAATGCAACCCATCACATATACTCATCGGTATAAAGTCTTAATAATAAATAGCTTTATACTTGCCACTTGTATGAATTAAATTAGACTGATGTAACATAAATAATTGACAATGGTTTTGCATCGATTGAGTGTCCTTGTCCTTCCTGCAGCATCCCCTGCCATTCCCCGAGCAGGCAGCGCTGCCAGTGTGTATACGCCAACGCCAGTCTCTCTTTCTGCTGGTGTCTGCTGCTTTGAGGAATCAGCAGTGTGGGGTTGTAATGGACTAATGAACAGCTGTCACTGAATTTAAACACTCTCTCTCACACATATAAACACAACCACAGTGTCCCTCGCACACATGCAGATGCTCACAACACACACACACACACACACACACACACACACACACACACACACACACACACACACATCTCTTTAGACTCTGCCCCTGCCTTAGTAGCCACCTATTGGTTTTGACTTTGGTGAGTCTGACCTCTATGTGTGTGTGTTTGTCCATGTGTTTATTGCATTTAGTGTGCATATAATACACTTGTCTGCCCAATTAATATAGTCTCTGATCATAACTGGCCAGGACACGATGCTATTTCTGAATGTCTTTCATGTTCTTTATCCAGCATTGGATCATTCTTTTACTTTTTTTAATCTGAGGCTAATGGTATTTTGAGGCTCATGACGTGTATGTGCACTGGTATCAACTGCAACAGCATGATTGTGTGCTGAAGGCTGAAAAGCTGTCTTTACACATTTCCATGTTTTTACATCTAATATTCATACCATCCCACATTTTTTCACTAATATCACTCTGGTCTGTCAGCTGTTAAAAAGTCATGTTATAATGTGAGTCATTTTGGAGACAGGGCCATAGTTGGTTGATTTAATGTGAACCGAATTTGGATGACTACAGGAGCAAGTTTCAGTAAAACAGACAGTGTTTCATGTAAGGTATATGTTGGATAATAAAAGTCTATTACAGTTTGGGTTTATTTTCAATTGTTTACGCACATTTTCTGAAACTTTTTCTCAACTGCCAACAAATACAAAAAACACAGATTAAAAATGCAAAACTCCACAAATCTATTGCAAAAGAAAATTCTAAAGCACGTTATGTCTTCTCAAAACTGAATGCATGAAATCATTATGTATATGTGTTACACATATGTGTCATCTGTGTTACACTTACTGCTTATATACAGTAGCTTGTGAAAGATCAGCATGTTATTAGCCAAACACACACAAAAAAACTGTCTACATCAGCAACCAGCAGCAATCAGCAAACACAGTTGGGAACATTAAGCGCTCTACATACAGAACACACAATGGAAGAAGCTGCAGAAAATAGGACGACTGTCTGCGGTCTGGCCACAGGATCTTGTCCACATCACAGGTATGTTCTCTCAGGCTAAGCAGAAGTTTGGCCTGGCACGAAGGATACAACCTGGATGTTCTTCCTCTTCCTCCTCCTCTTCCTCCTACTTCCTCCTCTCCTCTTACCCTCACCCTTCCTTTCCCTCTGCCTCTCCTGGCAATGTTGCCATCCATTTATCTCCAAAACAGGAGAGCATTTTGAATGGTAGTAATTTCTACATGAACGCAAGAGAGTTTGTGGCAAATGTACAGAATTGTGTGCAGCTTTTTGCAAAAAGTGTGATTTAAAATTACAATCTGAGAGAAAAGCAGAAAATGTTTTACAAAATTGGTTTAAGGGTTTGAGATATGAGAGTCAGGTTTTTGTTATTCTTTCTCAAGTTCCAGTGTTACTGTGTAAACAACTGATAAATACTAACCTTGTGAGGAGCTTAACATGGTATGTCCATCCATCCATCCATCCATCCATCTACCCATTTTCTTGCCCTTTATCCAGGCCAGGGAGGCTGAGCAGTGTGATTCACCGATGGATCACACCCTCCAGCGTCCCTTTTTTGAAAGTGGGGGACCACCACCCCGTCTGCCAATCCAAGGGCACGAGTCCCAAGATCATGTTATGTGTCTTTAGGAAATAAATTACAACCCGCCCTATCAATCTATCATATAATACATTTGTCAAATCCTGATAATACTTTATAGCTGTGTAATGTAAAGTAAACATACAGACACAAACCACTGGCAATTGTGTTCTGATTTGAAATGAGTTGTATTCTTTATTTACCGTCAGTCATCAGCTCACTTCTCTAACCTCAAGGCTGAAGTTTCACTTAAAGCTCAGTGAGGCTGAAGCAGTCCTTATTACCATCCATACCGCGCCTATACCTGGCAGTGCGGCCCCCCAAAGGTTATCACAAAATCACAAAACATATTACTACTAGAGACAGAACATGGTGTTTCACTGAGAGATGACAGCCGTATCACAGAAACATCCCTGCTGTGAAATCCCATCCCCAGTTAGGATTTTGTTCTGTCCAGTTTTATACCTCCTGAGAAGTAATATTCTATCACTTACTTATCGGTCCATTATTACAGATTGAGTAACTAAATGGAATGATCTTGTGGCAAAGAGGGATTGAAACAAGAAATTAGCCCTGGAGTGTGTTTAATTGACCAGCTGTCTTTCAGAACCTCCGACTTGACCTGAACCGGTATCAGACAAGAGGTCTCTTTTTGGACCGGAAGGGGTCTTGGTTAACGATCAGTCAAAACCTCCTCTAAGATGACCGACAACACAGAAAGAGAGAAGATTGCAGATCTAGAGGGAGTGTATGCCTGTGACCGGAGCTAGAGGAAGCTAGGCGAGGATGCGATGTACTAGGAGTAGAACGTGTTTGAGAGAAGTGATCGTGTGTGTGTGTGTGTGTGTGTGTGTGTGTGTTCGTGAGAGCCAGAGAAAAGTAATGAGAGGAGAATGGTGAGAAGCAAAGTGACACGCTTGGAGGCGAAAACACTGCCCGTGTGTGTAGAAAAGAAAACTAAGTAAGTGGTGCGTGTGTGTGTGTGTGTGTGTGTGTGTGTGTGTGTGTGTGTGTGTGTGATGAAGTTGTGTGTATGTAACGGAGGTGATTTGCGAAAAGGATAAAAGAGTGTGAGCGTGAGGGAGAGAGAGAGAGAGAGAGAGAGAGAGAGGAAGAGTTAAGTTTATGTGTGGGATGAGGCAGAAACAGTGGAAATGTGAGAAAGGAACGGCAGAGGAAGAGAGGGAGGGGGAAAAAAACAAACATGCCAGAGAAGAAGAGAAAGAGAAAGACAGGGAAGAGAGAAGAAAGGAGCAGAGGAGCGAGGGCAATGAGCTGGATTGAATACCATCTGACAGGTCCAGCTGGGAGTTTGCCCACCCCACAGCACCGCAAAACCCCTCAATATGGAGGCCAATTACTGCTGCCCGCGTGACCGTGGCATGGCAGCATTAGAGAGGCGCAACCCTCCTCCTCTCCTCTCCTCTCCTCTCCTCATCTCCTCCTCCTCCTCCTACTCCTCTCCTCACTCGCACCCCACCACACCCCTCCTACCTCCCCAAAAAAAAAAAAAAAAAAAAAAAAATCACTCCCACCATCTGTGCAGAGTGGCAACAACCTCTATACCCTCCCATGCACAACGCAGACCGTACACTACACACACTTAGGGTAAACACACACATCCTCACTCATGTGGGGCTCGGTGTGTGTTTATACTCAATGGCAAGTTAGTGAGTGGAACGACTTGCTTGTGTGGTTTTGTGTTGGAGGGGTTTCTATGTGTGTGTGTGTGTGTGTGTGTGTGTGTGTGTGTGTGTGTGTGTGGCCAGTTATTTTGGAGATGGCGACCGAGGGAGCAGTTTTTGAGAAGCGTTGACTTAACCAAAAAAGATATCACAATGTGCACTGATACACTCACACCTCTTGTATGTTTTTTCTCTTACCACACACACACACACACACACACACACACACACACACACACACACACACACACTTACCCGCAAGCAATCGATGGGCATTCAGCAGGGAGTACAAAGAAACAGACACACACACCGAAACCGTTTGAGTGGTTGAAAATCTCTCTCTCTCTCTCACTCACTCTGTGTTTCTCTCTCTCTCTCTCTCTCACTCTCGCACACACACACACACACACACACACACACACACTCCACTACCATTGTTCCACAGATGCAGTGGAATTTCACCCTGTGCCAGCTTCGTCCCTTTTAGAGAGCTGGGCGTGGCGCTCAGGCTGGCAGGGTGGGTAAGCTGGAGGCAGTGGCGCCCGATGCCCACTGCGGTGGAGGTGACTCTGCACCAAGCAGACTCTAAGATTTAGCTCAGTGTGTAGCCAGGCAAACCCGTGTAAGTGGCGTTTTGTGTTTTTGCACTCTCTCTTCAACCGGTGTGTGGAAAAGGCCAGCAAGTGACAAGAACATGTTGCAAATGCATAATTGAGCTCTTTCTTTTTTGACACACACACACACACACAACTAAGAAATCTCTAGTCTCTCTGTGTGTGTGTGTGTGTGTGTGTGTGTGTGTGTGTGTGTGTGTGTGTGTGTGTGTGTGTGTGTACCCACAGGAAACATTGAGTGAGTGATCCTTGGGAAGTTGCCACTCACCTTTTAATATTAAATTGTTTTTTTGAAAATTTGACCACATCAGGAAGAGCGTCTGTTCCGGCTGGTTCCTAACTCTATCGCCGTCCATGGACACTCGAGGTCTGCCGCGTAACAAAATATTCAATCTTGTGATTAGTATTATGAAACTGATTACGAAATTTTATTTGAAAGATTAATTCCAAAATAATTAATCCGATAAATGTTTTTCCTAATCTGATAAATTGGAATAAAACTCCCCAGATGGAGATTTGTGTAGGCCTAGGCCTACTTTATGTTGTATTTTCAATGCTGTGTTGCGATTTTAGGGGATCATGTTGACGATTAGTGAAGAGGCTAAGGGCTCCATCCTGGATTATTTCATTATAATAATTGCATGGCATTTTAGAAACATTAATTTCAACAATTATGCTTGACTAGACTCCCAATTAATTGATTATATGGCCTTTGGTTAAGTGAGTTAAGTCCATTTGTCATAGATATTTGTATAGCATAAGCAATGTATTATGCTCATATCAGCACTGTCTTTGGATGGGTATATTCAGGTCCATCCCGAAGTCATGTTCCGATAATAACGCTTAAACTCGTCTGAGATAATCGTGTCCTTACTGTCCAAATATACTATTAACAATTCACATGTAGACATGTTCCAATTTCCAATTTGTAGAGAATAAACTGAATCGGTACAAAGGCTTTTAATCAAGCCTGTAGTTTTGTAAGACCTGTCCAATAGGTATTCGATTATCACCAAGAAAAATATTGATGATGGCAAATAATAATAATATAACAATAATAATTATTATTATAATATAGTCGTCACTTTATTAAATTATTTTCACTTAGGCGATCAGATAAAAACGAATCAGCTAAATCGGAGGACAGGCCCACAGGTCCGTTCAAACCCACATAGGAAGGTTTGCTTGCAGGAGCGACTAATTGAGAAAAAGGACCTTTTCAACCTTGCAGAAATACCCACTTAGTTTCAAGCGTCGAGCTCTCTGCACTCCCTGTAAAAGTGCATGACCATAAAAAAGGTCGCTTTTTGTTCGGGACCGTGCACGGACAGCCTCCTTTAACGGTGGAGAATAATGAACAGATGCTGAGTGAATTAGGAAGAAATACTGGGGCCCTCCCACAAGGGTCACTTTGGCAGGGGCCGCCTGGCTGCCACGTGTCGCAGCTGGCATCGGGATGGTGATGGTGGGCTTACCGGTCTCTGGCTTTACTGGTGCTCAGACATTTAGCGACTTGGCACGGGTCTCAGCCATCAGATCCTACTCCAACCACCGCCCCTCCTCCGGAAAAAAATTTACACCCTAAGTGAGATGGGGAATGGAGCAAATAGAAGCCGAAGTGTGTCTCTCACTCGGCCTGCCCTTCACCTGTGACTGACCCCTCACGAGAACAACCAGAGCTACTCGAGGTCGTGTTTAGAAATGTCACAGCTGAACTATAACGTATATAATATCTATGGGAACATTACAACGATACCACGAGAAATTAAAAAGTGATCATAAAGGACCTAAGGTCGCCATAGAGTAGCCCGTCACTGACATAGCCTACTCGAAGTCCTTATCGATATATTACGGGCCAGTGATTTTTCGTTGAGGAAACAGTCGAACCGTTCTGTTTTTATAAAAATGTAATTTATTTTCTCTCCTTTTTCCACAAACAGCTTGGATATTAAGGTATTTCACTGCTATTTTGGTCGGTGTGTGATCTCCACGCTTCTCATTTGAAAGAAAAATGAATGAAAAAATAAATGCGTCCGTTTCAGTTAAACTAAAAATAATATACATTTCAAACTTGAGGCAATTTTCACGAACTGAAATTCCCCAAACGTGTGTCATATCTAGCTGGCTAATGCGCTACCTGTAGCTTAAAAAGCTGCCCATTATTATCTGCAAAACCATTAATTTCGTTGAATTCAGCTTTTTAGAAAATGCTGTAATATTCAGTCTTTTATTGTGACATCCCGACTGTGCTCTGCCTCTCTCAGATATCAGAGGTAGGCTATATTTGTTTCAGCTACCTCTAATACCCCCGATTCAGAATTAACTATGTTGTATACATTTCTGTAGTTTTAGTAGCAGGCATGTAGTGGAGGGTAAACCCGCCTAAACTCTTTTTTTGCGGAATAGTTTGCCCACCTTTTTAGGCTGCCTTAAATCTTTATGGCATATAATCATACTAGGCTACACCTCAGCAAGTAATATCAAACTGGTGTTACATGAGGAAAAAACATGAGAAAAAAAAAAAAATATATATATATATATATATATATATATTATTGTGTTTTTGTTTATCATGCTGATTGTTTGTTGGTTTTTGGTATGATGATCACCAATGGAGGTCATCTGCCTTTTTATTTAACGTCACTGCTTGGAAGCCAATTATAGTCTTATTTCCTCCTCCTGCTGTTATTGTTGTTGTTGGTGGTGGTAGTGGTGTGGTATCTGTTTGGACTACATGTGTATGTGTGTGTTGTGTGTGTGTGTGTGTGTGTGTGTGTGTGTGTGTGTGTGTGTGTGTGTGTGTGTGTGTGTGTGTGTGTGTCCATGATGCCTCTTCATTTGAAACCAACGGGTCATTGATTCACCTGCTTCTACACCTGCCCAACTCCTTCTTTGATTCAATGAGTCTAATGGGCCTTGTAAGCTAAATTGGCTAAATGAAATCAAATTAAAAGGTAAAAATAATTCTGACTATTATAAATTGGTGTATTTTTCTATATAACTCATTGTCATGGCCCTTAGAATATGCTTATTTTTATTATATTCCTTTCTGCCTAGGTCAGTGTTTGATGGGCCAGATTCCACCCTGCGGTGCCCGATGCTGATTTCCCCTGGATGCCTGCAACAGCATATGGGGCCCAGGGCAATGGTCCAAACATGGTGCCTGCTCCCAGTATTGATCTGAGAAATAACCAATAAGTAACCTATAAACCCAAATGGTCAGCCATTCAAATAACATATGAGAGTGGTTTGAAACACCAAGGTTATGTTTTAAAACCTGTTTGCTTAAAATCCCAGTTATGTACTACTGTAAATGTGATTTTCAATACAAACTAGCAAGGGTTTGGAAAATCATTTTCAGTGGAACTAATGCAAACACTAATGCAATGTTTGTTAAGTAGCATTCATCCATTTAATTCAATTTATAATTCTTAATCTAAAACAATTAAGGTTAATTACAGTAAATTATATTGTCTTTGTTTGGAGATGTGTAAATAGCATGAGTTCACAGAAGGATAATTATATTATTTGACCAGAAGCTGGACAAAAAAACAGCCGTCTGAAAGCCTGTGAAACTAAATGTTCCGTCATAGGTTTAAATGAAATCATACATCAGCTCTCTCATAGGCCCACCTAACTTGATACTCCCATCTAAATATGCTTCAATGAGCTGTGTGTCCAACAAGAAGAGACTAGTTCTGTCTTTATTTTGTCTGATACTGTCAGTTCAACTATTGTACAACCATAGAGAGAGTTAGGTTCAATCTCCAGTTGATCCCGGCATAACAATCAGCATCCTAAAAACCTTGGTTGAGGTCAAATTTCTGAGTTCTGAATCTCTGACGGTTTCAAAGCATTCAGTGTGTCTTCTGAAACACTGGAATATATCAGTCATTTTGTCGAGTGCATTCATACCCCATGCCTCAATCATTGAATGTTTTCTGTAAAAATGGGCAACATAATGTAGTCTGTGTCGGCTCACCAGCTCGACAGTGTAGCATGATTCCCATTAAAAGGAATGTCCAGTTATTCCCATAGTATTTCCATTTAGCTGTGGAGGAACTACGGTTTTGCAGGTCAGTTCCTATAGCCAAATTACAGGTATCTATCATTTGACCCAAAGTGACCTTAAGAAAAGAAAAAAGAAAACTCCAAACTCCAAAAGAATTAGGTCATATTAGGCCTTCCACATACGACAGGTCATAGGCCTGCCATATGCCCAGTCAAGGCCACTTCACAGTTTGCAATGTCCCTCAAAACTGTGTTCATGTGTAAGTCAGAAAAAAGGCATTATTCTTATTTTATCCTATTTTACAATTCAAAATTGTAAAAAAATGTTTGGTGTGCACTGTGGTACCCCTGCTTATTTTTTGAACTCTAACTTTTTAACTGATGTGTGATCAGTGTTATCTGAATAGAGTTTATAGCTTGTTCGTTTGACATCATGCACTGTCCAATTAAAAAGTTACCATGCTCAATTTCAACCTTCTTCCTTTTTAAAGGTCTCCTCTCATCACAAAACGATGTTCTTGTGGACATATAGACATTAATTATATTATAACCCATCAACAGGCCAGCTAGTCTACCTGTAGTCGTTTGCCTCAGTACATGTCAGTCCGAGTTTATTTTGGGTTTTTTTAATCATAATGTGATATTGTGACCTATTCTCGTAAGGCTGAGGTGTATTTATTGATGCCACTGATATATTTGCCAGTGGTGTATAGTCTATAAAATGTATCTTTTTTTTCTTGTGATATACCAAGGCTCTATGTTAATAATGTGTGACATTTTCATAGCGTTAGTCTCTAGGCCTCTAATCATCCGTGGTAGGGAATTAAACTTTTTGATTGTCAGGCCTCTCCTCTAACGTTTTGCTAAGATTTGACTCTAAATTTTGTTTGTATTATTTTGCCTATGAATGATCTATTTGGAAAACGGAAATCAAGATAAATCTCCAGTCAGTACTTGCCGCCTCTACATAACAGTCAGGCTCTGGATTTTAGAGTGTAGAATTACGATATAGGCATTTTATAATAACAAGCCGAGCGAGATGACATTTACATCGATTTATGTAACCGATAGGCAATCAGGCAATAGGCATCAGCTATCACCAAAGTCAGTTTACAGAACATAACCTTCTGAATGTAATGACTAATGTTTTAGCCTTTTAAAAAGACAGAAAAGCCCATAATAAAACCAAACTTTTTTTTCATGATTCCCACTGCTAGGAAAATCACTATCCATATTTTGCTGTCTGTCAGTGCCTAGGAGAAATAAGAGATGACAATTTCAGCTGATAATATTTCATTCGACGCTTTTGCATGTGTATGTGTCAACATTGCTATTTCAATCTTAGATCATTTAATGAAAGCGATAGAGCAAATGCTTCAGTCCTATCCAAATAGCCCGAGTGCCCCCCGCCCCGCCCCCTCTCAACCTCCATGTTCAGTAGATGATTTGCTCGATCATATCAGACAATTATAAAATACCTTTTTATTTTTGTTGCTTGTTTCATAACATGTTTCATGTTTGCCTATACATCGTTTATGTCAATTGCACTCATATTCTGCATACAGGATATGATGGGAGAAATACTGGATTGGGACACACTTTGATAAAATGTACAATATTATAGGGATGACATCAGTAATACAGAGGATAATCAGAGGGCTCTTTCTGACACTTCCATCGCCAATCCTTTCAGAAACTCCCCACATTTCCCTAACCAATAGGCTAATATTACAGTAGGATTGTCATTATAGGGTCTGTAGCCTTGTTTGACCATTTGGGATGCTCAGTTGTGGAAAAAAGCATTGAGGTCCTCATACGGGGGCGCCCTGTCATGGTGCAAGTGCACGTCATGGAACGGCGGAATGTTTTCCGAATGTGCGCCACTGCTGCGCGCTCCCGAGGGGCCAAAGGGTAGGCTGTGGGTGGGCCTGGACGTGGTCAGTCCGGAGTAATGCATAGAGTAATGATAGTTCCTTTCCGTCTCGGAAGACTCCTGCTGTCTCCCGGGCAGGCCGCCGTTGAGGCAGACGGGTGGGCTGTGCTGGCCCTCGTAGTCCGGGCTGTTGTAGTCAGGGGACGTCCCGCCTGGGGGGTACACGGTCTCGTACCCAGGGCCATAGGAGTGGCCCCGCAAATTGAGAGCACCGGAACCGGGCTGATAGTGGGGACTGGCGAGGCGAGAACACTGGTAGGGGTACGGGTGGACGGAGAAAGGAGAGCTGGGCACATGGAAGCGGGCTCCGTCCGCACATGGTTCAGTCAGGAAGTTCCTGGTGTTGAGCTGCAGACAGCCTGCCACCAGGTTGGTAGTGGGCTGGGACAGGCCTTTACACAACGTCTGCACGTAGGACACGACGTCCGGACGTTTCCCGTTGCGTAAAATCTCTCCAAGGGCCCAGATGTAATTCTTGGCCAGTCTCAGAGTCTCTATCTTGGAGAGTTTCTGGGTTTTGGAGTAGCACGGCACCACTTTGCGCAGGTTGTCCAGCGCAGAGTTCAAGTCATGCATGCGCGTGCGCTCCCGCGCGTTGGCCTTTTGCCGACGCACCTTGGAGCGCTCGGCGCGCGCCGGCGTCATCTGGCGTTTCTTTGGACCGCGCTTCTTGGGCTTCTGTCCACTGTTCTCATCGTCGCATTCCTCTTCCTCGGCCTCCTCATCTTCATCATCGTCGCCCGCCATCTCGGACTCAGCCCGACTGCTGTCTTCTTGCGCATCATTGTCGTCCAGGTCGTCGTCTCCGAGGTGACAGGTGTCGTGATCGTCCTCCTTGGCCTTACAGTCCTCGTTCTCACTGTCGTCCGCCCAGCCAGCCGCGAGCCTCTGGACGTCCGGCAGCACCTCGCTGAATAGCCGGCTCAACATGGTGGCAAGCAACCTGAAAGAGAGAAGATCAGCACTTCAGGAGTGTCGAGTATCGTCTGAGCCCAAAGGTGCACTGTTAAAGCATCTAGAGAACCTGACAAGGGTTATAAGTGCTCATTATCAGACTAACGAAGAATCATAATACTCGTACATACTTCTTATAGGAACCTATCGTGTGTCTGTGGTGGTTTATAGTGATCTAATCTCACTTTATGCTAGGCTGTTTAGTCTCGTATGGCACTATATATCACCCTAATATTCCTATAGCAACTTATAGTTTTGTAGTTATCCCTATAAAAAATGATTATAGGATTACTAGTTTTTTCGTAATGGTTGCCCTACACGTCTTTTTCTCATTTGACAATGTCTTAAAGACAGGCCGGTCGACAAACATAGGCCCAACATCAGGTTGACACTTAACGTTGATTAGCAAACGAGATCCTAGCCATGTTTAGAAATATTCTGAGGTTGAAGGTGAACATTTTGCCATCAGTAGAGGGTAAACTCACCTAAACTCAGCCCACCTACCCTTTTAGGCTGACACATATAACTGATTTTTGTTTTGGATGTTTTTTTTGCACTGTGATGATCACCGATTGGGGGTGATAGTTTTTATTTACCACTACATGCCTATAGGATAATTATCATACAGCATATATGAGACTTGGCCACCCCTCGGCCTCCACATGTACCTCGGTCTTTCCCCTCCAGCAGGTTGGTATAGGGAGCTGTGCCGGCCTGCTACAGCAGCAGGTCCCAAGGGACGCATTAGGTTGCGGGTCGCCTCTCCCCTCTCAGCCCGCTCCTCCTCCCACTATAAATTAATAACCTGGAAGCATTCCAGCACAGCCAGACCATACTCCGGACCCATCTAGACCAGAGTTTCCCATACTTTTTCTTGTCAAGGACCCCTAAATGCATACTATAGACCACGGACCACCTTTTGTTAAGATTTTATTCCAAGGAACCTGAGCAGATTTTTGATTTATCACAGCTATAGGATCGCCCTAAAACTCCTTCAAGGACCCCTGGAGGTCCCTGAACCCCACTGGTCTAGACCACGTCCAGTCCAAAACCCGTCAGCTGTCACCGGCCTATGCCGTATATTTTGAGGTTTCAGTCGGTAGCATGCATCCCGGAATAAAAGGATAGACTAAACTAGATTGTGTTAGACATTAGCCTGTGTTGTACTTATTTTTTCTTTAGTGACGTCTGTTTTAATCAGTTCTTTGTTTTCAAGATCCAAATATTTCGAAGGTTTAATGGGCTCCTCTAATTGTTTATGTGGCTCCACAGCTCTCACTATCCAAACGGATATTGGGCCAATAATATATTATAATCGAATATGTGAAAGTCATAGTCTGGTTCTAGATCTGTTCATTTCAAGTGGGATTTAGGTTTATTTGTTTGTGGCCAGAATTAATACTGTGATGTAATTCCTTAAAATATAAGCCCGTCTGTTTATTTTTCTGGTAGATTAATGCTATTAATGCAAACAATAATTTAACCAATTTAGACTAGATGGCTTAGTTATGTAATGTAATGTAACGATATATATAAAAGATCACGGGCTGAAAAAGCTGTAAACCCCAAATGCTTTATAGGTTGTGCCTATAAAGTAGCGAGCTCA
Organism: Hoplostethus mediterraneus; assembly: GCA_034670385.1. Classification (NCBI taxonomy): domain Eukaryota; kingdom Metazoa; phylum Chordata; class Actinopteri; order Trachichthyiformes; family Trachichthyidae; genus Hoplostethus; species Hoplostethus mediterraneus. Next base: position 6,267,353 of record JAXDDW010000011.1, on the reverse strand, counting down.
GCTGTGCATGTGGAGTCCAAGGGCGTATTTTTTCTAATCTTATAAGCACAATGTAATTAACGCCAACCAATACCTTGTCAATTAGCCCATGTAACTCTATGGAGAATTCTACCCCCACAGTGCTCTGACGGGCGCGCGCAAACACACACACACACACACACACACACACACACGCACGCGCGCACACGCACACACGTCTCTTTAGGTATTGTAAAAAATAATTCTAGTTTGACCTCACCTACTCCCATGCCACTTTCTGAAATAAACGACCCCAGTGATGAGTTAAATAAAATATATATTATGAATAAAAAAAAAGGCAGAGTATCTTTGGGATCAATCTCGATTTGAGGATTTATTGAAAGTTAATCTGTCAAATTGAATAGGCCTAGGTGGATGGATCAATCTCCTCGATGAGACCCCGGATAAAGAGCTGGACGCGGGGATTAAAAGCCTTTCTGATCACACCCGACGCAGAGAAAAGATAAGAGAGCGAAGAAGCCCTTATTCTAACAGAGTGGATACAAATAACACATCTGTGGAGGTTATAGCAATTCTGTTCCATCCCTCTCAATACAATAGGCGTTAAAAAGAAAAAAAAATCTAGATCCGTAACTGATAACCTTGATTATTAATGTGCAACCTACCTCCGTGGTGGAGCTCAGCGATGGGGCAAAGCGGGTTTGTTTACACCATCTCTGTCCGGGTGGGCATCACATCCACTAGCCCCGCACGGATGCTCGTGCAGGCGAGGCGCTGTCCTACTATGCTACTATTACACCGCTTATCCTGCTGCCCTGCTCTTTCCGGGCGCTGCTATCCCCAGCCCAGACGCGTGGAGGGAGCCAGTGTGGCATCTCAGAAGCGGGACTGGGTGGGTTACATACCAGCTCTGATGCCAGGCCCATATGGCTGGCACGTCATTGGCAAGAGCCATCACATGAGAGCCGGTGATTGACATGCGGCCGCATTCACAGAGACTGGCTTCCCCTGGGGGAGAGGGACTCGCCATCTGTCACTGAGCTGAAAGAGAAAATGGAATAAGGAGAGGATAGCAAAAAAAAAAACGCACTGGAGTAAACCGCTCTTGTTATAGACGTCTCTTGGAAAAAGGGGTTAATCTCATATAGGAGGTTTAAGACACAATTCCCTTACGAAAAAGAACTGTAGTAATCCTATGAGAAATTGACGAAGGATGCTATTCAAATATCACAGCGAAACTATAAGTCCCTGTAGGACTATTACAGGATTGTTATAGGAATATTATAGTGATATCATTATGGGAGTGATAGGAGATCAAAAAATACCATACGTTCATCACAGTTGATTACCACAGACGCACTTAAGCCCCTATTGGAAAATTATAGCCTAGGACTATTATATATTATTATTATTATAGTTTATCACAGATTAAAAAAATACCATAAAATACGATATGATCCCTATAAACTCACTATTACGTACCATTGAGACACTATAAGCCCCTATAGGAAAATTACATTGATTTTTCGTTAGGGCTAGTCCACAGTTGATAGCAGATAAGATTCCATTTTATCAATACGAATTAGCCATTTTTTATTAGATAGGTGAAAATGTATATTCTTATTGCAGAACTACTGTATTCAGACTGACACAAAGGACTTGGGCAAATAAAGAGGGCCTACCATAAAGATTAGAGTCAGGGTGCAATTGCCTAAACGAGTCAATTGAACTGAGCTAAGCAGAGCGTCGAGATTTGGTTAGGGTTGCCAGGTTTGGCACAGGTGCCAGTGGGCGGGTTGGTGCCAAAGGTGGCACAGACACAGATTGCAGAGAGGGGACAGAAGACAGAGAAGATGGGGCAAGACCAGAGAGAGGGAGAAAGAGGGCGAGAAAGAACAAAGTGAAAGAAAATGAAAAAGAGAAGGAGAAAGAAAAGAGGGAATGCAAAAGAAAGGGAAGGGGAATGCTTATCATCACCATAATGTTGGTGGATTAGTCTGCAGTGTCTTGGCCGCTCCCCTACCCACTGTGTGTGTGTGTGGGCACCTTTCTCCATTGTCAATGAAATATAAAAGACCATGACCAATTGCATGACGGGATGACAGTATTTGTTGTAATGGCTGTCCATTCCTATCCTGTATTGATGAAGACCTCGGCAGGGTCACCACCCAACACGGTGCCCCTGTGTTCTCCCAAGGGACAAAGACGTAAAGAATGGTTAAATGGCACTAACTGGTCACTCAATTTCTGACTAATTTGATCTTTTAAGAAAAACCTTAAGCATTCATTATCAAATTCAGAAGATGTGCTCACATTTTCAGAGGTTCACTCTAGTCTTTAAGCCATTTGCTGCTATAATGACATTTCTCTCTAGCATGCATTCAACATTTCACTGATGTACTGTAATAAGCCTCTAGGATAAAAATCACAAGATCCCATTTCATTTCATTTAATCTAAGCAATGCTAAACATTTCTCATAACTAAAATAACACAACAAATTGACATTTGACAAATTTCAAATGACCAGTTATTCACTCAAAAGAGTAAATGATTTACTTTGAGGAATTGAAGCTGCACGTATCCCTGTTTTCCCAAAAGAAGGATGATTGAACCATTTTGTTCTGTACGTGTGGGGTGTTCTCCATCTTTCTGTTTTACATTGTGAACCACCATGCATACTGTGCTATAGCCTTGCAAGGGTGAATCTTTCTCCTTGCTCACTAGCGACCAAGTAAATGTTATTTTTCTGTGGTTGGTAATTTTTCTAATCTGTTCCAAAGAAAATGCATCGGTTGTTAAGAAATTAAATGACACGGTGAGATTTTGAATCCACTAGCAACCGTGGATGGTCAGTTACAGTTCCTACCCATGATTGAGAACAAAGGAGCTTTAACCATGTTGGTTTTAAAGAAGAAAAAAAGACAGCCTTGGTTGGAAAGTCTTGAGGGCAGATTTTGCCCACGCTGAATTCTCCACTGGCAGATTTTTCAGCTCAAGGGGAGGGTGTGATTTATTGTATTGTTTAATAAAGCCTGACTTATTAATCTTTGTTGATACGTGGCTCTTAATTCATGAAACCTCCAGCAGTATGCTTTAGTGAGAATTCTCCATGGACAGAGATTTTTGGCCCAAGCGAGAAGATAATTGTTGATTTGATAGCCTTGTGGTCTTCGTCGCACAATCCCCTATCCATATTTAACCCCTTTTTGCATGGTACACATTACATTCTTATGGTATTGCTGCTACACGACAACAGAGCGGAGAGTGACTGGAGGCATGGGAGGGAGGGAATGACATGGCACAAGTCGTGAGCTGGATTCCAAGTCATAACATTAAAAGTTGAGCCTTAACCTAATGAGCCCGAAGCTCAAATTGTTGAACATCAACCCCCTTTCTGATGAACCATTATAGCAGTGAGGAGATCGTTGCTGTAAACCATTACTAAAACATGCTTTAGGCAGCTACCTTTTATTTATAGTGGTATGTCTGTGAACTCCCCTGCTTATTTATTGCTTTTTGAAACAAAACAGTATTTCATCATCATGTAATATGATCTAATATCCAATATCAATCTAATATATGTTTACATGATATGATTATATATCTGCATGATATGCCATATCATATGATCCTTTGTTGATAGTGGAAGTGATATGATGATGAAGAAAAAGTTTGATTCAACCCCACACAGATTGGCAGGGGGTTTACATACCTTTCTTTTGCCACTGTTAGCGCCTGTCTCAACTTGACATCTTGTTATGTAATAGCTATGGTGTATAAAAAAAAGATGTTCCCCTGTCAATTCCATCAGGTGAAGTGATTTCAACAAAGGTCCATGCAGAAGTCAGAGTGAATTTTGAGGTATCTAACAAAAGGAAAATAAATACTTTTTGTTGCACAAGTGAGTTTGGGTTTGTTTATGGCCTTGATCAAAATTATTTGGACATTTGACACCATGCTCTGTGAGCTATTATTCAAGTGACAAATGTGGCTGACTTAACACAAGCAAAGGGATTCTCACTAAACGTAGCGCTTTCTCAAATAACATGTGGGTGACATCTAGTGGTAATAAAAAGCTAGTGCACAACTATCTGAAAACACTGATGTAATTCTTGTGCTGAAGTCATGGCAGGATTTAGAACAAGGTTTGTATTATATAACGTGTAACATATATTGTCTTAAGGTTTGTGCTCACAGGAGTGGAATTATATTCGGCCTAGCCCCTTCTGATCCAAAACCGATGATGATGATCGTGTTTCAATGATGAGTCCATTGTCACACATTTTTGTTTTGACCCAGCTACCTGTGTCTTTTCAATGGACACATTTTTAAATTTGCTAGCAGTAATTTCAATAGTATTATCTTCATCATAATATATATCCACAATAATATTTGTAATTATTATTATTAATATTATTACAATATTATTTTACCATTCTGTATGAAATAATTATGTTCACAATCTCACAATCAAAACTTGACTTTTACCCTTCACTGTTTCTGAGTAATCCAACAAACCTAATGTGTGTGTGTGTGTGTGTGTGTGTGCACGCCAGCTAGGTGACTGTGTATGAGGATGTTATTTATTTATATGCAAACCTCTTCCTTTTTTTACTTGAAATGTTCCCTCCTTTTTCAACACTACTTGGCACGAACACTTCATATCGCATCTTGTGCCAGGCACAGTGCCTAAGACTGCGAGTGCTCACGAACAGCCTGTTCATATTTCAAGGACATTAGTTGAACTGAAACTGAGCTGAGCCTCAGATGAGCTGTCTTTATATTTTTCAAGGTGGAACTTCTACTTCTTGTCTGCCTCCCTTCACAGCGAGGTCAGAGAACAGGGTCAGCAGCACCTCCTGGAGCTAGTACAGATCCAATGCCGTGTTCAAGGACACTTCAGTAGGGTGGACACTTCAGCTCATGGGAACTGGGATCAAACCTGGGACCTTCTAGTTGCAGGATGGTCTCACAAGGACACCCTGCTGTCTTTTTCCAATCCAACTCTCTGAGATCTGAGAGGAAGTATTTTCAGTTTCAGTAATTACCGAAACACTCACTCCCAGTGGAGTTCACAACAATGAGCCCCTCCTATGTGCTGTGTTAGTGTAACAGCATAGAGCTCCAGTAGTGTCCACAGTTCTATAGTGTTGTACTGGATTATCCGACAGCAGCAAACTGCTCACAACTTTACCTTCACCTGCCCTCTTTTCCTCTTCCGTGCCATATATCCCCCCTCTTAGACTTTCTATCTGTTGTGCTGCATCTGCCTGTCTGTCTCCTTCTCACTCTGTCTATCTGTCTTTGTCTGTCGGTCCCTCAGTGTCTGTGTCTTCCTCCCTCTCCTTTCTTCCCTCTTCTGTTGTATAGTGCTGACCTGAGGGTTCTCTGCCTCCTCTGCTGCTATCCATGAATGTGGACACATTATGGTTGGTGTCGACTAGGGTTCAACATTTGAAACACTGCCAACAATATTTTTTGTCTTGCAGCTGCAGATATTTTGTGCCAATATTCAATATCTTTATTTTTTCCTTTTTCATGCCAACAAAATACAGGTATTTAGTGTTTCCCCGCAGTTTTGTATTCTTGGCAGGGTGGAAAAGCCTCTGAAACAGAATTTACACCATGGGACACTAAAACTCGCCTCTACAACCCATACTAATGAATTTCTTTATAGGTGGGTTAGCAACTATTTAATTGCAGGTGAAAGTCTAGATTAGTGATTAAATTAGAATTAATTCACAAAAACATTATTGAACAATTAATGAATAAATAAAATAAAAGTGTGCAAAGAAAATACAATTGTTTTTATGTAGCTGTGGTCAGGGAGGAACCTCTATCATATCGGCAGTGGACCACATGACTGGCCAATATCCAATATTTAATAAAAGGCCTGTATTGGCTAGATATATTAGCAAACCAATATATCGCTCTAGTGTGTACCTACTCATGATCATGCTTACTCTCCTCTTTTCTCCGTATCCCTCTCTGTTACATGTTTGCATATGCATTCAGCTTTCAACATGAACTGGTTGAATTCCACCCACTCAAGTAGCTTGCGTGATTTGAGTGGGAGGGCCAGTCAAATGTTTCTGCACCCAGTCTTTTAGAAACTGAGATGGAGCCGAAAGCAAGTGAACAAAGGGGACTTTGCAATAGCATTACACCATTGTGCATATGCTGTGGTCCATTGACAGCACACGGATTTGGTGCACTGTGTTCTCACCTTCTTGACATGCTTGCCACGTAATGTAGTTTAACCTTCATTTCGATCCATCTGCTCCAGCAATATTTATTGGGGGCTGAAAGGTCAAGGACAGCCCGCAGTGAAGAGGACAGAGCTTACAGATCCATATGCGTTTCATTTGGCTCAGTTTGACTTAATGCTGCCTTCAAGTACCCCTCATAAACCCCTATGTTCTGTCTTCTTAAGTCGTAAAAACGACTCCCAGAAGTCAAGTCAAGTAGTTATTTAGTGACTGTATAATGACTTAATGGTTCAAAGGGTAGTTTTTGGACTTGGAGGAAGTGTCTTTTCTATGGGCCATCCGTCGGGAAATTGCTTTCTGGGCCACATTACAGTTTAAGCTGCAGTACCGGCCACCACGCCAAATTGGCAGCAAGGCGGAGTCCCGTTGGTACATTATGTGTTCGGCTACCATATGTATTCAGGTCAGGTATTCAGGTCCTTCCATTTCACCGCCGGAGAATGGCGTTTTTGGCGTTTTAGTAGGCCAACTGCTTGCCTGATCTAAACACGCCAATATAGGAAAACCCTAATTTTTATTCCGTTAATACAGGAAAACAAACCCTCAAATTAACGCTAATATTACGCCCATGAATGGTATTATCTGATGTTATAGCTTTCATGATTCATATTTTTTTAATAGGAAAACATAGCGTAAGAATCTGAATGGCCTCACCATTGACTGAGTAAATGAATACAAAATGAATGAACAGAATAAATCCTGCAGCTTGGATGAAAAAATACAACTCAACTGACTTTTTTAAATTATTGCACGTATGAAGCTTATACCTGATGTAGGCTACATCCTGAATCATTTAACACAGACGTCACATACTGTAGTGCAGTTTTCACGAGGCAAATAGTTGGACTAATGTGTCAATCACAGTTTTACAACAATCAGAAGGCGACGTGTCATTCCGGAAGTGGAGAAATCTAAGAAAGTACAGAAGTGCCGAACACATTTGGTAGCTGGACACATAATACACCGACACCTGCTCCATCCCCGAGGCTCAAGTAGTCGATCATGTGCGCTTACAGGGTATTTACGATATTTCCGACAGCTCTTGAAGGCAGCATAACTCTAAACCACGCTCTCCCCTCAGTCCCCACCTCCACTCCCCCCTCCTCCCTCCCACCCCCATCCCTCTCACTCACTCACTCACTCCGTACCTCTCTCCATCCTTCCCCTTTTTCCTCCCTCGTCACGAAGCACAGGTTGAGAGAGAACGGGTGAGAGCGAGCGAGGGAAAGAGAGACATAGAGAGTGAAAGGCGAGGGAGGAGAGAGAGAGAGAACCGAAAGCAGGCTGAGCTTACAGGCGCAAACTCCGGTACTCAGAGAGAGAGAGAGGCACGGGGCACCAACCGGTGGACAGAGGGATGCTGCTCGCCACCGCACAGCCAAATAACACGAGATCAAACAAAAACTTCTCACGCGGTCGCACGACTTACACACACATTAACAAATTTTGACTCTTCTAACCGGCTGCAGTGGACTCGACTAGTTTGTGATCAGAGACGCGTCCGGTGGACATCTGTGGTTTCGGCTGGTGGGGGTGACGGGCTGGATGCCATGGATCCGCTGCTCCCCGCCGAGACGGAGGTGATGGAGCGAGAGACCGCCAAGGAGACGAGGAGGAGGATCCAGTTCTCGGTGCCTTCCTCCATCCCCACCCAGCTGGACCCGCGACAGGTGGAGATGGTGAGTGTGTTTGTGTGTGTGTGTGTGTGTGTGTGTGTGTGTGTGTGTGTGTGTGTGTGTGTGTGTACATGCATATGGCTAGTGGTGCTGGTGTGTGTGTGTGTGTGTGTGTGTGTGTGTGTGTGTGTGTGTGTGTGTGTGTGTGTGAGTGAGTGAGTGAGTGAGTGAGTGAGTGAGTGAGTGAGTGAGTGAGTGAGTGAGTGAGCGAGAGAGAGAGTGAGTGAGTGGTGGAGGGGGGTCATACCTGGGTCATACCATCAAGCCTGTTTTTGCTTTAGCAGAACAAGGTTAAAATGCACTTAAAATAGCAGCACTCTTTTACACTGGATGTGAAATATCACCATGACTACAACATTTTTAGGACCTTTTCAGTCATATTGCTGAACAGTTGAACAGATGTAATGTCATTCCATGGTGCCAGAACTGTAATGTAGTTTCAGTAGCTTCCCTAACCAGCCTCCAACTTTCATAGTCAGTGAAAGACCACAGAAGTGATTGTTGCATGGTGAGAGAAAAAATCAGCGTGTCTGCAGCGGCAGCACGGTGTCAGCGAGGTTGACAGACAGTTACGTAACTATTCCAGCACGACTTTGTACAACTCTGTATTTTTTTATGTTGCGTATTATTATTCTCACCGGTATATATATGGCCAGCACCGGGATTAAGCTGAGCTGTGCAGTCTCAGTTTGTATAACCCCCAAAAGTGATGAGGCAACTCTGTCCTTCAAAAGACGAAGCACAACACAGGAAAAGATGTGTGTGTGTGTGTGTGTGTGTGTGTGTGTGTGTGTGTGTGTGTGTGTGTGGGCCGGAGCTAGGAGCCACAGATAGGAGGGAGGGGGGGGTGGAAAGCGCAAGCCAATATTCTTAGTCGCTTTTCTGTAGTTTAGGGCATTTCACACTGCTGAACCAAGACAAAGCAGTCAGGTGAAATGTGCTGACCTGCTCAGATATGACTGACTGACTATAGTTCGTGAAATTGTGCAGCGTGAACAGGAATTATGTGGACCAGAGCAGTATGGGTGCAATGGCAATGACAACAGCGCAGAAAGATGATCAAGGTAACGCTCAACTCAACAAACGTTTGGCCATAATGCCATATGCCAGTCAAAGGATGAGAAAGACGTACTGTTCGTTTCTCCCCCTTCTACTTCTCATATTCTAACTAAGCTATGGTCGGCCGTTCCCTCGGGGGAATTCTCCACCGGAGGAGAAGAACTAACCAGGTGCAATGTCAGGAATCCTTATTCCACCGCTGTAGATCACTAGGGGATCATGGGGCATCTGCTTGGACAGCTTACGCCTGTATGGAATGTAAGAAAAACAACATCTAGACCCTAAAATATGTCTCACACATCTGCTGTTTACAGCCCGACTGGCTTTGGACCGCATTCTTCACCAATCCTAGTGCTTATCCTTGGCTGTAGTCCACTCGGTAGGAATCACCTCTGCCCCTCGCACCCGGACAAGGGTCATGGAAATCTCACTCAGTATCGTTTCTGAAACGCCGGGTGGGCCAAACCAATGCTGGAAATGCAGGACCTCTGACCGATCTACTCACTCACTTCCTTCCTTAAGTCACTTCCTTACTTTACTGAGACAATATGATATTAATAATAACCCGTGGGAGCTGGAACTTGATGGAACTTGACGGTAGTTGTTCAGGGATGGAGTATTTCCTCTTCGCTTACCTCGTTTCCCCAACCACACCTTGAGGCCTGTACCCCGCTTGAATTGAGAAGCTCTGATAGATTTTGGTTAATGTATGACTTAGGTGGGTCATGGCTGGCTCAGAGTCTGCCAAGTTGTTCATCGAGGCCACTTATAGTGCTGAGAGGATCTTTAGCACGTCGAAGGACTTGAGAAGGAGGTCAAGAGGCTCCGTGTGAATTTCAGTGCGGCCACATCCGGCATCAGACCACCCAACGGAAAGCTGACGTATACGGGGCGTAACGCGAGGGGCCAGCCAAGCACCTGTAAACAACATTACCGAACACGCAGCCGTTGCATTAGCATAGAAATGGTGTCCAGTAGCACGGAGAGAGATACAGGCGGAGAGATAAGTAAAGAGAGAAGTAGAGAGAGAGCTAGAGACAGACTTGGGTTACTTATTGCAGTTGCCAGGGAAGGTACGAATGAAAGATGCATAAGAAAGGGAGAAGGATAAAGAGACGAAAAAAGAGAGAGATGACTAACAGAGGTCAGGCAAGGAAGGGAAAGGGAAAAACACAGCAGACAAGGAGGCGGGTGATTAAAACCAAAGCGATTAGCAGTGGATGGCTGAGGCCTGAATCAAGGGGAAAATGGCAAGGATAGCTTATGCCAAGAACACATTTTCACCACAGCACAGCCAAGAGCTCAATCGCAACAGGCTCGGGTCCAACATTCCCACTATATTCCCTCTGTTCCTGTTAACTGGTTAGCGCTCATTTACAAATCGGGGTGATGGCAGAATAATGGGTGGAGAAGTGACCTTCAAAAATTGGATCTGCCTTCCAACTGGGAAAATCTGGGTTGGAGAAAGTGAAAAAAAAAATGCTCTGCTGTGTGTGTGTGTGTGTGTGTGTGTGCAACCCTTCCTCCCTCTGCAATCGCAGAATGTGTTTCCAGTCCACCGAGGGTTAAAATCGGAGGGGGAAAAAAAACACGAAGCTCAATCTCTCATGATGGGATGTCTCCACTATCAACACCCTCCCTGCTCTCCTTCAGAAATCCCTCGTTTGGAAACAAAAGGTCAAGCGGCTAAATGGTGTTGAATTTATCATTTTGTGATTGAATGCGCCGCCGTCAAATCAACCTCCATACAGGATTATTCATAGGCTAGATTAAAAACATTGTATGCGCACAACGTGTACCGCGCCCCTTTCTACGAAGCCGGAGATTTATGCTCGCTAAGTGAATAGGTTATTTCTATAGAAGGGGTTCTGTAGGACAGCGGGGTTATGTAATATTTAACAAGTGTAATATATGGAATTTGAAAGTAAGGGGAAGCACACGGCAATCCAATCTGCCTAAATACGGTGACCGGGGTGGCGGATTATTCATTGCCTATGTGAGCGCTGTCCTAATATCCCAAAGAGGCACAATGAAGGGATCTCTGAAACATTAACGCCACGTCGCTCACATTAGCGGCCTCGACAGCAGCGCTCACACGTTGAGCCGCTAAGACTTCTGATGATTCTCAAAGCCGGGAACCGATGCCGTAGAAGTTGATGGTGATAGTAGGAAAAACATCCGGAGTAGTAGACAGCTGCTTGGACGACTGTTTGGTCCAGCTGTCGTCGTACGCGCAGGCCACAGTGATCGGTTGCACCAGAATGGGATTGCCCATTTTGCAGTTGTTTTTTTTTTCACCCTGTCAAACCTCATTGTCGGTTTAGTTTACCAGGCATTTCTTTCTGGAAGAGGCTGGGTGGCGGCGAGGTACATTAAGGACGGGGAGTTAAATATCAGAACAACAGGAAGTTATTGGCTTTCACACCTAAATCGAGGAGTATCGACGTTCACATCATGATACGTGTATTCTGACCTGACGCTTGTCCTCACGCAGCCCGGCAGCTTGTCAAACTCAGTTTCGCGATGTGAAACAAAGAACTGGAGACAGGATGTCCAAGGATGTTGGGGGAACATCTCTCTCCCCCGCTGCTTCAAGGCAATGGGGGAAGCAGCAAGAAATATGTACAAAGACGTACACACTCAAGGACAGATTCCACGATGTTGCAGTTTTTTCCACATGTGACCCATCAGGCCACCGTGCACACAACAATTTTATAGGAAGATGAAAAGACAGCATAACATTCTGGTATGTGATGCAGATGTGGCCATAACAAGGTTTTGCACAGTTTCAGTGTACTGGGCAATACAAACGGAGAGTAGCTTTGTAGTTGTAGTTTGCAGTTGTCATTAAGAAACTCATCTTCTGATATAAAACTCTTATTTTGATATAAAAAAGCAAAAAGCAAAAATGCCAAATAACCTAAATCACTTCAGATTTTGTGATGGTTTTTATCCAGTAATTTGCCCAAGGGCGTGTCCAATTCAATCTTTGCAGTTTCATGAATTAACACTGGATGGACACTGTACTTAAAGACATGAAAAGGAGCGTGACCTGATTTTCCCAGCATACAGAGAGGAAGGACCGGAAGCAGAGGTTTTGAATAAACCTGTGCGCTAGGGGAAGCACGCCCTAAAACCTCAAGCCTTAATAGGAACAGCTCAAATGTGCGTAACTTCATCCATTGTGAATTAGGCCCTTTTGAGAACCGCTCACGGTGAGTAGAGCGCAGAGCCTTTGTCCTTTCTCAAATCACCAATATTAGCACATTACTACTATGGTAACATTATGTCCTCCCTAATGGGTTAAGCCCACTCACAATGAAGTCCAAAACCTAAATCAAACAATGTAAAACGACACAGCCCACATTATCAGGACACCAGGGAACCTGAAATGACTCTTCTACTAGTTACCACAGGCATTTCTGTCACGTGCAGTTCAACAAGGACCTGCAGTCTCTTAGCGACATCAGACCATGCAGATGCTCGTCATTCTGGCAAGCATGAAAAAAAAAAAAAAAAAAAACATCTTTCAAAAGGACACTTTGTTCCTGAGCGGCCAATCAGGCAGGTGCTCCAGCAATGGTTTGCTCCTATCTCTGCACGTGCCTTTTATGTGCGTTAAAGGTTTTAAAAATGTTAAATTGTCACATTTCAACCATAATTAGATGCTTTATCATCCATTTTCCTCCACATGATGAGCGTATTGTCAAATCCAGTGTGTGAATGACAGTTATGTATGAATCTGCCACGCGGCGTGATCCCACAGCAACAGGAGTAACTGCAATGTGAAAGCTGCCCACATACATTTTCACGCCTACACAGCAGCAGCTACTCCTGTCTCACAAAAGCCGTAACACCATAACGCATCACAAAACAGAGACAGAGCTACATCGAACGCCGTATTTCAAAACGCTTTCACCTGTGGCCGTCTGGGAAGCAGCAACACCCTCGGCTGTTTATGCATAATCGACGGTCAAATAGTTTGAACCTCGTCAGGTGGGAAGAACGTCTCTGCTGTAATTGTAAACAAGTGCAAGGAACAATAATACATATGTAACTTTATGTAAAGCAGAGAGTTTTGAGAAGTTAGGGAACACTTAGAGCAAAATGAAATGCAAGAAGAAGAGTAGGTTTCGGGGGAAATTAAACATCTCTCCACCTGTAGAAAGCCAGCAGGGAGAAAAGTCAATGGCCAGGTTGCCACAGAGAAGGAAAAGCTCAACGCTCAATAAATCACCTCATGCCACCCCTCGGTTATGACCGCTTTCCACTCCTGTTGCCACGTTGAAAGATGCAACTATACACTGTTGCTGTGATCTTCCATAAAATACAAATGTTTTAAAATACTTATACAGTAGTAGATAGAAGTTTGCACTGTCCAACAGTAACAAAGGTGCATACTACTGACATGCTGGTATATCAGTCCTAAGGTGAGTATGATTATACTCAGAACATAACCATCTTATCTTCCTGCAGTGTTAGTTGAAAGATTAGATGGTTATTTGGACCGCAACAAATCTGTCTTCAGCAGCTGATTTTTAGGACCCCCTCAATCTCAGAAACAGCACACCAGCCCATAATACACAACCACCAGCACTAATCAGGAATGACGAGGGAGCTGTTGTATGTTGCAAGATGGTCAGAGAGGGTTTTAGTCGAAGCAGACATGCATCTGACGGTGAAATAACAGATTAGACAGCGGGTGGAAAAAGAAAAAACAATTTCTGCCAAGGGATGATATCAAAATGGGATGAAATAGTATGAAAATAGAAAAAAAGTCATGCAGCCATCTCTATGCTGATCACACCCACACACCAGGAAGTCATTTATGGTGAGATGTAATCCCAATTTCTCAAGCGTTGTCAGGAACAAAGGGTCCTCGGCAAATCATGAAGGACCCAAAGAGACTGATAGAGACAGTGTTGGTCATTGTTATCAAGATTTTGGACACAAGTTAGGGTTACATGTGTATTCACTCTCTGTATTGTATTTATTTATTTTATTACAATATTCTGAGAATATGATGAGGAGGAGGTCAGATATTCCACACTATTCCCCAAAAATTGATTTATGGAGGTGTTGTGAAGGTTGGTGTGGAACACATCGGGTTAACCATGATTCCACATATATATATTACACACAGCAGTGACAGTATTTGTGAACCATTCACACTTTATTGATAGATTTTATAGATAGGCTTGTGATCTTGTGATGCACAACACACACACACACACACACACATTACAAACACAAAATGCACACACATTGTAGTTTGGTACATGCTGAGGTTTTCTCTCTGTTTCTTCTTGCTAAGATTCGACGGCGGAGGCCAACACCAGCCACACTCTTCAGACTGACAGATCCACCGTCACCAGAGGAAGACGGTGGCCCTCACCAGGTAGGCTACCTGGGGTGATCTATTAGGGACGGGTTTCAGGGTTTTATTGGCCCTGGATTCATAGAACTAACTCAGCACGTAAAGCATGTGTGTAAAGATTTATTTCAGGTTTGATTGTAAAAGTCACTGAGCTCCTGCAGTCAGTCAGAATCTTCCAGCTGGTGGCTCAGGAAAAATAATGCTGAGCCACAGCTGGGGCAACATGTTGCTCCTGTTGTTGCTCATCTTGTTGCTCTTGCTCTGGTTGTGTAATTTGTCTAGTTTTATTTTCTTCTCGTTTCTTCTTTCTTCTTATGAATGTTGTTGACTAAAAGCAAGTGTATACCACGTATCAAGTACAAGGAAATCCCTAACAACGTGTGGTTTGTTTGGCAATAAAGTTTGAAATCTTGAAGCAGTGCAGCATCTACTCTCAATATCGTGGCTCCTAGCCTTTGCTGCATGTCTTCACTTCTCACATCTTTGACTGTCACTTTCCACTGCATACATACTAACTAACAAATAACATATATAACATAAATTCATCTGCCATCAACTCCAATATTATGCCGCTCCAGAATTCCTCCACTTTTGAACTGTAATTTGTGTCTTTGTCCTCTGCAGTGGGTTCTGGGGGAACATGGAGCCTTGAAGGCCAAACTGGTTAACACATCAGTCTACCAGCCGCCCTCACTCAAAGGTACATGCGCTGTGTGTGTGTGTGTGTGTGTGTGTGTGTGTGTGTGTGTGTTTGTCTGAGTGTGTTTATGGAACAAATGACAGAACATTTCGGAGACCTAATTCTGTCGTGACCACCACCATGTCGTCTACAGCCATTTGGACTACGTGTGTATCCAAAAATATGTGGTGAGAGGTACGTGTGTGTGTGTGTGTGTGTGTGTGTGTGTGTGTGTGTGTGTGTGTGTGTGTGTGTGTGTGTGTGTGTGTGTGTGTGTGTGTGTGTGGTAAGATTAGGGGCAGAGACAGCTGTGAGTCTGTTCTGGATCATCCTGGATTATAGGATGGGCACACAGCTGGAGCATGGTGTCACACACACACACACACACACACACAAATACAAAATGCACAAACGCATAACTGCATCACTTAAAAATAAAAAACACACACACACACATATACAGCTTTATTACACCAGAATAATAGTTTTTTATTTTGAGACATTAGTATGGTTACCGTGAACTGGGTCAGATTTTAGATCCGCTGGATTGTGTTTACAGCTTCATTCCAGTTTCACTATTCTGACTTGATGTTCGCTTACCTTGTCAGAATGCCATTCGCTGTGATTCATCTTCTTACTCTTCAAAACAAACTCCAGGGAGAGGGGGACAAGTGGGAACGTGCTCTTTGCAACAGGAAGCAAAGGGGTTTATGGGCAATGTGGTGTTAATTTTGAGGAACACAAAATGCTAAATGTGAGGTGGTATCAATAGAAACATCCCCTCTCTCTCTCTCTCTCTCTCTCTCTCTCTCTCTCTCTCTCTCTCTCTCTCTCTCTCTCTCTCTCTCTCTCTCTCTCTCTCTCTCTCTCTCTCGTCAGCTGTCCAGAGGATGGCCCAGGCCCATCTACAGCCCCCAGGCATGGGCTCCTGTGGCTCTGTGGAGAAAGAGGAGCCCTCTTCTGGGGAGGAGGTGGAGGAGGGGGTGGAGGAGAGCCACCGGACAGCCTCAGCTACAGGTGGGTAGTGCGTGGAGAGGTCAAGACTCATCACATATCAGTCTACCAGCCATATGTGCACAGACAATCTCTCACATTCTGTCTTTATACCCCCTCCCTGTGCATTTCGCTATCTTACATGCACATTGGGTATAAAAGTCGGCTACACGTTTGACTCTGAATCCCTTTCTCTTCAGGTCTACCAGAGGAAAGCAGAGCAGTCAGGCATCAGTCTGCCCCGCTGGACAGTTCAACAGGAAGCGCTGGTCGCCACGGTGACAGCCTGCCACCAAAGAGACGAGGAGGAGGCGGAAGAGAGAGAGGAAGGGAAGGGTGAATGACAAAGCGAGGGATGGAGATGGAGGCCGAGAAGATGGAAACAGTGTTGTGGCAACAGTGTGTTAGCGATGCTCTGACTAGCATAGCATGCATATGGGTTGTTGTGTGTGTGTGTGTGTGTGTGTGTGTATGTATGTGTGTGTGTGTGTGTGCATGCATGTAATACGTGAGATAGATGTGGGAAAAGAGAGAGAGAACAGAAGGGAGTTGTGGAGGGTCACAACATGAAGGGATGGGAATCGTGTCTCGGGTTCAGCCAAGGAAGCCAGGGCTAAATTCCAGTCAGACGTAAGGACGTGTCAAGGCCGCTACACAACAAAACATGTGAGAACTGCTGAGAGCTACTGCCTCTTCTTGAAAGCAAATAAGTGGGTTTTTATGAAGTTTTTACAGGATTCAAGACTCTTGACTCGCTCCATGGGCAGATTTTCCACGTAGCTATATCCATGCAGTGTGTAGTCGGGTGCAGGGCTGATCCATATCCATATTGGAATTTAGCCCAGGGCAAATAGGGCTGCCTTCTCAGTTAAACTGAAACTCTTTTAGCTGATTTTTACACAACCTCGTAGACTTTTTGCGCGCAAGGTCACAGAAATAAAAGGAGGATAGATTCTAGACCAGTGGTTCCCAATCCGGTCCTCAAGCACCCCGCCACCCCCCCCCCCCCCCCCACCCCCCCCCCCACTCCCCACTGGTCTAGACGATTTGAGTGCAGCCAAAGCCACACCAGAGCAGAACAAATCGTATCAGACTAATCCAGCTAATCAAGATAATGCAGCACAGTTCTTCCGCTTTGATATTACGGGAAGTCTTTTTGTAACATGTTGATTGAGTGAAGAAACAGAGCGCACACGACTCTGCGTGCATTTGGCAGGTGGGACATATTGGGTAGGGGATGGAGAAATGTGTCTTCAGTCAATGTATTTTCTCAGTTTATTAACCATTTAAATAACGTTCTGTGTTGATTGATAATAAAATAATTATATTGCTAAGCTGATGGTGTTTTTGTGGTTTGTGTACCATTAACTTGCGGACTTCATGATTTTCTCAAGCAATGTCACCCATCTTTCTGCTATCTAATTCATCTTCTACTCCTCTCTGTCACTGTTTCTCTGTCTCTCTTTTTACTTTATATAATATGAGCTCAAATTTATATCAGCGTGAAGTTAGCTGGTGTGATGGCATCGCTGAAAAATGCCATCTGGGTATTGTCTGTCACTAGTTTGAGTCAAGAAATCATCATGAAATAGACTTTGTCAAAGCATTGCTTATTTATTCACATCATCACCATGCCACAGCACAAAAAGCAACTCATCCATGTACTGATGAAGTGACAAGAAGCCTAGAAGTATATCAAAATACACTGTTTGAAAACAGCTCGACAATTGCATTGTTATGAGTAATATAATATTAGAATATATTCTGAATTATCACCTTAAAAGGTTAATCGCTATGCAGTGACATAACAACTATCTAAAGGAATGAGAAACTATTCAAAGCTTTAACTTTTCAACTGTAGTAAAAATCAATGCATACGTTCTCGATGCCGTGTGGTGCAGTAGCTGTGTTTCAGCAGCAGGAGGCAACGTGGTCTTGAACTTCTACCACTGATGGCTACTGTAGTTTTTGCAGCAAATGGGCATCATACTTTCTGACAAATCACCCTCAAAAAATACATTTTAACTGTTTAAGTGGACTAGTCAAATGTAATACTTAACTCACTCGTTTTTCTTGTCTTGTTTAGCATTTCTTTCCCAAGAGAGTTAATTGAACTGCAAGAATCACAACCAAAGCAACCAATCAACTATCATCAATAATAAAAATAACAATAATAATCATCAAAAGCAGCAGCATTATAATTATCATCATCATTAAATAATAATCATCATCACCACCACCATGATCATCATTTTCTCTAATGATTACTCATTTGTACTTTAAATCCTTGCTGGATCTTAACCGTCATATCAACTGAAGAATTATTTTACCTGTTTAACCTGTCAACCCAGTATTCACCCTTTACTCCTTCCTTGCCTTTACAAAAAACACCCCAGCCACGTCATCCACCCCCACCTTCATGTCCTGCGTTAGTGTGTACACCTCCATCCTGATCAGAGTGAAGCCACTCCCCTTCAAACTAGCGCAGACCTGGGCTTCATCCAGCGGCACCACAGGGATCTTTACCCCGGGCCCCCCGAGGTAGTAGCTCTCTCCCAGGGCTCCGATGAGGAGAAGATGACCACCGGGCCGTAGCAGACCTCGAATATGTCCCAAGGCTCTGGTGAAGGCAGCCAGATCAGGGCTGACGCTCTCCAGGCAGAAGCAGGACACGAGGCAGTCGGCGCCCGCGGAGGGAAGGGCATCGGGGGCCAGAGGCCGAGGGCAGTGGACATCGATAGGGAGGATGTCCGAGACCACCTGACGGAGCCTGGCAGCTTTCTCTGTCCACGCTGAGGGCCTAATAATAATCATTATTAATAATCAATCAAATATAGTTGTGGCTATTGTAAATGCCCTCCCACCACCAAAAATCTATTCTGCATTGGTGCTGCAGGATTTTTCAATTTCTATTGCTGGTGGTGCAACAGTGCATTAGTGATAGTTTTATTGTGTATGTATGAGATTTTGTTTCTGAATATATCTTTGTGTTGGTTGTTCTCATCAAACACACTTACACACAAATTTTATTGAGGCACTGTGACACAATTTCAGTATCCATCTATACTAATAATACAGCTCTAACAGAAGGGTCTCCCTCCAAAGTCTATATCCATGTAGGGAAAAGAATATTTCAATATTTCAAAAATGTAAAAGAATGGATAAAAAACATAGAATTTACCAGAAAAGGCTTTACGAGTGCCAATCATATCACAGGTTACACCTTCATAACAGCTATCATACATATCGTACCGTCGTCCCTCCAGCTTGCAGACGTGCTGCAGGTAGGGCGTCCAGTCCAGGCTGCATCCTCCCTGGTCCTGGAGCCACCGGCTCAGCTCCTGCCGGTTGACCTCCAGGAAGTCCGTGAGGAGCACCCTGCCGAACACCTCACAGCCACTCAGCACCTGGTACAGCGTGGGACCCGAACCCACGTCCACCAGCAGCTCCCCAGTCACATCACCTGGGAAAAAGGGAGACAGAGAAACAGAGAGGAGGAAGTGAAAGACTGAGAAACTCTGAATCAAGAGTTTAATTTGAAAACGAGGGTCAAGGGTGAATGTGGGGTAAGGGTCAGATTTTGGAAATGAGGGACTAAAGCAACATCAGGAGGAGATGAGGGATGCTTGGGATATATATGCTTGGGATTATTTCCTCTTCCATATATATGGAAGAGGAAATAAGTCAGAAACTTGGAGAGAGAAACAGATAAACAGTTAAACTTAAAACATCAATTTCACTGACAAAAAGCAAGAAAGAGAAAGCAGGAGATGAAGAGGAAGGGATGAAAGGTTTGAGGAGGGGAGAGTGAGTTAGAGAAAACACTTAAGAGGATGTAATCACCTCTAGTTTTTAAACACTGAGCACTGAACTGCAGGTAATGACTTTTACATTTTTACGTAGCATCTTGCTCAGTCCACTACCCCATCCTGAAGCTTACCTTCAGTGAAAGCTCTATGCAGGCATTTCAGTTTCCACCGCATGATGCTGTCCTGTCGCTCCAAGTCAGCGCGTGGCGGAGTGTAGTTGTACTGCAGATAGGCTGCGGGGTCGAACCGCTGGTAGCAGGCCGCCATAGCAGCCACCCCATCTTCTGTTCCCTTCATCGCCATTCTCTCTTTGAACCTTTCCTCTCTTCTTCCTCTCTTCCTCAGGTGTACGGCAGACTCCCACAGTCCTCCTGTTATATACCAGCTTGTGGGTGTGTGTGTTTTTGTCTCTGTGTACACGCTTTGGGCTAGTCTGAGCTTCATTGGTAGAGATAGAGATCCTGTTTCTGGGCCTGCGTGGTCACCTGATAGCATTTGTTCCCTCCACTCTCCTCGCCCTGGGGCACTGATGCCACTGATCAGGGGACTTTCTCCAACAGTAGACCCACTAATGGACGCCACTACAGCTTTGAGGCCTCTCACCCACCTCTCTTAGGCCCTCGCTATCTCCCCAATCACTTAAGGGCCTTTTACACTCAAACAGCAGACCAGGTTTGTCATTGTCAATTATGTGGCGGCCATTTTATTTTGGTGCCACAGAGAGTTGATGGGAAATGAGGGGTGGTGACTTGTAGCGAGGGATAGGAAAGGTTTCTTCTGTCAGGTTTGGACAGGTGATCTTAGCAGAGGTGAAATATGCAGCGATTCTTGCGTGCGTGCCCAGCACAAGCTCGAAAATAATCACAGAGGAATAAACACAGTGGGTCATCAGTTTTTGGTTTCACTGGAACTTCGCTTCCATTTTTATTTTCATGCATGCGCCCTTTTATAGGCCGAACATTCAAACATCAGCGCCTCTCATTGGCTGCTACAATTCTAAACAATTTTGAGAGCACATTTCTATATATGTCAACACGAGGTGATTATATGATGGATTGCAATTTTAAGCAGGTAATCAGTTATCTTGAGAGTAGCTTTCCTAAACCTCAGCATGGCAGGATTGGGCATGATAGTACAGAAAAACTGTAGGGGGCTTATATCCAATTAGGTCAGATTTTCCGATCTCACAGATGCCCTCCACATGACACAATCAGCCCCGTTTACAGAGCTCGCTCTTGGCCTCAATCACAGGAGCTGGCGGCAAATTATACAAGTTGGTGGGGTGGTTGTCTGGGAGCCAGACGGTGTAAACAGCTCAACAGCATCAAGTTTATGATGCAATGTGAATACAACATTTTTAATCTCTTTAATTTGGATTGCAGAATTGTGATTGTGAAGCCTGGGAAATTCTCATAACTGTCTAAGTCAGCCTCTCCGACCAGACCCATGTTGTATGTATGCACTATAACGACTTTAACTGCTCTAGTCTGTTCTGTTGTCTATGTTGTCTCTTGTGTTTGGAGTATGAGACTGTGTGACTCCAAGGAAGGTCAAGCATAATGGCAGCAGCCTGGGGGGCTTTGGCTGGGCCGTGTGTGATCACCTTGTACAGACAAAAGAGATTCTTAATGCTCATGGATGAGCAGTCATGGACATGGTGGTGAGTACGCCTGAAAATAAAGCAGCTAGTATTGTTAGTTTATTTTTTGTTGATATTTGCTTCCCTCATTTTCTATTAGGGATTATTTGTGTCTATTAGTATTTTTATTTATTCATTAGTGACCATGTGACTCTGGGTGTGATGAAATGTGTGTCCAGGTCACCAAGCTCAGATTGGCTGTGACATAATGACTTTCTGAGAGACGCAGCAAATGTTACTTGTGGGTCAGACTTCACTCTACCAACCTGAAAGAAACAGCGATTTCATTGTCTTGGTTAGCAAACCCAAACGATATTTTAGAAAAGTAATTATGGAGGAGATTTTCTGTCCAGGTAAGACAAATCTACTAGTATTTTTCTTTTTGAAACAGATCTACTATCCTAAAACATTCTTTCCAGCCAGTTCCTTCACTGTCTCTGTGTGATAAAAGATGAAGCTAAATGTTTTAGAACTGAAACTCTCTGTCAGCCTGTTTTGCCAGCTGTTAAACCAGCTTGATACATGGGAGCCAGTAGTCACAGTAGATTCTGACTCAATGCAGTTCCTCTCAGACTTGGAAAAAGAGGCCTAAGACCATGTGGTCCTCAAGGAAGACAAAGTCATGTTTTTTGTCAGTGATCCAATTGATGAAAGTGCCATGTGTCCATGAAGTGTCCATGAAGATGCAATTCCTGAGTGTGATGAGAAAATGAACGTCACTACTTTGCTCTGTGCTGGGCCTGACAGCAGTATCACTGCACAGGAGGAGGGAGACTCCGTCCAAGGGCTCGACCCTGCAGGACCTGATTGCTCCAACGTTGAGATCACCTCTTCAAAACCAAAGAAAGAGAGGAAGAATTCTGACTGCTTCTCTTGGCTCTTCCGTCTCTTCAGGCGAAAGAAGAACAGCAAATCCTCTAATGCAAATCGTACTTGAATCATTCTGCTTATTGTCATGTTCAAATAAATGTATTTAAACTAAATACATTTAAGCTAAATACATTGTGGATTCTATCTGTACAAGTGTATTTGTATAAACCAAGAGATCTACTATTCTTTGTTTTAATTTTGTGCCATCAAATCGTTTTAGAAGTGTGCATGTCATTTTTTGTCATTTTGGAACAAAACTCTCAATATTGCCTACAGAAATAGAGTCTTGTTTTGGGCTGATCCATTGTCTACCAAAGCAGGGAAGCTTCCACTGCAGACCTTTTCAAAAACAAGGAGGCATCTGCAAGGTGATGAAAATTCATTTTCATCAGCAGCCTACACCCGGTTCCCTGTCATGTTACTTTACAGTTTACAACAAAACAACAAAAGTATTATTTTTCTTTTTGAATAAATGAATTTTCCATACAACCATGATTTAGGATCAGAGCAATGTCTACAAAGCTTTAGAGAGAGGTGGCTCGGATAAAGTTGTTGGTAACACTTTATTTGAAGGGGTGTGCATAACACTGTCATAACCATGACATGACACCTGTCATGACCATGAATGACGCTTCATGAATGTTTATGACTGTTGTCATTAAGTGTCATTCAGTAAAGACATCTCAAACAATGTCAACTTTGCATTAACAATGACATAATTTACTGAATGACACTTAATGACAACAGTCATAAACATTCATGAAGTGGTTAGGGTTATGGTCATGACAGGTGTCATGTTATAGTTATGACAGTGTCATGACAGTCTTATGCACACCCCTTCAAATAAAGTGTTACCAAGTTGTTTAATTGGGTGCAGCAGGACAGAGAGAACACGCCCTAGCACGCTCACACACTATACATCCTGTTAAGGGATAAGCAGAGCCAGGTAAGAGTCGGTTCCTACCCCTGAGTCAGTGGGAGATGAAAGACAGATAAAAGAGGGAAGAGGAGGAGGTACAGAGAAGAGGAGGCAGATAAAGGGCATACAGCCACAGAAAACAGGACAATAGCAGAAAGAACAGAACAGATGTAATGGAATAACAGACCTTTACCTAGAGCCACAGGATTCAATTTATTTATCTGGGGTTTCCTCAGATTAGTAACATGATAATATATCTGATAATGATAATATATATACACGTTATCAATTAAACTGAGCTACTTTTATTCATGTTTTCCATTTGGTTTTAGACTGTGGCGGTCCTCTTAAATGTGTAATGAAATACCACGGAGTACTATGCTCAGAACAGCAATGTAGAATTTGTTATTGTCATCAATCATCATCCTTTATACATATAATACAATCACAGTCTGACTTACTTGATCATCACAGAGACAAAAAAAATAGAAAGCTGTGCAAATATTAAAGAGAGAATAGATCAAAATACTGTATGATATCAAATCTGATTTAGTTATCTGATGCAGTAAAACACTTTTCTTCTTTAAAAAAGTTGCCTAATGTGTTTCCTTATTTTATGAAAATCCATTTGATATGCAAGACATTTAAAGAATATAGTCCACCGCAATGAAGCAGAGAAAAACTAAACTAAACTAGTAAAGTAGTTGGCTAATGTAACCATCCATCTTTCTAAGTCATCCATTCCCAAGAAATGTGTTTCTCTATAGTCTTTGGTTTGGTTTGTAATAACATGTTCGATCCAAAACAAATGCATCTCGTCTTCACCAGCAGTCAACGCACTTCAGTAAATTTCTCAATTCCATACGTTTGCCCTCTTGAAAGTAAGCACAATGACGCTACCTAGTGGTCGATGTGTTAATAGCCATGCTACCGGTCTGATATAGCCTATGATGCAGTTGAGCCACGTTGCAGGGTTAAATTCACAAGTACTTCAGTCACATTCAACAGTTTTATTTGTTATTGTGGTTATTTGTTTCTATTTTAGGATTACAAAAATATGATAAGACATTACAGGGGAAATCATAAAATGAAAGAATGATGAGAATGAATCGGACCATAAATCCTTCATCAGAAGAAAAACATTGTCAGGGAAGCTAACATGGGACATTAGTGGTGAAGTGTTAGTTGTCACTGAGGCATGTGGGTTGAGAGGCAACCTAGCTAAAAAAAAGCAGCTAGTATTGTTAGTTTGTTTTTTGTTGATATTTGCTTCCCTCATTTTCTATTAGGGATTATTTGTGTCTATTAGTATTTGTATTTATTCATTAGTGACCATGTGACTCTGGGTGTGATGAAATGTGTGTCCAGGTCACCGAGCTCAGATTGGCTGTGACATAATGACTTTCTGAGAGACGCAGCAAATGTTACTTGTGGGTCAGACTTCACTCTACCAACCTGAAAGAAACAGCGGTTTCATTGTCTTGGTTAGCAAACCCAAACGATATTTTAGAAAAGTAATTATGGAGGAGCATTTCTGTCCAGGTAAGACAAATCTACTAATATTTTTCTTTTTGAAACAGATCTACTATCCTAAAACATTCTTTCCAGCCAGTTCCTTTACTGTCTCTGTGTGATAAAAGATGAAGCTACATGTTTTAGAACTGAAACTCTCTGTCAGCCTGTTTTGCTAACATGCTGACAAACCTTGTCTCACTTCTTTCAGCGTGGATGGATCAAGTAATTTGCCTAATGCCCTCAAAGGTGATGATGACGAATTCATGTCTTACATCCCAGCCAACGACCATGGGGAGAGACCATATGCTTACTCTCCAGCCTCCATCTCTGGATACGCTGTTGAGCTCAACTCTGCCCTGTCTCCATTTGCTCAGCCGACCGTAGGCTCCAGATCTAGCTGTGGACTTGAAGGTCTCCACTTCTGGGAACCAATAGTCAGCACAGAGGAAGATGTACCTCTCGTAGCGAAGGACGAGACTTCAGGAAATGCTGAACCATGCAGCCATCCAGCCCAGGACGCCTGAGAGTCCGTCCAACCTGCTCAGAGATGCTGAGGCTTCATTCAGCATGGCTCAAACTACTGAGTCCATAGAGCTCATTGGGAGGCTGCTGCAGCAATCCATCATTGGTGACCTAGAAGACCACATGTATGAATACTGCAAGAATGTACTTGGTGAAAAGTACTTCTATGCTCCTTCATCTGATGTATCTGGATTTGTGGTTGACTGCTCTTCACCCTGTGGGCCGTGTATAAACCAGCTTGATACATGGGAGCCAGTCGTCACAGCAGATTCTGACTCAACACAGTTCCTCTCAGACTTGGAAAAAGAGGAAGAGGGCCCAAGACCATGTGATCCTCAAGGAAGACAAAGTCATGTTTTCTGCCAGTGATCCAATTGATGAAAGTGCCACAAGTGTCCATGAAGATGCAATTCCTGAGTGTGATGAGAAAATGAACGTCACTACTTTGCTCTGTGCTGGGCCTGACAGCAGTATCACTGCACAGGAGGAGGGAGACTTCGTCCAAGGGCTCGACCCTGCAGGACTTGACTGCTCCAGCGTTGAGATCACCGCTTCAAAACCAAAGAAAGAGAGGAAGAATTCTGTCTGCTTTCTCTTGGCTCTTCCGTCTCTTCAGGCGAAAGAAGAACAGCAAATCCTCTAATGCAAATCGTACTTGAATCATTCTGCTTATTGTCATGTTCAAATAAATATATTTAAACTGAATACATTTAAACTAAATACATTGTGGATTCTATCTGTACAAGTGTATTTGCATAAACCAAGAGATCTACTGTTCTTTGTTTTAATTTTGTGCCATCAAATCGTTTTAGAAGTGTGCATGTCGTTTTTTGTAATTTTGGAA
The DNA here is from genome assembly GCA_034670385.1 of Hoplostethus mediterraneus. NCBI lineage: Eukaryota > Metazoa > Chordata > Actinopteri > Trachichthyiformes > Trachichthyidae > Hoplostethus > Hoplostethus mediterraneus. The sequence continues at coordinate 6,241,202 of JAXDDW010000011.1, read as the reverse complement.
CAAAAGCTCTCAATATTGCCTACAGAAATAGAGTCTTGTTTTTGGCTGATCCATTGGCTACCAAAGCAGGGAAGCTTCCACTGCAGACCTTTTCTTGCTGTGGTAATAAATATCTTTGAGGAACAATAAAACTCTTTATGTTGGTGAAATGAAGAGACCTGCCATTGGTAAAACAAAGATAGTTGTTTAAGTGGGTGCAGCAGGACAGAGAGAACACACCCTAGCACGCTCACACACTATACATCCTGTTAAGGGATAAGCAGAGCCAGGTAAGAGTCGGTTCCTACCCCTGAGTCAGTGGGAGATGAAAGACAGATAAAAGAGGGAAGAGGAGGAGGTACAGAGAAGAGGAGGCAGATAAAGGGCATACAGCCACAGAAAACAGGACAATAGAAGAAAGAACAGAACAGATATAATGGAATAACAGACCTTTACCTAGAGCCACAGGATTCAATTTATTTATCTGGGGTTTCCTCAGATTAGTAACATGATAATATATCTGATTATGATAATATATATACACATTATCAATTAAACTGAGCTACTTTTATTCATGTTTTCCATTTGGTTTTAGACTGTGGCGGTCCTCTTAAATGTGTAATGAAATACCACGGAGTACCATGCTCAGAACAGCAATGTAGAATTTGTTATTGTCGTCAATCATCATTCTTTATACATATAATAAAATCACAGTCTGACTTACTTGATCATCACAGAGACAAAAAAAAATAGAAAGCCGTGCAAATATTAATGAGAGAATAGATCAAAATACTGTATGATATCAAATCTGATTTAGTTATCTGATGTAGTAAAACACTTTTCTTCTTTAAAAAAGTTGCCTAATGTGTTTCCTTATTTTATGAAAACCCATTTGATATGCAAGACATTTAAAGAATATAGTCCACCGCAATGAAGCAGAGAAAAACTAAACTAAACTAGTAAAGTAGTTGGCTAATGTAACCATCCATCTTTCTAAGTCATCCATTCCCAAGAAATGTGTTTCTCTATAGTCTTTGGTTTGGTTTGTAATAACATGTTCGATCCAAAACAAATGCATCTCGTCTTCACCAGCATTCAACGCACTTCAGTAAATTGCTCAATTCCATACTTTTGCCCTCTTGAAAGTAAGCACAATGACGCTACCTAGTGGTCGATGTGTTAATAGCCATGATACCGGTCTGATATAGCCTATGATGCAGTTGAGCCACGTTGCAGGGTACTTCAGTCACATTCAATAGTTTTATTTGTTATAGTGGTTATTTGTTGCAGACCTTTTCAAAAACAACAAGGCATCTGCAAGATGATGAAAATGCATTTTCAAAATGCATAGGATTCCCTTTTTTCATGGTTAATGTCGAGGAGATGGTGAGACAAAGGGTTTTCATTATGAAGAGAACCATGATTTAGGATCAGAGCAATGTCTACAAAGCATTAGAGAGAGGTAGCTCGAATAAAAACAGGCAAGAGTCTCAATGCTGCAAGTCAGCAAACCAGAGGATAAACTGTCAAAGTGCAAGAGGGCAAGAGAGAGCAGAGATTAGTATATTGGCTTAGCTAAAACATGAATTCTTGCTTTTCTTGCTGTGATAATAATGTGGAAGAAAAGTAAAATAGATATGGTGATAGATGCATGCAGACAGTTTTTTGCATGTTTGTGATATTACAGTTTTTCTCAGTCGCTTTAGTACTCCTTTCTTGAAACAATTGGAACAAACAGCACCACACAATGGATTACCTGCAAAAGCCCATAACTTGCTCAAAGTCCTTAGCTCATCTCTCAAAAGTAAATCTTTATGTCAGTGAACATGTCAGTGCCATCAGAATGACACGTCCTTGTGTCATTGAGTACAAACAAGATAGTCAAAATGCTTAGCCATGTTGTCAATATAACAGTTACTCTGATGGAAACTATGGCGAAGGGTTTGATGACAATGATTGAAAATGCACAAGGCTGCACTTTTTCTGTCTGGCACATATCAATTACAAAAGACATATATAACCAATAACTGTTCAAATTGTCAGTCATAATTGTCATTGGGGGGTGAGACTATTCAACAGAGAACCAATACAATACATTTTGATCAGCATGACATAAACTATTGATAATGGTAGGAAACAGCAGACAGTTGGACATAACCATTTGCATGAAATGTGCTAAAGCATTTGCAATTTGTTCAAAAGAATGAGACGCTGCTTTTATGATGTGCACAAGTGACTAGATGATGTGGAGGTTGAACAAGTAGTTCTGAGAATTTCAATTCTGATCTGAGAAATGTACCAAAGCGACTGAGAAAAACTGTAAGACATTTTTGATGGCTGGTTTCCACTATCAGATCATGGGTCAGGGTGATAGCGAATCAGATCAGATTAGTCTGACGGAGTGGTGGGTAGATTGATTTTTTCTTGGTCTTGGTTAGACTAAAATACAGTAAAAATGTCTGGACAGCGCTGTCCAGACATTTTTACTGTATTTAGTCTGTTGTGTTAAGGAAAAAAATAAAGCATTTGTCATCAAAGTAACTGAATTAAGGAGTGGCCTGGAAAAAATGAAAGTAGGTACACACTTTTTAATAATAATTTGAAGAAGAAGAAGAAGAAGAAGAAGAAGAAGAAGAAGAAGAAGAAGAAGAAGAAGAAGAAGAAGAAGATGATCATAAATTTCAACAAAATAATTCACCATTCAATTCACTGATATTAAACATTTAAGCATTTATCAATACTGCAGACTATACTTCTGGAATAATGTGTATATAAATGCTGACCGACTTTTGAAAGCTTGTAGGCTGTCTATACTGTTAGGAATTATTTATTGGTCGTGGTGATGAACGTAAGAAGTAAGCAGCAACAAACTACGTCTCAGGATTCAATGAGTATTTAATGCAGTTCAGCGCTGAAAGGGAGAAATATAATCTAAAGAACACCAAGCAGATACAGTTCTTATATACAAACACATCCATGTGATATTTTACATAGATCCTTTCATCCCCCTCAGCCTGTCTGTCGTATGTTAATTGAGTTGAGTGGAAGTAGTTCTGTCTCACCTTCCTCTAGACCTGTGAACACCATGTGTCTTGTGCTAATTTCCAATTGATTAAAGGCAACCAAAAGGCCTGCATTGTACTGTAAAAGAGGCCTCCAGACGGCCTTAGTGTATTGTATTTTAGTGTATTGTAATTGTCTTGCCGAGACAAGACAATCTTGCCTCGGCCAAATATATAATTCCCAACAATACTCATTACTTTCCTGACCATGTAATAAGTAGTAACAGTGCTGAAAAGGGTAATAGAAATAAAGTTGTTAAATTATTATGATTACCACTGTTATTGTTATTAATATACAAGTCACTTAATTTGGTCCTTTATATTTCGTCTTTTTCCCCGATTTTAACATTCGTTACAAAATGTAACGAGGACCTTTATTATGAAAGATACGACAGGAAATTCCAACTTCCGGCCTTTTTACGGCTTTCTCCGGCAGGATGGACGCACTTCCTGCCACTTCGCCGGTAATGAACACGCGGCACTCCCTCTAGAAACGTGTAGAAAATTGTAATTGCAATCAAGCCGACGAGTACCATTAACAATTCGTCCTTTTACAGTAACCTTCCTTGAAGCGGCGAAGTTACCTTTGAGCAAAACGGACATTTCCACTTGCTGCAAACTGCCCCGACAATTTCATCAGCAGCTCATTCATTTAGGGGAGGAGTCTTGCAGAGGCCGAGCCCACCACCGCTGCTCAAACTTGGAGGAATAAAAGAGAGCATCCAGTCAAAGAAGATGGACCTGATGGACAAGACTCTATAGAAGACAAGACACAGTCAGACCTCAGGAGTTTAAGTAGGACTGTTTAAGCTTCTTCAGTGAACCACCAGGATAGCTGTCTTTTAGCTGTGCATTGATAACAGGGGTCACTTTTGTTTCATGTCTTTGGGGCTCACAGCCATTTCTCTCTCTCTAAGTTGACCATGCTGTTGCGGAGGCTGTCCCTGTGCTCCAGGCTCCCACTGGGCTCACAGACACATGTGTGCCAGCAGCTCACCAGACCACTGACGCAAGGCAAGCGATGCTGCAATGCTAGATTGTCATTTAACACGTACACAGCCTAGTTGTCATGGATAACACAGGGCCATTGTTACTCTAGTTGGATGTAGTTTGCAGTGTTTTATCTGGGGGTTTTTGGTCAGAAGTACAGAACAGGAAAGATCTAAGCGGCCTCAAAATAAACAAAATGTGTGCCTTTTTAAATAGAGAGGATCTACATTATGGCTCTGACTTTGAATAAGTAAACTTTTTTTGTTTGTTCTGGAAGTAGACACAAAGTTCTTGACCTGGACATGAACTGCAATCTCTTTTAACACGACAACATAGTCAATATTGTCTGGCAGGCTGAGGTGGGAAATTCGAGTGATATACGCGATAACCTACTGTTGTATCACAGTATTGCTAACATTGACAGGGACCTCAGTGACCTATTCTCATCTCTCTCTCTCTCTCTCTCTCTCTCTCTCTCTCTCTCTCTCTCTCTCTCTCTCTCTCTCTCTCTCTCTCTCTCTCTCTCTCTCTCTCTCTCTCTCTCTCATGCGCCTCATTGCTCCAGAGAGATGTGTGTTGTCAGCATGGGCTTTTCTGCTTGCTCTGCTGATGTGGCAGTTTGTAGGCTGTGATTTTCTGTTTCCCGGGTTTGCACGGGGATGCCGGGGAGGGCTCCACTGTGTTTGCCTCAATAATGTAATCAATGAAACTGAAACCCAGCAAAAACATGCATGTTTGCACAATTGTGGGTCTGTAATTTACTTCTTCATGCATTATGACATTGAATAATAATGAAACGGGTGTAACGTTTCCCTCCTCCTACACAGTGCCCACGGGGAGGGCCCACAGCAGCTCCTATGCCCACCGTGGTGAGCTCCGTCACGCCAAGAGGATCTTGGTCAAGCTGGGCAGCGCCGTGGTAACCCGCGGAGACGAATGCGGCCTGGCGCTGGGGAGGCTGGCCTCCATCGTGGAGCAGGTGAGGAGAAAATTACCAACATGAAGTGAGCAGCAAAAAGAGAGAGCCTCCAAACCTTCTTGAGCAGGTTCATTTAACAAATGAAGATGACCAACCAGGTCTGTGGCCACTGATTGTGAGTAGGTGGAAGGAGTGGAAGCATCCAAACATTTACACTGCAGAATGTAGTATCAAATATATAATGGCAACAAAAAATATTATTTGTATTAGGTGACATACATTCATCAAGGCAACACAAACGGGCTGTTCTAACTGCATAACAGACCAAACTCCAATATCAACCATCCTGTCAAGTCGGATATCTTTCCATCTTTCCATCTCAGATGTAACAAAAAGCAGAATTGTGCCCACTCTGGACAGAAAAGACCAGAAAAAAACTAAAGACCCCAAAAAGGTCCATGTGTGGTCCATAGCTCCCAACTGGTTGTGGTGTTGTCCAGGTGGCCATGCTGCAGAACCAAGGCAGGGAGATGATGATTGTCACCAGTGGAGCCGTGGCCTTTGGCAAGCAGAGACTGAGGCACGAGATTCTGCTGTCCCAGAGCGTCCGACAGGCCCTGCACTCTGGACAAAATCAGCTCAAAGACATGGTATGTATGTGTATGGATGGAGGAATGAATGGTCTGTGATCACTGCATAGCAACGGATACCAAAGGGAGGAGAGAGGCAAAAGATGCTCACTGCTGTTGAGGAGTCAGTTATTATTTAGAATATTTCCTGTCAGTGTCCATACCTGACGTCATTTGGTTCTATTGGTTCTCGATTAGGGGATTGGGTGTTTTTCCATTAAAACCTTGCACAGCGCAGCTTTAACTTATTTTTATTTATTGTTGAAATTGTTTAAGACCACTTGCCGGGCAGTCCAGTTTGATCTTTGTGTGCATGTTGCAGTCTCTGCCGGTCCTGGAAGCACGGGCGTGTGCTGCGGCTGGACAGAGTGGCCTGATGGCCCTGTATGAGGCCATGTTCACCCAGTACTCCACCTGCACCGCACAGGTACAACTATACTCACACGCACAATATATTCACTTTGGATAATGATGTCTGTAATTGGTTTTAATTTTCCTTGAAATGCTCCCGTGGGTTTGAATCTTGTTTCATGCAGCTCTTGGACAAGAACAACGTGTGTGTTCTCCTAAATCTTTCAGATCCTGGTGACAAATCTGGATTTCCACGACGACGATAAGAGGCTGAACCTGAACAGCACGCTGCAGGAGCTCCTGCGCATGAACATCGTGCCCATCATCAACACCAACGATGCCGTGGTGGCCCCACCCGAGCCCAACAGCGACCTGCAGGGGGTAAATGTGGGCACAGAGCGCATGGGGCAGGGGGGGGGCGATGGCTGGTGCTGCTGGTGCCCCCGCTGGTGGTGGCAGAGGTGCTGATGGTGACGGTAGAGAGACTGTGTACGGGGTGTAGAGATGTAGTGATGGCTAGACGTTACCTGCGACATTACCGCTACGCACAGAGCTCCATCGCCAACCCTTCAAGCATGTGCATGCAGGGAGGGGATGGATGGCCGTGCATGCAGTGCCAGAGGAGGTGCCTTCATAAGGAAAGGGCTCTAACCTCTGGAAGTAGACGCCCTCTCTGTCCTCTCTAGCAGAATTAACTAACAAATATCTTTTCTTGATAGATAATAAACCCACCTCACAACCACTTTATTTTTCTAGTCTGTATATCTCCTAATACACAGTGATACCACATTTTCTGTTCAGGAAATTGTTGCAAAACTTGACACACTAGTGAACGATTTAAGATAAGGTGCACTAATCATATTGGGCTCAGACATCAATCATTTGAAAACTTAAAGGGACTTTTTTGTCTGTAGGATTCCATTTCAAATCCGCCAAATCCGCCAAATGGATCTAAATGTGCAGCTGTTTTCTTCCTCTTCATCGGTTTACCTCCATCACTCAAGAAAAGCCTCTGTCGATTTTCTGCTGCTACCGCTCCGCCTGAGAGACTTAACAACAGCAGCGTTTCTCTTTTCTGCTGCTGTAGGTGATCAGCATTAAGGACAACGACAGCCTGGCAGCGCGGCTAGCGGTGGAGATGAAGGCTGACCTGCTCATCGCTCTGTCCGATGTGGAAGGTAAGCGTGTTACCACAACAACGGTCCTCGGCAGCTGTTGGGTAACACACCGTCTGCCTGCACTCTGTACAGGGAGACAAACACAGGGTCAACTGAGAGTCCAGTGAGACAAATACAGACCTTCTGCCTTCTTGTTTGAGGTTGATGCTGATGGGGTTGACGCAGGCTGTGTGTGTGTGTGTGTGTGTGAGTGTGTGCATGTGTGCACATCAGGGCTGTGGTTAATTCACTATCAATTCAATAGATTCAGGAAGTGGATTTTCTTCAAAATTCAAATATTGGAGCACTTTTGGCATGAGTAAGACTTGAGGAGTCTTTAGAAATAAGTGAGAATAATTGCTTCATCTTTTGCGGTTAAATTGCTTTTTCTTTACATTTTAAATTGAAAGTGAAACCACCCATAATCCTCCACCTCGTAGGATTGTACAACAGCCCCCCTGGGAGCGATGACGCCAAGCTCATTGACATCTTCTACCCTGGAGACCAGCAGTCCATCACCTACGGTACAAAGTCCAGAGTAGGGATCGGAGGCATGGAGGCCAAGGTATGCTACAGGTCCACACTCGCTCCGTTGAAAACTTTGATCAAACTCTTAGTATGTTTCCAGTCAGTAGATATAGACAGGGGAAGTCTTACGGACTTGGCTCCATCAAGATCAAAGGGATGCAGTGACATCTCAAACTGTAATTTAATGTGTTATATTGTCATTTATCCATATCACAAATCCAGGTGTCAAATTAACTGGGAATACTGACACATAATAACTGTGTGTGTGTGTGTGTGTGTGTGTGTGTGTGTGTGTGTGTGTGTGTGTGTGTGTGTGTGTGTGTGTGTGTGTGTGTGTGTGTGTGTGTGTGTGTGTGTGTGTGTGTGTGTGTGTGTGTGTGTGTGTGTGTGTGTGTGTGTGTGTGTGTGTGTGTGTACGTACAGGTAAAGGCTGCTCTGTGGGCACTGCAGGGTGGCACCTCAGTGGTCATCGCCAATGGCACCCACCCCAAGGTGACAGGCCACGTCATCACTGACATCGTGGAGGGCAAGACGGTGGGCACCTTCTTCTCCGAGGTCAAACCTGCAGGTGAGTCCACCGGGGTGGAATAGTCTCTCTCTCTCTCTCTCTCTCTCTCTCTCTCTCTCTGTCTTATCTCTCTCTCTCTCAGTCTCCTCTCTCTGACATCTATATTCTTGCACTCATACCAAAACCCTCCACCAGGTCCCACTGTGGAGCAGCAGACAGAATTGGCGCGTCACTCTGGAAGAACCCTGGCTTCGCTGCACCCAGACAAGGTGGCACATCAAAACATCACTCTCACTGAGAACAAAAACCCACTCTGAGACAGTGTGTGTAAAGTTAATTTAATGGCAGTGGGAATGATCATTCAGCATTGTTAGTTTTTTTTTTTTGAGGATTTCAGTTTCTTTGTACACATAATTCTTATTCATTCGTTCATTCACGCTTCATCTTTCAACACACATAATTAAAAAAGCAATATGTAGCGAGGACAAACACTGACCTCTGGTGGTTGGACATGGTATGTGCTCAGACTGGCTGTGTTTGGTTGTGTGTGTGTGTGTGTTGTTAGAGGAGTGAGATCATCTGCCAGCTAGCAGAGTTGCTGACTGAAAAGAAGGATGAGATCCTGGCTGCCAACAAGATGGACATGGACATGGCAGTCAGCGCAGGTACAGAGCACCACATGGAGGCAGCAGGCGCTGTAGGGGTCTAGACCCTGGCTCTTCGGCCATGTGTAGAGCTGGAAGTGCATGAAAAAATATTTGGAAATAATATTTGTACATTTTATATTGGACTCACTTGACAGAAGAAGCAACACTTTGTCTCTGATATTTGTTATAATACTAGTAAACTTGTGTAGAACAGTTTTTCCTCCATTAGTTTTCATAGTTTGGGGTAATTGTGCCGTTTGCTCCATGTCCCTCTGGCTCCCTCTGACCCTAGGCCAGCTGCCAGCGGCCATGCTGAAGCGTCTGAGCCTGTCGCCAGCCAAGCTCAACAGCCTGGCCATCGGCCTGCGTCAGATAGCCGTGGCCGCCCAGGACAGTGTGGGCCGGGTGCTGCGCAGGACCAGGGTGGCTCACAACCTGGAGCTGGAACAGATCACGGTGCCCATCGGCGTTCTGCTGGTCATCTTCGAGGCCCGGCCCGACTGCCTGCCACAGGTACCAGGGCAGAGTTCCCATACATCCTTTATACAACTTTTAAGACTGATTAAGATTTCTAGTCATGACCAAATGCACTTAATATGAGTCAGTTATTAAATTCTCATGGAAAACTGGCAAATCAAATGCCTATGGCCCCTGCTCTTTCCCCCCCCAGGTGTCAGCATTAGCCATAGCCAGCGGCAATGCGCTCCTGCTGAAAGGAGGCAAGGAGGCAGCCAACACCAACCGTATCCTCCACCAGCTCACCCAGGAAGCCCTCTCCATGCACGGGGTCAAGGAAGCTGTACAGCTGGTAAGAATAGGGTGCTGCGCAACCCTGGAAAAGGATGGACAAGTAGGGGCATTGATTCTGGCAACTTTCAGACCTAAAAGGGCAAATATCAATACCAAGTAACAAAAAATATCCTGAAATTTAGTCCCACAGGAGCACAGCTGTCTCCATTGTATTGTAACTCCAAAACCCAGCTGTCACCTACAGGGTCAGATTATGTCTTCAAGAATCTGACTGACAGGTGTGTGTGTGTGTGTGTGTGTGTGTCGCGCTAGGTGAGCACTCGCGAGGAGGTGGAGGACCTGTGCCGACTGGACAAGATGATCGACCTGATCATCCCGCGGGGCTCATCCCAGCTCGTGCGGAGCATCCAGCGGGCGGCCAAGGGCATCCCGGTGCTGGGGCACAGCGAGGGCATCTGCCACGTCTACGTGGACGCGGACGCCAGCGTTGACAAAGTCGTCAAGATCGGTCAGCGGGCAAATGCAAATCCCCCCTATTGATTCATTGATAAAAGCCGCGTAGTAAATGAACACATAGTTAGTTCAACAAACTTCAGTACAACTCCTGTGCGACTCTATTCTAAAAACTTAAGTCTGTGAAAGTTGCTGGTGAGTTTTGGGATTTACCAGCTGCTTTGTTTGCTCCAACCACTCATCCAGTCATGAGATGCATTCATAATCACAAGTATACAGGCACTTGAAATTCTTCTGTCGTATTGCTTCTTTTTTGAGCAGGCCCCTAAGGGTTTCCATACTGGTTGTTTCTTTTATTTTGTGGATGCCTTCGACACAGGTGAGTTTTACCACCATCGGTAAACACGACAGTGATTGATTGACATGTTCTTCCTCCAGTCAGAGACTCCAAGTGTGACTACCCAGCCGCCTGCAATGCCATGGAAACGCTGCTGATTCACCGGGACATCCTCAGGACCCCGCTGTTCGACCAGATCATCGACATGCTGCGTACCGAACGTGTAAAGCACCGCAACACACACACACACAACACACTTACACACACACTTGCACAAAAGGTACTTAACCCTTCTACTGCATAAAATCTTAAAAATCAAATATTGTTGTCTCTTTACCTCAAATATTCAAATAACATCTCCTAAGAAATGCTGTCAATCAAGATTCATGTTCCTCCCTTCTCCTTTTTTTTTTAGTACTGAAAGACGTCTTATCTCTTCTGTTCCCTGTTTTGGTGTCACCAGGTGAAGATCCACGCTGGCCCTCGGTTCGCCTCCTACCTGACGTTCAGCCCGTCGGAGGCCCAGTCTCTGCGGACGGAGTACGGAGACCTGGAGTGCTGCATGGAGGTGGTGGACAGCACGGAGGAGGCTGTGGACCACATCCATAAGTACGGCAGCTCGCACACCGACGTCATTGTCACGGAAAACGGTAGGTGGGCCAACGTGTCGGTCTTCCCCTGTAATTAGTACATTCTAGTAGCGCGTTTTTAAAACAACTGTCCTGCCAGATGCTGATGTGATGATAGTCAGGAGGTGTGGGCCGAATGAAACGCGTCATCACGAGGTTTGGGTTATTTCTCTGTCTTCGTTCACCGCGCTAGAAGCCAATGTCAACTGACGGCCACTCCTCTCCTCCACTCCTCTTCAACTCGGTGTCTCTGACGTTCCTCAAGTTAATCTTTTTTTTCTATTCTTCTCTCGCTCTATCCTCTCTCTCTCCTCCTCCCTCCTACTTTCTGCCACGGAGAGTAATGAGTAATGACACAGCGCTGTCAGGATGAGTGCACAGCCTCCCACTGTGACTCCAATGAAGGGGACGGAGCCCATTTAAAATGGAGAGCAGATGCTACAGCGCCGCCTAAAAGACTAGTCCCTGACGTTAGTTTGGGTCATGTTCAAACACGTCATTTCTAACTTTCAAGTATGCCAGCGCTCTGCAACTTTGTAACTCGTGTTGACAGAAACCATTTTGGACATTGTCCAGAGTCTTCCCTGGCTGAAAGGCTTAGTGATGCTGTTGTCGTCGTGGTGGGAACTGAACAGGGATGGGACTTTGGGATGTCATGACATTTTGAGGTATAGTTTAGATAAGATTAGATTTAGATGTCATGGGATCTCTGGGAATATTCTCAGTGTGGTTTTTTTTTACATTCATTGGCCTTGTTTCCACAGGAGGGATGCAGTTCTACAAGACCAGGGTATTAAAATCACAGAATTTAATATGATTTATTTTTATTTCAGCCTACTTTGGCCCCAGAGTGAATACCACACTATTTGTTTAAAAGTTAAAAACAGCACAAATGAAAAATTTAGGCTGTGGATGGAAATGTTTCTCCACAGTGCAATGCAGAAGCCCTACTGCAAAAAAAAGGTACTCATGCAAATATGCAGAATATTTCACCTTTTTCTTCAATTGGTTAGAAAAAAACATTGTGGTGAGCAACTAAGAGTGAAATAAGCAGTAAAACTAAGAGTAAAACATTTCTACATTGAGGATTACTCAGTTTTGCTGCCATCTAGTGACCACAAAAGGTAAATAGATTAGAATGGAAAAATAAATTGCACTGAAACAGACTCTCTTGAGGCTAGACGTGTTATAACTGTGGCTTTAATCTGTGATATCATCAAGAAACTGTTGCAGAGTTGATTCACTCATGCAATGCAGCGCCAACGGTTATAAACCAGTAATCACTTCTGTGTCCCATTCACTGTTAATGGAGCAGCTCCAGGATTTCTCTTGATGATGTCGTCGACCTATTGCCTCGGCTCTAGGAGAGATCATAAAAGATATATGCGATTTGTGTTTCAGGGTGACTTAATAATGATTTAATAGATTATACAGTCCATTAAATCAATTATAAATCAATTAGAAAGCTACGGCATCATTTCAGAATATATGGTCGTCGATCTCAAGCATCAAGTTGTTCGTCTTAATTCCTGAAAGGTTGTGGGGTTTGGAGATGGGAGGTTTTCAGCTCACGGTGTGTCTTTGTGTCTCTCAGAGGACACGGCGGAGCAGTTCCTGCAGCAGCTGGACAGCGCCTGTGTTTTCTGGAACGCCAGTACACGCTTCGCTGATGGCTACCGCTTTGGACTGGGTATGTGCACCATGTCTCCTCTTTGTTGTTGCCCACATCCCTATGATATTCCTCTCTTTTTTTTTTCTCAGCAGCATGTATATCCTTTCTCCCACTCTTTGTGCAATTGCCAGAGAGAGAAAGCACAATCACCTTTTTTCAACACTCCACACATCTGAAATAATGTTCTCTCTCTCTCTCTCTCTCTCTCTCTCTCTCTCTCTCTCTCTCTCTCTCTCTCTCTCTCTCTCTCTCTCTCTCTCTCTCTCTCTCTCTCTTTCTTTCTTTCTCTCTCTCTCTCTCTCTCTCTCTCTCTCTCTCTCTCCCTCTCCCTCTCCCTCCGTTTGTCTTTCCTCCTCTGTGTCTGTCTGTCTGTCCAGGAGCGGAGGTAGGCATTAGTACGGCCCGTATCCACGCCCGGGGTCCTGTGGGCCTGGAGGGGCTGCTCACCACCAAGTGGGTCCTCAGAGGAGACGGGCACACGGCGGCCGACTTCTCCGAGCACGGTACCATGAAGTACCTCCATGAAAACCTGCCTGTCACACAGCCCCTGGCCGGGCAGAGGGACAGCAACTAGACCACACACACACACACACACACACACACACTACTTTCTCTCTTGCGTTCGCCACCAACAGATCAACTGGGTCTCGTGTTGTCGGGAAAGGCCGATGAAAAGAGAGATGTTACTGAAGCACACGGTGAAGAGAGACACTCGGCACAATGGAGGCCCACTCCTTCAGCACGACAGGGTATATAGGTTATTTTTAAAATGTAATCCATTACAGTTACTAGTTACCACATCAAAATTGTAATCAGTAACATCATCCAAGGGATTACCAAGTAATGTTTGCTGATTACTTGCAGTTACTTTCAGATTTGAGGTATAAAGGTTCCAATGCACATCAAAAAAAGTGGAAAAAAGGTTCAAGAAATGTATTTCAGTTTCTGCATTCAAACAGAAATGTTCTTCTAGGCCATATTTTATAAAGACGTAGAACCCTGCCACAAGAGCCTTCTTAAATGGTTTCTCGCTTTCACATTAAAAGTCTTCCCAGAAGTAATCCTCAATTTTTAGTATCTGTAATCAGAATACATTTTAAAGGAAATGTGACAGAATAACAATATATTTTTTATGTCTAGATAAGTCTATTACAAGTATTCTTTTCCTACCCAATGCTGCCAACCAGTCACTCTTTTATTCTGTTCTTCAGGGCCTGAGAGTTTACAATCATTTAAATTCTACCTCAACTCATAGCTGTATTCAGGAGCTTCATGTGGCGATGGGTTGAAATGCTAGCCAACCAACAAAAGCCAGTCGCATTATCTAGATGTAGCAGATTGGTTGAAGGGTGCAGTGGTTGAGCAAGCAGAGAGGAGCTCCTGATTGGCTACTTTTATCGCTGAGGAAGTCAATAAGTATTAGTGTCGTATGGATTTTTTTTGTATATATTTAAACTATCAAGATGTATCAAAAGAAATCGAAATGATAGAAAACGTTGGATTTTTAACAGTGTCATGTTTTTCTCTGGAGAAGATCCTTTGAGCATAGTTTATAAAAGATTATGTTTATAAAAGACAAATGGCATTGATTCACAGAAATGAGTTCATGGCATTCCCTAATGAAATGTGCTCAACAACCACTAGTTACTTTGGCCTTAAACTGAATAAGACCTGATATGTCACATTGATAAAATATGATTGTAGATAACTTTTTATATCTACTGTCAATAGAAACTTAGTATTAGCACAATGAGTGTCTTTTAGTATTTTATATTTATTGTGTTGCTATCTATAGAGTTCCCCTCAAGGATCAGTCAAGTTCATGTTGCCATCTCATGTGTGATATAATTGTAGGCCCATTCTGATGCTGGTTGATGGTTTCGGTTCATCACCCACAAAGTTTTAGTTCATATTGCTTGCAAGTGCCTTCTTGGCTCCGGGAACATCGCTATTTCCTTTTTTCCTCTGTAATTGTGATTTGAGTGGTCTGTTGTGCATTTCTAAATGAGCAGGTCATCAGATCATTCACCGGTCTACATCAGACACTAGATTTCAGACACGAGTGTGGCCTACTCCTACCGATGTGGGTGATTGTAGTTCATCATTTTCTGAATTGTCTTTCTTTAGTTTAACCAAATCCTTGTTTGATTTTTTTTTTTTTTAATTGAAAATGTTACTGTATGAACATCTAAAGGCTGGATTAAAATGTCTCATATCGGACGGTCAAGTGTCAGAAAGGTACCTGATATGTTCTATAGTAACATAACAGTTAACAGTACGCATCCATTTTTATTTACTACATTTTTATAAGTTATGTTCTGGGTTTTCTTTCCTGCTTGTTCTTTCTGGTGCCCAAAGCCTCTGTCAGAGCACGAACGGTAATTGACAAGCTGCCTCCTTCAAGCTTGAGGGGAAAACACGACAGCCTTTAGATTAAGCGCTGTAACATTGCAGCCTGTGAGCTTCTATCTGATGTCTTGCAATGCACACTTAAGGATTGGTTTGGGTTATTTAATAGCTGTATTGTAGAATAAAAAAAAAATGTTGAAAAAGAATATTTGGATATTTTTCTTATTTCCTTTTGATTTTTGGTGTTGAAATGTTGAGGAGCTTTACACGTATGTTCTTCTCTGTCCTGGCACTAGTCTTTCTACTTCCACAAAGAACACAAATTAATGGGAAAAGAAGTCGTACTGATCTGAAAAACAGATGTCTAAAAAAGGGCCTTTTTAAAGTTGCCCATAGGGGAATTCGCATCGCTGGAAGTGGGGCAAGGAAGATGGAAGACAATACTATAGAGGTTTAATTATCCAGCCATCAGAAATGAAAAGGGGGAGACTAATAATGGAATAACAGGCTTATGTTCTGGGTTTCTCTCCTTCTGTCTTTTCTTTCTCTTTTCTATCATCTAAAGAATTCATTCTCCAAAACGAACTACTTACCCTTCAATCAGCTTCCCATCACCAAGTCCAAAGGGTTCAGAGATGAAGAGGGAGACAAAACTCGGATCCCTCTTTTCTGTCCTTTTTATGTGTGAAGCGATTGAAAATATCATCTAAATGACTTGAGGTAGAGGAGTGATCCAGGGACATTGAGTGTTTGCCTGTTTGATGCTTTGGTGTACTTATAATCCGTGCTAGAGAACGGTATTCTGATGTCATACAATATCGCCCGGTCGTACAAATGGTTTGCTACTGTTCTGTCATTCAGGTATCAGTATGGCTAAAGGTCGTAGTAACGCCTATTCTCCACTTAAGAAGTAACTGGATACAGAGTAGTGTTGTTTTGCTTTAGAGTCCAGTGGCTCTTAACTGGTTTTGCACTGGGACAAACTGTAACTTTGACATGAATCATGACCCAGTATATTAGATAATACAAATTTCCCCCGTTGTTCTTTTTTCACAACCCTTTCAGAGCGACTCTTTTGCATCCTAATCCGCCAGTTGAAAAATGCTGGGTTCATAAATTTCACACACAAAGACAACTGAATACGTCACAGACTCCCGGTCCACACCAGTGGACAGTGACCCGGACACTGGACAACACATTGCCATTTGGTCCTCTATCCCAATTTCATGCCTCCTAAAAGGGGCAAAGTTAACTGAACTATGGGAAGATTTCAAGGCCGATCTTTTCATAATACAAGTAGAGTTTGCAGCTAGGATATATGTTCAAACAAGGTTCTTTGCAGAGCTTCCAGGTCTAGATTGCCTTTGCTGTTGTTATAATGTCAACACAGTTTACAAGGTCGTAACCGTACAATATGGCCATGAAACGTTAAATACTGTTTTCTGTACTCCTGTGTACCTCTGAAATGCATACTTGCTGTGTTTGGCTGGTGTTTGAAATCGCTACCCCCTCGTGACCCAAGATTAACTTCCACTTATGACAGGCCAGGCAGCCTGTGAGTTTCCTCTCATCTCTTATCTGGCATTGCCCCCAGCAGATCAGATCCCATGTTGCTCCCTGTTGATGCTCTGCCGTCTGCTGGGTATTGTTGTCCATGGATTTAAGAGGACTGAGGACAAATCACTGGACTTGTACAGCAAAGCCAACAGTCCTTTAATTGGACATTACTCAAGGCCAAAACTCATATTTCTTGTTGTGCTTGATCTTAAGAGACTCTCAAACGCACTCCCTGCTGGGCTTCAATTTTTTTGGAATCAATAATTAATGGTCAGACTTATTTATTCATGTGTATATTCGCCAATTACGCAGCGCCTAATTAACAATTTCAATAATTGATATTTATTTCTGAAAGGGTTCAGTATCTTGGGCTGATGAAAAATGCATGAGCAGGGATATGGACTGGGTTTTGTTTTTTGTTCTGAGAGAGCTTGCTGCTCGGGGCTAGTACCAGGCCACTTTGACTCCAACTCTTTGAGTTGGCTCTGCCCCTGTGATGTGGATCTAATATGGACGTCTTTCATGGACCCAAAGCGCTTACTCTGTACCATGTGATCTCATAAAGACTCCTACATGCCCATCCTCAGATACCCTTTTTTTGTTCTTTAATAACTAACTTCAAAGAATAAGCTTCTGTTTCCTTGATAATTTTGCTTTGTGGATGGGGGATGATGATGTCACGGCAGACTGTAGAAACTCTTGGTGTTGCTAGGACCTTAGTGGTTACACTTCTACATCTAACTCTGTGGCCTGATGAAACTAAAGTTCAATCACCATGCTAAAGAGAAAGAATCCTTCAGATTTGACAAGCCGTATCCCCCTGACCTCTTGATAGTGACAGCTTTAGTAGTCAATAGAAAAATAACAAAGGCTCCTTTTAGTTGACTTTCATCAAGTTTTCGTTTATTGTGATTCCAATAGGACAGGAGGTTGGGGATCGGCAAAGCACACCATTCTGCTCTGAGCCGACCAAAGCAAAAGAGGTCATCGCTGTTTACCGTGAGCATTGCTTGAGCGCTGAGAGGGGTAGGGACTTTACTAACAATGCAAAGCAATCCAACAAAACCAGAACCTCACATCAGACGCATCACAACCCCAATCATGAAAAATGTGTGATTTCAGGTTTCAGGACACCACAGTGTTGAGACCACAATGAAACAGCGCAGGCATTAGGGGAAGCTAGAGGGTAGAAGGGTTAACAGACGGGTTGTATGAGGGTAAAAACGGAAAGGGGGGCATCAGTTGAGGTCAGTGACGCGTCTCAGAGAGCCGAAGGTGGGGCTGGTGCTTCCCCACTCGCTGTGCCTCCTGTACTCGCCGGGACGCAGGAAGTACTGGCGTCCGCTGTAGTTGGGGTGTTCGTGGAGCATCCAGTAGCCCTCCATGACGTTGACGGAGGAGATGTCGCGGGTGTGGAAAAGCTCGTGCAGGTCTGGGCAGTCCTCCATTACCTCCATGTTCTGGCCCCCGAAGTCGGACCGCTCAAAGATCTTCATCCGGTAGTTCCCTTGATACTGGGGAAAGAAAAGGTTGAAGGTTGAGGATGTAAGATGATACTGTCGTGTGAAGTAAACACTGGTCTACAACTTTGTAGCACCACATTCAAGAGGAATAATGGCAATCTGGCATAAGGTGGTGGAGAACTAGAAGTCTGAGTTGGACGCTCCATAGATTCTCTAGAGGTGGCACTTAATGAAAATGGAAACATGACAAAAGAGGCTTTTCAATAATATGCAATAGGTACTGGAACTGATGGGGTGAAAGCAGTAGGACTAAAATGATCCCAAAGCTAAAAACGGTAGGGGGCCGTGGTAGGCCACCAGGTAACACTCACAGGGGGCACCATGCGACAGGAGCGGATGCAGTCATTGAAGCCAGCCCAGCGCTGGTAGTCGGGGTACTCGCCCTTGTTCAGCATGTACTGGTAACCGCCGTAATTGGGCTTCTCGTAGGCAACCCAGCAGCCGCTCTCCACTCTTATTGAGTTGCAGCGGCTGAAGTGGTTATGCATCTCGGCACAGTCACTGCTGCAGTCATAGTGACGACCCTGGAAGTTCCTGTCTTCGTAGAAGGTAATCTACATAGGAGAGAGGGGTTATTACCGCTGGACAAAAGACAGACCGGATAACTGTCCCCGAACTGTTCCCGCCTTGCATTCACAATTGCAAGAGAAAAAATGAAACCGCAGTATCTTAGTCTGTTTGACTGGTTTTCGAAGCTTTGTTAAATTTGTTTGACTTCATACAGACATAAGGTTTAGTGGTCCCAGCCAACTGTGCAGGTTAACATTAGCTAACATAGCTTTTGTAAAGGTATTGTAACAGCTTGTAGGTATTGTAATGGTTGGTTATTGTTAGGGAGTGTGACATGTTTCACATTATACACACTTTCATTGCCATGAAGCATAATGGCATGAAATAACATAAGCAGTTCAATTAGTTTGATGGAGAGAGAAAAGTATACTAGGCATGCTGCATAATTGTTGGCTTGTTTTTACAGGACTAAAGACAAGCTCAATTGAATGACAATGACTAATTGATTCATTGCAATGTTTAACATTTCATTACATCTGAATCTGAATATGTTCTTTGGCTATAGCCAATAAAAATCCTTGGAACTACTGACTTATGCTTGTCCCCACAAAGGGACCAATTATTGCTTCATGAAAGTCTATGGCATTTGATATTACAAATAGTAATTCTATTTGAGTGTGTCTCTGCAGTATCTTTCAATTTACCACCATTTTAAAGTTATTTCCCTCTAAAATGCACCCAATAACTACACTGTTCTTCACATGAAGTATCTAAGATGATCATTGCTGTTACATTTGGTTGCCAGGTGTAAATACAATTTAAATAATCAATGTTTTTCAATGATTTGAGACTTTTTTTTTTTTTTTTTTAGAGCTTATCATTTACAGATCCAGACCCTACGGTTAGCCACTGTTAACCATATAGATTTGAAATTGCCTGCTTACCTTGCCCATTGTGACTGTGTTAAGTTCAGACCAGACCGGACTCTGGGCTGTACCAGACCTCTTTATAGGCCCTGCAGGGATCAGGGCTTTGCAAATGTGACACAAAGCTTTGTCGTGTCAGCACAATACGCTCTATAGACTGTGTTGCACTATAGGACTGGTGAGCAGCGGCAGCTTTGTCTCTGTCAAAGCTCTGGCTGTCTATGGGAAATACTGTCCAACTGCACTTTCTCAAAGGGCTACAATAAGAGTTGCAACATCTGCCTTTATTGGCATGAATGCCAGAAATGTATATACAGACTGCAGTGAGGATAGACAGGGGAGCAAAGGAGATGGGGAGGGCTCGTTTGGAGTGCACTGAGCAGGAATTACCAACCACTTAAATTGAAAGACTGCCAACCAACCACTAGAGCACTTTGAATGTTTGCATTGAATCAAAAGACTAGAGACTTGAAAAAGATCACACAGGACACCGTCGTAGCGGTAAACACAAGTTTAATCTTAATTAGAGCATCAAAATTCACAGACCACTCCTCATCCTCCTGAAGGAGCCCACCATGGGGTTGTGGCAGCCCCAGTCGCTACAGGACCTGTACTCTCCAGGGCGCATGAAGTACTGGCGTCCCCTGTAGTTGGGGTGCTCATAGAAGATCCAGAAGCCGTCCATGATGTTGCAGGAGAAAATGTCACGGTAGTGGAAGCGATCGTACACGTTGGGGCAGTCATCCATGAACTCCATCATGTTTCCCATCATGTCGGGCCTGTTCCAGATCCTCATCTTGTAGGCTCCTCTGTACTGTGTACGTGAGAGAGATTGGAACATGATTATTATGCTATTTTGGTTGGTGTTTGAGCCCCAGGGAGTCACTGTAGTGGTGCTCTCTGCTCTCTGGGGATTCATTTAAACCGCTGCTGCTTTTAATTTAAAAGAGTAGTTTGGTTTCTTTAAGTCAGTAGCTACAGATAAGAGCAACAGCTCTTTTGGAGCATGACATAATTCGATTTTTTTTCTTTTTTTCTTAAACTGCCAGATACACTCAATGTGACTAACAGAATGAGAATGAAGATGCCAAGTCTTATGGGGGGGTGTATCATATTCCTTTTAAAGGATGACTGGGTCTCCTTGCAACAGAGACTTTTATGCTTTGACCTGCCTGGGTATCTATAAATGACATCAAACGGCCGGTGATTGACACCCATTTCTAAAGCAGCATTTGATGTACAAGACGAGGGGTGGGGGGTGGGGGATTACTAATCCTACCCGTCAGTTTGATTGACTTACAGGGGGGAACATCTGGCAGGAACGGATGCAGTTGTTGAAGCCCATCCAGCAGTTGTAGTCGGGGTACTCGCCCTGGTTCAGGACGTACTGGTAGCCCATGTAGTGAGGCCTCTCATAGCCCACCCAGTGACCGCCGGTAACACGGATGGAGTTGCAGCAGTTGAAGTGCCTGTAGGTGTCCATGCAGTCACTGTTGCACTCCCAGTGGCGGCCCTGGAAGTTGCGGCCTTCGTAGAAGATGATCTTGGATGGAGAGGAGAGAGAGAGGCATACGTGATTCAAGTTAGTCTCAAGGATGTAGATTGACATTGACTGGTTGCGATACTCATGAATGGGCTGTAGGGGACACTGCTCTCCCTTTGAACAAGCTGAATGGCTGTTTCACGAGACCTTCCCGTGTGCAAGTCTATCCGCTCTGCTCTACGTTCAGAGTATCTATTGTTTTTCAGTTGACTTATATTTGCAGCAGACCACATGGTATGCTTGGCCAATCTGAACAATCTGGCAGTATGGCAACCTCTCACAAGGAAGGAGCAATTTACTTGTTGCTGTCATAGAAATACAATGAACCTGCATTGTATCTGGATACCTTCTCATTGTTAAATGCCAGAGACAATTTCCCTCATGGCTGCCTATAGGCGAGGACTATTTGCCTCAAAACGAAGACCCCCTCAACAGCTAGCGGTTCAGTCTAATTTCTGGTCACCAATGTAACCCTCCACCCTCTTTTTCCCCTGCTGAGATAACTTTGCGATTTTCCACGCTTATTCCCAGATGAGGCAGTTTTCCTCCCGACCCCATCACCAACGCTGCAGCTGTAGTGCGTGTGAGCTCATACCTTTCCCATGGTTGGATGACTGGGGTTGTCCTGTGCACCGTACCCCTTGATGCAGTTACAGGGCCTTTTATACTCTCCCGGCGACAGCGAGGGCCCCTGACACGTCAGAGACTACTACTCTTTACCTTTTTAGACGCAATAGCCATTCCTTTTGTCTGGCAACTTAAAAAAGTGCTAGAGTTTACCTATAGAATTGCCCACCCCCCCCCCCCCCCCCCCTTGCCCCCTCGCCCCCTAAACCTGCCCCCATACAAGTGGCCATTCTATGTTTGGACGACACAGACCCTCGTTCATCCATGACCTGGTGACGCAGCCTTTTCAAATATCAGACAAAGGCCCTTTAGGTATGTGGCCCCCCAACAACAAAGCTTTTAACGTGTACAGTGGGCTCATTTTTGGAGCGCTCTCTTTAAACTGAGTGGTGATTTCCAATTTTGATACATCTTGTTCTGAAATGTATAATAAAATGTTACAGCTCATGCAGTCACCGTTTATTGAGTGTGGACGGGTGCATCCCCTGGTCACAATATCATTGCTGTATGAATTCCTGTTGGGCCAAGTGTTGCTGGTACCATAGTTTGAATCAAGCGCTTGTGTTGATGTAATCTACAGTGATCTGTTGTCTCTTTTTTGCTTCCATAGCCTGCAGTTGTACTATGATGCCAGACGGGGCTGCATCTGTGTGCAGATGTACAGACGGCATTGTGTGTGTGTGTGTGTGTGTGTGTTTCATGAACAGGGGGTGGTGGGGGGGGGGCATATGTATGTTTGAGTCTGTAGTTGAAGTGATAGTTGTTTGGACTTGAGTCTTTGGCTGGTAAGCATAGCCCAGAGCGGAAGCGGAAAAGGCCAGAAAGCGTTGCCCCCCCATGTGTTGTGTTCCCAAAGCCCAGCTGATGCTAGAAAGGTCAGTCTCATCCTTTTAGCCTTTCATCAGGATAAAGAGCTCGTGCCCCCGCTCTCCACTTTGTGTGTGTGCTTTTTTTTGCAGCTTCAACTCCGTAAAAAGGCAAATGTTTTCAGCGAGCACAATAGCCATAACGTTCCTAGGCCAAAAAAAAAAAAAAGCTGCTACTGCGGCAGCGCGGCTACAACCATATGTGACTCCTGCTTCGGCGTTAAGGAAGCGCGTTGATGAGCTTTTGCGTCTTTGATCACTCATCGCCTTGAAACTCTCATAGGCTTCAATAGATTTCAAATGAGAGCTGCACTCTTTTTCTATGACATAAGTAGATCACTGATATCCTTTCATCACACCGTGGAGTGTAATTGTGGCGGATTATCAGACGCGACATTGTTTTGTTTTGTGAATTTCCGGAGTAAATATTTTCTCCAAAAGGAAAGGTTTTATCAGAACATATAAGAAGCAATTATTTGGATTTCTTTCATGTATTCAGTCGCAGCTTCATCATTCCTTTCATCTTGATTGCTGAATGTATGATTTTAATCATTTCATTTAATCATTTTTGATGTATAAAGGGTAGCAGGGTGTCATGGTGAGCAGGGAAACCGTCCTTCAGCTGGAAGGCCCTGGGTTCAAGCCCCTGTGACGGCAAGCACCTGCCCCGCTGAAGTGTCCCTGAGCGGGAAAAGCAGAGCGAGAAAAAGTGATCAGTGGTTCAATAGCAAATAAATAAAGAAATAATTTCCCAACATTGTCATTGTCCTCATTTTCATCACTGAGGAACATTTTCTAACCTTAACTCATTAGTCGAGACCTCGGCTCGCTACACGTCTCCGCGGCTTCCAGAGGGGAACCTTGTTTCATAGGCTCTCCAATGATCATCTTTAGCAGTGCTACAAGACATCTCCTCCCCACCCTGAAGGGAAAGCAACATCACAGAGGCCCTTGCCTGCCTTTCTCGGTTCCCCCTGGAGGAGAAGAAAGCTACCCGCTGCGGAGCGTTCCACTCTTCATCTCTGGAATGATGGAAGAAAAGGAAAGGGGAAGGGAACAGAGTGGGGGGGCTCGATGTGCAGCTCCATTGTGTCCGAGGATCTCGGTTGTGCAATCTGCGTAATCGCTTGGGAGATGACGACACTATTAGCCCGCAGAATGACAGTCAGTTAGGGACCTCTGCGATTGATGTGCACCCCACAGAGAGAGAGGGGAAACTTTGACAGGCAGCAACCCGGCACTAGTTAACTCGCAAACCTTTTTCATCTGCGAGGCTTCCAAAAGAAAAAACCCATTCGTGTCGTTGATACCTAATTAGAAAAGCGAATGTGCAGCTCGCTCAAGTAAAACAAATTTCAGGTCAGAAGAGACATCTTCCAATTCAAATCCGGCTTGATGTCCCCTTAAGCCAAGCCGTGGTCTGTTTGACCCCGTTATATGCGACGAGTCTCACCCCTAAAATATTGTAGGAAGAGATAGGAGAGCAGCCTCGCTTGCAGTGCCTCCAATGTGGTCCTTTCCTGAACAATCATTAAATAAACACTGTGGTACTGGGATGTAAACACTGGGGTCTATGTGAGTTCTGCTCCGGAGAACTGGCTAATCTGGTGTTGCAAATGTGTTATGATCGGACGGGCGCGCTCGCCAAAAAAAAAAAACCTCCCACGCCGGGAGTAGAGCGAGGACCTCTCTTTTGCTTAGAGATCATCCTCTCCATTCTTTCTGTCGGAAAATCTCCAGGCATCCTCCCTCTCTTGTCACTGCCAGCGCTCGGGCTCTATCGGGATTGCCAGACGCAGGAGCCACTATGAGCTCGTGCCAGGGCCAGGATTTACCGCGATGCGTCTGATGTGCTCCATCTTTTTTTTTTTTTTTTTTTGCTGGGGGATAATTAAAAGAGGAAATGGTGTTGGAAGAACAGAGCGGGAAAAAGGAAGAGGAGGGAGGGCTTGGACCGAGCAAATGGATGCAGCTGTCAATTATGTTGAATTGTTGATATGTTGTTTGTTTCCCCTTTCTGAGACTTTGGCCTGAACTATTCTCCATTTAGTTAAAAGTTTCCACTAAATCTTGACTACATGTAATTAAAAACTCATTAACCAATTAACTACTTCTAGCAGCTCAGTCGGTAGAGCCTCTCAGGGTTGTGGGTTCGATCCCCACATAGTGTCAACCTTTGGATAAAAGCGTCTGCTAAATGACTTAATGTAACGTTTGCTCTTTGGGATATTTCCATTCCGATCAGCTGCAGGTGATCATCAAGGTGCAGCCATGAAGGAGCAACCCAAAGCTGAAGATCTCTCTCCCAAAACTGGAAACACAAACGATTCTAATCTGTGATGTTGCGAGGAGCCGCTCCACCGCCGACGAGAAGAGTTCTCACACTTCACTGAGCTTTTATTTTCATATTGTTACCAGCTGAAAGCGTGCCCACGTCCCTCGGAAAAAAAATCAACCTCGGTGTTGCCACAGTTGGTCTCTCTCTCATGTGTCGTCGTCGCTGCGGCAACACCAAGCTGTGTCTCTCGATGACATCACAGATTTAAATCGTAGTTCTTCTCCCACTTCTGTCTTGAAGAGAGAATGGATTGAACGAGCCGGTAAAATGGAATAACAAGCCACATTCTGGTTTGTTTGCTGTCTTTCAGGTAATCTGGAATTTGGGAAATCACTGAAGGAGCCCTTTTAGGAGCGCTTTTATTTTGCTAAAACATTTTGAGATGCTCCACCATGCACCATGACCTAAACACTCGCTGTGAAAAGCAGGCCGACTCCTTCCTCTCCAAGCAGGCAGACATACATACCTGGGGGAGTAATGGCTTTTAGTTACTCTCACTCCTCATCTCCACACTCTGTTTTGACGTGGCGTGTCTCCCATGCCCCAAAGCTTTCAAGGTTTAAAAGAGCAACTTTTCACCCTGTGATCCAGGTGCCTTTCAAACAAGTCACGTTGTTTACTGACACATGACAAAAAAAGTTCAACCCTCTCTTATCTCTCCGCTTACAAGACTACAGCTCACCTCAGAGCCCGGTAGTCGTTCCTCCAGAGCGCTCCTGAACAAACAGAGCCTCGACGAGAAGGGGCCCCTCGCCTTTCTCCAGTCACTAAATTTGTAATCAGATGTGATGCCGTTATTCACTTTCTCAAATTTGTCATCAAAGCAAATGTGTTCTGACAACAGCTAGTGACAAGTGCACCAGAGGAGAGGCAGCAAATCAGCTTTTTCGCACCACATATCAATTATTGATCATGTTGCCCCCCGCCCCCCCCCCCTTCTCCCTCTCCCCCTCCCCCCCCGCGCAAGTAGACACCTTGTGATAATGAAATACATCAATTTAAAAAATAAATAATAAACTGGGGTCGGCTCCATTGTTGCAAAGCCTTAAGAGCTTGATTGACTGACTGCACATTTTCCTCGTTGGCAGTCAGGCAGATCAAAGCGGGGCTCTTCTTATTGCCCAAGGCCACTTGCAATTTATTTAGAGGAGCTGTGCTGCTGTCCCAGCAGGTAACAATATTGGGCAGAGACACTCAAGATAATCATCGCTTTGAGGTGCCTCTCAAATCCCACCTCTGCTGGCTCTCGCACACGCACACGGAAATGCACGCATATGATTTACAAGAAAAGCGTGGTATTATACTAAATTAAGCGATGCGTGAGGGTGTATTAATATCCTCACATGGAATATCCAGCTGCTCAGAGGCAGTGACCTTAGCTGCCCCAAAGATGTTAGGTTATGTTTTGACTTTGGCTACATTTTCAAGACATATGTCAAGATCTAATGTCTGCGCAGTCACATGATTAACTGATCGTTTTAGATTTTTCATTTCAGAATGGCGCTTTGATTTTTTTTTTTTTATTACTTTTACAGATATTAAACACAAAGCTTGTTTCAAACCCCGTAAGCAGTTCTTTAAAAGACAGGAGAAAATATTCTTACAATGTGACATAAAATAAAAATCTATCCAAAATTATTTACGATGGGTGTGTCGGATTGTGGTGATTTGAGGGGATAAACACATGGAAGACGAAGATAAAGTGTGATGTTACCCAGCTATGTAAATGAAGCAGGTCAACATTTTCACGCAAAAACTAAACACTTTCTCTGTAGTGAGCAGCACCTTGATAATGTTGCTTTGGATTTGGAGTTTTTCAAACCCCGTTCCTGTGCACCACATTAATAATACACAACAGAGAGCATAATAATGGCATGCATTTTTGGTCCAGACGCGCTCGGGTGCTTATGAGCTTTATTAAAAATAATAGAGGTCTTAGATCTCTCCCCCATGAGACTCAGTCAAAACAAAATGTTGCAGTAATCAACCAGTTTTATTTGTCCTGCATTTTTAATACCACCATTTACAGTTAGGCTACCAGAAATGTTTTGACTCGCTTGACATCCACAAGAGATTCAGTTTAAATTTTTTAGAGAATAAGTTCAGGGTGTGTGTTTTGGCTTCCTGCGGTGGTCAGATTCGGACATGTTATTGTCTGTGCAGCAGACTGAATTTTACAAAGAAAATAAAGGTGCAGTTTGATTGTGTTGATTCTCCAAAAGCGTCTTGTGTTGCAGCTGTGCTTAGGTCCACGAGAAAAAAAAAAAGAAAAGGGATTTTAGACAATATTGGATATTTTAGACTTAAAAAGGATAAAGAAAAGTCCAACCACAGCCCTTTTTTGAGGGGGGGGGGGTTAAAATAAAAGCAATGTCTTTGTGCTAATTAGTTTGATTGATCTTATTATAAAGCAATTTGATAGGACTCCACAGATAAGACATGCTAGTAATACTATTTGAAATTAGCTGCTGCTTTTATAACCAGCTTTATAAAACATAATGTCTTCTATTAAAAAACTGTTTTATATTGTAAAAAATAAAATAAAGGTAAAATTCTCACATTGGACTATTAGTTCATATGTAATTCTAAAATATGTAGTAACATTATTAAACTGTACCTAGTAGAAGCCATGGGAAAATAACACAATCATGTGCTGTATTAAGATTTAGATCAATTCAATAATGGACTCCACACTGATGTTTTACAATTTTAACGTCTTTAATATTTTTGCCTCAGATCTCTTGTCGGAGAGAGACTTCAACTCAATTCAGTGAGTGCCTGACTACTTCTGCCCTTTGCCATGACCAATATTGACTGTCACCACATGATTTCTATAGAAATAAACACAAATTTATGCTAAAGCTAGATAATTAAACATTTGCCACAAATATATGTTCATGAGTTAGGAAAAATATATTTTAGCACATTTCAATAGGACTGTTTTAATTTGTATTTTCAGTTGGCCAGTTAAACATCCCAGTTAATGCAGTATTGCCAAAATGAGCACTTCCAACCACTAGAGGGCACTAGAAGCCAGAGCATTGGCTGTCTGCTGAATGGCTGTCTGTCGTTCTTTATGCTTCAGCCGTGTTGTGTGTGTGTGTGTGTGTGTGTGCCTGCCTGCCTGCCTGCATGTATACATATGTAAGTAAGCTTGTGCAGACGTGTACATCGACTTGAAATAGACACGGACACGCATTCATCAGGGCTAGTTAGGACACAGGGTGTAGATCTGTCGAGTTCCAGTTCCACGGTTCCTGTCTGTGCTGAAGCCTGTCAGTGCTCAGACGAGTTTTTCCAGAAGTGGTAAACCAATCACTAACAGGCTGAGATGACCTGTCTCCCAGGCTGCGGCGAACACGGTGTTTCTTCCAAATACACATGCTGCTTGTCGACTTGTTTGTACCGCTGACACGCACACGGGTTGCACAAACTACAGTGTTAGAATAGTCTAATACTGGTTTCAAACAAGCTTAAAGTGAACTACAAAGACACATGGACACACATACACACACACGCACACACACACACACACACACACACACAAAGCAGGTTTTAAAGGGACAATGGACAGTTAGCTTTGTACCAGTTTCAACCCAGTGTGTGTTTTTGAACTGCAGATGTAGATGCTGACTGAAAGATCAGTGCACAAACTGCAGGACTGCAGAGATGGCAGTTCTCCCATAGGATCTGGCACAGTCCGGGCCTTTGTGTTGCGGACCAGTTACACTATTCATTTAGCCAGTTTAAGAGGTGCCGCTGGTGGTGGTGGTGGTCGGTGTCTATTTGTTGTGGGGGTGATCATTTGAAAGCATGTCCTCAGGCCCGTGTGTGCACATTGTGCGCCATATGCCATTCATCCTCACTCAGGCAAAGGTTTCCAGATACACAGACACCGTTCTGAAACGATTTCGCCTCATTCAGGACAGCAGAGCGAGAATCTAAATTGAGTTGTCCGTTTTCCCTTTCTGTATTGAAAAAAATTCCCATCTTACATTTATGAATTCTACGGAAACGACTTATCTCCGCGGCAAGCAGTGGTTTCCCATTCCTACTGGGAATTAATTGCACGGCCGTGAAGCGAAGGTGCGCGAGATTGGAATCAAGAATGTTATTAACATTCGCGCGCGGTTGTTGTGCGTCGACGGATCAGGGAAGTGAGACGCGTAAGAGGCGTGACTTGATCTGAGCGAGGCCTCGGAGGAAGCAGGGAGAGAGAGAGAGGCGCTCGTGTCCCTGGACTGCGGTGAGAACGGGCCCTCAGCAGAGTCCCCGGAAGACCCACGGCCCCGCTCATGGGAGTTTCAACCGAATTAAAAAACAATGACACACCAAGGGAGAATCTAATGCCAATTCCCATCATCAAGACCCACATTCTTCACTGTTTTGCTTTTAACTTTTGTTTTCTCCCCCCCCGTCCCCCCCCGTCCCCTCTCTCTCTCTCTCTCTCTCTCTCTCCCTCTACCTCTCCCTCTGCACTGTTGTTTTCTAGTTTGTTTTCTACCCGTACTCCTCTGGCTGTCGCCGAGTGCTACAGCCACTTTCAAAGGCTCGGCTGTCACGCGCCGCCTTTGAGTCCCGTTTGAATTTTTAACGTACATGTTGTCAGGGTGCCGTCAGGAGTGATTGACAGGTCCGTCCCAGAGCAACACCGGGCTTGGCAGGCTGGCTGTCTTTTGTCAGAGGCAGCCGAGGAGAAGCAACAAAGGAAGGGAGCAGAGGAGGAAAAAACATACATAAATAAAACAAAACTGCTCTTACCCATTTCTCAATAAAGACCAAATTAGATTAAACTTAAGGCAGAGCAAGGCAAGGCAGGCAGGCAGTCGTAAGCAGTGGAAATAGACTTGATATTTTCTCTGGCTTTGTTCGCTGCCATTGATGGTGCACCGCTCAGACACCCTCTCAACAGGACACCAAAGGCAGCACAGCAAGAGTTGCATA
Source organism: Hoplostethus mediterraneus (assembly GCA_034670385.1). Classification (NCBI taxonomy): domain Eukaryota; kingdom Metazoa; phylum Chordata; class Actinopteri; order Trachichthyiformes; family Trachichthyidae; genus Hoplostethus; species Hoplostethus mediterraneus. The sequence goes on along the minus strand of JAXDDW010000011.1, from coordinate 6,211,408 downwards.
AAGAGCCAGTTGTAGATATTAATGTTCATTATCTGCTCTATTTGTCCTGCGCTCATCTCGTAATAACGTAGACGTGGGATTTTTTTAATTTTTTTTTGCCTTTTTCAACCACCTTGTTTTAAATAATAATAAAAAAAACCTTGTTGTCCACTTTGACTCCAGCCTTGCATGTGCCTGGTTGCAGGAAAGCAAAAAAATGGAGCTATGTGAGAATGATGACTCACGTTTCCACTATATTTAAAGGTGCGTTACCGTCCCATAGCACAAAAATGACCTTAATATACCTGCGGGGGGGGTTTGATAGTGTTGTTGATCAATACCGGTGACTCACTGTTTACTCCACCAGGTGCTGAGAGTTTTGGATCTCACAAAACTCACTCTTCCGACTCGTACTCCGTTTTGGAAACAACAACCCCCTCGCATCTTCAGCTGCTCAAAGATGGGGGACGACGGTGCTATACGAGCTCAAACACATGTTGTTCTCAAGCCCAAGAAAACAAATGACAAAGCAGTATTATCGTTACAGCATTTTGCACCGTAATATAGCACCTCTTCACTAGACTTTTCTGTTGGATCACTGCTTTAATCAGCTAGTTTACTCATTCCTGATGGTGTTGTTGTTATTTGGTTGTTGATCGAAGTCGAAACTAAAGTACTTAATGCCCCTTTAAACAGAATTTAAGAAAAAATGCAAGCAACAAATATGCAACATAAATACAGTGTCATGCATTTTGAAGTTTCATATCAACTGTCAATGTTGGGGCAGCAGGGCAGTGTAACCTGCAGAAGTGTCCTTGAGCAAGACACTGAATCCCTACCAGATAATGATAATAATAATAATAATAATAATAGTAATAATAATAATAATAATAGATTCAATTTGCAGCAATGTTTGTTTGAGCAGTGCAATGGAGCAGTGATGATTTAGCGGTGTAGATGAAGACGAGAGCTTTTTCCACAAGTCTCACCACATTCAAAATCAAGGACGTCGGCATCCCATCTCTCTTTCCTGCTCGGTGTGAAGGGAGTTGGCGGGAGCAACATCATCCACAGGAACTGGAACACTTTAATACAACAGCACATCCAATGTTGAGCAAGTTGTCCCTGTCATTCCGGGGCTGATGTTTGAGACGTGAAAGTCTCTAAGGACACTGGGATGTAAACACAATGCGGCAGAGTTTGAAGTGCCACAAAAAGACCTTGAGCCAATTGTAGACCAAAGGATGTTGAAGGAAAGGCCTGATCGGGCTGAGTTAAGAGAAGGCTACGGGCCTCTTTAAAATTCTTCATGTTGGGCCTACAAAGAAATGACTTAATTTTAAATCCCCATATCGTCCTGACCTTTGGCTCTTCAGTACAAGAAAAATGACTAAGTCTATGAATGAATTTCCCTTACCAGTTCCTTCTCTGCTCATGTGGTCCAGCAGCCACTAGGTCAGCCATTCCTTAGAATTAGGAATTTATAGAGATTCAGACAGAAGTCAAGTCAACAACGATAGATTTGAATCACAGGGGAGAGTGTAAGCCGCGTAAAGGTTTTGCTTGTGTGGAGTATCGCACATGATGGGATGAGTGACTCACTCACTCACTCGCTGAAAGGTTAGGCTTTTCCTTCTGCCGGCATCTTTTTTAAAAGAAAACACATCTGCCGTTTGATAACTTCTTGACATTTGACAGTCTTTTCAGACCAATCAGACAAGCCAAGAGTTGTTGTTTTTTTTTTTGTATGTTAGCCGGCTTGAGGAGAAGCAACAAGGAAAAAAAACAACCCATATTGTCACTTTCCTCAAACCTTTCAAAGGCAGTCTCTTCGCCACAGTTATCAACATCAGATAGCATGGATGCCGTGTTGTTGTTTTTTTTCTTTTATTCCTGTTTATTTCTCTTCTTTTCTTTTTTCGGCCTAACCCAGTCTGTTGAGACCTCATCGCTACCATCTGAGCCCAACTCAAGAAAGCACTCTCCGGTGTCAAACGTGTCAACCCGACTAGCCTTCTTGTTGTGTTACCATAATGTGAACCTTCTCCTCTGCACTTCGCCACAGCTCTCAGGATCAACTCGACTGGGCCGTACTGAAGTACACTGTTTTGTTCTCTGCGGGGCACTGTCGCTATATCCTCCTTCATAGTTCACGATGTGTTCTACTGTAAATTATCAGCTGTATGTTATCTTGGAGGAAAAGCGAAGAGCTAGAGGGAAACAACAAAGACACCAGTCTCTCTGGTTACATAATTCATGTCAGCCATATTCAAATAAAATTTATCACATTGTCATTCATCTAGAAGCGATCGCGTGTGCATGTGTGTGTGTGTGTGTGTGTGTGTGTGTGTGTGCAAAAGCACGGGTAACTCTGAAGTAATAAATTAATAACGCCCTACCATGGGAGCATGTGAATGAGCATGTTTAGTCATTCTGTTTGACAACAGAAGGAAACAGCCTATTCCGTGGGGTGGAAATCAAATTTCACCCTTTTCACAGATATTGTTCCCTCCTCCAAAATGTTGGAAATATGGAGTCTTGCACTGGCAGGGAAATGGCTCCAACACTACTCCGCACCAAAGTAACTTTTGTTTGGCCATAAACCAGGAGAACATTCTCTCAAGGAGAAAAGCAGTATGTGGTCAGAATGTCCTTGCTTTAAGATTGTTGGGATTGTTTGTTTAAAAAAGCACTAGTTCATATCTCCCTCTAAAATTCAGTTTCGGGAAACCTTGAAAATCAAGGTAGCACCATGTCTTTGTTTATATTGTTGCTTGTTGCAATTTTATTTCTCTCTATGTCTCTTCATCTCAAGGATGCTGTAGACGTTTTGAACAGCAGTCCTGCGTACCTGGCGGTCCTACAGCAGCGCAGCAGGGTTATACTTCACCTAAAGTCCCTTTTTGAAACATTAAATGGTCAGTGAAATGAAGTTAAAGATACATTGCGATGTATTTGATCACGTTCACACACACACACACAAAATGCCACGGCCTGAAAACCAACCAAACCGTGTTGACACAGCTGCCGCGTAGCCATTCTTCAGTGTGATGTGTTTGTAGAAAGAGGCCTCAAAACTGCACATGCTTGAACGCATAAAGTGTGACTGAACGGATGATTAAAAAAGACGGAGAGACACACAGACTTCTCCGCTGATTCCAGCTCTGAAGTCAGCCAGCCAGGTGTCGAGTGTTTGGGAGATATCGTTTGAAAAAACTTGCGAGAGACAGAGCGAGTGAGTGATAGACTCTTGAGCGATTATGAGTTAAGAACAATGCGCCACAGATAAATAAGCCGTCACAACTCAAACTGGAAGCCTACTTTTTTTTTTTTCTTCTTCTTTTCATTTTAATCAGACGAGCTTCCATCTCGTGCATGAAAAGGCGTTTTTCCGGCTTGTATAGACGACCTACCACCATATGTACCATATGTGCCTTCCTACTCCATCCTGTCCTGCTTTGCACCGGCGCGGCAAATGATGGCAGGATCTGCTGCTGTCTAAACGGAGGTCTGCCAAACAACTCATTCCCTTTTTCCTTTCTTTTCCTTTTGTGTAGGGCCAATCTGACCCCTGTCTTGCACCAGGTGTGCATTTCCTTGATCCCTCTCTCCTTCAACCCTCCCCTCCATATTTACACCCCTGCCGCCCGCAATGAATGATTCACTCGGAGAGCCTCCCTTCCTCCATCAGAAAGCTTTGCAACTGTACACTGCAGCCCGGCCTCCCATTTCTCTGATCTCACTATGTTGTGTAACGCTTGAAAAACCCTTGCGTTCTCGTACTTGTTTCTCTTCTTTTTTTTTTTTTCCACGCTCTCTCTCTTGCTCTTTCTCTGAGTTACATTCAGTATTGACTGTTTATGCTTTTTAATGTTGTGGAGAGGGCCCGGGGCTTGCGGATGGGGGAAAAGCGCTCTTCTTGACACACTTACGCCCCCGTAGTGAACTCTAGCTCCCAGCGCTCTCGCAAGTACACAGGCCTTCTTCTTTTTCCTCTCCCTCCCTTTTCTCTTTCTCTTTCGCTCCCTCTTTCTATCTCCAACTGGGAGCTCCTCTGAACATCAGCACCCCATGTTCCTCCACTCCAAAGATCACCTTACGGAAGATTAAGATGCTCAAATGCTCAAGCAAAATATTTACACAGTAACCCCCCTTTTGCATCAAAGCCGAGGCAGTGGAGTTGTGTGGAGTTATCTCAGGGGGGTGTTAGAGGGCGCCGGAGAGTGCAACAGTCACCTCTGAGCAGAGAAGGCCTCGGTCAAACCTGACAGGGAACAAAAGCGATCTCTCCATCTTTAGGTCCTCCAAGTGCCTTCCATCTGTCTGTCCGCCTTCAGATCCCCTTTTGACTCGTACTCTCTTTTACGCACACTGCAGATCGATCGGAATGAAATATCTCCTGCCCGGTTCTGACGAGAAACGACTACCACGGATAATGTTTTACTCCAATGCTTAATACGCACATTCACTAAATATTTATTTGTTTGTAAACTCGTTTTTTTTCCCATCTGATCTGCCTGCCAGAATGCATTCGTTCTCTCGTCTTGTGTGGGTATTCTCAGCAGAGCGGTACGTTAACCGTGATGAAGCCAGACCAGAGGGCCATGTGCTGACTGCTGTGGGCAGTGGGTCAGCCAAGTCTGTTAAATGAGCAAACTGCATCTTAATTCAATGCAAACTGTTGTTGTGCGCCTCGGGATAATACGCAGCGACAGCTAGTAGCTCGCCGAAAGCCCCGCGTCTGCTCTCTTGTGTCGGCGTAGACGCTTGTGATGGCCGTGTTAACAGTCTACAGTGAATGTGGGCAGCCCCTGCGTTTTATCGCCGGATTTTCTTGTGTCCCCCCCCCCCCGCCACCCGCTGCTTTGATATCCGGTGATTGACTCCTAACTGGCAGTTTCGAGAAAAAAAAAAAGTCCCGTTCATGCGCTTAAAGAGCATTTCATGGTCAAAAATTGCATTCAGCCTGCCTCTTGTTCAAGAGGCGGCCGCTAATGGAGTCGGTTTGAAGGCTGTTTGGAGTGTGTTTAATGAACACTGGTACACAGTCAGATCCATCAGCGCCGGCTCTTTGGCGGTGACAACCAGATCCTGTAATGTCGATGTTTGGAGATTATGCTACAAATTAAACAAGCACATCTGTCCCATTGTGCCCACGAGGGAATATACGTTGCAGTTCACGAAACAATGAAATACAACTCAATCCCAACATGTGACCAGATAGATAGCTATGATAAAGAACTAAATGGGATTCTAATGTGAAAAAAAGCCTGGGTCTGTTTCTGTTCCTTAATCACTGAGCACGGTGACAGACCAAAGAGGATGCTTTCACCGTCAGACAAAGGGAGAGAAAGGCTGGATCTGTGGTGGCTAGTGGAGGAGGGGGACACTGGTACCCCCCCCCCCCCTCCCCCATCCCTCCCTTTTCAACTAAAGGAAGACATCATTATGAGTAAATGACATGAGGCGGTTGATTTTGTTCCACTCCTGGCCCCCCAAGGACTGTTTTGCCCCACTGTGTACCCCCTTCCCATCCTGCTTTGCTGCTGGCCACAGGCCTTCAGAAGCCCGGGCTTGGGCTGCAACTCAAAGGGATGGTCGCACGCGCGTTATTGATTGGACACTCGATAAAAGGTCATGGGGGCCCTCCTCTGCTGTGGGGCCCAGTGCTGTGAGTAAGCCCCTCTCCATATAGCTTTGCTCACAGACTATCACACACACATGTATATACACACACACACACACACACACACACACACACACACACACACACACACACACACACACACACACACACACACACACACACACACACACACACAGCACTGTCCCCTGCATCATCCACCTGGGGGATAAGCAGAGCTTGCAAACAAGCTAATCATTATCTCTCTCTCTCTCTCCCTCTCTCTCTCACACACACACACACACACACACACACACACACACACACACACACACACACAGCTCCTGAGTGGCTGACAAATGTCAGAGTAGCTTGTATGGGATTTTTAAGAAAATTATTTATTAATTGAACTGGTTAATTAGGTCCCTGAGGCCTGCACACTAATTGAGAGCCACGGAGCTGGCGAGGCAAGAAAGCCAAAACAAAAGAGATGGCTCAAACAAATAGACAAGCGCTTGAGAACTGCAAACTCTCACACTCAAACACACACACTCACTCACACACACAGTCGCCCATAAATTAACAGAAAAATAAATAAACAACTGTTTACATTTTTTTCTCCTTCTTGGGCTTCCCCTTTTCCTCGCATAATTCTGTGACCTGCCAAATGTTCTCCTCTTCTTGATGTTCCAGCGACGGAGAAGAGACGTGCAGCCACTGAAATCTGCCACATTGCACAAAGCATCTGTCTCCACACAGCACCCTGCATTCATTAAGTTTGTACCAATTAGCAGCCACAGCTTATAGCACAAACATCCATTTGTGCCTCCCACTTTGAAAAAATCTTCCTAAAGTGAGCGTGTCCCTCAATGTGCCCTTGTGTCACCCAACTTTATCTTCACAAAGTCGCTTTTCCCTAGCATAATTAGAGAAGAAATCCATTTCTTCTCCTATCTTCTCCCAGGCTCTGTCTTTGTCCCTTTTTACGTCGCACTCGAGTGCACCTTGAGAGCGGGTGTGCTTTTGTCAAGAAATCACACCAAGGTTGTCTGAAAGACTTCCGAGATGGAGTCATAGGCGGAGGTTGGTTCGGGGACCAGAACACAGAGAGAGGCGCGCTGACACTTCGACAGTTACACCTGTTTCAACAATTATCCTGCTCTCTGATAAGAGCTGAACTCCTTGGATGCGCGCCTCGTCGAGTTAACTGAAAGTTTCCATTGGTGGCAAAGTCTTGTGTATTCTAAAACTTCCAAGCCCCCGGTTTCACAGCATCTGCCGGATGAGTTACTGTGAGGAAAAAAGGAAAACTAGCTCATGCAGAACATTATAAATAGATCTACACACCTTTTGCGTTTTAATTTAAAGTAGCACATAGGACTCTAAAGATTTCCATCCATGGAAGACACTTGAAAGATGCATGAAGTGTAATAGGTAACCTTACTATAGTACAAGATGATTAAATCACCTCTGGTAAACTGCCATGTTGACTGAATAAAGGTGTTTGATACCAGGGGCATGGATTTCAAATTGGTACCACAGACAGTTGCTTAAATAGAGTATCGTATCCAAGCATGATGACATAGTGTATATACTGTATGTCTATTATTATTATTATTATTATAATAATAACAATAACAATAATAATAATAATAAGCATAATCGATTATTATTGTTATATTATTATTATTATTGTTATCATTATTATTATTATTATTATTATTATCAGTATTATTATTATTATTCATTTTCTTATTTCTTAATGATTTTTTTTTAACCAGAAGAAGAGTAAAGAGCAGTTCCACTCGGGGCCGGCATGATCTCGGCACAACAAAATATCAAACCACGCTCTACACATTATAATTCTAATCATCGTAGCGTGATCCAATCTCACTACAAGGTCAGTGTTTGATATCATGGGTAATTTTGGAGGCCTTCATAACAGTCCTCCTTAACATTCATAGCCGTATGTGACCCCGCCGACTAGAGCACTATCACATTATGATTGCCCGTTTAACATTACTGCGTTGTGAAAACTGTGGAAACACCTCCCCTGGTGTTTCCACAGTTTGCCCTCCCTCTGCAAACTCTGCTTCTGACCCGCATTCCTTTGCTCTTGGGAGGCTGCTTATTCCATATCGGAGGGGAGAGGAGGATGATGGGGCAAGGGGTCAGATGCTATTGAGCGAAGCTTCAAATAAGTGTATGAATAAATAACCTGTTTAATGAACAGCTCGGCTGAAATCATAGGAGGAAAACCAGAGATTGAACTTCACTGAGAAAAGGGCAAAAAAAAATCTGAGATTTTTCTCGTCTTGGTTTGGGAGTTTAAAAGTTAAAATCCTTAGCAAAGGAGCATTGTTTTGATAGATTAAAGAACAGCCGACCTGAAATAATAGGAGAAAAACAGAGATTGAACTTGAATTTGTAGTTGGCAGTGAAGAGGCCAAAAGATTCTGAAATTGTGCTCCTGTCTCAGTTTGGAGGCTTGAAAGTCAAAAGCAAAACTGTTCCCAAAAACTAAAGACAGGCCTAACATGGACTAAATAGTTCCAGGCCAAACTCAGCTTATGCATTTATCTTGATAACATTTTATGAGCTTAATCTAAATAATATGTGTTATATAGTTGATAGAACACGGATGAAAGCAGGAGTTATATGTTTGAAGGAATGGACTGCCAGTGAAGTGCCTGGCCCAACAATCCTCAGACTCAAGAAACATAATATGCAGTATCTTATTTATTATCAGTTGATGCCATCAGTCTATTCGTCGCTTCTCTCACCTAGTGCCCAGTGTAGAGCATTTCGCTGTTGTCGTGTGGAAAACCTTCACTCCAGTTTTGGTGATTTTCATAATTTCACTTCAGTTGAATGATTACATGGTTGCGCTTATGAAACTATTTCCAACCCCACTGGATATTGTCAGAAATGCATTGTCATCAAACCAAAAAGTGATTTTCAAAAACTGCCTGCATTTATCCAGTCATTTTCCTCTGTAATATACAGGTCAGAAAATACTCCATCCTTCAAGGCAAGGCCTACTGAATGAAAATTAATAGGGGTATTTGTTTCGATTGACATACTATTAAAACGTTTTAATTTTCACCTGATTGGGAGTTTTCTCTCAGATTCCAGGGTCTTCAAGTCTTAGCTGTGGTGAAAATGTGAAGATGGTGATTTGCAAAACGTTGTTCAAACAGTTCAAACAGTTCAAACACATGCATAGACACATTTCATTTTATTTGAATGGCAACTGTATAAACGTTTTGCAAATATTTTAAATCATTTGAGAGAAGAAATGTAGCTGTTTTTTTGTACCCTGGGGAGCGTTATCCAGAACTCACTCTAATTCACTAATACAGGGCCATGTGAATGAATGACACCTCCATCAACCTATCGCGACTCACAAAAGATATGCAAATTACCACGGAGGCGGGACCATAACAAAGTCACGATTCTTCGTAGACGTTCCAGTAGCCACCTGTTTGATGCTAGCTAGAATTACAGCGACCTTCTGGGCTGTTTTGTACAGTAAACTCGAAAGTGGTTCGGTTTATTTTCAACATCAACTCATGCACCCACAAGCAGCCCCCCGGATGAGACGAGTGCTGTCGTCGGTGACAACATCGCTAGCATTTCGGCTAAATTGGCTAGCAGCACCTCGGCCGACATCACGCGCACACCAACCGCTGCTGAAGTGCGTGGTTGCAAAACAAATGTATCCGCACTAAAATGGACAGCGAAGCAATTCAAGGGAAATTAAAAGACAATAAAGAGACTCCTGTCTGCACAATATATAACTCTGGAAACCATGCCAAGTGTGTTGATTGCACTGAAACATGACATTTTGTGCTTCGACTGTCATGTGTGAAAACAAATTTTCCACAATAAAGAAGGTTTTCACAGCCCACGCGCGCGCCATGCTCAGGCTCAGCTTGTGCGGTTCGCCATGACCTCACTCCTAAGTGCAGAAATGAATGGAAAGATACGGTGTTGCGGGGGTTAACCTGAAAGTCGTCCCATCCAACTACTCCAATGGTGAGTCAAGCTATTCATTAATCAATGTCATGTTTTGCACACCAGCCTTGGTGCGCTGCGTCTGTATTCTGTGTATTATTGCTTTTGTGATTTTTCTGGGCCTTTGAGTGTGCATCAGTGTAGTTGGAGAATATGTTGGGTCTGCGACCATGGTCTCGCGGTACTTCATGCCATTCTGTTTTGAGTTGCACCTGTAAAGTATTTTGGCAATTGGACTGTTTTTGACAGAGAATCATTAGCGTAAGTGCCACAGGTGTGATATACTGGGTTTAACTATGAAGTGTTGTGTCAATATAGGTAGTAGGCTCACAGGTGAGCACGAGAACTTACTGGTTATTGATCATATTCATGCTGTGTGCATTGTGTGTCATACCCTACTGTGAATGCACGTGTGTGTGTGTGTGTGTGTGTGTGTATTGATTATTGAGTGATTGATTATATAGCGAGGGATATAATCAATGCTTTGTGTAATGTAACTTGGCACGAGAAGGAAATCTTGATCTTGGCTTGTATTTCTCTGAAACTCCCTTAGTAGCTGTGCCCAGTTAGATTAAGGCTGCATTTGGACAATTTTACAGCAACACCTGTAGAACATAGTATTTTAACTTGCTTATTTCCTCCTGACCCTTACACTTGATAGCACAACTTTCAAATCGGTTACACAACTTCTGGAATGGGGCCTTTATTGTCTTTTTATCATCACGATCACACAAGGACACAGTGAGTGGCAGGTCTGGACTTAGTGTAGTTCACGTCACCTTAAAATTTTCAAAAAATAGCTTGGCATTCCACATGGCCAATGCTCAATCCAGCCACAATGTGCATGTGAGCAAGGTGGAGAGGAAATACAGCCACGGGAGACGGATGTGATCTCATGAATGAAAGAGGAAACGCCAAGTGCAACCGTAGCCGTAAACATCTGTCCTGCCCAAACACGACATTATAGCCCGAGTGTCATCTGTGGCTGTGTCCATGGAAAAAGATGACGTGATGCAACTTGGAGGACGGTGCTGCGCCTTAGCCTTCAACCAATGGAAATCCCCGCTGTCCCAATCCCCCTCAGACCGGCACGGATCGATGGCTGGTTGTTATTGACATGACACCTGCCGAGCTGGGCTTTAAGCTATCGACAACCGATGTGGCAGATCAAAAATGGGACGCCAGCTTTCATGTTTGTAAACAGTATCGATTTGCATAATAACCTCAAAAATTAGTTCCCCGGATTAGGCAAGGACAAACCTGTTTCAGCGTTTGTTATGATGCTCGCAGCGTACGCCTAATTAGAGAATAAAAAGGCAGAGGCTGTGATCGGCTTGAAAAACAGGCTGTGATCGGCTTGACAAGTCGGAGCATCGCTGTCAACACCTTTTGGTTTGCCACTGTTAATGAAAGCCATTTTTTTCATTAAATAATAAAATAAAAACACACCTCTAGACTTCTTGGCAGACAAAAGCGCTGATGCGTCACTTTTACACGGATGCAAATTATTGCTGTGTGTCACAATCATTTATTCATGAGGGGGCCTTCTATCTCTTGGCGGGTTTACCTGCGCCATGGAAGTGCTCTCTCCTCCGTCGTGCCATGGATGCTGAGAGAGATGTCAGCCTCCAGGAGTGACGAGGAGACAGACGCACTAAAGAAACAATAGAAGCGCCACTCCCTTCGCCAGACGGGTCCAGTTTAAAACCAATGAATTATGCATCCTGGGGGCTGACACAATCACAGAATGACTTGTCAGTGTTGAATATCTCCATTTCCTGTCTCAGACAAATCCATGACCTTGTTGAGCTCCTGCTGTGGTGTGGCACAAGAAGCATTGTTAAGCTGTAGATGCCTGCAGATGCCCAACTAATGTCAACTAATATTATATTTATTGAGAGGTCATTATAATTGTACTAGTGCCATTACTAAAGAGAATATTACTTCCTTTACCTGTAATCTGTGTTAATTCGGTGTATTGCAATACAAATTGTGCACTCCATTGCAACACACAGGCATCACAACAAAAGATGCTGGGAGGCAAAGATGAAGGAGCCTTCCATTCCAACTCCCAGATGTGGACATTTTTCATATAATCCATTGCAACACCATTCCTGCAGCAAGAATTCCCCAGTGAAAAATGCAAAAGATTTAAAAAAAAAAATACCCACGCGGGTTTATGGAAAAATAAAGGGCTAGTGGTGTCTGACAAGCCTTTAAATCTAGGACAGCCATCCCAAAGAGGGATGCACACACTCATTGCAGCAACATAAAAGCACATTTTTAACTGTGTTAAGAGGGAGATGGAGATGATAGGCCATTAGTTGGATGGTGTTCTTGTAGCCTGTGAAGACTTCTTCAGTATCCATTATGTTTGTAGATGTCACGCTGTTTTTGTGTACTAATGGCTTTCTTATGTGAGCCAAACATTAATTCTGGTACCCTTTTAGTTTTGGGTGGGTGGCATTGCATCTAGAATAGCGGTGTTACATGAATTAATACAAGTCATGTTGTTTGGTCATTGTTTCCTGATATTATGTTAACTTTATGTTTTATGGCAAATCAAAAATGTGCACCTGTTCAAATGTTGGCAAGCTAAATAGCGCGGAGAATGAGGGTAGACGTGGAGAGACGGAAAGGTACGAGATAGAAAAGGCTCGCGCTGGCACCGATCGAAGGACGAGAGAGAGAGAGAGAGAGAGTCGGGACGGAGGATTTGGAACGGAGAGACTGGCTGGAAACAAAAAAAAGGCAAGCACGGTGGTGACACTCAGAAAACCCATGGCAGATTACCGCAGCTCTGAATGGCTCTCCCAGACCCACCTTGAGAAAACAGTACCATATGTGCAAACGTATTTACGAAGTGCTGACACTAGGGCCTGAAAGAATTAGTATTCTGTTAGGTAAATGTTTTCCTCTGGGCCCTCTCTCTGCAACAGCTTACAGATGTTTCAGCCATGCAGAGAGCGCAAGGCTTTTCCTACCACGGCATGAATGAAAAAGCATGTTGAAGGTTCACCCCAGCCAAGCTCCGACAGTGATCTACAACTTCTACTCGGGTGCACTTTGCTGAGTACTACCCCCAGCACCGGCCAAGGTTTTCTCTGACACTGACACTATTTAGTGCTGCTTCCATAGACTCCACTGCGTATTGTTCGCCACATATTCATCAAGCTGGATACTCTCCAGCAGCAGATGTGTTGGCAGCGACGCAGTAAAAACAGAGACGGTTTTAGACTACGCTGCACGGGACTGTAACAGAATAACGTTAAATGCAGTGCAGGTATGTTCGTAAACCCTCTTATCCCGCATCATTTGTTTGGTGAACAGGTTTGCTCTTTTTTTTTTTCTGTGAGTTTAAAAAGCATTCATATGTATCCATTTCTCCACATTTTCTCACTGTCTCTCACACACACAGACACACACACACACACACACACACACACACCGCGGAGCCGTAAAAGCAAATGGAGCCAATCTTGTTTACAAGGAGTAGCGTAGGACCAGCTGACTGCCGCGGCTGCTCAGCCCCAGCCTCGTCTCCCATTTACTAGTGTAGCAAACTGTTGGGGACGGGGAGGGAGGCAGGGGAAAACATTGTTATCAGCGGGCCAGATAAACCCCCTCCAGAGGTAGCGCTGATAGAGAGGCAGCCCTGCCGGCGGGCAAATAGAAAGATCCTATCTGGCCCTCGCACTGAGCCGGCCAATCAGCCCAGCAGAAGCACCGAGGCTTTCTCTAACAGGGGGTGGTGGGGGGGGGGGGGATGTGTGGAGAGAGGAGACCAGAGCATCACCAGGGCTGCTCCTGCTTTTTAGATGGACTTTTAGAAGGGAGCTGGATCTCAATTGTCTTCTAGAGATGGTCGAGAGGAGAGAGAGTTCCCGGGGTTGGGGATCACGGGGGCCTCTGGTGCCGGGGTCAGGTCATGACACGCAGCTTTGGTTTAGGGGGGGGGGTCTGGAGAGGACACACACACACACACACACACACACACACACACACACACACACACACACACACACACAGAGAAGGGTTTGAGTTTGGTTTTTGATGTTGTGGTGATGAACTGATGTCGCCACGGTCTCGCCTGCTGGATTTGAAGTGAGGGCCGTGTCTTGAGAAGTCATTACCGATAAAGGAGGGATACTGATGGAACGCGTAACAGTTCAGGTTTATTGAGCGAGCTCCTCTGAGAGTGGGCTGTCGCAGTTGGTACGCAGTGTTTTTCCCGCAGCGTTGTGATGGAGGGGATCGCTTCGGTTCCTGTCCCGGTCGCCATCTCTCCAGCTCCAGAGCCAATTTGCAGCTCCAGATGTCCCTCATTTGAACAGACACGGTGATATGAGAGCTGATTCTAGACATTGGCCCCATGCTTTATTACTCATTAGGGGTCAATAAGACATTTCTAGCAGTGGAGGGCCATCGCTGGTGACTGAATTTAAAGGAAGCTCTGCTACAGTATTATAAGGTACATTATTATGACATGTCACAGGAGCATCTTAAGGACCTTTGGAGTAGCTATGGACAGTTAACATGTTGCAGGTGCCGTAAGACATGCAGTATTTGAGGAGATCAGTATTAACACCAATACAGCAGGTTCAGTCAAGGGCCCGTGCCTTCAGGAGAATTATATTACCACTTTTGCAGCCCTCTGCTATATTACTTTCCAACACAGACTTTTTAACCACTCCAGTTTTTTGATAGAATATGGAAAACACACTTTCTAAGGCTTGAAATTTACTGCCCTCAAATTTACGATGTTATCCCCTCGTCCTTGCTGTAATTGTCATTTTCCAACTTCTCATCGCTCGGAGGAATTTTTACTATTTATTTTTCATTTCCGGGTAATGGCTTTCGCGGATGTCTCGAGCGGCTTTTAATTGACCTTATGTTTCTTTACAGAGAGCGCCATGATTGAAACAGAGCTCGGGGAAGTGTGATAAGTCAAGCTCATTTTTCCCTTAAATTAAACAGACCAAAAAGAAATGTTCTCAAAGTTTGAATTTATTCCATCTCCAAACTTTTTTTCTATTTTTGCCTCAATCTCTCTCTCTCTCTCTCTCTCTCTCTCTCTCTGTCATATGTTTCTTCTTATGTTCTCTCTCCAGGTTACCGTCGTTTTCTTGCTTGCCCTGTACTTGACTCGTTCATGAAGGTTTGCCAGAAAAGAAGGGAGGCGAGATGTTCCTCTCTCTCCTCATCAAACAGCGGCTTTAGCTTTCCTTTGGGGTACATACCTTGTGGGGAGCGTCAGCCCAACAGGAGGCATCATCTCTGGTGCATCTCTAGCTTCTTCCATCTTCTCATGTTTCTAGCGTTAAAAGTATTTTCTCCTCATTTCCTTTAAGTTTTATTTCCAATAATGTGAATAATGAGAGAATAGAGGTTAAACCCAGTGCAGACATCTCACATACTGGCTGATACCAGCTTTATGGTTAGAAAAGGGACTCTGACTGCAGTTACTGTAATTGTACTTGAGTAAAATACTTCTGTACTCTTTCCACCTCTGCTGTGTGATGATATATGCTAGTGGTGAGAGGCCAAGCTCCTCTATGACAAGCAGGAGGCACATTTCTAGAGGCAGAAAGGAGGGCTTCAGGGTGAAGAGGCTACAGCTGTCATTGCTCATCTTAATGGCATGCTGGAGCGCACACACACACACACACAAACACACACACACACACACACGTGCGCGCGCAGTAGACACATACAAACATACAAACACGAGGAAGCTTTGGCTGTACACGTAAAAACACATGGGTTGGCCTATACAGTCACACATGTGGATACACACACACACACACACACGCGCACTGTGTAGAAAATGAGACGGCTTTGTATATACACATACAAATACAAGTATTCATGCATCTGCAAGGATACTGTCGCACACATACCAAAACACTCAAAACACACACACACACACACACTGGATTTGAATGTTCAAACATACACACTCTCACGCAACATGAATATGTATTCCTTACCATACAAGAGCAAGTACACAAACACACACACATGGCACATACTGTATAGCGCCAGACACACCTTCACACGCCGAGCATTGCCTGTGACAGATGTTGGCAGGAATATTGCCAGGAAGAAAGCCCTTTCATTTCTTTTCATTCTCTGTATTTTGGCATGCCTATCTCTGTACACAGTGTGGCCATGTCGCCGGAGCTGTTTCCCTTCCTTTTTCTCTTCCAGTTTCTCTGTGTCTGTGTGTGTGTGTGTGTGTGTGTGTTTTTCTCTGTTATCATCATGAAATTGAAGTCATTTGTGCCAAGCGAGATTAGAAGAGAAGCGGAGAAGGCGAGGGGGACATTAGCAAAGATATTTTTGTCAGTAATGAGCTAACTCTTTGTTATGCGCTGGGCTAAGGAGGTCTAATGATGACGTTTGTACCGAGAGGAAGAAACTGAGTCTCCAGAGTCCACACACAGCCAGAAACCACAGGCTTTGGTGCAACTCTTAACTCCATTCAATTATGCAGATGAGCCCATTGGGCTAGTGTTGGCCGTCACTTTAATGATGACGTGGGTAAACAGACATCGCCTCCTTTCTTCCTTTAAGAGTCCCACCCCACCCCCCACTCCAACCCCCTTATTTCTTATTTTTGCACCCGTGAGAAAGTTAATTGTCTTAGTCATTAAAGAGCTATCAGTTGTCACGCCACTGACAAAGACACAAAGAAGGCAAGGCAGAGGGATGTGAGGAAGAGAAAGTTGAGAGAGGTTTATTTTTTGCCTTCCAGGCTGATGGCAAAGAATCTCCTAAGATGCAATCATGGTATTTTGATGCCGGATGAGCACTGATCAACCTCTCCAGGCTAAAACCTCTTTGGAGAATTATCCCCCTTCTCCCCAGCGGCCACCGGGTGGCAGAAGAGCACAAGGAACACGACGCTCTTTGAAAACGGCTCCACTCCGACTCACCGGAGACGGCCAGGGGAGCCTTCCTGCCTTGCGCGCAAACCCGACTACAAAAAAAAAAGAAGAAGGGGGGAAAAAAAAAAACCCACACACGCCAAAAGCCCCAGAAATTCATTGTTAAACTTCTGAACATGCAGTCAAAAATGCAGATAAGCTTCAACATCACATGGCTGCAGTGCAAGCGGAATTTGTTCACATGCAATTACATGCAAACACTAAGGTCATGTTTTCATCTTAAAAGGGCCTTTTGTGGAAATGATAGTTATTGTTGAATTGCAACAACAACAAACTAAAATGCACTGCAGTGGGGAGTAAAAGTGTCGGGCAAGGTATAATTTGATGACATTCACATGCATTTTGCTGTGTGGTTCAGTGAATTTATGGTCATTTCATCTGTTATCGATGCTTATTGATGCTTTCCCTCCTGACCCATTAAGGGGAATCAACCAAAATGCTGAAGAGTGTCCATATAGGCTACTGTGGCCCGCAAAGGTTCACAAGGAAAAGGCTGATTGTGATGATATGATGATGACTAGAACAAATGTTTTCATCTGTCAGTGGACATTTAAAATAAAACCCTGCTTCTTATATTGTCATGGTTGACTTTGATAATTCTTTTTGTTTAAAAGTTTAACGTTAATGATTGTGTTACACTCTAATGAACATAAAACATGTCTGTTTATTACTGTTTTGTTTGGTAATCATCTGTTTTCTTGTCTACTTTGTGACTTCATTTCTTTAAAGGTACATTTATGCTATTCTGATTTGTATGATTTTTCTTTTTGAATTCCTGTACCATCAATATACATTACACAACTAGAAATCACAGATTTATGTAGCATTAAAAAGGTAGAAAGTGAAGTCAGCCTTTTAAATATTACTTTCTTGCCACTTATCTGACAAAAAGTAGCTTTTAGCTTTTTTTTCTAGTCATTCATCTGAAAGA
This sequence comes from Hoplostethus mediterraneus, assembly GCA_034670385.1. Classification (NCBI taxonomy): domain Eukaryota; kingdom Metazoa; phylum Chordata; class Actinopteri; order Trachichthyiformes; family Trachichthyidae; genus Hoplostethus; species Hoplostethus mediterraneus. Next base: position 6,193,908 of record JAXDDW010000011.1, on the reverse strand, counting down.
ACACCTGCATTGTGTCTGTCCAGGAGTAAAGGCAAAGTAAAGGATTTGACTGCACGGCGCGTGAAGACATTGCATAATAACTGACTGATGCGTTGTCTTTATGGATCTTAACTTAGACTATGCCTGTCTAGCCGTTAGCCGGGCACCAATCAGCCAACGTATCAAAGGAAGAACATTATAATGAAAACATTTCTCTGTAATAATTCTTTGTCTTTCTACTGATTGCACGCTGGATGCCCTGAGCACTTGTGACTGAAGACAAATTAACTTGGGAATGATTGTCACATCAAAGTGTCTCCCTCCATGCTATTCATTTATGAGTCTGGGCATTGAGACCAAAGTCGAGTCCTCAAAGTAAAAAAAAAAAAAAAAAAAAGGCTCTGGCATTATCTCTCCCATTTTGCTTATTCCGATTGTCTGCCGACTTGTATTTCTCCGGTCTGCCTAGAGGAACACGGGCCACTGAATGGCAACGGTCACCACAATTCACCCGCCCCCCCTTCTTGCTTTGTGCCATTCTTCCTCAAGTAGAAGGATCAAGGCTGTACTTTGTCGCCGCAGAATGCTTACAGTATGAAGGTATTGTCACGCGTTGTGTTAGAAAGCATTACCCACAGGAATTCTGCAGTCCACTCCATGAAAAATGTCCCCCTGCTGTACTTTGGTTTACTGTCTTCACTGTCAAGTCTGCGTGCGGGAAGGGCCGATGTCTCCTTGGCAACTCTGCGCTCGCCACATAAAAAACCCCAGAAACTCCTCATCCAAACGGAGAGGGACAGAGGGACAGATCCAGCCTACCCCATCTCCTTTTGGCTCCCGTTATTTTTTTTTTGCGTGGACAAACATCGCGTCGTACTCCGTTCTCAACGCAACGCAACGCCCGAACCCGCGCCCGGATCTGCATCCCGCTGCTAGGCGCGTGATAAAACAAAAAAGCCCACGAGGTTGACATCTCCTGAATCAGAATACGAACCCACTCTCTACCCCCCGCCCCGCGCTATAAAACACCCTCTGGGGAACAAATACTAAGTGAAAGCATGTAGGTAAGCGAGCGAAAGTGTGCGCGGGAGAGACGTGGCCGTTGTGAGTGTTTATTGGACTCTGTCTTCTTGTGATGTGACAGGGGGGCCCGAGCCTCATCTCTACTCGGTGCGTCTCGGCGTGCTCAGCGGGAGGCTGGCGCTCCCCTTCTCCCCGGCGCCACCGCCAGCCGTCTCCGCCGAGGTGGTGCGCTAATCATTTAAACAGCCCAATCAAAGGCAACGCGATGTTTCACACAAGGGAGGAAAAAGGGAAGGGAAGGAAAGTGATTATTAGTGTTTGGGAGAGGCAGCCGGAGTGATTGAGCTGAAGGAGGACTTTGATTTTGGGGCCTCGCGTTGTTTTTCAGAATGGCATTGGGTTTAGCTCCGGGTTTAGCTCCAGGAATCTGGTGAGCTGTCAATGTATGACGGCAAAGTTTTTTTTTTGTTTTTTTTTTACCTCACAAAGCCACACACAAAGAGATCCCACTCATAACAGTGCATTGTAGTAGGCCAATACCAAGTCCATCCTTCAGAGGGGAGGAAATTAGGGTTTGTCTTTTTAGGATTTTGTGTTTTAAATTCTTTTTTTAAAATTATTATTATTGTTATTGTTTTTATTCTGCATTGTTTGAGAGGAGAATTCGAATTTTGGGGACGGTTTGAAGTGAGGGAAAAACCACTTTGAAAATCACTTCTAAGGAAGTAGTTAAAAATCGTTAATGTTCGTTTCGATTGTTGTTAGGCTACGTGCAAATCACTATCTGCAATGAAAACATCCACACAGTCACACAGACTCACTCACACACGCTCCTGCACACACACACCACACACAGCACACACAGCACAGCACTGTGGAGATGAATCACCTTGGCTTGTCAAGAGGTTGGTTAATAGACACATTTGATGTCATGCAAAGCCCACTGGTGTTGAAAGGGTTTTGTTAGTGTGTTGATATCACCTCCTGTGCATAAAGCTCCACTTAAAACAATAAATAGCAACGAGCGCATCCAAAGCCCCAACAGTTTAAACTGGATGCCTTTGATATGGGATACCTATTACTGTTGGCTTTATCTAATGGATTGGATTCCCACACCACATTCCTGGTGTTTCAAAGCACTGAAACCTTCAACTGCAATGTGCTATCAGCACATTAGCTGCTCCAGAGCCACTAGCAACAGCTAATATTTCTGTGACCCCAATTAAAAAGTGCAGGACGGCCTTCGAACTCTGCACACTGTGCTCACTGGATTCATGCCGTTTGTATGGGACGCTGAAGAGGCTCAAATGTGTTGTGAGAGAATCCACAACAGCGGTGTCGGGCTTGTTACTCAAAAGGAGTACAGACTATTACATATTGTTTCACTTTTTACTCCCTAAGAGTATATTACTTTCATGTTGTGATCACAAAAAACACAATTGCATCCTCTCTTATCTTGAAAAAATCACTGCAGTGGGTTGAATTCACTGTGAGTGTTTTGCAATGTTTCATGAAACCGTGACTCTATCAGCAGGTTGATGCTGATCAGTTGAGTGCAGGTTCTGTTCCCAATCAGAGCAGCCAAATAGTGCAAGAAATAAGTGTACTTTTACACATATGTACAAATATTTTACATGTTAGGATTTGGAGGAATAGACATTTATGATGAAAACAGAACAATGGGATGGGAGAGGAAGCTGCATAGTTTCTAACAAAAACAAAAAATGTTTTTTTCACTGGCAACTAAAATATATTACATGAAGTGAAATGGTAAAATCTGGTAGCAATTTAGTGATTGACATCACTTGTTGTTGAGAAAAGATTAATATTGCTGTGATGCAATACTCAATAAAGCCTTGCTGCCCAACACTGTACACTGAATGCCTTCAGTTAAAAAAAATAGCAGAAGTCCACTCAGAGTTTGTCTTATATTATCTGAAATGCACTTGAAACTTTCTTTTACTTTCTCTCTCGTTTCCTTTGCAGGCGTAAGAAACTTCACATCTGAGAAAGAATGGATAATCTAGAAATCTTCCTTATCCCCATTTCAAGGCTTTCAACAGGCGGGATTGAAAACAGGACATGCTTACAAAAGCATCTTGAACACCAGTAAAGCTTTAACCCACATGACATGCTACACATGCCCCTTTTTTGCCCTTTATCACTTCTTGCCTTCTAGCCCAACACAGATATCGTGTCCCTTGTTGCAATACTGTCTCCCCACCCCTTCAAAAAACAAAGCAAAACAAAACTTTTTACCTTCTTTAACAGCAAAGTGTGGACGGCAACAACATTAAGAATTCACATCTGCAGTGTCCATTTCCCCGAAGAGAGTTTGAGCAACTTCCACCGGAAGGCATTTGGAGTTAAACAGCAGTAGTCGGTGCTGAGGACGAGCCTCCTTCACTCGCAATAGAGGCTCTTCTTCCTTCCAAATACGACCCGACATCAGTTGTGATCAGCGAGACAGGCACGAGTTAACGTGCGTGCTAGATGCATGAGTTTTCCAGTGTCTGAACTGGGCCGTAGCTGGGTTACGTTAACTGGTTTACAGTGATTCCCTAAAATTTGATTTCCAGAACGGGCTGATGTTTATTTTACTAACACGATTAATTGGAGATTAGCTTGTGTGCCAGTAGGGATGGCTCAATCTGGTTGTTAATAAATCATTTCTCTGTCAAATCCTAATTCATTACTGGATGATTTTACCCTGCTTGAGGCAAGTTCACTGTTTGATTTGCACTTTCATGATTGTAAGGCCCAACAGACAAAGTGCAACAAATATTTTATTGTTTTATTTTGGTAGATTGTTTTCATTCAAACCTTCGGACTAACAAGTTAGTCATGTGATGTGAAAATAATAAGCAGTTGCATCAACTTTCATAAGCCTTTTAATATTGACATGTGAGTTGGACGTGCAATTATCCGGTAGCATGTTGTCGTACGTTATAACGCCACCGACTTCTGGCACTTTTTGCCTTCAGCCCATGATTTACACACCGACGGCTGTTAATGAACATCTAACTCCATGTCAGCGACTGACCACAGACGCGCTCACAAAATTGAATTGTCCGCTCGTCTGTAATTTCCCCCCCCCCCGAGGGAGGTAGAGGTTTAGTATCTTGTCTGGTTTTGTCGCGGCGTGCCACAAATATGTTTTGTTGAGGTGGCAGAGGAGCGCTCCTTCGGGTGCTCGATCCCTCGATCATAGAGCGACGGTTCCCTTTCTGCCTCTCTCTCCCGCCTTCTCTCTTTCTCTCTCCCTCCCTCTGTTCTAAAACGGGACCGGTGAAGAAAGCCGTACGCACTCCAAGTTTAGCATCGCTCAGTACTTTTGGTTAGCCTCAGTGGCTCGCTGATTCACTACGAAATGCCCCAATTAAAATAAATGTCTAATTGTTAGGTTGGTCAACAATCTCTGTGCATTTGCTCCCCCTCCTTTTTTCACCGAGCAAACCCGCCAGGAATAGCCCGTCTTTCACGTCTATAGACCAGCACGGCTAAAATGACATGTAATATGGCTGAATGTGTGCGTTTTGTATATGTTTATCCCGTTACTAGAGCTGTCATTAGTCCGTATGCAGTGCATGTGAGGTCTCGCGTGATAACAGGGTTAGTTGTTATGGCATGTGTGTGTGTGTGTAGTGCACCCTATATAGCCCGTGCGCTCTGCTGTGATTGTGCTCGAACGCTGCAGCAAAGCAAGCAGACATCTCCAGCAGCAAGCCACCAAACAGCTCCTGGAGGGGCGGTCAGGCAGCAGCTGTTTGTTTATTTAGATCTAACTTGTAATTACGCCTGCGACAGACTGCACCGCGCAGAAAAGACATATTTGGCTCCGGTCGCCAGCCAATCGTCGGAGGGCGCTCGCTCGCTGTCCCTCCTGATTACAGTTGTGTGCGCTGCAGCCGTGCCAGCGCAGCGGCTCCGGGAGTCGCGAGACACCGGCATCCCCATTAAAGAGGCGATTGTTAGAGGCACCACTTGTTTTTGAATGTGTGGGCATGAGTAAATATTTCACAAGGCAGAAGAGGACTGCTTTTATTGGCCACTATTAAATGGGGCATCTAGTAACACTGCGCCTCAAGATGGAGCAGCAGAAGCACTTAGCGCACAGCAGCGTTTATTTGTGTTTTTGATAACAGACTCCTGCTGTGTCCCTTGCATGTTTTTTTTTTTTTTGCTTTACATTGTTCTGGAAATGACAGAACAGTCCGAAGTCTCTTCACTCCCGACTCCCGACGCTGTTCCAGTACCGTCCAGGTCGAGGAGGATTTCTGCTTATGGTACAAACTGTATGTAAATGTCCCTCTACCAGCGGGGGTGGCGCTCGCCGTGTTCCCTCATTTGCCATTCATAAGCAGTTGTGACGACCTCATCAGTTAGACGGAGCTGACTCCAAGACGGAGACGACAAAACCGCAGACCTCAAAACGAGAGGAGCAGGAAGACAGAGACTCCACTTCACAGGAAGCGTGCAAACTGAACCAAATTCTCTCTCTCTCTCTCTCTGTATCGCTCTGTCTCTCTCTCTCTCTCTACCCCCTCTCGCCTTTCTTCCCTCCCCTCTCTTCACTCACTAGTTTAAAGTTGTCCTGGCTTTTATTTTGAGAAATATTAATTTGGTAGAAGAGTGGCGTCGTGTCTGAAACGCAACACAAAGAAAGAAAAAAGAGAGAGGGAGAGTGAGAAAAAAAAAAGGGGGGGTTGGGGGGGGGGGAGAGGGGAGGAAAAAAGAGGCGCAATCCGCGCACATTTCTCTCTCTTGACGTTTTGCTGAAGTTTGTACGCCACTTGAGCCCGCCGTTTCCCTCGCTAATGATACCAGCGGAGCCTCTCTTGGGAATGGCGTCCGTCGCGCGCCTGGCTTTCACATTTCCAGCACCAGGTATTTTGGGATGCACAAGCGGGGCCTATGAGGCACATCATTCCAAGAGCTCATCTCTCTCTCTCTCTCTCCCTCTCTCTCCCTCTCTTGCTTCCTCTCCCCTCTCCAATCGGCTTCACTCCTCTCCTCTTTTTTGTTGTTGTTGTACTTCTGCATACGCACACATTCTCTGTCTCACTCTAGTTCTCTCTCCCTCTCGCTTTCTTCCTCCTTCCCTTCCTCTTTCTCTCTTATTTTTTGATTTGGTAAGGATGATTTCGAGTGTAGAAAAAAAAAAAAAAAATGCGTGCACAGGAGAGGGGAAAAATCTTTTTATTAACTTATTCATTGTATATGAAATCAAGAGGCTCTTTCCTTTCTCCCCTCCTCTCCTCCTCCTCCCACCCCTCCTCTTGGTTAAGGCAAATGAATGTTTAAAGAGGTAATTTACTGGGCCCTGGCAGGATCCACATTGTGTATTACACAAACAGGCGGCAACAAAAGGAAATTCTAATCTAGACAGTAACACGACTGCACAGAGGATCCTCGGCGGGGGGTCCAGATGAATTATACAACAATCTGTGTTCTCCCTCGTTTAATTTAAAGGTCTGTTTTCAAGGCTATCGCCGGCTCCCACTTCAGAGGAGAGGCTTGGCCCGCTGAGGTCAAGCCCATATTGACAAATATCAAGAGGCAAAAAAGGAGCGCCCAAAACGCAGATATAAATAAGTAAAGCCAAACAGATAAGCAAACATAAATCAACCAGGGAGAGAGGAGGCAGGCAGACACACACACACAACATCTTGTTGGCCATGAAACATGGAGGCCCAGGCGAGGTGTTTGCGTGGAGCTGGGAGAAAAAGAAAAAAAAAGCAAGAAAACTACGCATGTCTAGGCATTTCTTTTTAAATGGAAAATAATGGTTTGTTTGACTGTGTTGCATAGCTGTCAGGGTCTTTTGGATTGAACACCACTGAGGGGAGGGTGCCAGCACCGACAGGCTGCCTGTTAGACCTTCAGGCCCTAGACGTGTTTTGCGAGCAGAGGGGGTAAATATTGTCCAAAGATTAAAACGTCGAGTTGACGCGTCTCTTGTCACTCAAACACATTTAATAAGCGTCTCTTTGTTACATAACAGCGAGATGGTTGTGCCAGTGTGAATCTTAATCCAGACGTGATGCTTTTATTTTTAACTTTCACTGATGCATAGTCACATAAAACTACAAATGAAGGCTGACTAAGTCTTTGAGCTAGAGTATTTTTAGCAGGACAGACCCCCGTTGGCCACCTCCTCCCTCTGTCTTGTCCCTGGTGTAGAGAGGAGCGTCAGGTGGTGACAGAATTACCTAGCCACCCCGACTCGCCTCCTGTCACCACTGATATTCCCCTCATAGTTTATGGGAGCCGCACGCCGGGGGCCCCCCTTACCCCCGGCCGGTCCATCATACCTCGGACTATCAACAGGTCACGGCGCCCCTGACCCCTCCCCGTTGCTCACCACCAGCCTGCTCCTGACAGGATGAGTTTAACCTCTGACCCTCCAGGGCAGACAGCTCAATCAGCTTTTTACGGCCCCAGTCACAGTGGAGAAAGCGAGAGCACAGCCACATAAAAAAAGAAAGAATCCTCTCTGGGTTTTTCTCTCCCGTCGTGAAACCCTCCCTCGGTGTTTTACACTTCTTTTATTTTCTCAAAGTATAATTCATAATCAATGCTTTGCTGCACAACCTATAGCTCCCATAGCTTTTAATTTGCTTGCGTGCACCTCGAAGGTCCTCACCCAGCGCTGGAGAATCGCATTTGATTTTGAGGACGTATTTAAAAGAGGAGAAATCTGATGCAAAGTCGGCCTCTCGCACACAGCAGAGCTGCGAGTGATGTTTGCTCCCCGACGTCCTCCGAGCTCCACCGCTGATTTAACCTCCGGGGATGAGCAGCCAGTGATCACAACGCTCAGAGGAAGTTAGCGGCCTCCACTCTCCAGAGGCCAGCACTTCCTCTTGATTTCGCCTGTTCTGTCAGAAAGAAAAGGAAGGTAAAGATAAAAAAAAAAAAAAAAAAAATCCCCCCTGCTATGTGTGTGGGCTTCACACAACTGTAAAACTGCGTCATCAGCACAAAGATGAAACTGTGTGTGTGCGTGCGTGTGTGTGCGTGTCTCTCTCTCTGTGTGTGTGTGTGTGTGTGTGCGTGTGCGTGCGTGTCTCTCTCTCTCTGTGTGTGTGTGTGTGTGTGTGTGTGTGTGTGTGTATTTTAGGCAAGGTGCCTGCCCCGGAGCTAGATAATGTGAACAGAAGCAGATGGGGAAACTTAAACGCACACCCACTAGGGTATAGCAGAGCTGGCACAAAGTAAGAAGAGGTCTTAGAACATCTCCCAGCCCGAGTGGATGCCAGCACTCTCGCTAGCACTGAGGCTGGATGACAAAGAGAGTGTGAGAGAGAGAGAGAGAAAGTGTGTGGTGTGTGTGGTGTGTGTGTGTGTATATGTGTTTTGTACAGCACCTCTATTTCTGTTCTTTTTGTATATTTATTCCTTCATGAAACTGTAGTCTCTCTGTCCTCCTGTTTCTCATCTGTTCTGCTCCGTCACTGAGCATGTCTTGAGATTAAATGTCGCCCCGCTCGGTAAACACGGCGACGCGCAAATTTGAAAAAGGGCTAAATGTGAACGTGTTAAACACGGAAGCTCACTGTGTCCAAATGAAGCAAGTGATGTAATGAATCTGTGGAGAATTGAAAGACGTTATGGATTATTACAGCAGAAACAAAAGAGCTGATAGCAGCAGCCTTCACGTGACTTGACGTTACTGCAGTACGGTCCACAAATGTGTCTTAAAAAAAGAGACTGATAGGAGTTGTGTGTTTATTCACACTCCCATGAAATTCTGGATCAAATCAGCTCATACTTCATAATAGTTGATATGCACTCACTTGCTCAGTTAACCTCAGATAACTAGCAATATCTCAGACAGATGCTCCACACACTCAACGCCTGTTAGCATTTGCCATCTGTTTTTAATTATTTTGCACAATTAATATGCAATAAAAACACTTCCAAGTAGGCATGAGGGGAAAATGTGTCGATGTTGAGCAAGATGAGAAAATACATTTAATAAATTGTGCACAGGCCTAATGATATTTGGGTTTATGCACATTTCAGATTTTCAGCAGCCTAAGCTTTGGTATTTCAGTGCATTTTATTGTTCTGAAAACAACTAAAATGACCAAACAACCTCCGTTCCTAAACGTCTCCACAAGGTTTTTACTGAAATGGGCTCATTATTGCAGAAAATGGTGGTATAACTCTAAGAAAACCCTATTTTGACAGGATTTGGAAAGCACTGATGCACATTAATCGCTCATGTGTCCAATTAAGGTGATGTGTCCAAGCACGCCAATCTATTTTTACCTTATGAAACGCATAGCTGCCACTACTTTCATGACATTTAAAAAAACAAAAAGAAGAGTGACGCTTAACTTTCCCACCTTTTCTAAAATCATGACATCCCCAGTCAGACGTAGAACAGAGACAACCTAAATCACTCAGACTCTGACTGTACAGAAGAGATAGTGCCAACCCTGAGTCATGTGTCACATTCTGCGAAGCATGCAGGTCACTTGGGGCCAATTCGTCAGGCTTATAAATCAGCTCTGGCTCTCCCCGTGAGCCAACCAAAGCAGGCCAGGGGTAAAAGGGGCCAATGAGTCCTCCCACAATGAGATGCACATGTTGCGGCACGGTGGGCGGGTGTTGCAGAGGTCGGAGGGGGATGTGTAGGTTAATAATGAAGTGAACTAGACCTTCTCCAGTCCCGGTGAAGACTGCAGAGGGGAACACCTTTCATCTCAATAATGTAAGGAGAGGGGGGAGTGATGAGGGAGAGAGTGAGAGTCGTTTTGGATTGCTGGGTCAGGGGTCAGTGAATGAGATGAGGTTTCAGATATTATTATTATTATTATTATTATTAATAGTAGTAGTCACACAAGTAGTAGTTGTGGTAATAATCAGAAGAAGAAGAAAACACTGACAGGAGTAAAAGCTGAAGTAAAAAATCATGGCTGAAATCAATCGATCAATCGAATGAATGTCAGCATCAGTGAACCAGGTCAAACACCCGTTGTACCTGGCTACCTAAAAAATGTTTGATTAAACAAAGTCTATGAAAGAGTTCCCCTGTGAGTTACTGCTAGCTGCTGATGTTTCTAGTGTCTGCTGGGATTCCCAGAGGCATCTTACTGCCATGATTACCTTGGTTCAAGTATAAGCCAAAGGGAAAAGATGGTCTTAGAGCTGAGATGCTTTGGGTGAAATAGGCCCTGGTCTCCTCAGGCAGGTTGTTCCGAAGCTTAAGGGCCCCGACAGAAAAGACTTTAACACTCTTGACCTTCAGTCTAGACTGTGGAACGACCAAAGGGCCCTGTCTGAGAAGCTCAGGCTGTGCTCTGACTCTTACAGTGGCAGCCGAGTCCCCAATCACACATTTATTCTGTATTGTAACAGGGACCGTCTGCTCCAAACCACAGCTGTACGTTATATGATAAAAAGATCTGGGATCTGGGACATTTTTTTCAAACTTGTTGAAGTTACCTAATATGTGCTGTATCTATCTGTCATTATTCGAGATAGGCTCAGCTGAACCAGAATAACTGGTTCATATGTGTGGCTGCCATCTGCCTGAGAATAAAAATGTGCATTATGTTTTCAAATTGTTTTAACAAACAGAAGTATGTATAGTGCAACTTCTGTCTGATGCACAAGGTACACCCGTGCAGTGTGCAGTGTTGCTCACTTAGCCATTAAGATACATAGTGCTGAACGCAGAACTAAGGTTTAAATCAAAACAGAAGATCCTGCAATCATTTTGACAACAGCTGATAAAAATAGGACGGCGGTAACGTTGGGCAGTCTCAGTGCTGTGAAGTGCTCCAAACCCCAAATGTTTTTTTTACTCATGTTACCAGTTGGATGATAATTCCTCTTCAATTAAAAATAGTCATTTGAGATTGAGGCCTGTAGTGACTGAGAGGAAGGGGATCCAGGACAAGTTTCGACGGGAGGGGTCGAACTGCTGCGTGTTGAAAACGGGAAGGAAATGTGCCAGTGGCTAAATAGCTGCTGCTAATAGATGAAATGCTGGGATGGAGTGTGTTAAGGGCCTCTTTGGAGAGTTTAGCAGGGATAACGTCTAGTGGTCAGGTGCAGGATCTCATACCAGATAGAACACCTTCAAAAGCCAAAGGGCGCCGTGGCTTCAAAACAGCTCAACCCAGCTGAGATCTCAGAAGTCGCTGATAGCTGGTCAGCAGGAGAGAGCCGACGCCACATACTCTCAGACTGTTTGTAAAGAAAACCCCAAACTCTTCTTACTTCTCTAGCGAGGTTTAAATAATTTTCATGAGCCCCCGGCTATCAACAGTCTGTCACGCTGAACAGGGCCCTTGAGTTACGTCAGGGGTCAGTATTCTCCATATTGATGAGTCCATATTGCTCTTGGATCCTCAGCTGCTCTCTGGTGTTTTATTATTGTGTCTTTCAGAATAACAACAGAGTTTTGTCATTTGGACAACAACTGTCAATTTTGCATGTTTTCTTTTTACTGTGCAGTAGGAATTTGTTGGATATTGTTTTTGGATCGTATCTATCATGTATAATTCAAGTAAAGAAGATTGTGTACAATGCATTTATGGATGAGGGAGCAGTTGTAGGTGAGAGCTGTATTGCTGCACGCTGGGATACGTTTTGGGGTGAGCCGATTGCTGCGCTCTGTTGCTGAGGCCACCTAATGCTCTTAAGGCCCGGAGATTGCCAATGCCTCTATGTCTCTGGTGGACACACACACACACACACACACACACTGACACACACACACACACACACACACACACACTGACACACACACATCCCAGCCCCTTGTAAGAATGTTCAAGTTTGATTGATGAGGAAATAGCAGGCAAATTACAGTGTCCATCCTGATGGATGACATCATTTGGCCCAATGTGCTGATCATGTATGCCAAACAAGAGGCTGGCCCGCCCCCCCCCCCACCCTCCCTTCTTCCACTCCCTTTTGCTTACAATTGATCAGTGGGAGTTTTGCACACCAGTCTCCTTTGAATTTAATGCGTGAGGAAGGAGAGCAGTTGACGTGGCTCTTTACTGCCCGTCCCGGTCTCTCGACCCCCTCCCTCCCTCCCACACGCCCATCCATCTTTATCTAGAGGGGCCCGGGCCGTGACAGATGTAGTGGCACTCTGTTTGTTTACCCTCATGCACAGACAATCACTCTGTGTTAAATGGTCCTTCTGCTTTAGATGGATTATTGTTTACACAAGACCAATTATAGTGGGTGTCGAAAGGAGAGTTATCGAAGGAGAGAGTGAGGGAGACGGGCAGCGACTGTCAACCCTTGACGTTTCTGTCAGCATTTGTTCTCATCATCAAAATAGGAGCAAACCTTGTCAAGCCTTTCATTTCCAGCCATGATGAGTTGCCAAGGAATTTTGTAAAAGTATTATTCAAATAATAGTTAAAAAAAAAAAGAATCTGCATCACCAAGAAACATAATAAAATTCAACATGATTTCTAAAAACCAAGATACAATGAGACATAGCTGCAGTCAGATACACTGGCACGGTGAGAGCTGTGCATATATTCCTCAATCAAACTCCCAGGCCCGCTACACGTGTAAACAGCTTTGCCAGGCCTTGTTCTCCCAGAGGCTTATTTTGCGGAAGCCATCCAAGCGCCACCTCATATTCAAATGCGTTGACAGGTGAAGAGGAGGGGGTTTGTGGGGTGGAGACGACTTGATTGATGGGCCAATGGCACGCGGTGGCAGGTGAGTTTATGAGCCAGAGCCAATCTGAATATTGAGAACGCGGCCATCGTGTCACCCTCGCCATATTAAGAATTATTTGACAATGCATTATGTTGGAGATCTGTCACGCAAAAAAGATGAGTGTGCCCTCCCCCGTGGCTGAAATTACAGCCTGCAGTGCAGTGAAGAGGAGCTTTGTGAATTCTCTGTGGACCGCTCTGACATGGGGGCCCGGCGACAGGGGCCAGCCTCACTTACTCACAGTTAGTGACTGCCAACAAAAAAAACGGGTAAAGGATTTATCAGTGTGCATGGATATTGGTTTGTGCTGTTGACCGTACATGCATTTCCCATCCAAATACGACTTAAGAGGAAATCGTTTTGGGTTTTTTTTTCAGAACAATTAACACCCACGGAGATGCCACACGATTACACGGCGAGTGACAGTGGCAAGATTGACGTGTCATCTGAATCTAAGGAGTAATTGTGGAAGGGCTTGGATCTCTTCACCTCCGTCTCGATGACGTGTCCACCCCCAGCTGACATTTTAAAGACTTCCCAACTCTCTGGTGTCCAGCAGTTTACTGTTCCATGGAAGTTATTGGGCCTATAAACACGCCACCCCCGGGTCCATCCCCAGGCTAGTTCGCACTGGGAAAGACATGGTGTTCGCAAATGGCTTCCATCTGTGTCTACTGGATGGCAGCAGCACCCTGCTGGCTCTCCGCTGCAGCTAATCTTAGTTTTTCTGAATGGCACATGACCGTTGTCAGGACCGTAGCGGAGGGCTCATCTGGTGAGAGAAGCCTGTAGCTCAGGAGGCCTGGCTGGGCTGCTGTGATGTGGCCGGTGTGCAAGTGATCTCCGACTACTGAGGGTGAGGGTGTACATGCATGGGTACACTGTGTGTGTGTGTGTGTGTGTGTGTGTGTGAGCGAGAGGACACCTCGTTACTAGGTGTCAACCTGTTTTGTATTTGGACATTTTAATGAGAGGAATGAGGCCCGGGGCTATTTCTCTGTTCTCTCCCTCTCCTAAACCACACACACAAAAAAAAAAAATTCACTCCAGCTTCATCACACTTAGGGTTGTTTTTTTTTTTTAGCGCTGAGCTTGTTGTGACACATGCGCTGAGCACGCTAATGGAGAGCGCGCCGTAATGACTTCAAGGTGCTAATCTGATATTCATGTAGAAGTGAGCCGGTGGAGGAAACGGATCATTGGCCCTTTTAATAACAATCAATGCTCGATTCCCCCCCCCCCGCTCTCCTCACGCATCATCTGGTGTGTGTATGTGTGTGTGTATGTGTACACGGTAGGTAGGGTGTGTGGTGTTTCTATGTGTACACTGTGAACCGTGTTTTTTTTGTTTTTTTTTCCTCTGGGGGTCTCTTTGGCTGACCCCCCGACCCCTCTTTCTCTGAGGACAGCCAGCTAAGAACCAAGCAGCATATCAAAGACTGGGAGGGCACAGCCAGGCCACTGGGTTTCTGGCGAAATCATCTCAATAAATAAATATCACAAGACACCGCCAGTGGGCAAAGCTTTGATGTGGGGGGGTTGAGCCCCATTCTCTCTTTTCCCTCTCACTCTTTCTCAACCTCGATACAGGTGCTTCTCCTCTAGTGTCTTCACTCACCGTCAAACCCCGACCGCTTGCTCTGACAAAATGGCTCATGTGTGCACCGATATACACATTTCAGTAGCGGCAAACGTTGAGGGGCTTGCAGCGTTCCCTCCGAGGAGACGAGCGTTGGAGAAGCGCAAGTTCTGTTACCGGCACATCCGCGGCTTTGGATTGGTTACGAGCGGCCGGCACCGAGCGAGATAACGAAAAGGCTTTATTTTCTTCTGCGGTGATTGAGACACCGAGGTGAAAAAACAAGTGTTTATATTTCCGTTGTCTGTTTCACTTCAATTTCAATTGTTTCCACAAGGTCAGATAAGAAAGGACTATTGTGTATAACTAGCCTACACCTTGCTGCAGTCTGAGTCATTCTTTTGATTTATTTTGGTACCAATTCAACAATACCACATGCCGGTGGCCTAATACTGAGTAAACGAGAAGTAATGGGGTTTGGTACACAAGGTAGGAATAACTTTACGGTGTACACGTATAAGCTTCCCTACTATCAAATATTAATTTCTCCCTCGTCCCATTTACCAACAACTCTTTCTCAACAGTCGATCTGACTGTAATTGTGTCACGATCCATGAAATTAACTGTGTAATCTGCTATTACATTTAACAAGGCAGTTAGCAGAGCCGTCACTGGGGAACAGTTTCAGTCCCGGAGAAAATAATTGTGTAGGAAAACCTCCTGATGCAGTTTTGTCCCAAGTTTGTTCAAGGGAATTGAGAAGCTATTGCCGGCTGTTGCCTCAGTCTGTCAACACGCATTTTGTTTGTTTGGTGACCCTCAGGGATGAATCACAATGTCTATTTTGTGGACAAATACATACACATACTGGACGATATAGGCTATTGTTTTCTTTTCGAGTGGAGGCTTGCCACATCCTTATGTCTGCAAGCACCAAACTTCATTGAGCCCTGAGAATAGCTGACTGCACGTATATTTGGTGCACCTTCCATGCCCAGCCAAAGATGTGAGTAGCGCTGTAATCTCATACACAGTCCACCGTGACTGGCCAGACACAAACCTGACAGCAACATTGTCAAGTATTTTGTACTATAAAATAACTGCAGTATAACAAGCGGGCTTGAAGGCGCCAGGACAATGTCGTTTTTTTTATTTCACTTTTTCTCAGGTTGCATTTTTGTCAGGATCGGTTGTACTCAGCAAAACTACAGACAGCCACAGCTTGAAAAAGACACGGAGTGAAGTAGTTCACTTCTCAACAATGTTTCACTTTCTGTCTGAGGATCAAATGGCCAATTTGGAAATGGCTCAAAAGATGTTTTATTTGTTGTACCTTTCTACAAGTGGTTAATAACTGATTACAGATCAGGTCATCCTCAGTAGTGCCGCTGGCCTTCAGGTTTAAAGTATTGAGCAAAATGTAATTTTTATTTTTTTTTTTTTTTTATTTTACAAATTGATACTCAATCAAACCAATTTGTATTTTGAATTCTGTAACCTTTATTTACCCAGGCTAGTCTCTTGGGATACAATATTTCATTTCGAGCAGAGGCCTGGTCTCAGATATGATTCAAACCATCACTACCCACAACAAACCAGTTTCCAACGTCTCCCCGTCACTGAGAAACGCTCTTCTAAAGTAGCAGCATGACTGACACCTCTAAAAGGGGGATTGAGGAGGTGGGGGCGGATAGCCTGGAGGGTGAGACGTAGGTACATTAAGCTCAGCAAGTGGTCAATAATGCTTACCCCTCACTATTGAGAGGCAATTGAGAGGAATGTGTGTGTGTGTGTGCACGCTAATACGTGGCTGAGGAGTACGGGGGTTAAAATGCATGTCTCCGGGGAGCCATGTTATTGACTGTTGAACAGCCCAAATTAATTTTCAACAAGCCTCTTCAGTTCAACAATGGAGGCGGATTATTGTTGCGAAGGGAGGGCCTTGTGTGCTTTTACCCCGGGGTCCACTCAATGGATGACTGGCCCCCCTCTCAGCACGCGTTCCCCTCGGTGGATCTACACCGCTATGCTTTTGTCGTCAACGCTTCTCTACTGCGGTTATGTGTACCAGGACAATTATTTTTTGTTGCGGTTTGTGAACGGCGCACTTCTTAACACGGAGGTATGTTTAACAAAAAAAAAAAAAGCCTTTTGTTATCGTCTTTCTCCCCAAATAATTGTCGCAGCCGTTATTCCCGAAGTCTCGTCCTTGGGTGGATTTAAATGCGCCTGTGTAGTCGGCGCAGGCGAGGCGGAGGGAGTCAAGCAGCCCGAGTTAAACAGGAGGCCTCATTGTTAATTTGAGCATCTCGGCTTATTAGTTTGGTTTTGATCTACGGGAAGCGGCTGGGTGTCATCCCCATCCCCTTGTTTTCCCTCTCCCACTTTGAATGGTACAAGTGACAAAAGGCCTCCCACACACACACACACACACACACACAGGCGCTGGCGCGGTGTGATCGCTGCACGCTGAGACACAGGGAGGTGTCAGCGCTAATCTCCTTTAAAATGACTCTCTTGTCTTACATGCGATGCTCACAGCGTATCCTCAACGCCGTAATTGTGTCTATTCCATGAGACTTGCCGTCCCACTTTTGCACCACTTTTGTTTCTCATAGCGAGTGTGTGTGTGTGTGTGTGTGTGTGTGTGTGCGTGTGCCAGTGAAGTTGCGATACATTGTTCTTGACTGAGGAGTTGAAAAATCAGTGAAATGTTTTTACCTGCTATTCTCAGTCACATCGGTACGTCTCGCGCTCTCTAATCTCCCATCACTAAAACGCGTAATAAGAAGTAATATGCAGTACAAAAACACAATCCGCTCCCATCGCCAGCCTTGGGATGAAACCACCCTGTTAGGTATGTACTCAAAACTCAAAGTGATTGAGACTGCTAAATCTTACAAAGGCCTAGCAGTACTAATTGATGACTGCCTCTCCTCCAGAACTTCTATTCAGCCCCTTGAAAAAGAAGCCGAAGCCGAATTTGAGGTTTTATTTTTGGGACGTGGCATGTTTTTCTCGGTTGACACTGGCTGCTGCCACTTTCATGGCAGTAATTGATTATAGGGGTGTTTTTATATCCATATCCTCCCAGTGTATTAGTGCCTTGGATTCCCTGTATCACCCTGTATCACCCTGTATCACCTTGTATCACCCTGTATCACCCTGTATCACCCTGTATCACCCTGTATCACCCTGTATGGTCAGGTTGATGGCCTGCCCTGTCCTTTCCTCCAGTCAGTGGTACATGGTTATCTGTAATGCTGCTCTAGGTCTACTTACGTATTACTTGTGCTCTTATAGCTTCAGAAAAATGTGGAAGAAAGTACTTTGTGATGTTGTACTTATGTGATTTTTATTGAATTCTGCTTATATACTGCACATTGTTGTGTGTTTATATGTCATTTTTATTCTCTTTTTTTTATGGTGCTGCTTTCTTGGCCAGACAAAGAGAGAGATGATCCCAAATCAGGTTAAAAAATCAGGTGAAACACATTAAATACGTTGCATGTCTGCCTGCCCTCACGGCTTGTAGAAGTAACAGTGCAGTAGGTTCGTCATAAAGCAGAACAGATGTCCCGCGGTGACAGTGGCCTCTGTGTTACTGCACAGCGAGAGGTCAAGGTCAGCCCAGTTGAATCACCTCTCATGCAGGGGGGGGGGGGGGGGGGGGGGAGAAGACTGGAAGAGGAGAGGAGGATGCAAGCCACTCCATTATTTCATGATTACCGCAGGACAGAGATACAGCCGTTTGGCATTTGGAAAAGCCGTTTGTTGCTCTGGAATCTTCTACTCCTAATCCCCGAGCGGGGAACTCGGTTGCTGTGTTTCTGCGGTGTTCTGTAAATATGGGAGAAGGCCCACAGCTGAGGTAGTTTTCCCAAGGTCACAGCCCGGGATGATGAGGAGCAGAGCTGACTTCATGCATCTGGACTTCGTTATAGGAGGCTGGAACATGCTCTCTATCATTCCCGCTATCTGCTGGGGGAGATGGAAGACAGTCTCAAAATCCAACTAAGGAGGGCTTGCCTTCCATCTTCCCTCATGTTAGGGGTTTGCCTGCCATCTTCCTCTCATTTTGCCTTTTTTTCTTCTTAAATTCTACTAACTTTATCTTTATCTCTGAGTCTGCCTGTGAAGTGCTGTGTGTTTATGTGAAATCCATGCTTGGCATACTTGTTGAGATTGAAGTGCAGATTGAAGTGCTCGACGGTACTTTAACTTCAAGTCTGCTTTACTTGGATGACACCCCCCCCCCCCGCTCCTTTTTTGTTTTTTTTTTCTTTCCTGAGAAAGTTTCTTCTTCCTCTCCCGTGCCTCGGTGATGCCCCGGAAAAGTCAGAGCTAAGTCAGAGCTATCCCCGTCTCGCCCCCAGGACAGAGAGCACCTAGCCACATGCCTCGTAGGCTCGCCAGGAGCTCAGCGCCTCTGAACTGACTGATTGCCACTCTGAAGAAAAAAAAAAAAAAATCCCACACTGTTGCCATTCCTCCATTTCCTGGCATGCGTGCAAACATGGAGCACATCAAAGGAGCCAATCCCCCCCCCGAAACCCTCATCAAGCCACCCCCATCTATACCCCATTCCCTCATTGCCCCCGCCATGCGCCCCTCCTCCCCCAGCGACCCGCCTCACTCCTCGCCCATTGTAAATTTTGCAGATGAAATCAAAGAGACTAATTTTCACCAGGCGCGTCAGAAGCGGTGCACTGGACCGCATGGCTAAGAGGAAAAATCAATGCAGCCCTAAGTGGGAGATCAAACTCAATATGTAGGTTTGGATTGAGCTACAGTGTCTTCATTACGCCAAATAAATCTATCTGTGTGTGTGTGTGTGTGTGTGTGTGTGTGTGTGTGTGTGCAGGCCGTGTGGGTTGGGGAGGTTCTTTGAGGACGTGGGTACAACATTGTGGAGCCTGTATTTATTCACATTGAGACTTGAGATGCGTGTAGAATGAAATGTCCTCCCCGAGAAAGCGATCTTTATTTATTCAGCTAGCCTGGCGGAGGCTTAGACTCCGGTAGCGTCATGAGCCTTAGCTAGCGCGGGACTACAAGTTCGACATGGCGCTGCACGTCATGCGGTCGATGATGTCAGTTATGACAGCGACACTCATCGTTGATCAGCTGCCGCCTGCTTACTCATAAGCGCGTTAAGAGCGGTACCCGTAAAAATGTACTGCGCGATTACGACGCGTGTGGCTGGGGGAGTACGTACTACTATAAATACACTATTTCACGCCCGTCCTTGTCACATCGTATCCTGGTTAGCTGTAATTTATTGAAATGGGGGAGAGAAAAAAAAGGCCTTTCCTTGTGAATGACACGAGTAAACACATTTCTGGCTTCATTTGATATGTCATTGCTGGACCTTGTTCCATATCAAGAAACAACAGGGATCCATTATTGATATCTGGCAGCTAAAATTGCATCACCTTGAGAGTTCCGAAGGTGAAAAACAACATAGCACAATTGGGTGTTTTTTATTTCTTTATTTATTTCTATTTCCCTCTAGTGAGATGTCACTTCAAAAACAACCCGACCAAGGAGTGTTATTATGCTGGGAGAATGTCAGCCAGTTACAATGGGCTGCTTAATGAGGTAGTGTGGCAAACTTTCAGGCAGGCCATAATATGAATTATTTGTCATTGGCTCTGTGTGTGTGTGTGTATGTGAGTGTGTGTGTGTGTGTGTGTCTTTGGAAAGGGCCCGGTGTAAAGCGGGATGAAGGCAGGCCTTGATGGAGAGATGTGGCACTAGCCTGGGGGCTCGCTCCACTGTGAGGGTAGTTAGCTCGCTGCACACCGCCATCATTAGGGACTAGGGCACTAGCACTGGGAAGGTGACACACATGCCTCCATTCAGACAGTAGCACACACACACACATCATACCTGGATCTGCACCTCACTTTCTCTCGGTCTGTCCGGACCTCTCTCCCTGCGGTGACTTCTCCCCTATCCTCACTGAGACCAGAGTCCCCACACCAAGCACTGTTTAGTCGGAGTAAGAAATCAGGCGATGACCTCCTCGGTAACAAATGAATTAGACACCGACCCGGCTGTAGGTTGAACCCTTTAGGCAACTCGTACTTTAAAGGTGCAGCGAGGGTGATTTTTACAATACCGATATCGATCAATACCGATGACTCGACGACTACTTTGAGATTTGCGCTCACTTGCCGTCCCCTCCACTCGCACGTTCAACTCCTCAGCGATGGAGGACGGTGCTGCAAACAAGCGGGTGGCATCGCAAGGTATTTCATTCTCGAGCCAAAGGAACAAATGACAAAGCAGTTATTCCAATATTTTGCATTGTGATATATTACCTCACCGCTAGAGTTTTCTGCCAGCTAACTTTATCATATATATAACTACTCTAACTATTGTGAAACTGTGACATATTTATGTCAGTTACAGGCCACCGTAGACTGCGTCAGCGACCTGTCGATGTTGCAATTCCTTGGTCTCAGATCGAAGTTGATGAAAGTCCTAGATCATTGTCTCATTAACCACACACACACACACACACACACAGAGCACGTCTTTATGCCAATCATCGATCATATCTGCTACTGATTGGATCAATGTGGTATTAATCACCAGGGTTGTGTGGTGACAGAATGTGGTGGAACAACACCGTGGACATTCAAGTGTCTTTTTCCACACGGCGCCACTAGAAGCCAGCATGTCGTTGCTCATAACTGCTGCCAGGGTGCAACTTCATGACCCCCGCAGGCGAGCTCAATTTTGGTTTCAAATATGAAAAGCGGAGGAGCAATCACCGTGGGGCTTCTCGACTGATTGCAGTGGATTGCAGGTTCATGAGGACGAGTCAAGCAGACCAGTGACGCTGACAGCTGAGCACTGGGGGGAAAAAAGAGGCTCTGGCTATTCTGGTTTGAATTGTGAAAAATGCACTGTGATGGACCGTCCCGCCACCCCCTGTTGCTTCTTCTTCCCCTTTGTGTAGTTGATCATCTCTTTCATTGTCCCTCTTATCATAATCTATTGTAGTGCAATACAGACAATATGGCCTTAATGGATCCAAAATATTTCTGATTAAAGATGGCCTTGTTGCTGGCACGCCGCGGGACGCTCCTCCAGGAAAAGCATTGTGCACCAAATTGTACCAAATTTCCCCTTGTGTGTGTGTGTGTGTGTGGTAGCCCCTATTTACTTCTCAGATAAAAGAGACTTTCAAATTGTAGAAAGAGAAAATCTCTCCAAATATCCACCTTTCATGTGCATCATTGTGTTCTTCAAGGTTAGAGGACTGTTACTGAATAGGAAGTGGGATTATTCCTCCAGCAAATAGCTTTGGAAGAGAAGATCTGCAGTTACTCATACTATTATTAAGTATTAAGAATTTTGAAAATAAAAAAGGAATCAAAATACGGAAAAGAGGAAAAACCCGAGAATAAATCGCCAATTCTTCTAATAAATTTACTTTATTTTCCTGACCCCTGCCATCCAGAACTTGCTTTCTCCATAACACTGGAACTGGAGAGAGCGATTCCTTTTCACACTGTTGTTAATGGACAGAAAAACATTCATTTTTCACACAATATGACCTAATGTCTTTGTGATATCAGTTCAAGGAAGGTTAAAGTAGTTTTAATATTAATTCTTACCATGCATGATATCATATTGTGAAAATGTTGTGCTTGTTTGGGTTGATGTTGAACTTGGCCTCCTTCTGCGTGTCGTTGTCTGTCGAATGCTTGCTAGGTCCCGTCGGTTTCCAAAGGGCTTTTTATCCACACTGCAAAGGTAATACTCCGAGGTAACTCAGGAGTACCTGTTGTTATTTTTAGTAGGTAACTGTACACTTACTTACTAGGGGGAGAAATTGCTCCATCATTTGAAACATTCAGACAGTAATATGAAGTACTCTTAAGATGGCAACAGTTAAGTGAAATGTAGAAGGCTAATAGTTGAGTTCTCACACAAACTTCCCGAACATGATGACAGACTAACACCTGGTGAGAAAGTTGTTAAAATGGCCCTGCAGAAGCCTCTCTTAGTAACCAGCACTGACAGCATGTACTGGAAACCATTTTTGAAGTTGCTTGATAGAAGGAATTTCTATTGGAATTGTCATCTCATCACTACCAAATGTTAAGTACAGCGTTGAGTGTTCGACGATGTTCTTTTGGACTATGCTAAACATGAAGTTAACGTAATTCAGCAATGACAAAGGGGGCAGCCAGTGTGTGCTTTAAGTGGAAAGGCTTGATGTTTGTAATTCACAAAGAGCTTATCTCGTCAAAGCCCAGTTGAGGCGGGTGGGAAGGGAGCGAGAGCTCTGCTGCAGCAGTCGTCGCTCCAGAGCATCGTGGTGCGAAAGTGGGGCAGAGAATTTTCTCCATGGGTGAAACTTTTTTTATTTGTCAAACATAAATCAAGTGATAAATAAATATTTGGGAGCAATTTGGCACGTGGGAATGTGAGAAATCTAGGAAAATTATTGAAAATGTGTTAAAAATATGTAAAAGTATCTTGATTTTTACTGTCCATTTCAAATATTAATTTATGTCATCAAATATCATCAGACAAGTCCATTTTATTTTATAGCAAATTAGGTTATAGTATAGAAACTGCCTGGAGTCCTAGTGAAGCTACTGCTTGACATCATGCCTGATACTACACTTATATCTATTCAATAAGACATTCTGTGTACTGCACATTGTTTTCAGGATTTATTTACCTGTTTATTTTTTCTTTTTCATTCCAATAAGAACTGATATTTTATGTAAAATTCTAAATTGATGTTTGGTGAGCAGACAAAAAATGCCATTTGCATCAATTCTACATTGGATAAGAATACGGTTTCTGCTAAATGAAGAATATCAACGACCTCCAGTCAACACACACACACACTGCCTCCCTTCTACACCATTCCTCCATGGCCGCAGCACCCGCCACCAATCAACGTGACAGTCATCATGTCATCCAGGAGGCCACTGACAAAGACGTTGCTGAAATGATTAGAAAGCTATGTCGTGTGATAGAGGGACTTCTAGCTCATCGCTTTCCTCAAGCACACATACAAGCACACAGACAGAGGAAGTTGTCTATGCTTCAAAGGGCTCCCACTCAGGCTGCGTATCAAGGCCAAGAGTGGATGAAGCGACAGTAAGAGGAAATAGTCCATCTGCCTTCACCTCCTCCCTTCCCCACTTCTTTATCAACCTCAAACGACTCAATGTCGTTTGAATCCTATGAGCGTGACCTCAGAATCCTGGAGCATACGAGAGCATACTGGCATTTTTCAAGAACACAAATATCTCTGAGATCAATAGACTCCACTTCATCTCTGGATTTAAATCTTAGTCCGTGAAATATGGGGAAGAGCAAAGGGCACCGGCTTGGTATTTCAATTAACAAACACCCTCTAAAGTTAATTTAAAACGGATGAAAGAAAAGAAGGAAAGGAAGGATATCCAAGACACTTCAAACTAAACATTAAAAAGCCTTTATTGCATGGCTAAGAACGTATTACAACCAATTCCAATGTGTTTCGGCTCTGCTCCGGCCTTGCTACCTGCTGTGGCAAACCAAACGGCATGAAAAATGAACAGATATTCCCCGGTGAAGGTCACAGCAGGGCCAGTATGCATTGGAGATGCTTTAATATTGAACTATCTATGCAATATCCTCCAAACTCTCTTCGTTTCCACTGAAAGCAACAAACCAAAAATCCAAACCAAAGAGCACCTTCAGCAAATGCCTCCACACACACAAACTTCTTTGATCTTCATGTAATTTGGGGTGGCGACAAGAAAATCATTGCAGATGCCAGTATAAATCTACTAATACGGATATATCTGAAAATATGTGGCATGACTTTCATTCCCCCAGTAGAGATTGGAGATGTTTATGCTGAGCTGCAGCCATTATCTTCCCATTCTGTCCTCCCACTGTGATCGGGGTCAGGGGTATGCAGCTCTTTTTAATGCAATCCAAATCTTTTTGTGTTTTGTGTTTGTTGTAACCTAGGGGACATGTCTAATGTTCCGCAATGTTTTCTGATTTGTTTGTATGTTTGCCTGCAGCAGTGGCCTTCGACATTGTTTCTCCATGCCACACTCACATCAAAGGGCACCATTTCTTTTATTCAGGTATACAAAGCTTTCTTTCCTCCGCGAAATGTATTAGGACGCTTCAATGTTACTCGTCATAGGCTGGCGGTATAGAGTTCAAGGGTATGGCCCACACAAATGCATTAAGAGTGTGCATACTGTATACATTCAAAAGGAACAAAGAAGAGTCCCTGGTTTTCTTGATCACAACTGAATCCATCCCCCTGGTTGCACTTCTTCTCGTCGTGGTATTCAGTGGAGGATGTGCTCTGCAATACGGTGTTCGTCACATAAGGCTTCGCTGTACGTTGCGTTTCAGCAACACTTTGATACCGTTTGGTGTTTGCTAGGCTACTTTGAAGATTTAAGCAAACTTCAAAATATGTGAGAAACTCACTGTGGTCTCCTTGGTGTTGTGAGAGTGAATCTATGAAATGTTACACGCACACAATTCTCGCAAAAGCCGTTGATCCAAAGAGAACTTCACGTAAATGGAGCCCCCCCCCCCCCAAAAGAAATAACAACTCATCTTAGCTTGACTGCAGCACAATACCCCTCTGCTGTTTCCAACACACGGCAAGAAAGGGAAACGCCTCGATAACCCAAAACTTAAAAAAGAAAGGTAGAACTTAGTCATCTCAGTGTTAAGAGCAATTCTGACTGGCTGAATGTGTTGAGTGCCATCACATATGGTTGTCTTCAACACTGTAAATGCTTGACCTCTGACCTCCCTGTGGAAGGGGGCCAAGCAAATGGAGAAATATTTGGATTATTTACATTGTTATTAATTGACGGGAGGACTGGGAGGAGGCCAGTTGCACAACATATGGCCGGTTGCACTCAGAGAATGTGGGAAAAGAGGAGATAAGTTAGAAGAAATCATGAGGATCAGGAGTGTCGATGTACATTCTCTGACCGTGGCTGCTCGTCTTGCTCGGCACACTTGGCGCAGCTCTTTGCTTTTCCACTTTTGCTGGAAATCTGCGTCTTTTCTTCTTCTAAATACGTTTTGTTGTACATCTATTCAGAAGATCTTTCTAAAGGCGCCGTCTGGAATTGGCACTTCCTGCCCCCTTTGGGATGCTGTCGGCCCCACTACTGGCTTTATTTACGCGCTGATTCATTGATCAAAGCCATATATATTTAAAGGTGTTTGTGTAGACATTAAAGAAAGTGAAGTGCATTTTGAGTGAAGGTCGGATCGGAAAGTAACAAGTTGAATGTGTATTGGGGCTTCAATGTTTCTCCAGTGTTCATTATAGCTTAATTGATTGTACATTTCCCGATGTCGTTTCATTAGCTTAGTATTATTGCTGTATTTGATATTATTTAATGGATTGCAATAAATAGTAACTGTTAAACTGATTTGAACAATACTGCATCACATTGTATCAAATGGAGCTAAACAGCATTGACTTGTTTTGTCAAATGTTTGCTGAAGTGTTTCCTGTGTCGTGCGTTTGCATCAAGACCTAAATAAAACCTGATTCATTGAATGATGACCTCTGGGGGGAAAAAGCACTTTTCCAGAAGTAACAAATCACTGGATTCACAATGACAAAACATATATATATACATTTATATTAACTACATTGTGAAAAGCACTGAAGTGGGCTTTTAAATAGGTTGTTGCTGTATCCTTCTGGGTGCACAAAGATACAGTGCACGTTGCCTGTTAGCCCTTAGCCAGAGAGATGTATTCTGATGTCAACAATAACACCATAGAGAATGGAGTGAAAAGATGTGCAAGCTGTTACAGGGTGATTTTGTAGGAGACAATGATATTCTGGGGGTGCATACAGGTACAGTGCATCTTTTGATAGGCACTGCTATAATAGCTTGTTTGGATACAACCCTGAACACTGTATGATCCCACTAAACCAGCCCGGCTATATATCTCCAGACTCAATATCGTTATGGCATCACAGATAAAATGAAAGGTTGTTTTTGCTATCTAGCTTCTCAGACACTGACTGAACTGTCACAGACCACGATAACATCGATCCTTGAATTGAGTGGTATTCTCTCACAGTCCTTCGTCCTGAGTTTTTTGTTCTGTGTTTGTCAAGAAAATAGGTGAGTGAATGGGGTTCTCTGATTCACTGGATGGAGCATTACCAGTTTCCAATAACTAACAAAGTCACAACACTTTTGGCAAATTATTTTTCTTTCCGAATGAATTTTTATAATGTATCATTTCATTTTCAGGTTAAAAAAAACAAACACATAGCCATTGTTTTGGTTTATATCTGTGGAAGTGGAAAAAAGAACAAAAAGGTAACATTAATAACAGGAGTTTGTGCTAAAAGATGTTTTCTGCATTCTTTCTCCCAAAAAAATGAACTGCCCACGAGAACTTTTCATAATTAAACTGTGAATGAGCTGAAAGCGACAATTATCAAGGATTTCTCTCTCCGCGCTAAACTAATAACGTCTGACCTTTTGTTTCCAAAGTTGCCAGTTTCTAATGTAATTTGTAGAAATCTTGCCATTGTATTTCCAGTTTTTAAATTACAGTAAAATAGTTCTCAAGAGAAAACTCAGGAGTTGATGATTTGACTTACTATTGCCAGTTATTACTTATTACTATTCCCTCGATTCTAATAGGATATCGATTGTAGAGGGAAACACATTTCGCAGTCCTTATGTTTTCCGTGCACCGGTGAGTTTCAAAACAAAAGCTAGACACAGATGTGCACATACTAAGTTGCTTTTATTAATACAGAACTGCATGCTACAGAGACTGTACAGCATAAACATTTATTCATTACAAAAAAACATGGTTTTTGGAACCATTTAAAATAACAGGAAAAAAACAAACAAAAAAAGATAAGAGCATAAAATAGAACAGGAACATCACAGCCGTTAAGGAAACATTCAAACTATTTATCATTAGCATCTTAATAAACCAGAGAAGAAATCGACAGGTTACAGTCGCGTCATGTCAACTACAATGGCACCGAGTGGATGAATTCTCTTGTAGCTTTTTTTTTTTACAGCCTCTTGCAACATCAACATGCCTATTTTTTCTATCTACCTATATGTAGTAGTGTACTTAAAAGTGGCAGTTTGTGTATTTTTTTGTATTTAATAGTTTTTTATGAACCTCCTAATATACATAATTTGGCCCTTGTGGGTTTATACAGTATGATGTCCGTCTTTTTATTAAGTTTAAATTTTAATATTTGACAATTTGCTACCAAACACATTTGTTATAGCAACATTTATACTACATACATAGCAATCTATGTAACGTCACAGCAAAGAATGGTATCGAAATAAAAAAACGAACAACAAAAAGAAAGATCCCTACAGCGTGGTTAGAGGGGCAGAGAAAATTATCACAAAATTTGGCACGGAAAATCTGTACATGAATCTACAGTCTGAGAGATGTGACTGTGCAATAAAAAAGAAGGGCTTTAGACACTTTTCCAACTACTGAAGACACGGTACCCACTGTCTCTTGTTTCAAGTTTTTCTTTTCTTCTTTTGTAAAATGGCTTATAGACGCATTTCTTGAAATGAAGTTGTGCATACTTCTGTTCATGAGATCTACACAGTACACTGAGTGGAATCCAGGTTTTCAGCGAGGAAAGAAATGAACTCATCAACAAACAAAAGATTTGCCTTTTAAAACCTTGTAAAAATGGATCATTCATATATAAGTCGCTTACCTTAAGAAAAAATATTTGTACAATGTATTAAGAAAAAAAAAATAGTCAAAAAGGGACACGTACAAGATACAACAAGCAATCTCTAAAGCAATAAATACTACTGGTCCTAGCGTTGTGACATTTTGTATTGAATACCCACAACCCTCCCACCCTAACCTCCCCTCCAGCCCACCCACCCTGCCTGACTCCGCCCCGAAGGTAAACAACATAAAGAAAAAGACAACGCAATGGAACGATGCATATTTAACACAGTAATCCCCCCTCCCCATTATTCTGTACATTTAAACAAGAACAAGTAACATCACAATTAAAGTTGTTCCTCAGAGAGGTATCGCCGCTAGCCTCATGCCCTCCTAGAGTTTGAACAGATGTCAAATGATTGGTTCGCAAGCTCGTATTTAATACAAATAAAGAAGGAGAACCAACTCTTTCAAGAAAAGGGCTCATTGAATAATCTAGCCTACCTTTTTATATCCGTCTTTTAAACATTTTGAAGTTGAACTACATAATTTTCTGTTGCACTGTTTTAACGCTACAAAAAAGACAAAACAAAATTCATAAAAATTTTGGCAGATTCACAAAGCTATACTACAGCTCATTGTATTATTTCTTTATAATAATTAGATTTTTTGATAATGATGGGTCAAATATTGACCAATGAACTTTTTAATAAATCAAAACCTAAAATTTCAAAGCCGTGTGGCACAGAAACGTAAAGAGGAAACAACTGAACGCAGGTTGAAATATAGTAAGAGAGAGAGAGAGGGCCTAGAAATGTGTGCAGAGCTAGAAAAGAGGATAAGGAGGAGAGAATAGGGTAGACTATTCTATAGACTTGGTCACGAGCGACAGAGGCTGAGGGGCCGTGGAGGGGAGGCGCGAGTGGGAATGACACAGAGATGCCGAGGGCCGGGCCAGAGAGGACGCCACAGAGGAGCCCGGCTGCCGCGAGGACGAGACGTCGCCGTGCTCCAGGGCTCCGTTGTGGGAGGAGGCGCCGGGCGTTTTGCTAGCTGCTGCAGCAGAGTTTTCCAGCTGAACCAAAGATGGCGGTGGAGGCCCAGCCAGGAGGTGCGGGTGATGGAGTGGCTGGTGGGCCGGTTTCATAGTCAGTGAGAGAGGTTGCATTTGTTCAGTCTGAGGTTTTGACTCTTTTGAGGAGGGGGAGGGAGCCACGGAGGAGGAGGGGGAGGAGGGGGGGGAGTCGAGTAAGCTTCCGTCCGAAGAGGGAGGACTGGCACAGCTGCCTTCACCTTGGATGTAGCGAATGCACTTTTTTTTTCTCCTGGGGGACAAGGCAAGAAAAAGGAGAGCATCGTTTAGCATCGCATCTTGAAACGGCATAGCTGCTTAGCACCACCAGCGACTTGAACGCACCCCTCTTCACTCGCTCGTCGAATCAAATTGTCATTAAACTGATTTTAGATAAACAAACACGGCTATTGTTTTCCTCCCCGGGTGCATTAAAGTGGCTGTGTAGACCGTGTGCCAAGACACAAAAAAAAAAGGTGCTAGAAATGACTGTCAGGTTCCCAGCACTACACCATCAGACAAGACAGACAGGTAGGAAAAGGTCACAGTCGAAGCACCTGGACAGGAGACAGCAGGGAAAATGGAAGAGAGGACACGATGGTGATGAAGATGAGAGATGATGATGTTGTAATGTTTGCCCTCTAAGCTGTGTAATCTCAGCTAAACCAAAAGGAGCAGGCCTATCCTCTCCAGCAGGCTAGTGGACCCCTCTGTACTTCCTCTACCAGTCTGGCTGTACTCGCTCGTCTCCTGAGGGAACAGAGTTTGGATGCGAGGCTAAAAAGTCAACAGGATCCACACTACCCTGCATCTGCCCCAAAGACACGAGTGTGTGTGTGCAAGGGGTCAAGGCATCATGTTTGCATGTCTGCCTGGGGTCAGGACCCCCCCCCCCCGCCTGGTGCGCCTGGAGGCCCGGCCCCTCGTGCTCAGTGGAACCGCATCCACCATGCAGCAACACTGGGGGGTTAGCGGAGAACGAGAGGGGATTGCATTTGTCTGCGGTGACTCTGCTGAGAGTGTTTTGTGTTCAGATTTGGTTTAGGGGGGAAATCTCTGCCCACCTCATCTTTACCCTGACCTTGGCAGTGACCCCTCCCCCCCCCCTCTCTCTCTCTCTCTCCCTCCCTCTCAGCTCTCCATTCCATCACAAGGATGCCTGAAGGCCATGGAGTATTTAAGACTGTGCTAGCTCACAGGGACAGGCAGGAGGAAAAAGAAGAGGAAAAAACTAAGGTGGTCAAGAAAGAAAGATGGTGTGAGTTGACGGAGGCTTTTTGAAAATATACGGCTGATCTGCTGTTCAATTAAGGTGAGGCCTGTTTCTCAAGTCATACCCCTGCCTGTAATTCTGAAGGTAAAAGTCGGGCCACGAGTAAGTGAGAGAGCGAGACAAAGATGGAGAGGGCAGATTAGTGAGAAAGAAAAAGACAAGATCACACAAAAGGACTCGCAATTCCTTGATGGCATGCTTGTGTGAGAGAACGGGAGGCATGCATTTCTGATCATCTCAACAGTACAATCACACAACACCAGACACAATAGAATGAGAGAAAAGGTCTAGGAAGGAGTAGGGAGTCTGCTCGGCTTTTAAGTGCATCGTACATGGATGGCATTGTGTGGGACGGAGTATTGATTGCCCATTAAAAAAAAAAGAGAGCTCATTTTGCCAGTACCAACTAAACATCTTGTTCCGCGGCGTCTTGCAAGTGATAACTGTCTGTCAAACTGCAACAAATGAGCTAATATCCATTTTTTAACAGACATATTGATTCGTAGTATGTGCCTGTGTGCGTTATTGATTTCTCCGTCTCGGTGGGAATTACACCAGACGCATCTTTTAGGAAATGGAGCCCAGCGAGAACTTTTAACCTCTGGGCTCCTAAAGCGAAGACTGAATTATCAACGCTTTCCGCTCGCCTGCTCCGTCTTCTCATGATCGCCTATGATTGCTTTAGGTATTTATTACTTGTACTGCTGCACTGTTGACAACGGTGTGTCGGGTAAAAACAGCAGCCTAGTGGACGTATAGTCAGTTATTTCAAAGAAAATGGGCTGTTCGATTCGATTCATAAGCTGATCAGAAGAACCTAAACTGATTTTTGACACCTGAGCCCACTCAAATAAATAATTACAGGAGAACAGGAATGAAAGGTGTAGCAGCATCTGCATGCCTTCTGGGTCTACCACGGTGATGTACAATACCAAACAATGTGTTGCGATGGTTGGGGAGTTGTGTCAAGAAAAGAGTGGGGCGGGGGGGGGGGTGCAGTGCAAGCCAGACACAGAGAAGGGTATTACTTAGCAGAAACAAATACCTACCATGAAAATATTTCCAATTCAAAGACTGCTTGTGTCAGAACAGAAAGACAACAGGTAGGGACTAAGTAAGGGTTATCAGAGAGGAGTTTGGAGGAAGAAGAGGTGGAAAAGGAGGAGGAAGAGGGCATAGAAAAGAGTGTCACTGAGCAGGCCCTCAGAGAAAGCAGGGCCAAATTTGTAAGCATAACATTGTTATTCAAGGGCGCCAATTAGGACAAACATCACAGTTAAGATGGGAAGCACTTATGCCTGGGTAGAAAATGGATTTCAACTGTAAAGACTTGGAGAAACCTTTACACAAAACTACTTTGGCGAAAGTAATTGCTCTTCCAATAGAGTTTTTGTCGACATTACATACAGAAATGCTGTTTTAAAAATCCATTTTCTGCCACTGGGCTCGAACCTTGTTCTACGAGAAAGAATGACTATAAGGGAATTTATAGCAGGAAGCTCCTCAGTCAGGAAAAGGAGCAGAGGAGTTTGCCATCTGTTACCACATTGATGGAAACACGTTTTTTTTAGAGGGATATCTGAGCAAATAATCAAGCAGAAGGAGCTGCTCATTGTGGACGTTCTCCCCCCATAGGTCCTACAGGAGTTATACCTGCATGGTTTGCACCATAAACTCAGCTGGTCAAGCCCGAACAAGGCACGACACTTCTTTGGGGTATTTGCATCTGTTAGCCAAAGAGGTAGACACAAAAAAAACGTACACACACAGAGACAAAAAAAAAAAGAAAATGGACACGTCATTGCACAGACAAAAACATGTAGCCAGGGCTTAGGTTTAGGCTGGCAACACTGGGATGTCCTCCGCATTTTGCCAAGCCATCACGCTCCAGATCCTCCGAGCCCCAACCTGCCAGTTAAGGATTTCTGACCAGCCCGAGTGAGGCTTATTGTACCGTCCTGCAATAAAACCCATGCAACCCCACAAATGTCGGGGATCATCGGGGGGATAAGCTTTCTACGCGGACACATATACACAGACAAACACCATTCATACAAACACGCTAGCATACGCTGTTAATACCCTTCTTCCCAAATAGGCAGTAAAAAAAACAAAATCAAATCAAATGGAGGTGGAACCTAGAGGCAGGCTACACTGGCAGGGCGTGGCTGGAGGAAGCTGAGAGGTCGTGATAGCCTGGCTGGGCAGACAGAGAGGGAGGGAAGAAGGGAGGCAGAAAAGAGGCAGCGGCAAGAGAGCGAAGGGAGGAAGTCCCAGCGTTACAGTCACCCAGCCTTCACCTGGCCCCCGGCTAGTGCAGGCACACACCATACACACCTGCACGGGCCACACCAGTTATTCTGTTGATCGAGCCCAAAGCGCGCTCGACACTTCTTAGGAGCGCTCAGGTCTGACGCCGCAACAGGGGGGGAAGGGAAGCCAGCAGAGAGGAGGAGGAGGAGGAGGAGGAGGAAAACCAAAAAAATAAAAAACAGGAAAGAAAGGAGGAGAGAAATAAGGAGAAAAACAGACAACAGTGAATCTATGAAGCTTGGATGTGGCTTATTGTGCTAGAAACCCCCCCCACCACACCCACGCCCTTAAAAAGATGCAAGCCATTCTCAAGTTTGCGCTCATAGACTGTCTGAAGGTTAGTGTGTTTCAAAATGCAGGCAAATCATCAAAATCAAAAGGAAGATTATATTATATCAATAAGGAAGATTAAACCACAGTAGTTTTTCAATAATTCTGACTGGACATGAAGCTAAAGACGATGCTTGTTTGGATTAATCCACCGCTAGCTGTTATCAACGCTCTACTGTTTCAGCAGGACGAGGTAAGGTGGCAAGAAATAGGCAGCAGTAGCACATCGCTAAGACAGCAAGGGTGTGAGTTAGCCCTGACCAGGGGAAGGATTAGACGGGAACCTGGAGAGAGAAGCTACTCCTTAGACCTGGCATCAAACAGGTGACCGTTGCAGGAAAGATCAAGCCAGTCATTTCTAACTCTACCCAGTAATGTGGAAATTATCAGACGGAGAGCAAAGTTGTATTTGTGGGTGTTTGAGTCCAGGCCTGGTCTGAGTAGAGGCAGATTTAGAAGGGGGGGGGGGGTAGGTAGGCCAAACTCATGCTGGCCTACAGGAAAGGCACAAGCGCAGCTACTGAAGCGTATAGATTAAGGAGGTTTACCCTGACATCACTTCCTTCATACTCCACAATCTAGCTTTAAACTGTCCTTTATACTGCCAAATAGGGGGGCATGTCCTATCCTAGATGACTTCAACATAGCAACATGATAATATACTTCAGCTTAGAGTCAAATAAACAATAGCAACATTTTTTTTTTAAGAAAAGAAAGCAGCAAACAAAGTAAATAGAACATATTTAAAAATGTAGACTTTAAGCTCAAACCTGCTCTCAGTAGTCTAGTATTGCACATTCAAGGATAAATAAATAGACATAAATTTTAAAAAGGAAGAAAAAAAAAAGAAAAAAAACAAGTTAGTAATTTAATACTCAAAATGACATTAGCACCTGTAATCGGAGGGAGTGAAAGGCAAGGGTTTGGAAAATATTCTCTGTGTTCTGAAAAAAAAGAACAGATAGAGAGGCCTTCAAGAAGGGATCCGTCACCAAAACGAGCGCAAAATACATAATGACAAAATGGGCATTTCTCCTCGTCAAAACTCAACAATACGATCAGAAGAATATGAATCATAGGAATAAAATGGAGAAATAATATAAGCAAACCTCCTTAATTTCAAGATGTGAGTGATTGTTTTGTTTTTATGTTGATATAAAAGCATGCATGAAGGCAAGCAAGGGGCAGCCCAACTCACACACACACACACACACACACACACAGTACAAGCTATCTGCAGGGCACAGGCATTATAACACAGGGCCACGCACACACAACACTGGCAAAGTTAATGGCTCTCACAATGCTTAAATTTCACATTCTCAAAACACACATATCACAGTACCAGAACGCTAGGGGGCAAAGTGGGGAAGGAAAGGGGGTGGGGGGGGGGGGGGGTGTCAAAGGGGAGGTGAGATGGAGTGTGGGGGGGTCATGCATATTCAGTTGTTATTGGCTAGGGAGGGCTAGATGGAAAAGGGGGTGTTACAAGCAACTCTACCATTTAAATATTGCATTGGGTAGCATAACTATACCAGGAAAAAAAAACAGGAAAAAAAACACAAGCCAGGCACAATAACACAAAAAGGGAGCAAAAGAAAAAAAAACAACAGTAGCTTGACTTTTATCTTGCGAGATGTCACATACGCCTGACACATGATGGGGCTCTTCTAATATGAGAGATAATTGCAGCTCACTTACCATTGCCCTCTGCTTGCTGCTTTTCCCTTTTTCTCTTCTTCTTTTTCCCCTGTTGGTTACCCGCCAAAAATATAGAAAGAAAAAAATAGAGATAGACAGGAACCTTAGTTATTATATTGCAGAAGGCCCAAAACATGAAACAGAGAATAGGGCTCATCTTTGTGTTTACTTATTTATTCATTCATTCTTTCTCTGCCTTTTGTTTTTTTTTTGTTTTGTTTCTGTCTCTGCCCTCCGGTTTGTAACAGCCACTGCAGGCCAGAGCAGAATTCTCTCTCTGTCTCTCTCTCTTTCTGTTCTTTTCTTCTTTTGCTGTAATCTTTTGTCTTATTTTCCTCTGCTTTGTGAACATGTAGAAGGGGGTTTCTGCTTGGGCGGACAGATTTCTCTAGGCTGCTCGTGTGTGTGGAAGGGCTCCCCACTGGTCAAGTTGATCCCAACACTGGACACAAATGATCTGAAAATCTGCATTTAGTGGCCGGAGAGCAAAAGAGAACCGGGCTTCATTTTTAAAACAGTCTTGTGCTCGGGCTTTGTTCGAAATTTTCCAACGATTCCCGCGGTTACGTCAGGGTCTCGGAGATCCATATCAAAAGCACATTGTGGGGAAGAAAGGTGAGCCCTCGGGTTAGTTAACAAAAAACAAACAAAAAAAGACTCGTCCTGATCAGGCGCCCCTTCTGAGGAGGAGGAGGGAGGGAAAACAGGGGCGTTCCGACTTGTAAACTTACATAGTTGTCTCGTGCTGACCAGCCCGGGTACAGCTGCATGTGGAGCTGTCGTTCTTTCCTGGCCAGTTCGTAGTACTTGGCCTGCTCCTCCCGCGATAGGGCGTGCCACTGCACAACAACACAGCAGAGAGAGAGAGAGAGAGCGAGAGAGAGAGAGAGAGCGAGAGAGAGAAAGAGAGAGAGAGAGCACATGTTTTCAGACTAAATGGTACAGTTGAGAGAGTGCATGCCACGGAATAGAGGTCATGAACTGGACTCAAACACACGTCGGGAGTACACGGCATACCTCATCGCCACCAAAGCCCTCTCAGCTGTCTGACAGGCAGTTCAGCTAGACCAGTACAGCGTCTGTCAGTGTGTGTGTGTGTGTGTGTGTGTGTGTGTCTGGTGTCGTGGCATGGCTTACCCTCCGCCCCAGGATCTGGTTGATGGCGGCACTCTCCTTCAGTGTGCACTCAGCCACCACCTTGGCCCGCATCTCCTTCATGTAGAGCATGAAGGCGTTCAGGGGCTTCTTTATGTGGGGCTGCTTCTTCTTCTCCTCCTCCTTTTTAGCGTCTGAGTGTTTCCTGCGGCAGGACAGGAAGGTAAGAGTCAACTTTTGCGGCCGAGGGTTCGAGCGGAATGAAAACAACGAGGAGTTTCGCGGGGGGGGGGCTACTCACGAGCTGTTCAGGGAGCTGATGTCGCTGTGGGAGGACTCCTGCTTGACGTTGGGTGTGACGATGGCCGGGTGGGGGATGCCCGTGGTGTGCAAACTGTGGTGAGGGGGCACCATGTGTGGGGGGAACCTGGAGGACAGAAGACTGTGTAAATCGTCAGAGTGGACACGGGTGAAATGGGAAGATGGAGCACATGTATACACAAGGACAAGTAAAAAAAAGGCTGAGGCTCAACTCCATTCCCTTTTTTTTTTTTTTTCCAGAATAAAATGTCGGCCAAAGCACAAGATGCTTTGTGCTGCAGAAATGGAATTGGCCTTCAGCCACAGGACATAAATACACATCCGTACAAGCATGCACATGTTCATGTTTAGGGTGGATTCCCCAATTGCAACGTAAATTAGCACAACTTCTCATTTTCAACAGTATATATATATTTTTTTTTCATGCACTTTGATTTCAAGATGGAATCCAGCCTATAATAGTCGGCACACAAAAACACACTCTTAATCACAGTAAACCATCACTGAGTCGGCTGCATTGTGTGGCACCAAGAAAGTGCGGTTGAAGGCGCAAGGATAAATCTCTCACGCTGAAGGCCGCGTTGAAACAACCCTAATTACCCGCACGCCAAACACTTGAACCAAAATAAAAAACACGTCCTTGTCGTAAGGCTTCGTGTGTCTTATTGTCTTGTCAGGAGAGGCTCGAGGCTGCGTGAGGCAATTGAGAGCCCCTGCACACCTTGAGCTTTTTGAACCGGAGATGGAGAGATTGTGTACATCCTGACAGAAGGACCTTGCCTTCCACCGTGCAGAGGCTGCTTTAATTGTCACCCGTGAAAGCTGAGGGAATTTGTTTCTCCCGAGACGCTTTTAGCGGCCGATCCTTTCAACTGTAGACGACAAATGCAGATGAAGTCTTTGTCGTCGTACGGCGAGTTGACCCGACCCAGCTTGTGTTTATATTAAAGCAAAATTCTGGGTCAATTAAAGGTCAGAGCTCGGTGGCTAACGATTCACGAAATAAATGAAAACGTTCGTGGTGAAATATCACCGCAGGTCTCCGCTTCCTCCCATCGTTTTCTGCCAATTCAGCACCGTCAGTGGTGTTGACATTTTTATCTTTCTCCCTCTACACTCCTATCATCAACAGCTCCTTCTATTGAGGCCAGCAACCCCCCCCCCCCCATATCTATGAATTCATTTCACTGGCCAGAACAGATGTAGGCCACTTCTGTGTGTGTGTGTGTGTGTGTGTGTGTGTGAGAGAGACGCTAATTATGTGTGTGAGATTATTTGAACGTGAGTGTTTCTGCGTGCGTGTTTACAGTGCAGCGCCGCGGCTACACGTGAACATACACAAATTTAGGAGAGGAGGGAGAGGAGGGAGAGGAGGATGAAGGAGAAGAAAAATAAGAAAGAATAATTCTTTTCTTTTTTTTTTTTTTTAACAGCTCATTATCCGGCTGTGTCTGGCTGCATGGCTCCGAGCCAGAATATAATGATGAGGATAAACTCGCCAGGAACAACTAGTTTCAGTTGGAGGCCATCTCAGGGGAGTGCCAGTGTGCTCCCCCCTCAAACTCTTTCCCTCTCCCTCTCTCTTTTTCTCCCTTTCCCCCTCTTCTCCCTTCATCATTGACACATTGGTGTTTGTGCCATGTCATCCGTTGATGGGGAGCTCGGCAGCAGTGGCTGCAAGATCGCCCATCATTAGGCTGCTGCATTTCCTCTCCCTCTCCTTTTCCTCTCTCTCTCTCTCTCTCTCCCTCCTTCTCTCTCTGTGCACTTGTTAAAATTTCCTCTGTTCCAAGATCTATTTTTTCTCTTCTTCTTCTTCTCCCCCCCCCCTCTCCTCTCTACTCCTCCCTGTCCCCTCACCTCCTTCCCCTCCCCCTGCTTGCCACCGCCACGGCCCAGGTTATGGTTTAAACATGACGGCCATCCCTTTGAAGCGCGGGGGCATCATCATCATCATCCGGGCTCATCAGCAGCGAGCAGCGCCTTGGACCAATTTAACCAACACAGAGAGGGAGACGGAGCAGAGACCCCCACCCGCCCCCCCACCCCACCTCAACCCCCAGGCTTCTACGTCTCAATCTGAAAGGTAGGGATGGCTGGCGGTGTGTAGGGGGGTATTGAGGGGGGGGGGGGTCATTGGCCCAGTGTCAGCCAGTGCCATTTAATTGCCAATGCGAAGCGGTAGCCCCCGTGCCTGTTTAATGTATAATGACCCGGCCGGTGTGCTTCTCCCGCTCCCTAGGAAAAGAGAGGGAGCGGGATGATGGGGGGAACATATCAAAGGGCAGGCTTAAGCATAAGGGGCGAGGGGGGGGGGGGGCCTTCACATCCTCCCACCTGTCACACAACGGGACACACACACTCCCACACACACACACACACAAAATGACGGCCCTGTACTGGCTCCAACCCCATTATCAAAATAATGTCTTTCATTTGCTCCGATGACTGTCTCTGCTCTCCACCCGGCTCCCTTTTTTCTTTTTTTTTTTTTCTCTTCCCCTCCCCACCTAAAAAAGAATGTATTTTTTAACAGGACCTCGGTGCAAGGTGCTCATCGCAGGACTACGAGGTACACGGTTCGTTCTCCGCATCCTAATTCGGTTCGGGGGTACGGCACGGGGGACCGACGCCGAAGCAGCAAAGACCTGGCTCCCTGCAAGAGTACAAGGCCGGGGATGTGTTTCTCTCTCTCTCTCTCTCTCCCCCCCTCTCCCTCGTTTCCTCCCGTCAGCCCTACTCCCTACAAATCGCCCGAGCTGTCAGGATAGTCTGGCTCCATTCTTTGAACAAGAGCAGCCAGTAGAAAAGTATGAAAGGATTCTGTCGTTTTTTTTTGAAAACAGAATTAACAGAATTTTTACTGTAATTTGCCAACAAAGAAATGGACCCCCCCGCCCCCTTCCCGCCTCCTGTCCTGGTGAAGTCAAAAATCACAGATGTGTTAAACCTTTCCTTTCTCCAGAGAGCTCCCAGAGCCCTCCGCCTATTCAGTTATACTAATTCAATTAGGGGCCTCATCACAGGGCATTAGCTCTTCCCTATGGCCAACCCCCCCCTTACCCCCCAGCCAGCAGATGTAATTAGCTGCACTGGAAATAAGATGATCACAATGTAGAGGCTGTCATTAAGGGACCAAATTAGCAGTCACTTAAAGCCCAGGTCGGCTGGATACCGCTGCCAGATGCCGACGTCTGGACAGACCCGCCGTCTGACCCTTTGCACCTGAAACCTGCTCAGCGTTGCCTGAGGACGGGCTGGGGGGCAGAACCTGACTCCGAGCTGCAGAGTGAGTTGAAAGTAATGTTTGAAGCACGAGAAATGAGACGCCAGATGCCCAGTTTATTTATAGAGCAGGAACATGACTTGGACCATTTAAAAAAAAAAAAAAAAAAGGTCGTCCAGATACAGTAGAAACATAACTGCAAAAATATTTTTTTATGAAGCACAGGTTGTACTTTCTGAGTGAGCTTATCGCCGACGCGGTTACTAATAGACCTTATTCTCAGTGCTACGCTTTTTAAAAAATGCCACTCCCCTCTGCTTCTCCTCCCTCCCTCCATCTACACGATCCATCAATGTCACAGAGGTCTAAACACGCCACCCTCAGGAGCTGCTTTTACAATCAGGCTGTAATTAAACTGAAGGCTTGGCCTCATCCCTAGACTCTACACCAGCCCAGAGTCCCCTGCTGCCTGAGCTTGTACAGGGGGGGGGGGGGAGAGAGAGAGAGAGAGAGGGGGAGGGAATAGGGTGGGAGTGTTTGTTTTTCGTGTTGTTGCTTTTTTGGGACACTCGAGGCCTACAAATCACCGGCTTTTAGTCGCCCGCAATTAATTCTTTCTATTTCCCACACAATGCAGAGGACCTGCGTCCCTCAGGGGAACAATAAGCAGTTTAACACCAATTGATAAACAAGACACACGTGCGCACGAAATGGCAACGAGCGCACACACACACACACAAACCCCCACGGGTGCACTTATGTCCAGAGCAGCACTTGAGCTGGACCCTAATGGGCTGGACCAAAAGCACCAGCCAAGTGTCAGGGCCCCGGCATATATCATCCAGTCCCCCCCCCCCCCCCCCCCCTCTTCAAAGTGTTTTTGCCATGTTTGTTTATCTGTCTTGGCCGCCCCGACTCATTTCAGATCCGCCTGACATGCAGCGCGGGTAAACGTTCTTCAGGGGCCTCATTAGAAAATGATAAATATAATTAATATTTGAGCGTGCTGGCTGGAGCCCACGCTGGAGAATTGGCCTTTTGAAGAGGGATGGGGGAGTGTGAGCTCTCCTTAAGGGAGAAGTTGCTGCTCTGTGTGTGTGTGTGTGTGTGTGTGTGAGAGAGTGATGCCTGTGCACTGGCCTTACACACACACACACACACACACACTGCATGTGAGTTTGTGTGTTTATCTCCTAAGGCTCAACTCACCTTGACATGGATGCGTTGACAGTGAGCGCAGTTGGGTAGGGGTGTCTGAAACCCCCTGTTGTGATTGGATAAACAGGTTGACCTTGCCTGCGAAGGGGGAAGAAAAGAAGAAAGGGGAGAAGGTAAAGGAACAGGGTTGATGGAAGAGGGGAAGGTAAAGCCCCTCTGTCTCTCGCCTCTCCCCGTCGCGGGGCCTCTTTATTCTCATTTGATCAGGACAAAAATCTAGGGGATTGCAGAGCGCAGATCAAAGCCAGGAAAACTCTGAACAATTTGAATGCCACAAATCTTGATAGCGGTGGCTAATTAAATTTCATAACCCTTCGCTCGGTGTCGACGGAGCGGGGCCCCCTTCCTCCCCGAGCTGGAACTAGGTGTTTTGTTGTGATAATTAAAGACGAAGCGTGGGTCTCTTTAATGGAGCCATCACGCTAATTGAGGTCTACACATCCAAAGACAAACAATAATGAATGTAAATTTATACCAAAATAAAGTGCAGCAAATCAAAGGGCGCCGCGGCTGCGCTCGGGGCCTCTCTCGGTATTTAGATCGCGGTGAGAAAACATTAAATTAACAGAGCTTAATTTGTAGCCTTTTGTCATATTAACAAGTGTTGACAAGAGTTACCAGGGGAGAGCCCCCGTGTGGAATTGTGGGTAAAATACGGGCAATCACGGTTCATTACTCTAATTGGACCATACAGAGACATGCAAAATAGCATTTGCCACAAAGAAGCAAGTTGGGGTTTGGTGGGGGCCCCAGGAAGCTGCGACGGGCCCCTGTGGTCCAGGAGTCAGTGAATTACTGGGGTGAAGGAAGTTAAGGGGGGGGAGTAGATCTGCACTCTGGTCAGCCTGATCGACACAGACAGAGGACCCAGACCGGGGACAAGCGGAGACAGCTGACTTTGTACAGACATACACACATTACTGCTACAGGGTACACATGTAAGGCAATACCTGCTTTCATCATTGTCATCATTAGCTCTTTAATGTTAAATGCTTGCTTGATAGAACATACAGTTTATGCCTAGTAGTCAAATTGTCATTAATGAGCGTGCAGAACAAAGAGTAGTAAAAAAAAGGGAGTCGCTTACTGTGGTACTAACCATCCTAGCGGATGGGGGATCTGGCCGACAGCGCCAGGCGACAGGGGGTAGTAAGGAGATATATCTGGAGGATGTGGAGGCCTAGGAATTCCTGTGGAGGAAAGTTGGTGGACAGACGAGATGATGACAGAGAGAAAACCAAATTCTCCCGTCAGTGTTGAATTCACTCTTTGTGCGAGTTTGTTTCACATCTGAACAGGGCAGACATCACAGGAGTGTAGATGGGGAGGAAGAGGAGAAGGAAGGGGGCTCGTGCTCACATGTACACAGTGCTAAATCACACTTCCTGATCAAAGGCCTCTGAGGCGACGGTGGCAGAACGTGTTGGAAGAGGCAGAGGTGAGGAGGGGAAAAAAAAAAAAACACCAACACGATTCTTGTCACATTTGTCTATTGAATCAAAAGATTAAGGATGGAAAATGACTGAGGTTTTAGAAGTGAACAAAACACAATATAATT
Organism: Hoplostethus mediterraneus; assembly: GCA_034670385.1. Lineage (NCBI taxonomy): Eukaryota > Metazoa > Chordata > Actinopteri > Trachichthyiformes > Trachichthyidae > Hoplostethus > Hoplostethus mediterraneus. The sequence goes on along the minus strand of JAXDDW010000011.1, from coordinate 6,151,798 downwards.
AGAGCTAGCCCCGTGATCACAGAGCCGCTAATGCAGGGCTACAGGTTGAGTTCACTCTGGCATGTTGACTGGATGGATGTGGATTTGTTTTGTCTGACTGCCTATATGTGAACAAAGTGACATTATAATATGCGTTGTGTCAAAATAATGGCTGCATTTTGGCACAGTGCAGCACAAGGTCCCTGGTCTCCTGTCTCCCTTAAGCCCAATGGTAAATGCTAACGAATCCTCACATTTACCAAAGAGCAGCAAATGGTTTGTTATCCCCCTTCACTGACGAACAACGACGTCCAACTTTAAGGACGGCTCTGGTCGAGGGCGTCGCTAAACGATCGCACCGTCCCTCGCCTTCACTTCCTGTGGCAGCTGACAGGCAGAGCCGTCAACAAGCCGCCCTGAATAAAATGCCTTGAAAAGGTCTTGTACACAGCCCGTTGTAAAAATAACTTCCTCTCTCATGACAGGCTTGAAACAGGGAACACTAGACGAGCGTCAAAGCGCAGCGGGGGGAATTGTGTGCGCTCGGTGGGCAGGGACAGGAACAAGGGCGGGGGGGGGGGACTTTCATTTTTGCAGGCGCCTTTTGTTTTCCCACAGCTGTTGTTGCCGAACGGGTTTTTTGTCCGGTGCCAACATGGCCGAAGTAGACCCAGATGAGCTGATCCCGACCTTTTGGCCCGGTGTTGGTGGTCACACCCACAAGTCCCACAAGCTGAGCCAGGTTATCCGAGAGTTTGGCCCTTGAGAGCGTTTCTGTCTTTGGAACAGTTTGCGAGTCCTTGACTGGATCTTGGGGGGGAAAAAAGGCCCTCCAGTTATCTCGGCGAATACTGTGACGCAAGTTGTGTTAAAAGGAAAGCCTCGCCAACATTACCCCATTGCACCCAGTGCTCAAGTCCTAATATAGCTCATTAATTAATTAAACACTAAGCTCAATTAAGCAGCACCATTAAGCACTACATTAAACAGCAGCTGGCTCATTACTTCCCCTTTGTAAGGACCATCATAATAAGGGAACATTATTACCTAAAAACACTAACTAAACCCATCAGAGACCGTTGAAAAGCATGAAATTATTCACCGCACTGAAAGTGCATTAACCTGAAAGGTTGTGTTGAGTGATAGCAGCAAAATGAAACACGGTCAACATGCTAATGGCAATGAATGACATTGCCTAAAAATGTATGTTGAATGGTTGTGGGCGGGGCAGCTTCCCTCTCCTGAACCTGGTGTGTTAGTGGGGCTCTGAAGCTCCATGATCTACAGGCTGCAGAGACCAGTAGCTAGGTGATCAATGAAAAGGCATTTGCTAGCCACATACCGCTCAGCAGGTCGTCCATTATGTGTATTATCAGACCATTATCTCATCACATTTCTAGTCCAACGACCGTCGTCTTCCTTACTCGATACCTGTGAACGCCACGACAGTTGGCAAACTTGTGGATCTCCTGCCTACAGCTCTTGATTCATGCCACTCAGCAGACCGAATTAAATACAACCCTATTGGATATGCTTGATTCTGTCGTGTCCCTGATCAGAACAGCTCATCTAAGCTTGGCGGTTTCTGCCTTGCGTGGAATGACAAGTCTCTTGAGTTACATCAACAATCAAGACTCGATTCTCTGGCCTGCCGATCTCCAGTGTTCAAAACCTCCAACTTCTGCCGGTAGACGGGGACGTGGGATCTCGTCACCGGATCTATATAGACCGATCCTCAGGGATTTCGATGTGAAGACCTCCAACCACAGCGGCCGTCTTCGAGTCTTGGGGAGTGGAGTTGTAGTCATGAGAAGTGTTGGTCGTCTGCTAAACTCCATGAGATTCATGAGCTGCTGTTCTCTTGTAGGCTTTTGTTTCTGAATGTAAATCCACTTTCCACCATAGCCAAACCGTTTTTATGGCCAATATCGTGAAATCAAGAACAATCAGTGCTAATAGAGTTTCTGGGGGTAACCTGATGGTTGTAGTTGTTTCTTCAGTGATGGTGCTAACACAGTCTCGCGTGGGATAACCGATCACACTCTTCGGGGGCGCCAAGATAGTGTCCGGACGGGAACCGCAGTTGAGATCAAACCGGTGAGACGCGAGTAGTAGTCCGACAGTCGGACGAATCAAAGAGAGCGGAAGGGGAGCAGAATGCCGACTGAAGTTGTCGGCCCAAATATGATTGGTCTGATCTGAGGTCTGCTGCGAAACACTGAAGTTTGATCTAGTTTTCTTCAGCCGACTGACATGCCGCTAACTTGAAGCACGGATATAAACACTTTGTCCTCACGTTGAAGAAAAATAAGACTCAACTTCAAAACGAAAAAGAGTGTGCTGTATGCTGGAGTCCTACCTGTTTTGGGGTCCACGTCTGTCTGTAGGTGCGGTGGGGGGTTCCCCGGTGTGAAGTGCTCATTGCTGTAGGTGATCAGAGGCGTGAGTGGGTGCACATGGTGAGGGTGCTGTACCACTGGAACCTTATTAGACTGAGAGAGAGAGAAAGGGACAAAATGGACAGTAAGAGAGAGAGAGAGAGAGGGGAAGAGAGAAAAAAAAAAAGAGGCCATGGTGTTAATATTTGGGTTCGGGGGGGAAGCGATTGCAGGCGCCTGCCACAGAATTACAACTTGGCCATGAAAGCTCTCGAATGGAGAGCTATCAAATTCTGGGTACTGTCGGGGCGCCAAACCGCCAAGCCACAGTGAAAATAGTGTGGTTTGTAATTAAGAGCACTTCTGCGGTGTCACCCTGGAACGCCGTAACTCAACCCTAAGAGGCTTCGGGGGAGGGGGGGGAGGGAGGGGGGGGGGTGATGAGGCACTTTTAAACTGCGGTTGCGGTGATCGATCATCTGCAAACCACCAAATCAAGGCGGCGCGTGTAAATCCACAGTCATTAGCAGCCCCAAGTCAGCTCTTCTCTCCTCCTCCTCCTTCCCCCTGCTCCAGAGCCTCCTCCTCCTCCTCCTCGTCTCTTCCCTCAGCTATCTCCCCCCCACCCCCCTCACCCCCCCCGGGGCCCGGTTCATGCAGGGTAGGGTTTATTGTAATAAAAGGGTTAGGAGAGAGGAGGTGGGAGGTGGGGTTGAAAATCCATTTCTGCATTTTTGCCAAATTAGTTTTAGCTATGTAATCTTCTCTTTGTGCTCCTAAGTGGTGCAGGCCCCCTTTTCCTTTTTTTTTTTTTTTTTTTTCAATTACCCAAAGATTACAGTGGAGCTTTAGGGGTGTGCTGCCGTGGGCCCCCCGTGTTAACCGGAGCTCAGCCCCTCTCGTCAGGCCGGGCTGGGACCGACGCTAATACACACACAGTCCCCGACCACGAGATAACCAGATTAGAGCTCTGGCTGCTCTCGCCTCTTTACCCACATATCCTCATCCTAGCCCTCAGCAGTCAAAGAAGCAGCACTAATCAGGCTTATCATAACATAGATGATACGTTCAGGGGGGAGAGGAGACAGCAAGCTGCTTGTGTGTGTGTGTGTGTGTGTGTTCAATCCGCTCTTTTCTAAGGCCTCACACCCTCATTAGCTACCCTAACCCATGTGAAGAAATTGAATAAAAGGATTCACTGTGGCACATTTCCAATAGACTTTGAAAAACATTAATGGGGCTGGATGTTAGCAGGGGGGCCATACATACATACATACATACATACACACACACACACACACACACACATACATACATACATACATACATACATACATACATACGTACACACACACATACGGCTCTCGGTTGCCCGATGCTCATTGGTCCAGGCTCGAGTCGATCTAGGTGGTACAACACACCAACACATTTGGTGCAGGTAGTTAAAGCCGTGTCTATCTGTACGGACCATACAAGCCCAGCCATCTAGACCTCTCTCCTCCAGTGTGGGGGAGGGGAGGGGAGGGGATGAGAGAGGGAGGGAGGGAGGGAGGGAGGGAGGGAGGGAGGGGGGGGGCATTCCCTATTGCCATGGTCCCAATGAAAGATTAATGAACCCCAGCAGAACTCCAGGGAGGCAGAGAGACTCCTGGGACTCATTCACAGCCCTGAGCTGAAAAGGCTGGGGAGAAGAGAGGGGTGTGTGTGTGTGTGTGTGTGTGTGTGTGTGTTGGGGTTGGGGGGGGGGTAGGACTCGTTATAAAGAAACACAAACCAAGGCATTCCTCATTCGGTATAGGCTGCTGATCTGATCTGCACATCGAGAACAGAGGGATGGAAAACAACGGGGATGGGGGTTATGACAGCTGCCAAACGCAGCTGATGAGTCGGCCCGTTGAATGCCTGGCGATGCCCTTCTCTCCCGTCTCCCTCTCTCTCTCCCTCTCCCCTCCTAACCTCCTCCTTCACTCCTCCCTTCGGTAATGATGTGAAAGAATGTTGTCAATTCTCTCGGGCGCTCAAAAGCTTTAGTGGCCATTTAAATGAGTTCTTTTGTCCAGGGGCCCCGGCCATTGAGAAGACGGTTCAAAATGCCAATCCACTGAGTCCACATTTAGACAGAGGGTGTGAGAGAGGGTGTGTATGTGTGAGAGAGAGAATGAATTTACATCAGTCACTTGTGGTCTAACAGTGTGCGCTTTTTTTTTTTTCTTCTCCTTCTCCTGAAAAAGCCCAGAGTGAGGCGAAGTGAGGCGGGCTGGACAGACTGCTGCCACCGCTGTCTGGCGTCCACGTCCACTAACAGGCTTCAGCAGGATGTGAAGGAAGGGAAGGGAAGGGAAGGGAAGGGAAGGGAAGGGAAGGGAAGGGAAGGGAAGGGAAGGAGGCACGAGGACGAAAAAAGGTAAATGAAATCTGTTGCTGAAGATAGATGAACTGCCATCTCTCCCTCTCTCCCACAAACACGTCTTTTATCATCCTGCTACATTCCTTCTCTTGAGTTCGCCTCCACTGATAAAAGGGTGAAACCGCCAGTAGCCATTGCCCACCTTCGGGCTACACGGGCCCCTGTGGTCCGTCTCCCCTCCCCCCCCTCCCCCTCCTCCCTCCCTCTATACGGATGTTTTCAATCACTTCACAACCAGAGCTTTACGTGTCATCATTGCACATGCACAAACATAAACTTCTCGCCGAGGCTCCTGTGAAAAGGAGGCCCAGCACCTGCCTCGGCCACCCCGGGACAATTTCGCCGGGTACTTCAGCCACGCCGAGGAGCCCCCCCCCCCACCCCACCCGAGTGCAGCGCGACAAAAGCAACGCAACGTGGGAGGCTTTACTCTCCCCCCCTGCTCCACAAAAGCCAGGGGAAGAGAAAGAACACTTCCTGCCTCCCCCCCCCTCCTCTCTCTCTCCCTCTCTCTCTCTCTTGCAGCCTTCCCACCGCCTCCCTCATTACAGCAGACCGGTCGTCAAAGACACACACAGCTACGGTGTGATAGGAGTGTCCAGATATTTACCCTTGATCGGGTGATTTGAAGCCACCAGATTTCACGTCTCATGTACAAAAAATACAAAAAAACAACTGTTTCACCCTACAGAATACACAGTGTAGGCTTCAGGACACTGTAGCTATTGATATTGAGCCTCTGTCTAAATCCAGCTGAGGCTCAAGGGAGAAGAAGCTTATATGAGTGCAAACACAAACAGTTTTTCCAGTGTCACCGTGGTCACACTCCCATTTCCCGGGCGGGGACGGGAGGGGTCCACTGGCCACGCATAGCTAGGAAACACCACAAAACTACCTACGAATCTACGTCTGGAGGCGTGAGTTAAATATTGTCTCAATGTGTTAAATATTTGCTACACCAACTCTTTTAAAAGAGCCTCCCAGAAGTGGACAGATGAATGGCCGTCTCTTTGCCGCTTCAAGTCGGACCTCTGGGGAGAAAGAGAGGGTGGGGGTGAGAAAGTGACAGCAGGACGGAGTGAGACAAAGGGAGGTGGAGACTGGACAGGAAAAATGCTGTTGGCCTTGCATTTCCGTCTGGTGGCACCTCGCAGGGCCAATTTGAGGCCTAAATGTGAAGGTGGCGACCTCGCGGGCCCCGGGGGGGGAGGGGGTGGGTGAGGTGAGGGGGGGGGGACGAGAGGCCCCGCGAGCCCCTCGCTCTGCTTCATGTCATGATATGATGAGTTGTCACAACGGCTTGCGGGGCGCTAATGAGCTGTAGTGAGGTTGGGGCAGGAGAGAGGGGGGGTGAGGGGGGGGGGCCTGGGAAGAGGGAGAGAGAGGGGGAGAGAGAGAGGGAGATGGGGGGCTGACAGTGCGGTGATGGATCGGGGTCCTCTCAGGCCCGCAAATTCCAAAGCAAGCAGAAAAAGCTGCCAGAGCCCTGAGCCTCTCCCAGAACGTGCCAGTGGCCCACGTCCAAGCCACATGGAGTGACACCATGCAGACAACACACACACACACACACACACACACACACACACACACACACACACACACACACACACACACACACACACACACACACACACACACACACACACACACACACACACACACACACACACAGCGAGGCAAGAGGGAAAGGGAGTGATCTGTGTTTGTGTGGGTTTGTGCACAGTATTTGATTAGAGCGAAACAAAAGTACAAACTGTGCTGCCATCGGCGTGATGCCGTTCTAATGAATCGCGAGACGAGACGCGTTTACGTGGGAGATTGGCGTTTTCCTGAGCGAGGTGCAGAGCGCCCCCTCCAGGCTAAAACATCTCCCTCTCCAGTATCCACCCGGTCCAATCGATCAATAGATTCAAACAGACAATGTAAAGGAATGCTCCTCGATACGAGACGCTCAGACAAATCACCTCCCGTGCGCCGGTGATTAAAAAGCCCCACTACAATTCAAAAATAATATTCCTCCCCACAATATTAAGAACCTGGGACACGAGGATTTAAAATGCAGATATGGAGGTGTTGATCAGCTCTCTCTTCCAGAGGCGTCTCGGAGGGCAAGGGGCTCCCGAGACCACAGTATATTTAAAAGTTAATCTATTCACTTTGCTGCAGCGACACGCCGCCTGCTTGATCAGAGCGCCGAACAAAAATATGATGTGGGCCAGAGCCCTTTGCTCCCCTTCCTCCCCGCTCTCCTCACGACTTCTCAAGTCATTCGTCACCATTTATTTTTGCTTCCCCCCCCCCACCCCCCCCATCTTTGATAAGTCGGCACATCAAATGGAATCGCAGAAAAGGGGACACGTTCTGATACGTCGCGGATAAATAAAGCGCTCGTTGTATTCTGTACAACACAAATCACCTCGTACACACACACACACACACACACACACACACGTTAAAGCTTTTCCTTTTCAATGTAAACAGCCTCTTGAGCTCTCGTACCTGAGTTAAAGGGGCTTCTCTAAGAGGTGATACTGTGTTAAGAGCTAGACTGAATTCTGCCTTTTGAAATGCAATCAGCCCCTCTGAATTTCAGTTGAAAGCCAGGCAATTAGGGATTTCAATTGGATGGCAACATTAACAAAGGGATATGTTAATCTGTGAGGTTATTGAAATCTTATTTTACATTTCATGGTTAAGACATGAGCCTGATCAAATAATGCTTTGTCAAGTAAATAATGTTCCTCGTAAGAGAAACGTGTCTTTTGAAATGTTTTTAATTAAATTATTTATATTATTTGGGCCTCAAATTAAGAATAAGTGTAAACAATTTAAAACTGTATGACAATGACAAATAGTCAATCAAATATTGTCATCGAGTCGAGATGTAGAATATAATAACACACACACACACGCGGTGAAAGCTGCCAACACAACCGATCCATTGCAGTCACACAGAAAAATGTGAGAGATTTTAGCCAGACTTAAAAAGCAGGTGACCACCAAACCGCAACCCAAACAACCCAAACAACCCCCCCCCCCCTCCTCCTCCTCCTAACCATCAACAACCGCCACAACAACCTGTGTGTATAAACACCAACAGCCTCGGCGGTAAACACCACAGCGCCGGAGACAGACCGAGACGGTGAAGAAGCGTGAGAGAAGCAGGGGAGAGTTACTCACCCAGCTGCTCAGATCGAGGTGCCAGCAGCCCACCTGCTGGAGGAGAGAGAGCCCGGGGCCCGGGACTCCCGTCCTGGCTCCCGTCTCCTCCGGCCCGGCTGGAGCTCCATCCCGCGGGTACATGACCCCGTCAGTCCCACCCCCGCTCCCGTCTCCTCCTCCTCCTCCTCCTCCTCCTCCTCCTCCTTCCACCTGGCCCCCCCCAGCTCCTCCTTCCCCCTCTACGCCGGGGAGAAGCCCTCTTGCTCCTCTTTGACGCTTCTCCTCCTTCTTTGTCTGTTTCTGCCCTGGCTCCTTCCTCCGCGGTGTGCGAGTGTGTAGCTGGGCATGTGTGTGTGTGTGTGTGTGTGTGTGTGTGTGTTTATCGTTCCTGGTGGTGCCGCGGCCGGCCGACCATTGTTCCCCCAGGTTTTGTCATTAGAGAGCGTATATCTCTTGAGGGGTCTACAGCAGGCTCAGGGTTTGAGGCCTAGTATTCCTGTACACACAACCACTGCATCCCCCCCCCCCGACCTCCATCCTCCAAAGAAATAACCCCCAGAATCCTTCACTCCAACCACAGAAACCCCTTGCCCTTAGCGGCCGGCAGTCTCCTCTTCTTTCTCTGGGAAAGTTTTGATGCTGGTGACAAGAAGCGAGAAGTGAGAGCCAGAGTGTGGACAAAAAGAAGGAAAATTACTGTGTGCAGTTTTTCAGCACTGCAGCAGTCTTCCCACTAGCAATACTCCCAAAAAAATATATATACACACACACAAACACACACCAAAAAATCAGTTTTTACCCAAATCCCGCCTGTACTCTAGGTCTGTGTGTGTGTTTCTTAGAATGTGTGTGTGGGCTCTGCTGTGCCTCCAGGATGCCCAGAGACGAACTGGCAGCTTGAAAAGCTTTGGCTACAAGGTAAAGCGAGCAAGGAGAGAAAAGGAGACAAAGAGGGGAGAGCAGGAGAGGGAGAGAGATGGAAGGGAGAGGGGGTGGGGGGGGGAGGAACAAGACACAACAACATCCACAAAGGGAGGGCAGGCTCAGCAAAGTGTGGCCAACAGTCACTTATCTGTGTGATGCTGACAGTCCCCTCGCCAACCCCACTTTCCAGGGGGGGTGAGAAAAGTCTTGTCTTCACTTTGACATGGACGTGGCATCTATTTGCAGCCCCCCCCCCCACACACACACACACACACCCTCTTTATCTAAACAATACCTGAGAGTGGAGAACAACTCTTCTCTTAACTCCCCCTGAACTCTCTCCCTGTTCAAGGTTCATCGGAACGAGGCCTTGAGCCCCCCCCCCCGCCCCCAACTCCTCTCCATCCCGTCCTCGTCGTTGTTTTTCTCCACAACTGTATTACTTTCAAAATCACTCGTCTCCAGGATATAAAGTCCCGTGACAAGCTTAATGGGCTCTGAGACGTTTTACAAGCACAATGAAATTCAGGAGATGTGCTGATTATCAGATGAGGTGCATTCAAGGTGAATTGCATCAAACAAGACTTTTATTTTGTTATTCTGCAAACGTAAACATTTTCCTAAAATTTGCTACATTTTTTTTTTCAGTTTTATGAGTGTAATTATCCCTTAATATAAAAGGAAAATACAATCTTATAATATCACTGAACTGCATTCCCTGAGATGGTTGAAAGAAAATTGTGTGCCTATATTAAACATTTAGTCTTAGGGAAATAATCTAGATGCTTAACATAGGAACAGGAAGCAAACAAGGGAAACAAAGATTAAAAAATTTGTTCAGTCATCTCAGACAATGTAATTAAATTATTTTATAGGATTCTAACATCAAAATGTTTTTAACCGAGAACGCTAAACTGAATAAACTATTGGAAATTTAAGGAGGATTTTTATTTAAAAACAAATGTAATATTAATAAGTCCCTTTCCCTTTAAATAAATTCAACAGACGTCTAATCACCTGAATTTGATTCATGACTATGTCTTTACAGGATAAATATCTCCCCTCCAACCATGGTAACATTTTAACAATTTATTGCAACAATGTTTGATGTTACCTGACAACAAAGAAAAAAGGATTAGAAAAAATGTATAATGTGATCAAATTAACGCAATTTAGAAAAATGCCGAGAATAAATTCAACAAAAATATATTCTTGGAACTCAGTTAGATTGATATTTGTCAGCTGCAATAAGCATTTTAAAAGTTGTCAACAGCAACAACTAAAAACCAGTGGAAGGCTTTTCTCTTTTGCTACGATGTTCCTTTATTTTTCTCCTGTACTCATTCGCTCTCTGTCACGGTTAGGACCCTGCTCTTCCCCTGGCCTGCAGCAGGCAGTCCTGAGGCCCTTAATGCCAAAACAAAACCCTGGGAATGTCCTTTACACGGCTTGGACAATAGCGCCGGGGCTCCAGCTTGACAAGTAAAAGAGCCCCGACAAGGCGGTGGCTAATTGCCTGCCCTCCCTCTATTCAGCCGGCTTGCCACACTCCTGCCATCTCCTTTTGTCCCACGTGCACTTTCTTAAGTAAACTGCCAGTTCGCCGGCAAGTGATGGACAGCTCCCAATCACCCAGCCACAATGGCATCAGCGCCACAAACACAAGAGACGAGAGGGGGGAAAAAAAAAAACTCTAGCCCACTCCACAAGACGTTCGCACGAGACCAAAAAGTGTGTAAGAAAAAAGGAAGAACAAAAAGTTTTTCAAAAAGGAAATGAAATGGACTGTGACCTTTTCAAATCCTGTTTTTTCTCAGATAATTCTGAACAATACCACACAAGACAGTAACTAGAAAATACTGAACACATTTACAACTTCAAAGTAATGGCCCCCTACTATGCAGGTTTTATAAGTACTGTAGTGTTATTCTGTGATTTACAGAAGTAAAATTTAATCAAAAACCAAAAATATAATTTGATGATTTTAAAAATATTAGCTCAAAATGTTAACATTTTATTAAATGCCTGTAGAATTGCAAAAATAACAGGCACATTATAAGGAAGTATCAAAATAACTGAATTTTTACTAACAAATGTTCTTTATTAAGCATTTAATTTTTAAATGCCTTAATAATAAATAATGGCAGTTATCAATTATTATTAAAATAATTGTCTTTACCAAATAATAAAAGATAATCATATTTAGTTTGATGTCTTGGAATAAAACACTCCTGTCAGGCTGTCAAGACAAAGCAATCAAACACTGCCTTTCATTATCCAAATTGTCAATCTGTCACTTAGCAACATAAGTATTATAAATTGCCAAACGGATCCCACAGAAATATCTAGAAATTAATTCAATCAAAACACAATATTTAAAGCCAAACAACCACCAGAAAATAAAGCACAACTGTTATTAAAAATGTTGAAAAGTCTTACCATTTAAAAGAGCTGTATTTGGGATGCTGCTCGGTTCCTGGTTAAAACAAGCATGCTGGCACTCGTGGTAGTGCACAGACTCCAAGCAGACTCCCACCACCATGTCAGCCACTAATCCACTGGGGGGCAGCACCTCATCTACGGCAGCCCCTCGCTACCAACCGATGGGTTAAACCGATAAGAGAGCGGCCGGAGGACCGGGCAAGAGCCAAGGTATGCTGGAGCAACTTAGGATGGCAGCCTGGTCCGGGTCCCAGAGCGGAGAGAGTCGGCACCGGTAAGCGAGCGGCCAAAGCAGGCTGCTCACTCTCAGCCCCCTCACGCATTCAAACACGCTCTCAGGCTGCGCTGCTCTTCTCCACGTCTGACCGGGACTCCCTCTCTCCCTCTCGCCCATCTTCATATCCCCCCTAATAAGCCCTTTTGTGTCCATCTCTCTTTCTTTGATAAGTTGAAAGAACAACAAAAAGAAGGCGCAAAAAGAGAGAGGCTTTCATTCAGCGGCTTGGCAGACATAAAGGTAGTGGAGTGCCTTCTATAGGAGTTGCCCTAACTTGGCTAAACTCAAGCAGCAGGGTGTCTCTCGTCATGTCACTAATCCCCAAAACTAGCCACGCTCCATTCACCGCTAGTCACACTAAATTAAATGCAAAATCAAAAACACAAACACAGGGCAAAAAAAGTGTCACAAAAAAGGCTAGAGAAAGCAATCCGATCTGGGGCAAAGGGTGTGTGGTGTTGCGGCCACGTTGCCCCTCGGTCCTGATCGCCGGTAGCCCAAATTTTTGATGTAAGAAGCCCCGGAAAATACAGCCACACAAAAGACAAAAAAAACCCCCCAAAAAACAGACATTTATCACCAAAAGAGCCTGTCACTGTGGTAGAGCTTTTGCACCTCCAACTCTCCTGCCTGAATTCTCTAAAGACAACTGAGAGGGAAAAGCAGCCCCAACTCCAAAGTCAAACCTGCCAGACAACAAGCCAACAACAGCAGTTAAAACAATACCAAAAAATACCAATAAATAGAAACAAGCCCTGTATGGTTTTCTGGGGAGCTGGCAATAGAAAATTCAACCCGGCCAACTGGTGGCTTGAAGAGAGGAAGCCCACTCTTAAAGCCGTGATCCGACCATCCACTATACCACCGCTGTGAGCCTTTTAACCACAGCAGAAAAAAATGACTATTGATCTTCAAATGGCGATAATTGAAAAGATCAAAAAGATTAAACAAAAATCAAGAATGTGCTGACTTACCATGTTATGCTCCTTTTTTGTTGCAAGTTTTTGTTTAAATAAAAAAATATTCGCTCAAAAGATGCAGCATTGGAAGTGTCAAATTTTTGTAGCCGTCTCTTGATCGTATTACTTCCGCAGTCCTGGTTTCCAATGCGTCTGAACTTTTTCCCTTTCTCTTTTATTTTGTTTGTGGTACCTAGCCTTTTTTTCCCTGCTTAAGACTTTAAAAGCCTTCAGCTCAGTAAAGCAGCACAAATTATCTTGCCACCTTGCTCAGCTCTGATGCTTTGGCCGCTAACTTTGGAAGGCCCTTTACTACTGCATCAAAATTAGCATTGTCAAAGCAGTTAATGAATATTAATATTGTATTTGTCATTGGAGCTGGCCCATTGCTGAACTCCAAGTCATCCATCAGGGACAAGATTAAGCACACAATTATTTCTGACTGACAGGGACCAAATCTGGAAGATTTTTTTTTCCTCCAACAATTTAAAGAAAAAGACACAACATCATCTTAAGGTACCTCCCATGAGACGAGACAAGATTAATACACTTTTAATGAAGCAAGATTTCATTGTGCGTGAGCAGCAGGAACCTCGGGAAAAAAAAGAGGGGAATATAGAAATATTTTGACTCACAATTTTAACCATTTTTTAAGGATTGAAATCACAAATTGCAAACAATTTTGATGACAGCAGCCAGAAATTATATTTCAAAGTACGCAGTTTTTTTTTTCTTCTTTTGATAGAATACAAAGGCATTATTCTCCTTGATTTTCTTTTTTAAAAGAAGGTCTGGATTTGCTTTCTCACCTATGATGGAATCGAAGAGAAATAAGATGTACAGGAGCCGCATTATGAACAACACTGGCACTAAATTTGACATGAAACATTCATTAAAACCCCGGACCTCCAGCGCTCTCGGCGGAGCCCGGCGGAGAGCCGGCCACCGAGGACCACACAGGCAGCCTCCATCAGCGCCAACCGCTACCAGCGCTTCAGCTCCATCCTGGAGCTGTCTCCCTGCCCCGCCACCCGCTTCCAGCACAACGGCTTAACACTAGGAACCTTCTCCACGGCTCTGTCAAATACAGCTCTCTCTGCAATTTCCCCAGCCTTTATCAAATATGTCACAGTGCACAAATCATTTCTAAATAATGACGCCATTCCATTTTTTGGTGTAAAAATAATTGGTGGAAGGGCCTAATAAATATAAAACTCTGATATCTTTTAAATATTTGCCTTAACCAATAGCATTCTTACCTGCACCTGTCTTGAAAATTTAAGCAGATAGCATGCCATCTAGTTCACTCCTCTCTGTCCCCAAAGCATCGCAGTAGCTTTTGCATAGTTTTGAAACGCAAACATGGAATGAACCCACTGGAGTATCTTTTGTCTTCTCGGATATTGTAGGAAATACAGCACAACAGAAAAATCAAGCCTAGCAAGCGGCACTAGTCCTTTTTCTACCAATCTTTCACCGGCTTTCTCCGCACAGCGTTATTGGCCAGGGGACTGACCGAACTCAAAATCTTATTTAGGGCACGTTAAGACTTATTTTCTCTGTCCCATTCTGCAGAATACAAATTTAAAATAAAGTGAAAAGCTTTAAGGGGGGTGCATTAAAAAAAAAAAATGGCAGATGTGGAGCACTAATGCCCGCAGCCTAGTGAATTGGTGTGAGTCTGGGGGTCAAGCTGCAGGCTCACCTTGGAGCGTCGGGCCCCTGCCGACCACCCTGTTGGCTCCCTAATACCATTAGCAACCCTTAGATGAACATACTAAATTGGCCTTTTGTTCTCCAGGTGCCGATCCGATCTCACCAACCCACTGGTATCATGGATCCAAATACAGATGGTGATGCCTTTTACCAAAATGAATAGCGCGCCTCAGAAAGCGCTCCATTTTCCTAATTCTCCCGGTCTCCAAAAGCCGTCGGCATCGCCGGAACTTTTTTTGAGAGCGGCGCTCATACTCACAACTTTACATTTCACTGTGAATTATTTTTTGTTCATTTTCCTAAAAATGTGAGGTAATAATATTTGCTTTTATATAATATATATTTGGTACTAAAATTTAGAGCTCATTTTCACAGGATCTCAATATCATTGTGGCTTTATAAAGCAATAAATGAATTAGACATATTCCAATTCAACAATAACTAATGCTGAATTTAACAAATTAAGTGAATAAACAAACACAAACCTGATTTAAACAAAAGTAATTTAAGCATTTTGTTACACAAATTTGTGGATTTTGTTTTTATTATTTTAAGAAATCAAATATTTCTGTACTGTTAGAAATGATAAAATAGTAATACAATTTAATGAATAATGCCTTTATAATAAGAACAAAACATATGCTATTAAAACTCCAATCAATGCAAGGGAATGTAGGGAAGGGAAATTGTAGTTCCTAATAAAAACAACTTGTCTTAATTGCTGTGACACAAGCACACAGACCGATTAAGTGTTTCCACGCGAGCCTGTCACTGAAAACAGGCTCGGAGCGCAGAAGCCCACCGCGGCTTAATGCAAGTTGAGAGCCTAAAACAGGTCCAATCTAGGTGAGGAGGAGAGAAGGGAAGAGGGAGACGAGAGGGAGCGGCTCTGTCGCCCAGCATGATCACATCAGCGCTAGTATCAAATTAACTCTCCGACTTTGAAACTTATTGATCTGCTATTAAGACACTAGTGAACTTGATGAAGTGAGTGCTGTAGGTGACTCCGGGACTTCAAAGTCTCGCACCAGCCACATAAAACAAGCCACTTTGATCCCCGCTCTGCTCCTCGGATCTGGAGAGGGGGCTTCTGAGGAACCCCCCAATTCCACTCTCCTCTCGTCTCCCACTCACCCGGGGCCCGGGCTTCGGCTCTCCCTTTCCCTTCCGCGTCTCCGGACGCCCCGAGAACCGGGCGGCGTACCGGCACCGCGCATTGTTCGACCGCACCGCATTTTAGAGAGCAAGTCAGCAAGTGGAGAATACAGTAGTGTACAGTGGTGCAGATGTCCCTTCTGATTCACCGAGAAAAAACACGCTCCACACACACACACACACAAGCAAACAAACAAAATGCAGCACGGATGTCAAAACATCACCACTGAAATACAGCGGCCATCTGAATATATTGGCATTAAAATTCAGTGTTGATAAGAAGGGGATTCTTCATGCCAAATACAGCATGTAATAAGGTCGGGGATGAGAGAGACAATGCAAAGTCGTAGATAGCGGTGCTATTGTGTGGTGAATACATCCCCTTCTACGCTTAAGGCAAGTCTTCACACCAACATTACATGCTGTGTGCTGCCAATCACACCTGCCCTTTTTTTTTTTTTTTTTTTTTTCATTTTGTGCCACTGGGTGGAGGTAGTAGTTAATGTTTTCAACACGCACCGCATCACTATAATATACTGAAATAGAAACAAATCCAGACCGGCCCACACTAGCTCCTCTCCACCGGCTGAACCCATTATGGGACAAACTAAAAAACAAAACAGAAACTAAACTAACAAAGACAAAAAAAAAAAAAAAATAGTCCTCTTCCTCCTCATTCTAGCACAACACGGCTCGCAGAATTGATTTCCACAAGCTCCACTGTAAACACTAGAGAAACAAGAGCTCAGGTTCCCTCTCCACCGGGTTGCTAACCTAGCAGGGCTGAGCAAAATAAATATTAACGGCTAAATTAATCATCTGCAGGACGGTGTTTGCGCTCAGGCTCCAGTGCTAAGAGGCGGTGTGTGTGTGTGTGTGTGTGTGTGTGTGTGTCTGCACTTGGAGCGCCGGGACTAAGCTGCGTCTGTTTAATTAAGAGGGGTAAAACAGATGACAAATGCGAGACAGTTAAACATTTAATGTGTGCTTATCTCCCCCCTCATTTATTTAGTTGGGAGAGATTCAGAGTGGGTGGCGTTCAAGAGTGATGCGCCGGGGAAACGCCGGCGGATTAGAACGCAGCCCCGTTTGCCGTGACAAGTCAGCGAGCAACACACAGCCATTTCCTGACAATTGTTTTGACATTTTGCAACTTAATTCTGTTTGATGAGAAAGAAAAGGATTACGTGATAAATCAAATAAACACAAATACAGATTCTGCTGCACAACTGTTTTGCAAAAAAGCAAAAAATTAAATCACTTTCAACTTTGATGGCAGTGTCACTTAATTATGGATGTATTTTTAGCAGCATTGCCTAAATTGTCAATTTAAAACATGCAATTAAAAATGTAACTGTATCAAAAGGCCCAGTTTCTCCTTCATTTCACCTGACAAAGATTTTTTTTTTTCCTGGATGATCCCCATCTTACATCTGGTGTTGATGCACATTGCCTAGAGTCAATGTCAAATCCCAGCTCCAATAGTCCCGCAATAAATACAGAACGAACAGTGCCCGCGGCGCACACATCCCTTTACTCAACCCACTTGCAATATCTTGCCAAAAGTTATCGTTTCCATTGTGACAATGTTAAAATGAAAAAAAAAATTACACACACACACACACATATATATATGGGTGGAGGTAGTGGGGGGTGAGATGGGGGAAAGAGAAGCTGCAGCTAAAAAGCAAAAAGAGGGAGAAAAAGAAAAGGAGGAGGAGGTGGAGGAGAGAGAGAGAAAAAAAAAGCCCTGTGCCACGAGCATATATAAGAGAAACCTTCACCAATTAGTGGGGAGAAACGGGAGAGGGAGCTGCCGCGGCGTCGGCACTCAAAGAGCCAGGCCTCGCGGCGAAGCTGTCATGTCGGCAGGATTGATCAACAGGCCTGCTATTTCTAATGGCATGTTGTCATGAAGCTGCAGCCATGGGGAGCCACCTGCCTCAGTCCTCGCACAGCACTGTGTGTGTTGTGTGTGTGTGTGAGAAAGATGAGGTTGGGGTACTGCGGCAGCCATACCTATTCTGTGCCCATATATCTTTTACTAACAATTTGAAAACGGCCTGGATTCCTCCTCCCACACTCAGTCTGCCTTGCCTATCCCTGAGCTGTAAGGATGCCATGTGCTCCTGGATTGTTCTTTACTTTCACAGAGCAGAGCCAAGCTGCTGTAAAATACAACACTATGGATACAAAATGTGTAACGTGTTGCGGTACGGAGAAAATGTATATGAAAGCAAAAGGTCTAAATAGATGCAGGATAATCCACAGCAGCAGCCAAATAAATATCCTGCCTTATTTATTCATTTCATCCATTTCAATTCCTTCATCATGGAGATTTCCACTAAATCATACAACAAATGAATGCCTCAATCAGACACTATGAAACACTACATTACATGGGTTAGACTGGTCCAAGTTATCATCTGAAAGGCATTGCATCGTGATTATAGCTCAATTCCTTTATATTAAAAAAAAGCTGTCAAATAATCAGCTAACAATGGAAATACGTCTGCAAAACGCCATCGCAGGAAAAGCACAATCAAACAAAGACGAAATTGCTTTTAAAATAAATTCGTCACGTTATCCTTATTTTTTAGTAATGCGGCAAGAAAACAAAAAAAAAAAATCGCAAGCCTCGCTTCGTTTTTAGCCTCAGCGGCCAAACAAGAGTGGCCTCGCTAACAATAAGAAGTCAAATAAAAGTTACAGAACTTGAGAGTTCAAGGTAGCGCTGGCTACTTGGAGTGCATGTCACGTACAGTTAACCTTTTTATCGGGCCTGCCTGTGGTCTCATCAGTCGATGAAATTCTTTGCCCGCGGCGGTGGCTTAGCCGAGGGACACGGACCAATAGAAAAATATTTCATTGTGTTAGCATTTCAAATGGCGAGTGGAGGGTGGAGAGGAGGGCGTTTGGACGGGTGGTGGGGGAAGAAGCTCTAACCGATCATTGCCAGCGGAATTAATTGCCTATTCTGAGAATAATGTCCCTTACCCACGATCCTCGGAGGGCCGAACGCTAGCGGAGGCCACTTTTTTTTTTTTTTGTTCGGTGTCTTCAAAAAGAAGAGCGCTTAGGGGTACTGGCCGTATTAGGGCTTTAGCTCAGTCCCCTAAAGGCCGGGAGAAATAATCAGAAGCGCTGAACCAAACTCAACTAATCCGCACCCTAATTAAAAACGCAGAACCACATTACACCGAACGCAGTGTGAATCGGCAAATAAATACTTTTGAAGTAATCAAAAATTTGTTATTAAAAAGTGATCAATTTTATCTAATAATGTGATTATTAGATTAAAAAAAAATCGATTGCAAGAGAGAGAAAGTAAAATAAGCTAAAAGCACTAGGTTCGGCTTTCAGCCAGCGCTCGATAAATGGCTCAAGATGGAGCTACCCCGGTGGTGCTTCTATCCTTTTATTTAAGGGGATTTGAGTTCAGGCTCTGTTACACATCACCCAAGCATATGCAATGACCCTAACTGATATCGGTGCATCTTTTAGCCATATCTTAATCTAACCTTTCTAAAGCTCTGCAGCTTTTCAGACTCAAAACAGCATTAACAACGAGCATTGTTTGGAGCTAGGGAGGAGGCAGCCCTGGGAGACGAGTCCACAGAATAGCTGGGCCCGGGCCGGGGCAGGAGCCCTCTGGAAAAACAGCTGCTTATGCACTCCAATCAGTGGGAAAACAAAACAAAAACCCAACAGCTCAGAAAGCGGAAAAAAAAAGAAAAAAGATTGAGATTTTTTTTGTGTGTGTGGTGGAGGGGGCATCCCAAATGCTCCATCCCTCCGTATCGACCGCTATGGGCCTATTGCGCGCTAGGTGTCGATTTCATCCCTTGGCAGACGGACGGGAAAATTCGCAGCAGTCCCCATTACACGCCTCTCCTTCGCTCATTGTGAATTCAGTCAACGAAGTCAATCTTATTAACTTCCGCGCTGGTTCACACATGACATTTTCTTCAATTTTCTCGCCGACATCAAAAACATCAATTAGCAGCTCGAAAATGGGAAGGAGCGAATGACAGAGTCCGATAACGCCGACTTATTTGAAGCCGGGGGTAAATCTATTCTCCGGTTTTGAATGTGTTCATTACAATTGCATTTTCAAAGAAGACCTCCAAATAGCAAAGAAATTAAATTTATCTCCTAGAAATGTCCAGAAATTGTTTTTTTCACCCGCTTTCTTTCTTTCTTTTTTTTTTTTTAATCCTGTGTCTATCTCCCGGCCTCAGTGGGTGACACAAAGCAATGTGGTGCCGCGTTTTCTTTTTCTCATTAGAACAGATCACAACTCCCACAGAAGTTGAAACCGTATACTCTAACCTCGAATGTAACCCGTAAAAATGACAGATTTTTAAAAAGGAGAGCAACATTTCTTTAGGAAGGAGAGGGAGAGGAAAAAGTAGCCTGGTAACTGACCTGCAGTTGCACCAAAAATACTGGATACTGCACGATAAATATCTACTTTTACCCTACAATGAGATTTATTATCAGATGGATGAAACAAAATTGTTTTTTGTTTTTTTTAAACATCAATCTTCACATAAGCATTTATCCTTTAGATTTACAGACGCGTGGCATTGATGTTCTGTATCTCACCCCCCAAACCGAGGGGGGCTTTCATTATCTTATTTTGCTTGACAGCTATAGTTTACATTTTCCCTCCGAGTGATGTTATCAGAGGATGCCGAATCCTTGTTGTGTTAATTAAAACTAAATGCAATTATGTAAATAAAAATTTAAAAATAAATGCAAAAAATATCTCAGCAAGAGATCTTTCTGTTGTTTAGACTGAGTCAATAAGGATATTTATGGAAACAAATTAAAACGTATATTAAAGGTTTTACTTACAAATCCTATACAGAATTTAAGCAAAAACAAAATTATTTTCAAAAAAATAATAATTTTATTATTACAAGTGAAAGGCCTGTTTAGAAAATCTACAGATTACAATTTTTTCTAACCCATTCTATCCCAATTTTTATTTTTTCAAATAAGCTTATAAGTTGCTGGAATGGTTATTATGTGCAACAACAAAAAAAAAAAGCATCTATCAAAAAACTCAACTTCCACATTAGCTACCATTTTATCCACAGTCTCATTGATCATTTCCTGCTATTCCACATCACGACGACATCAAAATGTGAAATACAAACCTACACATTAATGAAGCTCTCATGGCTCAACTCTTCTGCCTCCCATCGCTGATGAACATGTAACCCAATAAACCTTGGCCAGTAACCTTTAAGTAAAAGGCTATTTTCTGCCGATATCCAAACATTGTCAGACGGCTTCCTCGTGCTTGAGTTACATCTCCGAGGGGGTGAACAAAAGCAACTTTAGTGGCTGCGGAAAGACACTCGTAATGCGAGGGGGGGAAGAGGGCCGGTCGCATACGGAGCCGTGCGGATCACGTTCCTCCGGCCCATTGATTTCTGATCTTTTGACATTATTTAGTTGCTTTTTATTTTCTTGCTCGTCTTTTCTCCCATGTCACAAAAGACAGGGATGTCCAAACAAGTGATGGTGGGAATATCTACTATCTGTCAAAGGAGCAGGCTTTTCCCGGCATTAAAGCGACCAAATGCTCTGACGCAGTGCCGAGAATCGGCGGGATGAAAATATCACTCTTTATAATGGAGGCTAATCAGATTTCGGATGCTACTTGCCTTCTAGCCAAGAGAAGGGAGACGGGGGGGGGGGGGTGGGAGCGTGGAGCAATAGGGGCTGTAACAAATACACTTCTTCTAGTTAAACGCCATCCTCCCTGACCTCACCTCGCAAAGGCCTCAGCGTTTTGTCACATCAACTCAACGTGGAGCGACAGCCAAGGAAAACCACACAGATATTATTAAAAAAAAATTAAAAATGTAAAAAATAAATGTGGAAAGTGGAAATTTTACACTCAAATTTGTTGCTGCAAACAAAAACGCTGGCTAAAGAGACAAAGCGGGGCATGCTAAATGCAGAACGAGACGAGGAGGTGCACGTGTAACGCCGCTGTCGGATGAATGCCGAACACACAGTGGTGATCAGTTCCATTAGCGGGGATTTGATCATCTCCCCCCATGCGCCTTCACAGCCCGGCTTCAGATTAGATCACGGTCAAATGTGTTTATCTCTCTGTAATTATTTTGATGCAGATGACAGAGATTAGTTGTTCGCATGCGGCTTGATGAGTGTGCACGGCTTGGGCCAAGACACACACACACACACACACATGCATGTACACGTCGGTATGGACAAAGCTGAATAGTGCCTCTAAATGCCATTAACCCATTAGGATTGTTTAAACAAAGACCTTACAAAAGAATATGTTTTAGGCAGGGGGAGGGGGGGGGCAAGTGCACAGCGCACATGCAATTATTGTGCCATCTTCCTTAAGTTATGACTAATATTAATGTTCTTATTGGGTGACACTAATGGACTTTCAATGAGATCGGAAAACAAACCACGGAATGGCTTCGGCTAAGCTTACAGCGGGGGGGGAAAACAGCACTACCATCTTATCTTCCAGGACTTGGTAGAGGTAAAAAATGTTTAGCTCTCTCCCATATTGATGAAAACTTAAAGAGGAGAATTCAAATCCCCGGGCAGGCTCGGGGCTTTCAAAGAAACATCAATACATCTTGCACACAGCCACGAGTGAGGGGGGGGGGGGGAATAGCAACACCACCGTAGTAGTAGCTACTTTGTCGAAATGGGAATCACCACTCAATCAAAAACCACAATGGAGGAATTTTCACAACCCCGGTAATGCTGCGTTTCATTCACGTAGGAGGCCCAAATTTATCTCCTCTCTCTCCCCCCAAATATCTGACCTCTGTTGTGTCGAGCTCTACTGTAGGACACCCTCCGTCGAGTCGATGGCTTTGTAGCTACGCGCGTTGAGGACGGGAAAACGCGGCTGGCTTTTTGAAGGAGGTGCTTTTTTCCCCCCCTCCCCATTTCCAGACCGCTGCAGCGTGGAGGATACCCACCGACAAAGCGGTGACCTCGAGTAATAATTCTTAATCCTGAGGAGATACTTTTAGATCTGCCGAGTCTAGTCGACAACGGATTCAGGGTTGAGAGATTGGCTGTGGCGACAGGGGGTCCCTTTCTCTACTATATCTGCCTCGATTTTTCCACGACGTCCGAGTTAGGCCACCCCGGATTACCAGCTCTTCATATCTACCTCTACAATTACTTTTGAGAGTTTTCGGAAACGGACAAATCTGCACTTTCATATCCCGTGTTGGTGGATGAGTCGCCGCTCCCGGCCATGAAAGGAGCGTTTTTAATGAGCCGAGCCGAGGTTAATTGGTTTGCTAGGAGCCTGGGAGTCATGTGCCTCTATACGAAATTAAGTCCACTTCCTGGAGTTTCCCTGGACTTATTTAATAACAAAACACTTCAGCCCAATTTTTTTTTTCATTTCCCACAGTGAGGGGGAGTGAGGGTGGCAGCGCTCGCGTGTGTGTGTGTGTCTTTGCAGTTTGTTTGTGCTTGTTTACGTTGCCCTCCCACGCTGCGACTCCTATCCGTGTTTACGTATTTCCTCAAAAAAAAAAAAAGGTGCAGCGCCGGCTCCCGTTCAGACTCCCGACGCACCTTAAACGTTGCTTCTACCTGGATGCATTGCGGAGTTTTGCCGGCTGCTGGCCAGATAGCCGAGCGGGTTTTCTCCTGCAACGGTAATTTCTGCTTTAAAAAAAAAAATCTGAACGGCACCACTGATGTTAGCCGCCTTGTAGTTGCGCATCAGACAGACATCTCCACACTTCATTTGGCTCCATTTTGGGAGAAAGGAGCTTTTTTTTCCTTCTTTTTTTTGCTCTTGTTGCATCTCATCCCGTCCCACAGAGCCTCCCGTGGTGAAAACCAAAGCGAAACCTAGTCTACGCTTCAGACTGCTCGCGTTGTGTTTGTGACGGTGTTTTGCTACGACGTCACTTGACGCTTTGTAGTCGTCAGAAGTGTGAAATGGCCCGGCGTCGGGATTGAAGTTGTACACGCCACCCACGGACACGCCCCCACACGCACGGTTTGATGTGACTCGACACACCGCACTGACAAATGATGACAATTAATCAATCAATAACCCATTGTGTACCGACGGAAAATCACAAGGTCTGCCCGACACACGTACTTGTACTTGTTAGCGGTTTCCAGTTCAGTGGTAACATTAATGTAGGTTACTATGCTGCTACCTAGTATTAATCTACTAATACTGTTACAATTTACATGTTTGTGATAAATCTGATTGTGACATTTGACATTTTAAAGCCACATAACAAAAATAAAAATGCACGGTTGCTATTGCTCAATGCATCATTTGTTTACCGTTTTTCTTATGTAATGTGATAATATACTAAATAAGTAATCCATGCATTTTTAATGACAACATTCTGTTTCTACTCCAAACTAAACACCAGTGCTTAACCCCACACGTCTCATTTCATTTGGAAAGTAAACCACGAGCTCAACACATTCAAACTAGGTGCGTGTTGTAGATTAAGATGCGGATTTTGAACGGAAGACACCAAAATGCAGCATGAGCATGCAGGTGAGCGTGTCCCCTGAACCCCGCCCCCGGTTACTCAGTGTACTTGTGGGAAAACACTGGTATTGCAGTAGTTTCTCTGCAAATAACTCTGCTGACTACTGCACTTCATAAAAGCAGTTGTGTATAGTGGCAGGAGAAACAATGCGCTCCCCCCCCCAAACCCTTTTTGTCTACGTAAAGGTAACACACACACACACACACACACACACACACACACACACACACACACACACACACACACACACACACACACACACACACACACACACACACACACACACACACACACACACACACACACACACACACACACACACTGTTTCCGCTAGGATATTTTGCAGCAGTGATCATCTGTGAATTGTCCAGCTTTGAATCATCTGCAGTTAGCAGCTGGCTCCTGTTTGTGTTGCATGCTTTCACTATGATGCGCCGACCACCATGATGGGCCACATATGCATTTCTTTACGGGTCAATATAATTGCATGAAGCTTGTGCTGCTATTTTTAGTGTCCTAGCAGTAGGGGTTAACTTCCAGCAAGGGGGTGATCACTGCTGGTGACGGGATGTAGCGCATACACCCCGTAATACACTAATCCTCCACAAATGACTAGACCTTTCACTTGCCATTAGGTACTACATGATGTGAATCTGCCCATAGTAAAAGACCTTGTAATCAACACTGGTGCAAATGTGTTAAGTTCAGCCTCTTGAGGGGGTTCAGTGGTCCTGACAGTGTAATTACGGGTTGCCACCACAACGCAGCGGCCAGCGCACTCAACGCTAATTCAATCCATCTTCATTTCCAAGAGCAACGCCCCTACCATTGATGGATAGTTATCATTAGAGAGTGACAAAGCCCTGCAACAACTGAGGCGTGAGAGGGAGTTGGTGTGTGTGTGTGTGTGTGTGTGTGTGTGTGTGTGTGTGTGTGTGTGTGTGTGTGTGTGTGTGTGTGTGTGTGTGTGTGTGTATCGGGCCTAATGTTGGGAAGCAGGAGGATGTGTCCTCTCAGACACACACTATTGCCTTAGAGAGCAGGATTATATATTACTGCGGGGATGAATAACGAAAGACGGGATGGGGGGGACAACTTCAGGTCAGCGAGCAGGGCTGCATCCTGCACGCACACACACACACACACACACACACACACACACACACCATACAGTATGTGTACGTGTTCACACACACACACACACACAAACAGTTTGGCTCAGAGTGACCCCGACACACAGAGAGGCTATGGCTCGACTCACCAGCCTTTTATAGCATGCTGCTCAGACTGCTGACAGACACACACACACAAACACACACACACACACACACACACACACACACACTCGTCTAAGCACTGGCTATAGCCAAACACTAAACCGCAGGCTGTGATTGAGGGAGACTGGTCTGCTCCTCTATTTTCAGTCTATATATTCAGTGCGCCCTGGGCTGTATATCTTAATTATGTGCTCTGCCTCTAACAGAAGGGGAGAGAGAGTCTGCTAGTCAGGCGCTGAGATGAGGCCCTTCCAGTCTTTATGGGGCCTCCAGCTCAGCCACTGCATCATTACATGACTTTAAACCCTGGACCAGAAAACCCTGGATGTCTCCCTCCCTTGTCTTTCCTGGCAACTCACACAGCACACACACACACACACACACACACACTAGAAAATATCCTGTTTTTGGATGTTTTCTGAACGTATGGGAACCGGCTGATGTCTTCAAAACACACTGGAAGTCCAAAAGTTTTGAGGAAGACGGCACTAACGGGAGAGAGACGATCTAATGAGTGAATAACTCACCGAGTTGAAGGGGGAACAAATGGCCATAAGAGCTTTAGCCTGGTGCTGCGCTCAACGTGATTATCCCCCCTTTCTCCTCATGGGTCGCAGCTTTAGGGGTCACACACACACACACACACACACACACACACACACACACAGGTTTGGCTCTGCCGTTTTAATGACTCAATCGCATCTGGAGCTCTCCATCGATTGTGCTCAGTGACCCAGCCAAGGCCCATGCGGAGAGTGCCTGCCACCACCTGACCACGCTAGAGGAGGAGGGGGGGGGGGGGGGTGGAGCCAGTTTCATCATCGCCCCCGTCCGTCGGCCAGGAGGTGGTGCTACCGGGACGAGGAGCTCTCCCAAGATGGCCGCCGCAGTAGCAGTTGCAGCGCGTGCCGGGGTTTTGTTTGGTGGGTTTTTTTTTTATAATAGCGGGGATTTTTAAAAGGCTCCTTTGACACCTGGAGTTGTAGACACTTCCTCAAAGACACAGACGTACTGTTTTACTGTCAGTGTCGATTTAGCGGTGCCGAGCGCCGAGAGGTTCGCCGTCAGGTGATGCCGCCTGCTCGGATGCATGAGATTCCCAGGCTTGTGAGCTCTTGTTCGGTTGGCTCGTCGCGAGGAAGGAATGTTTTGCTACATCCCTCCAACCTCCGTGTGCGCACACACACACACACCCACGCACTTTAACTCGATGCTTACTCGTACACATTCTTGATGCGCCATTATACACACATTTACACGCCGGCGCCGATTTGCACACGTACATCCAGGCGTGAGCGCTGCCGTAGACTGGCTGGCCTGCCTGCAGACCCTGCAGTTTGTTTAGCAACACTCCTTTTGACGACGCCCGAAGGGTGCAATTAAGCCTAATTAGAGCCTGTCGGTTTTATTAAGAGGCACAGACTGGCCAGGCTCGGGGGCAGTGAGGGGTAGAGGAGGGAGGAGGAGGAGGAGGAGGAGGAAGAGGAGAAGGAGGGAGGAGATTCTCTAGCGCCGAGCTACCGTTGAGGAACCAGGCGAGCACTGCTGGGAGGAAACCAGCACAAATGTATATATGACAGCCAAAACAGACAAGACACACAATTAAAGCTACATAGCTGGACTACTGGTGTTAACAGTGTTTCCAGGGTTACCAGGTGTCCGTGACAAGGCAGGGGGGGGGGGACTGACCTCAGCTGGTCTCAGTCCAAATGCATGGCATCACCTTATGGTGCCACTTAAGCCGCTAATAGCAGTAGTTTTCATGACACGGTTCTTTTTTTTTTTAACGAGTACCTGAAGGGATCAATGGATGACGAAACCAGCTCGTCTATAATTACCCATCGGCTACAGTGAATGCAGACACGTGTGGATGCAGATGTCACAAAGCCTTTTTTTCGGCGGCAGGGTGCGGGGGCGGCGGCTGAGTCGTTGCGAGCGCCTGCCCCGATGCACCAGTGTGGTGGTGAATAGAGCAATACAGCTGGCTGGGAACAAAAAACTCCAGCGCATCTTTCATCAGCAAATCAAAAAAAAAAAAAACGCACGCAAATGAATGTATCATTTTCCCTCCCTCACAATTCCTTTTCCGTCGACCCCTCGACAGAGATGTTTACAGATAGCTATCATTCCCCCTCGTTTTCACATTTGCGCTTGGACATGTTTCAAAAGACCGGGCCTTTTCATCTCCCCTCTCGCTGTGAGGAAATTTGCTCCTTAATGGCTTTCAAAACAGGAAGCGCAGACAATAAAAGAAGGAGAAGTGAGAAGAACGCTTTTCGCTCCCTCCCTCCCTCCCTCCCACCCACCCTCCCCTTCAGTCGAAACGCATCCTTTTTCGCGGAGCCGAGTGCTGCAGCATGCCACTTCTGCCGCTGCCAAGGTGCCAACTGTGCCAGTCACACTGACCTCCATCTGCAGGCAACTTGATACCATCTCTCCAAAAAAAAAAAAAACAAAAAAAAAAAACCCCGCGCCACTTCCCCGCTGAATGGGCTCGCTCAGTCGCAGTAAAAAGTCTGAATGCTATTCAAGAATCAGGCTCGGGATTGTGTTCAGAGTTTGCGCGCTATTGTATTCTTTGTTCACAGCTGCTGTGTAAAAAAAAAAAAAAAAAACCTTTATCATCCGACTGAATACTAACAGGCTCGTATTGGGGAGGAATGCACGCGGGAATACATTACTGACGCGCACATCGCTGCACTATCAAATTAAGAGTTGATTTTTTTCTTCTTTATCAATGACCCTCGGAGGAGCGGAGGCCGGACTTTGCCGACGGACCGGCTCAAATTCCCTCTCTCTCTCTCTCTCTCGGATGGGATCTCGCCGAGCGCCGGGGCTCGGCCGCTTTAATAGTATGTGTAGGTGTGTGTTTACTCATGTTGTATTCATAATTCCGCCTCCTGCAGGGCATCCGTGTCCACCGAGTGCCCTTGAACATGCCACGAGTAGTAGTCTTTTCTGCGCCTCGACTAAAAAGAGACCTGAAAGACGGCTACACGCGCTTCCGCACAGTTGGATAAAACAAACCTTAACCACACAACTCAACCTCACCAAAGAACTCGCTTTTTTTTTTTTTTTTTTTTCAAAAGATGTTTCAGAAGAGCGTTTTTTGTTTTTTTTTCTTCTTCCCTCTCTCTCTCTCTCTCTCTCTCTCTCTCTCTCTCTCTCCTCCGTCTTTGGTTTGTCTCCCTGGGTAAAACAAATGCATCATTTTTTTCAGTCCAAAAAGAAAAAAAAAAACACACAAAACAACCTCCCCTCCCTCCCTCCCTCCCTCCCTCTCCTCCCGGTGTGCCATTTCCGTGTATGGAAGTGTTCCCTCCCATTGATTTTTTTTCCTCCCAGCCAGGGCCCTTCCCCAACGTGAGCCGCTTCCTCGCCGGTGTCATCTCCTCGTGCCATTCTCCTTTTAACTGCTCTTTACTCTAGTGGTGTTAATGTACAGACGCCAGAGAGGAGGCTGTGGTGGTGGTGGTGAGGGGGTGGTGGTGGTGGTGAGGGTGGGGGTTTGGAGGGGGGGGAGGACTGAGGGGGGTGAGGATGGGAGAAAAAAAAAAAAAAAAAAAAAAAACTGATACATGCGCTCCAAAGTTTCTGCTATTGATTTCTTTTTGATGCAGATGGGGGGAAAAAAAAAAAAAGAAAAACTGTTCAAAGCTGCGGAGAGCCGTTTTTGATCACCGCTGCAGCCCGAGCCGGTTGGTAGTGCTGCTGGTAGTAACAGTACGGCGGGAAGATTGTGTGTGTGTGTTTGTCTGTGTATTGGATTCCTTTGTTGTGCGTCATGTTGCGGCTCAGCCTCTGATTCCACGCGGTCAGACGGCTCATTAGACGTAGTGACCGACGGGCGCGCTCTCGCCGCCGCCACCGCCGCCCGGAGAAATAGTCCGTCCCCCCACGGGGAGAGAGAGGAAGTGAAAGTGAGCAGATTAGGCCTTATTGCTAATCTATTCCTGTAGGCCTAGCTAAAAAACAAAAAAAAAAAAAAAAAACCTGCAGACGTGAGAAAGCACAGACGGGGGGGGGGGGCGGGACTAGTCGAGGGAGCTGCTGGGCTAACAGGAGAGAAAAAAAGTACAGAACAACGACCGAGGGGAAGAGCGGAATATGTCACGTCCGTTTAACTCAAGATACTGAAATCGTCGAGTGACAAAAAGAGGCGTGTGCGGAGGGATGGAGGAGGATGGAGGGATGGAGGAGGATGGAGGAGGATGGAGGGATGGAGGAGGATGGAGGAGGATGGAGGGGCCAGGCAGGCAGGACTCCTTCCCAGCCTGTGCTCACTGCAGCTCCCCATCCAGAGTGTTTGGGGGAGGAGGAGGAGGAGGAGGCTCCCCTGCTCCCCCGGTCCTCTGTGATGTGCTCCTGTGTCCACTGGGGGCTACAATTAGCCCATCAAACTCATTCAGACGCCGCCTCTCCAACCCCCTTTTTTTTTTTTTTTTTTTTTTCCCCTCCCCCTCTCCAAAGCCCGGGCTCCTCCAAAGAGACAGGCAACTTGTAAGACTGGGGGAGGTAGCCTTTGAAGTGCCAGGCTCTGCCGAGGTCTCCCCCCCTTTTTTTGCTCGTATCAAGGCCGAGGAGATATAACAATTAAAAAACGGTGAGAGAGGCGAGGCTGAGAGAGCGAGAGGGTGCTGCGGTGTCACATCCGCAAAGCTAACCGGGACCGCGGTCAAGCTAGAGACTCGTTGAGCAACAGTTGAGAGACGTTCTTTATATCGGTGCTGTAAATCTGCCCTAGCGGCCTCTCCCGTCTTCATCGACCGCCTCTCCCCCAACCCGCCTCGATTCTTCTTGGAAACTTTCCCCCGTCCGTGTGTCCGTCAGTCTCGGGGCTTTGGGGTCCCGCAGCGCTATGAAGGTTCAGACGGGCCGGCGTGTTACGGGAGCCCAGGTTGTGTAAAGACACAGCTCTGCTCCGGCGGGGCTCGGTGGCAGACAGCCAGGTAATTACACAGCCCTGACTACCAGCCCGGAGAGGAAGGGCCCGCTACCGCACACACACACACACACACACACACACACACAAACACAAAAAAAAACAGATCACACAACCCCACCTGCCCACCCTCTGCACACACCTGATATCGCGAATGATTTCCTCTCTTTCCCCCGATACACACACTCACACTCTCTCTCACACACACACACACACACTCTCTGACAGCCAGCCAAACACAAGGCCTGCATTATTTCAAGGAGGATTACAATGACTCCGATCTGACCCTGCTCCCCCCAGCCCCTGCAGAGCTGTCCTCCCCGTCTCCGCCGCGGTGCCTCTGGCAGGCCGGGGGGGGGGGGGGGGGGGCGTCCGCAGTTTAAACAGGTGCGCGCTCATGCAGATGCGCTGCAGCATGTGGTGCGTATTAGTCGCTGCGTCGTGGCCAGAGAGAGCTTCCAGTTGCAGCGGGAGTCGAGCCCGACGTGTCATTTGGGGTCTATTTACTTTTCGATTCACTCGAGAGGAAGTGAGTTTTTTTTTCCTCCCAGTTTCAAAAGCTGGAAAAAATGATTGTGTGTGTCTGTTGTTACGGGAATTAACTTCCAATTAAGAGGTTGGATTACAAAGTAAATTGTCCCCAAACCCGAAGTCTGTTCTTCTTTGCTGCAACTTAAAGTGGAGAGGAAGAGCTGAAGGAAGGTAGCTGGCTGACTGGAGGTGTTTTGGTGGGGGGGGGGGGATTCAATTCATTCTCTTTGGTACTAGTGGGGTGCAACCCAACAGCAAAATTACTCCTGGTGGAGAAATAATAAGTGTAGCTGTAGGAAATCTTTGCACTCTGGCCATGAAACCCTGCATCATCGTGTGCATTTATCCAGGCTTCTTCATTTTTGAACTTTGAAGGTGTACAAAGATGGCGGCATCCTAGTTAGACACCATTACTTCTTAAAACCGCCAAACATAAACACGGGTTCTTAGCAGGTCAAAAGAGTGTCACTGAGGATGGAGTCAAGTCAATTAAACATATGTGTTCACTGCTGATCCCATTAGTGTGTGAAAGGTGTGTGTTAATCTCCATTAGTCCCAATGGCTTAGACAATAAACAGCAATAGCAACATAGACTCACTCTTGTTATTAGAAGCACACGTGGATCAAAACCTTCATGTTAAGTTAAGAAGTTAATCTAGTACACCAGCAACAACAACACCACTAAAACACCAGTAATAATTCAGACATTTCACTTTGACTTGAGAAGCCTGAAGAGGCGACTTTGCATCAAGGCAAGTAAACTGCACCACAAAAACAAAAGGTAAGTCATGCTTCAAGAAACCAGGAGGTATTCTCTCTCTCTCTCTCTCTCTCCCTTTCTCCAAAGAAAGGATCCAGGATCCTGTTAAAAAAAAAACCCTGCCATGGATTCCAGTGAATGCCAGTGAGAATCAAGCGAGCTATTCATGCTGCCAGTTGATTTAGGCACGCCTCGCTACACACCAATCAGCCCGGCCCCGGCCTCGCCAGCCACTCACTTGTCTGCCATTCCAACACAAGATGGAGACAGTGCCAAAAGTTCCAATTAAAATATCCATTTGTGATGTCGGTGCAGGAAAAAAAAAAAAAAAAAAGTACGAGGCTTTTTTTTTTTTTCGATAGCGTAGGAGGAAATACAACAAAAGCTGCCAAAATTCTGTGGACAAGCCACATACTTAGAGTTTTCTGTCTACAAAAAAAGTAAATAAGCATGAAGAGTGTGTGTGTAAGAGGATTGCGCGTGCCTGTGTGCTGTGTGTGTGTGTGTGAGAGAGACACGGGAGTGGGAGCGTCTTGTTATGGAGGAACAGAGCATGTCGCAGATAAGAGGGCGACGCTGTTCAAAGAGAAAGGCAGGCCGGTAAACCCGCGCGCCGATTCGACATCATCGCCTTACTGTCCCTTAATGAGCCTGGAGAGGAGAGAGAGAGAGTCTGCCTGGTGTCCATGAAAAACCTCCTTCCTGTCTCGCTCCAATCACACCGCCCGGGCTTTTTTTTTTTTATTCAAATCTCACACACACACACACACACACACAGCTGTCACACAGCCAGTCCGGCCGCGCTGTTTATCTTACTCCGAGAAGATGTTAACAAGACAAATGAAGGAATAAATACACAAATAATGCGTTTAGGTAATGTTAATAATGTATGAAATGGAAGCTGCTTTCTGACAGAAGCGCTGCACTAAGGGTTTCCTCCCAACTTTGGTGACAGGCTCGTTTATTCTCTTTTTTCCTCCAGGATGCAACTCTGCAACGGCAGCGCTGGGTGTCCGTGGTGCATGATGGGAAAAAAAAGGTTGTCTGACACGTTAGTTTGGACTCTTATCCTCCTATGTAAGCTAAAGGAAAAGGAGCCATCTTTCTTCTCTTCAAACACCTCAGTTGGGATGCTCTTGAACGCTCACTTCACCCCGAACACGTTTCTCCCCTCATGCAACACACGAGCAAATCAACGGCATCTCAAGAGGCTGTTCAATCAGGTGGGGTTTTTTTTTGGAAGGCTGGATAAATAAATCCGAAAAGCAGCATGTGCACACCTGCACAGGTATGCCAGAGCAGGGGAAACTGCACCGTCACCTGCCTCAACAATGTGCCCAAAATTTCCAGGACTATTTATATATAAAAAAAAAAAAAAAAAAAAAAAGAAGAAGAAGAAAACAACTCAAAAGAACCTGACTGGGTAGGAAAATAAGTCTCACATCACATTCCTTCCCCGGGCCGAGACAAAAGAAGGACCTGGCACTCGAGACACCGTCGACTACACAGACGAGAAGACGGAGAGGAAAAACATAACACACACACACACACACACACACACACACTCACACACACATCAAAACCAGAGGGAAACCAATCTGAAGAAAAGCTCAGATAGGTCCACACTGGAACTGCTGAGGGGAACAGAATCAGCTGGGCGGGGGGTTGGTCTCATTCGGTTTGGCCCGACACAAACCTGAAAGCACAATCTTGAAAATATGAAGGAGGGAGAGAGACAAGAGGACAAGAGGCACAATGACTCAGAAAGCAGATACCCGGTGTTTACCCCCGCCCCTAAATCCTCCCTGCCGTAAGGGGGAGGGAACACTAAACCCAATTCAAGGCAGATTAAGTGCTTGCCTGGAAGCATTTCACTGCCTTCAACACACACACACACACACACACACACACACACACACACACCGACCCACACAGTGACAGTGTGTTCAGCCATAACTATAAATTGTTCTTTGGGGAATCTGGTGGGGCTTCATAGCTCCCAGGCTGCAGACCTCCCCATCCTTCCTCAGTCAAGTCTCTCTCTCTCTCTCTCTCTCTCTTGTAGTGACTATGTGGACTGTCTGATAGCAACACATACCTACTGACAGAGACGTCCCATCCAGCTAGCTACCTGCTGCATTGGAGCTTGCGGTGATGAGGGATGCACCGATACCCCCGTTTAGCTGCCCACACCGACTCCCAGAAGTCAGGAACAGCACCTTTAAGGGTGCGTTCACACTATGCCACAAAGCAGCGCCACCTTAACGGCATTTTGTGTTGACAAATTTGAAAATCTGGGTCGTCCAAGTTGCACTAGCCGCCACTATCGGCACCCAGTTCCTGAATCACCGCAACAACAGCCACTATCCTCCATACAACTCTTACACAACTAACTAGCAACCATTACCACGTTTTGTTGTTGTAGTCAGCTTCCTATGTGCTGTGAAGCCCCGCCTCTTCTTTGTTGTGATTGGTCGGCACGCACACACACACACACACACACACACACGCACACACGTGCACACACACACACACGTGCACACGCACACTTGCACAACACATTCATAACAGTCAAGAGCCAAAGACTACTCTAAATTCTGCAGGCCACCCCAGGGATATTCACTAAATCACTTCACCCAGTTCTCAAAAGTTCACTTCCAAACTTCCTGGAAAAAGGAGCAGACATTTCTGAGGAATAACAAAGAGGGTTACTGAAAGTAATAACATTGTGTTTAATCCCACACAATTCTGCCTCGTACCAGAGTGAGAACAGCAAGCCGAGGGGGGATTTTGGCAACAAAAAATCACTGCTCCTGCAGACGGATGTGTGTTAGCAACGCGCGATAGCGGAGATCTCATCTACACAGTCAAATGTCAATGGGGTTGTGTAGACCAAAACTATGGTGTGGTGGTGGGGGGGGGTGGTGGGGAGGGGGGAGGGGGGGGAGACGTCTAAAAACCATGAAGCAAAGCACATCCTGAGGACTCATCTGAAGCTCTGCGCTGGCTCGTCATCGGTTATCAGCGCCGTTCTCCCTCCCCCTCCTCCCCCTCCTCCCCCTCCTCCTCCTCCTCCTCCTCTCCCCCGGCCTCCCACCCAGTCCTGCGCTTTGTGGCTCAGCTGAAACCTCAGTCCCTTCCTCCCGCCGCTGGGAGAGAAAGGAGGTCACGGATCGCCTTACCCAGCCTGCCTCCGTAAGGCCACAAACCTCCCCCACCTCCACCCCCCCTCACACACACACACACACACACACACACACACCCTCTCACTCAAACCCTCATTCCATCGCTGTGGCCAAATCCACCACATCCATCCTCCCTCCTCCCCCATTTCATGTCGTCCCTCCCCCCTCCTCCCCCCCTCCTCCTCCTCCCGCGCCCTCAGCCCAGCGCTAATTGGTAAATCTGTTGAACCATGCCAGCCCCAACAATGAGACACCTGGAGTTCTGTCAAAACAAGTTTCCCTGTGAAACGGCCCCCAGTGTTAATACAGTAGCGTCGGAGCCGGCCTCGTCGGGCCCCCAGAAAGGAGCCGGGGGAGAGGCAGGGGGACCGCTGGGGGAGAGGCAGGGGGACCGCTGGGGGAGAGGCAGGGGGACCGCTGGGGGAGCCGGGGGAGAGGCAGGGGGGAGGGGGGTGGAAATCAGTCAAATATGTCAATCGGCCAATGAACGTGTCTGTCAATCTGTTGGGGGGAACGCTTCACCATGAACTAGGCTACAAACTACTTTCTCCACATCAACATCAACACACAGCCCCGGTTCGCTGGGCCCGTGTTGTTGTTGTTGTTGTTGTTGTTGCTCAAAAACGTGTGAAAGTGACAACCTAGCTCGACCCTGCCTGTCACCTAAGACTCAGTCACGCCTTCGACGGGAGGAGGCTGCATACAGGACTGCACTGGCACAGACAAAAGGTGTGTTTGTAAGACGTGCGCACACACACACACAAACACACACACACACACACACACACACACACACACACACACACACACAGAAAGACGACCGGGCACACCCAACAGATCCTGCCCTACCTTGTCAAACAAGTTCTAGCAGAGGCTCTTGTACAGGAGGGAGGGAGGGAGGGAGGGAGGGAGGGAGGGAGGGGGGAGAGAAATCTATTTTCACTGTCACATTAAGGGCCGTGTGTGTTGTCAAGGATGAGTTTCTTTTTTTTTTTTTCCACGGGCCTTACAGAGTCGACAAAATCAACAAGCCATTGATCAGGCAAACAATTCAAGTAGGCAATTCAGAGAGAGCCACTGCTGACTCAGAGGAGGAAGGGAGTGTCAATAAGTTCTCCCCCCTCTCCCCCGCCCCCCCCCCCCCCCGACCGGTGGCCATGAATTCAAACTGAAAACGAGGCTCGGTGATGTCAGACACGTCAGCTCTGCAGTTAGACCCCCGGGCTAACTTCAGCGCCATTTGGCTTCCCCTGCATCAGTCCACGCCCCCCCCCCCCCCCCCCTAATCTCAGGGGGTGTTGGCCTGACAGGATCACCGTGACGATAATGACAGGAAACGTCCTGTAAGAGGTCCTGACTCGTGCTGGTCTAAAGTCCACTCGGCAGGTGAGGTCATCCTTAAAGCAAATCAGTGTGTATTATCGTTACACAATAATACACACTCATCCTTGCCATGCATATACGTACCCACGCACTCTCGCTCTCCCCCTCTCTCTCTCTCTCTCTCACACACACACACACACACACACACACACACACACACTGCTTCATCAATGGATTCCCTAACATCTTGCCAGCTTCCATTCAAGCCCAGATGCTATTAATAAAGAGAATCCTCTTCAAAACAGCTGCTAAAAAGAAATGGATAGAAAAACAAGAGCCCCCCTCCCCAGCGCCGGATGGTAGGCCAATTCACATACAAGCTGATGGTATTGAAATACCAGCCTACCATCCACCAATCAGGGTGACAATGGCTCCTAGCGCTAAAAGAGACATGTTGTGATGTTGGCGTTAAAGAGACTATACAACACTGACGCCGGCTTTGTGGATGGCAGATTATTGGGAGCCCGGGTTCACACCGAGTGCTTCGAGTCATTCAGTAATCTCTGCCCATTGAGCGAGGTCTCCTCTGGGCTCCTTAGACCAGAACGCCGCTGCCACCCGCCCGCCTTCGCCAAGGACCGTGAACGCCACCTTGAACCGGAACGATCCGGGAACAGCCGCGTGTGACGACAACAACAACAAAAAAAAAAGCCGGCAAACAAAAGCATCCCTGAACACATCACACTGATTTAAGAGCCCAGTTGCAAAAAGAAAAGCTGCACAAGACAAAAAATCACGTCTGCCTCGTGGACCTGGAGTGTAAACATTGCAGTAAGCACCTTGGTCAAATGTGTGTGACCAACATTACCCCCCCACCCCGCACCCCCCCAATACAAATAAATAAAGCATCACCTAGCTTGGCGTTTCACACATAACAAAGCACATCAGCAACAAAGCAGCAGCACTAGCATTAGCAACAAAGCACAACACAGCATTATCATCATCACCAGGATTCAGGTTATTCATTACTTTGTTTTCTTTTTTTTTGTTTTTTTTTCTCTTTTGTTTTAAAAAAAAAAAAATCATCATCATCATCAAATTATCAGTGGTTACAAATTTGTGTGTGGCATCAACCAAAAAAATCTAACAAGATATTTTTGGAATTCAAAGGTCTCTCACCAACTGAAATTGGTGAAGGCTCAGATCTGACTGTCCGGGGAATTCCAAGCAGAAGGGCCCCTGAAAGGCAAAGACGGACGTTCCCAAGTCACACAATTATATCAGCTCTCCGTCTCTCTTCCTCCGTCTCACACACACACACACACAC
The DNA here is from genome assembly GCA_034670385.1 of Hoplostethus mediterraneus. Classification (NCBI taxonomy): domain Eukaryota; kingdom Metazoa; phylum Chordata; class Actinopteri; order Trachichthyiformes; family Trachichthyidae; genus Hoplostethus; species Hoplostethus mediterraneus. The sequence goes on along the minus strand of JAXDDW010000011.1, from coordinate 6,114,502 downwards.
ATCTGCACACAATCCTAGCATACCAGATTTTATGCAAAAGCAACGTGTTCTCACTAGAAATAATGCACACACCCCCCCCCCCCCACACCTCTGTCTTTTTAGTTATTTAACCTACTACTTCCTGACTGCTGGCTCAGCTTTCTCCAGGGTGCACGTCCAGCCCCATTTATTACTCACTTTACACAGAGAGAATAGCAGAACACTGGCTCTGCGCTGGTTACATGGGTGTTTGTACTGGCTGGCTGGTTGTTAAAGCAATATTTCACTTTGGTAGAACATTTTCACTTTTTTTTTTTTTTAAAGCATCTGCACCTTCAAAGACATTCAGGAGCAGTCAGCTGCTCTGGGGATCCACTGTCACCACCAGCGTTCAGGCACTCGTTTTCCCCAGCTCTCAATATCAATAATTACTTAGTGAGAGAGTTTGATCCGGGACACAGACTGAGCAAATATTGTGTTTTTATAGATGGCAGGTGTGTAAAAAAAAAAAAAAAAAGTACAATTTTAAGTACAGAAGTGGTGCCGACTGTGGGTCCCCAGAGCAGCGACTTTTGCTAGTTGACTACGTGCGCTAGAAATGAAATGACTCATCAGCGTGGACCTCAACTCTGCATTTCGTCTAGCCTGACTAGCCTTTCCAGACCCAGAGAGGTGAACCCGGCAGCCTCCCCCGAGAGCTACATCGACTCTCACAACAACTCTGAAAGACATCGGGAACACACGGGAGGAAGGAGGGGGAAAAGGGGAAAAGGGAGAAAAAAGGAAAGAAAAAACGGGGAAGGGAGATAAAGTGTGCACACATATTGGTTTTTCTGAGAGTGGCGCGCTAGTCACACAGTCACACAGACGCATGCAGAGGAAAAAGCCACGGGGCCTTTTAGTCTACGGCTCGCTCCCCCGTTCAGAGCTGCTGCACTCACATCACCTGGCCATGTTTGTACTTGTGCTTGACCCCAGAGTCAACGAGATAAGTTCTCATAACAGGCGTACACTGTGTGTGTGTGTGAGTGTGTGTGTGTGTGGGGATAGACAGACAGCTAGCTAGATAGACAGATGTACAAATATGTGTTTTTCCTGTAAATGTGCATGTCCAACATGGAGTCGGGCATTCCCTGGGTTGGCTTGAGGGGACAGGGGTTATGTAACGGTCAAATACCACGGCAAGGGGGGGGGGGGGGAAAGAGAGGGCAATGTCCCTAGAGCGATTCACACACACACACACACACACCCAGACACACACACACACACACACACGCAGACACACAATACATAAAAGCTGCTATTCACATTTCCTACAATCAGACGCTGTTGCTGTGCAGCCGCTCCTTAAGGGTGTTGTTCTGCAAATCCAATATAAATACTTTACAAAAAAATGTGTGAAATCGTGAAATAAGAGTCTAAATTGATTCTGTTGACATTTTGGATTTGGGGTGGGTTGTTGTTTATCTCCCCCCCTCCCCCCCCAGGCCCTTGTCACGTTATGGAGAAATGTCTGAGCGTTTGTCCTTCAGCTGGCCTGAAGACAGTTGTTTTTTTTAGCGCCGTAAACATTTTTCATTAAACCCAGAGGGTAACTTCAATCTCAAACATCAATGTATTCCATGTGAGTCGGTAACGGAGCGAGAGGTTTCAGAGAGACGACACAGAGCAGCGTTGTGTGTGGGAGCAGCCCAGCTGTCCGGACCGCCGGTCGGACACCGCGGGCCGAGAGGTGCTCTCATTTTCGCTGTCTCGGCTCCAGGGAATGACGCCACGTCTCGGAGCGGAGCGGGGCCTCGTATTCCCGCCTGGTGATGTCACCGCGTGACCCCCCACCCCCCACCCCCCGCGTGTGTCTCGTCTGCAGTGACAGCGAGAGACGGTGGACGAGCACAATGGTCTCCCCCCGGCCGAGGTTGGGATCGAGCCGGCAATGCTTTTTGCCAAATTGACCGCTGTGACGGCTCGACTCATCCGGGAGATTGGACTCTCTCTCTCTCTCCACCGGCGGGTACGGAGGGATAACGGCGCCAGAAAACGCGAGCGCAAAGACGAGCTGATGGAGAGAGGGCTGAAGATACGCAGAGAACGAGCTGCTAAAGCCCTACAGACGCCTTCTGGCTAAAGTCCTCTGGGCAGCGTGTGTGTGTGTGTGTGTGTGTGTGTGTGTGTGTGTGTGTGTGGTGCCTGCTGACCCCGGGGCTGCTCATTAACAGCGGAGGAGGCCATTGTGCGGCCCGGTCCAGGTGCTCGGCCCATTCAGACCACAGGAAGCCCCTTTATCCTCGCGCCTTCGCTAACGCACGGAGAAGCGGTCAAGGAGAGTCAACGCTTCTACCAGCTGACCTGGAGTCAGCCGGGGAAGTCCTCGGGCCCCATTGAAGGGACCCAAAGAGTCAGTGTGGCGTGTACTTCTGAATGCTCCGCTAAAAGTCTAGCAAAGGTTTTTTTTATAATATCAAAACACGTCAGCTCTTCTTTCTTCAGAGACACAAGTGAGACTGAATGGAACAGCCAACTATGTTGATTGGTTGTAAAGGCTCAGGTGGGAGGTCTCGCCTGGTCGGGACAGATTCCATCACTTCCTCCACCTTAATTACCATACACTTGGAGCAAGTGCCCCCCCTCTCCCCCCAGGCCCATGCTTCACTACCTCTGAGTCTCACACACACACACACACACACACACACACACACACACACACACACACGCGAGGCACAGTTGGGAAATGGTTAACACTCCAGCCGTCCCCTGCTGCCAGTGAAAGCCCAGAAAACAATGGAGACATTGTCCGACCAGGGCTAGACTCTAAGGCTGCGTGTGTGTGTGTGTGAGTGTGTGTGTGTGTGTGTGTGTGTGTGCACTTGAATGTGTGTAGTTTGTGTGTGTATGCTCAATAACATGTGCATGTTTCTGCCCCAGTTCCCAGAATGGCAATTTAAGAAACATGATTCAAAAAAAGTTTGACTTGCACCACAATGGCAAAATGCTGTTAACATTTACGAGAGCTGTTGCTATTTGCTCATCGATAAAAAAAATAAAAAAAACCTCCTGTCATGAGACGAGATGGTTTAATGCCTTTAATCTCATGACATCACCAACACTCCCACTGAGAGCTTTATTACTGTAGTGAACTGCAACCATCTTGACGGAGCCGATTTACAAAACTATTTGCTGACATGTTTATGTTACCGTTACCGTTACCGGGCAGCAACGATCACCGTCTGAACAACAGCAGTCTGGGTACTGCGGGAGTGGGCACGACACACACACACACACACACACACACACACACACACCACAACTAGCCATTTCCACCAGCTATAAGCCCCAACACCAAGCATCCACAAAGCCTCTTCAAGTCAACAACGTCAAGTTAAAACAACGAAGCCGGGGACTATTTTACGGTGTTTCTCTCAGAAGCTGCGTGAAACAAACTAGAAGTGTTTCTCCGAGTGTCTCTCCCTCAAAAAAAAAAAAAATACACATCAATAGGTATATAAATATTGAATAACTTTCAGCCAATGGCATAAAAGTTCAGCGGCGGAGGGTTTTGAGGCCGCCTGCGGGGCGGTCAGACACTTCAAACGGTGCTGCCTGGCCCCCCCTTTGAGGGGCCGGTGAACGGGGGGGGGGGGGGGGGGGGGGAGGGCATTCAACGTGCCCTCGGAAAGACCAGCCTGCGTGAGGTCACTTCCTCTTTTCCCCCCCCGACTGACCCTCCAGCGGTCCGCCTCGGCTGAACCTTCCAGCCAGAAACGAGAGCGTCTCGGTCCGTCCTGTCCGTCTCTCTATACTGTCTGTATGTCTGTCTGTCTGTCTGCCTGCCTGTCTGCCTGTCTGCCTGTCTGCCTGTCTGAGGGGTCACTCGAACTTCAGACGGTTCTCCTTATCGACGGGGTCTTTTATCGCTGCCGGTGCAGACTGCGGCGGGGAGGGAGGTCAAGGTCCCCTGGGTGTTCGTTCTCGTTTGGAAGTGAAAAGAAACTACTGTTTACAGCCCAATGTATTGATAAGAGGATCACGTAGGGGAACATGCAGGAGGAAAACAAAAGACAACAGGGTGGTGGTGGTGGTGGTGGTGGGGGGGGGGGGTATCTGTCCACAGTAATCTGTCTATACGTTCAACATCCAGGTATGATGCAAACCAGGGAAACATTCGATCAAACTTCCTCCTTAGTCGGAGGGCGGAGGGAGCAGCAACGATGCAGCGCTGCCTCCTCACATCTGATCTGATCTCTAACAGGAGGCTGGTGTGGCTCTGATCCCACCAGCCTGAGCGCTCCGGTGAACTCAAGCACAAAGCAAATACAAAAACACAATAAATACAACCACGCGGTAAATGTGAAGTCGTGGACGTCTACAGAGACGGCAACGCGTTTCTGAACGGGCGTTTGAACCGCAACCTTCCTTTTTTAAACGGGGGAGCGGCGGGGCGAGGAGCTCAGGTGAGTATTAACAGGTATGTGACTCATAGCAGGATGAAACCAAGTATTTACCTGGAGCTCTTTGCTGCCTGCGACCGGCTTAATGACTTCAGAGGAGATGGGACTCTTTATCTCCGCGTCTCCCAAAATAGCCGAGTAAGAAGAGGCCCCCCCCCCCCCACCCCACCCCCCCACCCTGAACTCCTTGGTATAAAAATAACACCGGCATCAGGGGGGGATGAGGAGGTCTGAGCCGGGGCTTGTTTTGTTCAGAGGAACACTGTCATCGCCGGCTCCTTGTCTTTCGACGCAAAACTTTTGACAGGGTTTCTGTTTCAACTACACAGCCTCGTCGTCTCCTGACTATTTCGAGCCTCGCTTCGCTTAAACGGGGCAAAACACCGAGGCCACCTCGGCCCCGCCGGCTCGTGCTCACTGTAAAGTGTTCGGAGCCGGTATTTATTAGAGCCCGTAAAAACTAACTCCGCCGATCGGATGTCGAGTGTGACTCAGAGGGACTTTTAATTTGGCGTGACAGAAATAATCGCTACTTCCGTGTCGGCGGCAGAACCCGAACGCGGAGAACGGGAAGGGTCAGCGGGGTCCCGGACTACGACCACACAAAAGTCCACAGACTCGGAGCAAACCCGTCCATCTAGAAAAATCGTTACTTAGAAAGTTTGCAACATGTACAAGACGCTCCCGAACAACAACAACAACAACAACAACTGTGCCAATAACGGCCCCGGGGCGGTGTGCGGTCACCTCACTAATTCCTGCTCACTGTGATTGATTTATTTAGTTGTTTTCTCCCCCCCGGCCCGCTCACCCTGTGATCACGTACGTAACACCTCCCTACAGTCAACCTCAACGCTGACCTCCTGAACACTCGCCGCCTTCGGCCAACGACAAAGTTCACGTTCAGCCGTTCCCACTCCGGAGCGACTAGCCTCTCAGAGATATATATCGACGCTCTACGTACTTGCACATGCCCCTACGGCTCCGTACTCTTATGGATAGGGTAAACAATGTTGAAGCAACGCCCACGCTTCCCCCTCAAAAGACAGTATGTTTTTTCGCAGAAGCAGCATGAGGTCATTCTCATAAATAGTTGTCAACACGGGGCGAGTTCTCAGTGCAGGGCAGGGCGAGTCGTCCTCTCTGGACTCGAACGCCGGTGTGGCCGTCCAAAGAGCAAAAAACCAAAGAGCAAAAGATCCCGAACGCTCGCTTAACAACACAGCTTCACCTCGTCTGATCGGACAAAACTCGCCAGAACGTGCAGGTGTAAGAAACAGGTTTAGATCAAAACTAAACTATGTGATTTAAGGCAAAAAAGGGAATTAAAGCTACTTTCTCAGTTAGTCAAAAGCATCCATTCAACAGGTTTCATGGGGGGAAAAGGGAAGGGGGAGGGGGGAGGGGTTATAACCCTGAAGAGGTTTTCAGTACAGGTTAGAGGAAGAGAGGAGGGTTGGGTCTTTCTGAGTAAAGGGGGAGAGAGAGAGAGAGAGAGAGAGAGAGAGAGGGGGAGAGGGCCGAGCGGGAGTGTGTTACTTACAACGATGTGTGCCGGTGACGGGGACCTGGCATCTTTAAGTGCTTGTCTACTTTGGAGACCTCCTGGTTGAACATCTAGCAGGGGCCATTTCATCTGTAGGTACTGAATGGCAGAAAAAGGAAACAGAATGGAAAGGAGGAAAGAAAGAAACAAAACATGTTAACAATGCCAGAAAGCAAAAACCGAAAAAAGGACAAACTCAAAAAGTAAAAACAAAAAAACATTCTGGATGAGTGTGTGTGTTTGGAAAACTAAACAAACAAAACAAACATGGAAAGGCAAATAAAGGTCCTAAGGCGGAATGGGGGAGGGCACATGGGGTGAGAATGGCCTCGAGCATGCACCTGAGAGTTCAGCAGGAGTGTGTTCAGTCGTCCTGCAGACTGAAACACACACAGTCATTTCATCAACACACGGCAACAGCACTGAACACGAGCATGAGGAACTTTTTTTTATTTAAAAAAACAAAACAAAAAAAACAACAAGGTGGTTGAGCCGGTGACGTCCGGGAGAGGGCGGGGCCTGAACGCGGCTCATGCCTGTCAGATGACCTCACGTCATAAATGTGACCGTTGTAGACTTTTATTGGTCGCCGCATCGGAACCCATAAAGAGGTTAAACCGCGGAGACTCAACGCTGGTTCCTCTGAGGGTAAACCTCCTGACTGCTCCCATAAATGATTGACTTGGCCTTTATCAGAAGTTACTCACACACACTCACACACACACACACTCACACACACACACACAAACGGATAAGCAGAAACAGGGGGTCATGAGAAGCATCTGTCTGCGTTATAAACCGGGTGGAGTCCTTATAATCTGAGAGCTCAGGCCTAAAAAAAAAATGATGCACCTTGCTCCTGATCCCGGTCATTCCAGGAAAAGGAGCGAGCAGTTCTCGTCTCCACGCGATAACGCTGACAGAGCACAAAGGTTTCAACCCAGAGCTAGGGCTAGGGCTAGAGCTAGGGCTAGAGCTAGAGCTAGGGCTAGAGCTAGGGCTAGAGCTAGAGCGAATGAAGTTAGTGTCTGACGTTTAGTATCTGCTACCGTGAAACATCATCTTACACTATAGATGGATAACAAGTGGGCACCTTGTCCAAACCCCCCCCACCCCTCCCTCCTTTAACCTCAACATTCCCACTTGGACTTCCATGACTGTCACTACAGCAAATGCTCAGGATCAATTCCCAGCCGATGACCTCGCTGCAGTACGCGGTCTAAACCCGGCTTATCAATGTCACGGTCACTTTAGTTCGAAAGGAGTAAAGAGGTCAGAGAGGCCCGTGGCGTTGGGTAGGTTACCGAGAGGTTGAGGGTACGAAACGGTTCTCCTTGTGAGTCGAGGTAAACTAGCACCCAACATCAGCGGCAACAGCACCGACTGGAAGATCAGTGACCTTTGGAAAGTTGAGTTTATTCAGAGGCGTTCCCCCGGTGGTTCGCGTGACGTGAGATTTGCAGAGGCGGGGCAAAAGTAATTCTCAAAATGTGACCGGCTTATAAAACGATGTCAAATAACTGAAACATTTACAAAAAAAAGTCCAAAGAGCATCACACGAAAAAAAAACAACAACTATGTTTTGCAAAAAGCGAGATGCAGCAGGACCCCGGGAGAGGAGCGGGGACGGTTATCGGTGCTGGCTAGCTGGAACACGGGAGGGTTGCGGGGCCCCGGTTTTCCTAACCTTGGGATCGCAGACGCCAAATCATGAAAAATGGATACGGTGTAAACTCAACATTAAAAACAGATCTTAATATATGCTGCTCCCTCCCCCCCCTCCTCCCCCCTCCAAGAAGAGTCCCGACGAGTCAAACGTGGCCTCGCTTCTCGGGACGCTAAAACAACCGGACCCACCGCCGAAAAAACTTCCACATATCAAAATAATCACGGATCGTTCTGGCGTGCTCTTTCCTCCCCCCCCCACCTCCCCCCCCAACATCTCCCCCTCTTCCTCCCCCCCGTGGTCTTGACGAGCGCCCGTTTACCGCTTCACTTCGGCATCCTCTCGCTCGGGCCACCCAAACCTGACCCACCAAGACCTACGAGGCCAACGCATTCTTATTAAATTCCACAAGTAATCTCGCCATATTTTCTTGGCCGGCGGCCCACTAACATTTTTTTTTTTTTGCTTTTTTTTTTTTGCTTCGCCGTGTCAAAAAAGTTTTCCCGGGCCATCGACGCTTTTCGCAAGCCGCTAACTCGCTGCAACCGTCGGTCCTTTTTACGAAAGGAGCCGCGGTTCTCCGGTTGCAACTTTATGATATCGCGAGGTACATTCGGGTTCAATTAGCATTTTGCGGCTAGTTTGCATGCGAGTGTGTGTGTGTGTGTGTGTGTGTGTGTGTGTGTGCCGCGACCCTTCCTGAGACTGTGTGTCTAAATCAGTGGTAATTAGCGAGGAGTTCACGGCGGGGCGTCTGCCGGTGGTCGGCGCTGGAGGGAGTTATTGACTCCGTGTCCTCGGTTGCAGCCCCGGCAAGAGAAAAAAAAACCCTCTTTGCTGCCTGGTGTTTCTCCAGCACTACCTCTCCTTTATGACCCACAAGGCTTTTACTGCCAGAAAAACTGGGTTTGTTTATGCTTGTTTGTATGTCCTGAGAGTGGAAAAAAAAAAAGGATGGGTTGTAAAAGCTCCGGGGTTGTGGTCTTGTGGGTTTTTTTATGGACCCCCCCACACTGGGTATTAATTGCCATTGAAGGGAGGGAGGGATGAGGAGGAGGAGGGGGAGGAGGGGGGTGTAGTGGTGGTGGTGGTAGAGGAGGAAAGACGACGGTGACGGAGCTGCTGTCATCTATGAGGTAATTCAAGACTGCATCCATCGGTGCCGGAGGGGCTGGAGCACAGGGCCAGTGGTGAGGGGGAGAGTGGGGGAGAGGCTGGGAGGAGGGAGGGGGGAGGCATGGGGTGGTTGAAATTGTGATTCCAGTCATGGGAAAGTCCTGCCACCTCCGACTGGTGGGCTCGACGCTACACACACACACATGCTCGCACACGCAGATATTCAACCGCAACTGCGAGGGGTGGTGAGGGAGGGGGGGGGGGTGAGAAGGGGTGAAAGGTGACACCCTAGAGTGTGGCGACAGCGTCCAGAGAGAGAGAGAGGGGAGGGTGGGGGGAGAGAGAGGGAGGGTGCCGGAGCGCATGCCCTGACAGGCGGCTCCACTTCAGTCCTGCTATTGCAAATGTTCTCACACACTAATCTCTCCTGCAGGTTTTACAAGCATGCCAAGGAAAACGGAGCCCTGGCGAGCACCCGGCTTTCCAACCCTCCTCCCCCCTCCTCCCCCCTTGGCCTCTTTCCTCCCTCTCTCTCTCTCTCTCTCGCTCTCTCTCTCTCACCACCCGCCTTCCTTCCTCCACGCCGCCCCGCTAACGGACGCGCCGCCTGGGCTTGAGTAGGCCGTGACCCCTGACCCCTGTCTTTTTGCCGCTCCGGGCTCCTCCCCGCTCCGCGACCCAAACTCCCCCCCGTCCCTCCCCGCCTCCCCCCCCTCTCCCCGCTACGAGGGGCCCCCCGGGTAACTCAAGAGCCATTCCAATGTGACAAATTGCTCCGGAGTTCCAGGATATATCTCTCTCTCTCTCTCTCTCTCTCTCTCTCTCTCTCTCTCACCCCCCGCCGGCCCCTCCCCTCCCATCCCCTCACACACACACACACACACACACACACACACACACACACACTCTACCTCTATATATACACATATACATACATACATATACTATAACACTAACCAGCTCTGGCTTGTGTGGTAGAGGGCCTTCTCCCTCTTCACCCCCCCCCTCCCCCTCCCTTTCTGCCTCCCCCCCCACCCCCCGCCTCCCCATTCTCTCCCCCTCCCCGGCGCCCCTCCTCCCCTGGCCAGCCCCACAATGGCCGCTGAATGACTCAATTGTCTCTGATGAAGTGAAAGACAAGGGAGTCCTCTAAATCCTTACAGAGGGATGAACTCACTCTCACCGTTTCCCTGTCCTGGAGAGTTTTCCCATAGAGGCAAGCACAGGAAGAAGAAGAGGGGGGGGGGGGGTGGGGGGTGAGGAAAGCGGGTGGTCTTCAGAAAACACACACACACACACACACACACACGGCTGGACCGCTCACCCGTATGTGAGTGACTGCCGCAGGACCGAGGTTTGGCATGTTGTGAGTTCTAACCCAGATACACAGCGACTGTCATCGCGGTGAAAACAAGCCGGGAGCCCCCACAACCAAACAACCCCCCCCGGTCCTAGTGCCGTCACTCCTGGCAGAGGAAGTCGGCAGGAGACACATGGAAGGGGCAGCCTGAGCACTCGCACATCACCTTCACACACACACACACACACACACACACCAACACTGTTGTTACTAATTCAACAGTGTGGTGTTCGGCGTAACCCGGGTCCTTCCTGGTACCGACACTCGCCTCTAATCCTTCCCAAAATAAACCGCAACGTCAACATCTTATCAATCATCGCGTTAATACCGGAGTAGAAAACAGTGTGAGGGTGGGTGAGGGTGGATGAGGGTGGGTGCTGGTGGGTGCTGGACGGGGCTCGTGCTCTCCCATCTGATGTGTTCATCACATGTGGCCCCCGGCAGGCTGTTTTTTTTCCCCCCGTTTTGTTTTGGATTACAAGGCAAAAAGGCTTCAAACCAATCAAACACACGGGGGCTCCTTATGTGCCAATGTGGCTCGCGAACACCGGCCCACTTCCCAGCAGGAGGGAGGGAGGGGGGGGAGGTGGGGGGGGCCGCCCGGGAGGGATGAGGTCGCCGGTATTAGACTACACCGAGCATTCCAGCCACGTCAGCAATGTGAGAGAAGACGGGGGGGGGGGGGGGGGGGAGGAGAGGGAGGAAATGAGGGGCAGGGAGAGGGGGGGAGAGAGAGCAGCCTGGGTTCAGAGTCAGCATATGGATCCTGGGTGTTGCTCTGGAGATCCCTGGGCCATCTGTGGCCACGGGGGCCGCTGCATAGTGCAGGCATGTCACCGCTATCCACACACACACACACACGTACATGCACAGTGACCCCGGTGACCCCCGACGCATACTTCCACACACACACACACACACAGACACACACGATAACAACGCTCACCCACATTTGTGTCTCTGGCGGCCAGCTCCACGGGGAGCCAGAGAGAGAGAGAGAGAGAGAGAGAGGACTGACAGCTTGCAGATTACAGCCAATCTGACTGTTACCATGCAGCTTTGTTTTAAATCTGCAACGATCAAGGTCTAGTGAGACGAGCAAAGCAAGTTAACTGTACAGAGCTTAAAAGGATTAGTCCATCCAGATCAACTGCATGTTCATCCCTTTTTTTTTTTCTTTTTTTTTTTTAGAGATAGGAGCGTATCGTCGGATAGTCCCGGGCGTCCCGGTCCCGGTCCTCGCCTCACAGGTGCAGGGGGAGATGGGAACGCCGATTGTTGGGGCGGGGAGCAATTTGCCGTAATTGAGGGAGGGAGAAACTTAATACGACACAGACCCTTTGAAATCCCCCTTGTTTAAAAGAAGAAAAACCAACTATGAGAGGCATTGCCGTGTGTGTGTGTGTGTGTGTGTGTGTGTGTGTGTGTGTGTGTGTGTGAATAGGACTCCAGAGAAAAGGGGATGAGGCCAAAGAACGGAGGATTTGCAAGAAGTAGGATGGGAAAGAAAAAAGTAACGGGCCAAAAGTGGGCGAAAGTGAGTCGACGCGAGAGAAACCTTCATGACTGCTTCAGTTCTTCTAATGCACATTTTATGAGTAAATATTAAAAAAAAGAAAAAAAAAGAAAAAACACACACCCCACCAGCTCTGATAGCCGGAGGCGTTTTGCAACCAGGAAAATAAAAGTGGAATGTGGGAAGGCCTGGGGTTTGCGTGCCCCGGGGCGGGAAGGGGTCCGCTGGGCCCACATTTACTCCAAAGCCAGAACCGCTAGGGGGTTCAGCCGGCCCGGCAGCACCGGGGGCCCGACCCGCTCCGAACACCCTCCTCACCTCCCCTCCTCACCTCCCCTCCTCACCCGCTTTGCCAACACTCTCCACCTCCACCTCACACTCCCCTTCTCCCTCTCTTTCTCGCAGACAAACTCAACCTGACACTTTTATACAAGCTTTTTTTTTTCCACGGGGGGGGTGTGTGTGTGTGTGTGTGTGTGTGTGTGTGTGTGCACGTGACCCCTCCCTTCCTCTCCACCCAATCCAGGCTTACTCACCTCTTAAATCGAAGCCTGGAAAGGGGCTTGTGAATCTACCTGGGTTTGGGGTATCGGGGGGAATAGATCATACTTGTGATGGGTTACATGGCGTCGGGTCTTATCGGGGCCTCGTTCTGGACGTTAGCGACGCTCTCTTAAACACCAGATAACGACGGTCTCGCTCTGACGCCGTTTGCTTAGCGGGTGTGGACAAATGTGTTGCTGTTCAAACACCGGCTGATTGGCTCGGGGGGGAAAGGGAGCTCCGTTGCGCAACACGCGGCCAATAAAAATCAGCGGATCGCGTTTCCCAAAAAATCTCCACCGGTCCTGATTACACCGGCGAGCGTGTACGGTTGCAAGCCAGGTCGTTAGATGATGATAGAAGGGGGCATATTCTCCGGGTGTGTGTGTGTGTGTGTGTGTGTGTGTGTGTGTGTGTGTGTGTGTGTGTGTGTGTGTGTGGGTGACACTACTGCACCGGGCCTCCGGAAAGCTTCTCAACAAGCCTCAGAAAGTAAACAGTGTTCCATTTCTGACTTCCCTCCCCCCTCCTCCCTCCTCCCTCCCCTCCTCCCCCCTCGTCCTCCCCTCTGCCTGTGTCATTAAGAGTATCTCCTGGCTGCTCTATAAATAGTGGCAGGGAGGTGAAGGCCAGCAGGAGTCTGCTCGTCTTCCATCAGGCCCACTAATGAACAGGCGCGGTGGCATCTTTAGCACCAGGCGGGCCTCTCAGGTGCTACTACTCCCGCTTCACACAGAGGGGCACTCGGCTGTTCCTTCCATCCTCGGTGACTTCTTCTTCTTCTTTTTTTTCCCTCCCCCTCTTCTTCGCTTGGACACAAATATAACCTCTGAAAATCGGTGACGAGCGGAGAAAGTTTGGAGTTTGGGATGCCGTACGCTTAACTACACATGTGGCCCCTCTTTGAATCCGAGCCCGTCCAGAAAGTCTGATTAAACCATCATCATTAGCGGTGAGGCCGGTGGCTCAGTGGGAGTGGGTGGGGGTGGGAGTGGGGGGTGGGGTGGGGGTGGGGCTGATGGATGGAGAGGCTCCGGGTCAGGATCCTGCACCGTCCTGGTCGGGAGCCTCGCTGACCTACTTGGCGGCTACGTGGAGCCGAGCCGGCACGTCTGCGGGGCCCAAGGTGTGTCTGAGCTCTTTACACAAGGCCAGGCCCCGGGGTGGCAGGAGGACGAGGAGGAGGAGGAGGAGGAGGAGGAGGGTTGGGCAACCTCACGTGCACGTGCACACACACCACACACACACACACACACACACACCACACCGCATTGCTTACCTCTGTTTGCAGGAAGCAGGGAGGGGAGGAGAGTTAAAAAGGTGAGGGAGAGGGAGAGAGCTCGATTGCCCGGCGCCCACGTTCTTGCCGGAGAGAGAGAGAGAGAGAGAGCGAGGGCGAGCGAGCGCTGTATTTGGCATTGTGCTGGAGGAGAGCTGAACGCTGCCCTTGATGTTGGGAGTCTGGTTTTGTTCTGCCAGAGTTCAGTATGAATTAGTTAAACGCCAGACTGGATATAAGGAAGCTGCCGAACACGCCCGGGAGGGGGGAGAGTGTGTACGCTCGCGGGGCTCGGAGAAGACTTCCGATACTCCGGCACGCCACCGCCACCTACGCACGACTCATCAGGACGCATCACGTGGAAGAGACACACACACACACACACACACATACACACACACACTCACACACCGGCAGGCAATTAATCTCCACAGAAGAATCATACGAACCAACAAACATTCAGCCTGCTCTGGCCTCTCGCGCTCTCTCACACACTCACTCACACACACTCACACACACACACCTTGAAGCAGTTCAGCCTCCATATTCATGAGGCCTACTCCCTGAGCACACACCTCAAGCCGGGGCTGGATTTTTTTTTTTTTTTTGGGAGGGATTTCGGCTCCGATCTCGCCGCGGTTTCAGCTTTACGGAGTTTCAGTTCATCAGCTTTGAGATGAGCTGATGATTTGAAACCGTGCCCTTATTATTGTTGTTGTTGTTGCAGAGCCGGTTTCTTCACTGTGATACAGGGCCATGGAGGGAGGGGGGGGGGGGGGTGAGGGTGGTGAGGGGGGGGGGGAGAAAAGAGATATTTTCCCACACGAGCACGTACATGCACACTCGCACAGTGGGGGTAGCTTAATGAATAAATAAGTAATAAGGGCTTGGTTATTGGAGCTCATTAAAATGGGAGATGCTGCCGTGACAATAAGACCTGAGGAGGGTCGGGAGGGGAGGAGGAGGGTCGGGAGGGGAGGAGGAGGAGGGGGGGAGGAGGAGGAGGGGGGAGGTGAGGCCAGCGTGGGTGGCTCCCCCTCTCTCTCCTGTCCCTCCATCACCTGACCACATGCCCCCAACTCTGCCAGCCTCCCATCATGCCCTCTGCACCCCCACCTTCCCTGACACACACACACACACACACACACACACACCTCTCATGGTTAATTACCACTTAGCTCAATCATACGGTGATCCGTCCATGCCAGCCTCCCCCCCCCCTCCCTCCTCCTCCCCCCTCCTCCTCCTCCCCCGCAACACAAACAGAGGCACACAAGCCAATTATTGATGAATCTTTAATATGGTGTTTTAGCGAGTCTCCATCTCATTTCCTAACCGAGAGCGAGTGATTACCCTCTTCCAGCGGGAGGAACGCGTCGCGGGGCTAACGGCTTTCGTATCTCCACCGCGAGTAAAGGAGGAAGTAGCTTCACGCGCTAGCGCCGCGAGGCTGCGGGGGAGAAGAAGAAGAAGAAGACGGCCCAACTTCTCGCTGCATCTCCCAGCTAGCCCCGCAGAAACATCTCCCCCCACCCTCCCCCCCCCCGCCCACCCCGGGACCCAAAAAAAAAAAAAAATCCCACGCCGCGATAACGTGTCAATAACGAGCCGAGGCCATCTATTGATCAGCTTAATTTTGCATCTATTAGCTGGGGAACAAGCTTGCTCCGGGGGCGAGGGAAGCCCGGCGCTAACACGCACCGACAGGCTGGATGGAGATCATTACAACTGATGTTCACACACACGCTGTGATTGACAAGGAGATAAGGTAGGAGAGAGAGAGAGAGAGAGAGAGAGCCTGCCCGCCTCCCCGCACACTAAGCTAATGATACACCAAACGTGCGCTGGTGTGTGTGTGAGTGTGTGTGTGTGCAGAGAGAGAGAGTGAGAGAGAGCGAGAGAGAGAGAAGCAGGCCACACGCCTTTGCTAATTGGCGCAGTCAGACAGGGAAACTCATAAAAAAAGAGGAGAAAAAAATGAAAAAAAAGGCATTTAGTGGATCAGCTCATCTTTCTGGAGCTGCTCACCAACTCTGTGGTTTTTAAAACCCGGTTGACTACAACACCCCGCCGGCGTCTGGGACCGACCCGCCACGCACCAGAGAGAGAGGCTTCAGACGCAGGATGCTAACAGTCATCACAAGCTATTGTTTTGCTAGCGAGCGTCACGTGGCCCCGCGTCAACACAGCAAACACAAACGGCTGAGATAAAAAATAAATAAATAAATAAAGAAGGAGAAGAGGTCTTCATCCTGACACCCTCCTCCTCCTCCTCCTCCTCAGATGAGGGCGTGGTGACGGAGAGAGAGGCGGACGGCCATGCCCTCTCTCCTCCCCGCTAGCCTAGCACAGCGCAACGGGGCCCGGCGTGGCATTGATGCAACCAGCTGCAATAACGGGGCTGTTGCATGTTTTCCATACACAGACGGGGAGAGAGAGAGAGAGAGAGAGAGACAGAGACAGAGACAGAGAGAGAGAGAGAGAGGATTGAACTGCACCTTTTACCACGGCAGCATCTTTGTGTTCAGCGTCTGTATATCTAGGAGGTTTTAGGGGGAGGAGGTCTTGTTTTGTGCCAGATAGGTTTTGTGGAGGTGAGGTCAGGAGAGGGGGAAAAAAAAAAAACCCTCGGCTACAAACTGTGTGTTTTTGTCAGCTGAGGGATGCAGCGAAGGGAGCGAGGGAGCAGCGGGAGGAGGGGAGGTGGGGGGAGGGGGGGGAGGAGAGAGGGAAAAAAAGCCCTCAGCCAAGCCATCAAGTTGAACATTGAACTTCACAGTAGTAGCTGCCTTTCTATGCCTCTCCTTTTGATGTTACCTCCAAAGCAAAGGATCAAAGGCTTGGAGTGTGGCGTGGGGAAGTCCCAGGCTCTTAGCCTGCCAGCCTGTGATATATGCAAAAGTCTACGCCAAAAAAAAGAGAGAGCGCGCGAGAGGGGGAGAGAGAGAGAGAGAGAGAGAGGGAGAGAGACAGTGTGCATGAGCAAACAAGAGAGCAAGCTTGCGAGGAATGTGGCTAAATAGTATGTTTTGTGTCTAATGAACGGCGGATGATGCAATCAGCTGCTGCAGCTCCAGTGTGACGCAGACAGAAACATGCCGGTGCATTTCTGTTGAGCTGCAGAGAATAGGCGTTTGTTTGATACGGAGAGGGCTGGGTGTGAAGGCAGGGGGGTGGAGGGCACGGGCACTGTTTGTTGCCCCCCCCCCCCACACCCCCACTCCCCCAACCAGCAAAGCGGGACACACCCCCCTCCCTCCCCCCCCCCCGTGCACCAACCCCCAGCGCCTCCACAACATCAAGGGGGTGAGAGGCTGTGTCGTCTCAACATAAATATACAGTGTGCTGTTAAAGTGAGGACTACAGTAAACACACAGCACATGAAGTCCTGGTTGTCTCTTACTGGAACACACACACACACACACACACACACACACACACACACACACACACACACACACACAGTGGGCTCAGCTGGGCCAAAGAGTGGAGCAGAGGTGTGCTAAAATTGACAAACCTCTACTAGAAACAAACACAATCCACACACACACGAGCATACACACACTGACAGACTCGAGCACACACACACACACACACACACACACACACACACACACACACACACACCCTTTCCCCAAGGCTATAGGATTAAGAGGTCCAGCTGGCTGACAGCAAGCCCTTCCTTCCCACGTATCCCGTCGATCTCAGCCCAGCACCCCCACCCAACACACACACACACACACACACACACACACACACACACACACACACACACACACACACACACACACACACACACACACACACACACACACACACACACACACACACACACACACACACACACACACACACACACACACACACACACACACACTCCAGCCCCTCCCACACCTCCAACCCCAGGTCTGCCAGCCAGCTCGCCAACCCTGCCAGGAGGACACACCTGAACTTGACATCGATCGGCCCCGAGCCTCCCCTCCCCCTCCCCCCCCCCCTCCCTCCCCCCTCCACCTCCCCCCTCGCATTCACACAATGAAAAACAAAAAAAAACGAAACAAAAAAAACTTGCCAAAAAAAAAAAAGGGAGAGATCCGCCACACCCTCGCTACACCTCCAGTCCTCACTACTGCGGACACAAAGGCACGTACGCGCCATCGACACGCCAAAACACACACACTGAAATCCTAGAGCGCTTCGTCCATCCGTCCATCCATCCATCCATCCTCCCATCCATCCATCCATCCTCCCATCCTCCCATCCAGCGCCACTGGCTCCGCTCTTCAAGTTACAGATTCCTTGAGAGTCACGGCCTTGAGAGGAGGAGGAGGAGGAGGAGGAGGAAGACCGGGAGTGGGGGAGGAGGGGAGGACGGGGACTGGAGGTACAATATAATGAGCTCTGTTGTTGGGAGAAATAGGAGAAAGTGATAGAGAGAAAGAGAGAGAGAGACGGAGACAGTAGGAGGAGGAATATAAAACATAGCAGCACCCTCCCTCCCCCCCCCCCCCCCACCCTCCTCCACCCCACCCAACTTCTCAACAGCTGCCAGGTCACTTTGTGAGCGTCTGAAAAAAGAAAAAGTGCTGGGGCGTTGTTGGAGAGTTATATCATTCTTGTTCGACAGGGAAGGGAAAAAATATCTTTGCTGAATGGGCAGAAAAGTAAGTTCAAATATGTGAAATACTTAGAAACTATAGTGAAACGAGGAAGTGGTCAGCTCAGGAACGTGATCCGCTTTCAGAGAACCGACACTTGAAAAGTCAAAAGTCATCAGGATGTGAAATCTGACGCTTTTTTTTTTTGAGGAACCCCGCGACTCAACGAGCTTCGTTCAGTCTACCCAGGGTGCATCCTGCTTCAGCCGTGATTTTGACTGTACTGGTCCAAGGCTATGGGAATAAAAAAAAAAAACGCAGGAAGTCCTCAGGTGATCTTTCCTGAGCAGGTGAGTGACGGGCCCGCTGCGTAGAACGAGGCGAGGGGGGGGGAGGAGGGGGGAGGGGCTAGGGTGTGATCAGGACTAGGGTGTGATCAGGACTAGGGTGTGATCAGGACTAGGGTGTGATCAGGACTAGGGGGCTACTAAAGCCGGGCTTAGGGCCGCCTCGCCCCGATGGGTAACTAATGAGAAGGGAGGAAAATCCATCCGCCGATTCGCCGTGAAACCATCGACAGGGCGGATCACTACGCCGCTGCCTTCCCCGGGTCGGGGGAGAATGAGAATGAGGGAGAGAGGAGAGAGAGAGAGAGAGAGAAAGGAAGGGAAGAAAAAAAAAAAATTCGCAATGATGACACGTAAGTGCAAAGAGCGATTAAGGATTTACTTTCAAAAGGACTCGCATTGATCTTTTTTGATAGACCTGCGATAAATCAAACCGGATTGACTCGCATGAGAACCGAGCCTAATCCTTTAGTCAGATCCAGGAGAACTCCAACCAAACCAGCTGTTAATTTAGGCTTTACGAGATAAAGCGAGGAGAAATCCAACCTGATGTACCCTAGGGCAGGGGCTTACATCATCTCTGTACAGCAATCAACTTATTGCCAGTTTGGAGAGGTAATCAGAGCACATACTGAGAGAGGGGGGAGGAGGAGGAGGAGAGGGGGGAGGAGGAGAGGGAGAAAGGAGAGACAAGAGATAGCCTGAGAGTTTAGACAGAGAACAGAAGCAATAGAATATAAAAAATAAGAACAGGGGAACAAAAAACAATGCAGGGAAAAAAAAAATAGAAAGTATTTGTGTGCACGCTGGCCGGCTGCAGACGTCTACTGACTGAGACGGTGATGATGTAAAACTTAATAAATTTGAAAAATACCTTGAAACAAAAAAAACACAGTACACGGGAGCAGCTCTCCAATTATCTCCAGAGGGGGAAGATGAAACGGAGAGAGGAGCTCGCTGGGAACAGGAGCCGGGTTGATCGCAGGGAGTGGGGAGGCAGTCTTCAGCTCAATCTCCCCCCCTCCTCCCCCCCACCCTCCTCCTCCTCCTCCTCCTCCTCCATGCCACCCTGTAATTTCCCTGGAGGCCGGCCCAGACCTGGTCCCCGTCCCCGGTGCCACCTCAGCCGGGCCCTGCCAGCCGCCGTGGCCGCGCCATCGCTCCACCACAGTCATTAAAACCACAGTCATTAAAACGGGTATTTTTGTTTGACTGGCTGCGTTTGTTTTTGTTTTGTTTTTTTTCCTTCCCGAGCTGAGCGGAAGTATTGCGAGACACCAACCAGCCCACACCGGGTAAACCATGCTGATGTCTTTTTCAGTTGTGCATCCTGTGTTTGTAAGTGTGTGTGTGTGTGTGTGTGTGTGTGTGTGTGTGTGTGTGTAATCACAGTATGGTTGTTTTAGTTCCTCTTCTGAACTGGGCGTGTGACACCACAACGGAGGATAAAGCATGTAAAAACCACACAACCAACCACACACACTCACTCTCACACACACACACACGTGCGCGCGCAAAGACTCATTACTTTAATGTCCCGCGCAACACAACCAGATCGGGTCTGAGATCCAGTTGCGGGGGTTTTGCCGGGGCCCTTCGCGCTGAGGAGAAGCAGATCCTCGTCGTCTCTGGACGCCGTCCAAGAGAAACGAGAACCTCGGGAGTCCAAACAAACCCGCACGTGAAGTCAGAGTTAAAACAGCAGCCCCGCTATTCAGCCTGTCGTGACCCCCGCCGACACACACACACACGCACACACACACACACACGCACACGCACGTGCACACGCATCCCTGCCCTCACCCGGTTACACTGCATGCACACAGGGATCACTCAGATTTGGCAGGGCTGCTCTTGCCTCGCCAAATTGACTGAGGCTCGGGGACTCGGGCTTTGACATGGGCTGATTCTTGTGTGTGTGTGTGTGTGTGTGTGTGTGTGTTGTGTATTCATACACATGTGCACAACACACACACACACACACACACACACACACACACATCCACAGATCCATGTAAAGGAGATTGCCACTTAAGCTCAACTCATGTCGGCCCATGCTATCTTTAGCGCCGGGGCTAAACTGTTACAACCACACAATAACCCTCCTCCTCCCCCTTCCCTCCCCCCTTTCCCTCCCCCGCCTCCCCCGCCTCCCCCGCCTTCAAATAAGATGGCAATGGCCCTTTTGGTGGCGGCTGCCCACTGGCACCTCCCACCACGACCGCAAGGTCACACGTTTAATTACACAGAAAACAGTAATCTCACCCGACAGATGGCGGGCCGGCCGCCTCCCCATTACTTTCTGCCCAATTGAATCATTACTGATGTTATTTGCTAAATTATGGCGCACAAAAACACCACAAAACAGGATTTGTGCTACAAGTGGGAGGAGGGGGGGGGAGGAGGGGGGGAGGAGGGGTGGGTCGCGGCAGTGGCGGGACAGAGAAGCAGATGTGCCTCCTCGCCAAGCGTCTGTGACGGAGATCAAACAGGCGTGAAGAAGACGAGCGCGTGGCCGTGTCAGCTTTCGGAAAAGATGGAGTCTTTAATACCGCGGTGATCAGCGCCAGACAAAACAGACCCTTATTTTTCTCAAAAAAGCTAAAAAAAAAAAAAAAAAGCGGGTGCAGAACACGAGGCCGAGGGACCCGCACGACCACGCCAATTTAAAGAAGTATATAAAAAAAACGTGAAGAAAGCGTTCGTCTCTTAAAAACACACAGGAGACGGGGAGGAAGAGAGAGAGAGTTTCCTGGACTACCGAGTTTGTCTCCGGGGCCAAGAGGCTTCTTGCCCCGGCGTTGGGGGGCTTTTACCACCCATCCAATCCTGATTGTTGGTCGGGCCTTCGACAGCAACGGCGCGTTAACGGCACTAATCTGATCGATCGCGTCAGGAATCGATCGATGATGATGATTTCAGCGGGTTTCCATACGTGCTTCTGCTATATATACCAATGATACCACAAATACCTGAACGAGCCGGGAGGAGACACACGGGGCGAAACTCTCCAGCTGCCTGTTTTTGGGGGCGTCACTGGGTGTATTTCGTCTGTTACCAGGTTGCACCCGCGGGTGTCGTGTTCGCGCCTGATGTCAGACAACAGCAGTGGAATCAAGGGGTTGCAGGGTAGCACTATAAATCTGCCCTAAGCATCAGGGCAGTACAGTACAGTAGTACAGGAACGTCTCTCCGGTCTAATGGGCCACATGCCGACCCACCATTAGAGGAGGGAGATTTACAGGTTGCCAACAGTTCACCAGGTTGGGTGCGTTTGTTTTATGACCCGGCCGTGTCTGAATCCGTATATAATGGCTGTGAAAAAAACATTTGTCCCTCTGGCGACCGTAATAAGCCGGGCGAGCCCCCCCCCCCCCCACTAAACGGGAACAGTTGCGTTGAGCGGCATGTCCACTGCTGTAAAACGATCCGCGGGAGCATATAGAAAACTTCCAAGCCGGGGGGGAGTTTTTTGGGAGGGAGAGGAATTCCACCGGCCGTATAGACGGGGCCAGCCGGCAGTTGTTCTCCCAGGAGGGGTGGTGGGCAAAAAAAAAAAGTGTCTGGGAAGTGTAGAGAGAGAGTGAGGAGAATGAGAATGAATGCGAGGAGTCAAAAAAAAACGATCCCCGAAAAGAGAGAGGAGGATGAGGAAGAGTCGTGGAAGTTCCCTCCTCCCGAACATCCGTGATCCGGAGAGGACGGAGGGGTGGGGGGGGTTTCCTGTTCTACTTTCCAGTTGTGGAGGGGGAGAGAGAGAGAGAGAGAGAGAGAGAGAGAGAGAGAGAGAGAGAGAGAGAGAGAGAGAGAGAGGCGGACGATGTTCTCCGGCGCTGCGGGGAGCGTTGAGTAACCGAGACGCCGAAACATGAACGTTAATAGAAGCGGAGGGGGAGTTTTAACAAGCGTTATGTCATCGCCTCGACAGTCTGCAGCCCCCCGGAAAAAAAAAACACCCTGTGAGGCAGCGGTCTGTGGGCTCGGTTTCACACGGGGGTCCACACATTAGACCTGTTTTAGCGGCAGAACGGGGCCCCGGGGTGGCGACGCCAAACTTATTCAATTTGGGGTCAGAAACACCAAAAACGCTGCATCCAAAAACCACGTTGAGTAAACGGGGCATCGAAAAACGGTGGCGTACGTCTGCAGTCAGGCCCGTCTGATAGGAGCGGCGAGGAATTCCAGCCGATGCCGCCGTCTCCCAATGCCCCCACACCGTGACCGGGTTAGGGGGGGAGGAGAGGGAGGGAGGGAGGGAGGGGGGAGGGCGCCTTACAGCCTCCCCCCCCCCCCCAGCTGCTGTGTGGCAGGCATGGCACCTGTCTCTGACAAGCCCCGGCATTCACACTGACTCTGGTTTCCTGAGGCTGGCTGCCTGGCAGTCAGGTGACAAACGCTAACACACACACACTGAGCGCACACACACACACACACACACACACACACACACTGAGCACACACACACACACACATCTACTGAACCAAGAGGCACTTCAAGTGTGATCCCAACCACTTAAAGAGCATCAGCATGGCGGCCAGGCCCTCGCCCCGGTTCAGGCTGCGGCTTGGAGCTCGTAAACCCGAGCTTCCCCTCAACGTCTCTCCGAGCTTCCCCTCAACGTCTCTCCGCCTCCCGCCCGCCACCGGCTCGGCTCCAACCGCCGTTTTTGCATACCGCTCTACTCTCGCTTGCGTAACTGCTGAGTGGTTTTCTGCTCCGGGGGAGACGACGACCTGCCTAGCAGACTAAACGGAGCTGAAGCCGTCTGATGGAAATGCGTTTGCGTTGAGTTGATAAACACAGATCTGGTCCGGCCGGAATAACTCAGGGAGGACCTGCGACGTTGAGCAACAAAAGGGGGGAGAAAAGTATATAGGCGAGTTGAGGCAGACGGCGCTCGGGCCCACAATAAAAAAATAATAAAAAAGGCATGACGTCTCAGGTGAGCCGGGCCGCCGAGGGCCGCCGTGCGTGCGCAGAGTAAACATCGGCATCCGCACTATAATTGTAACTGGATTTGAACAAACTCCCCCCCAGAGTTCAGCGAGAGTATCAGAGTCAATCTGGGTCAGGGTGTGTGTGTGTAATTGAATTGTACAAGTCTGAGCACAACGACCGACGCAGACACCAAACACCCGACTACTTCCCCTCGCTCCCTGACACGCTAAAGTTCGGGTCATTTCTAATTACTTTTTTTTTCTCTACAGGCCTGGGTGAGAGCGGGGGGGGGGGGGGGGGCTTCGACCAATCACGTCTCTCAAGGTGAGCTGGTCGGGGGAGAGCGGGGGTCACCGGAGACAGAGCCTGATGGAGCACCAGGCACGGTGCTCACTCTGCCGCCTCTCCCCCGCATCATTTGCAAAGCATCCTCACCCACCGACTCAGTGCATCTTTTTGTCATTCAGGGTCCGGGGCTCCATTTGTATTGTCTGCCCTCTGAGAGTACCGGAGGGAGGCAGGGGGGGGGGGAGGGGAGGGGGATGGGGGGGGAGTCAGGTCCCGAGGAGACCGCTCTGCTCCCGAAGTGCATCTTCACGTGAAGCCCGCCGTCAAGCCTCCTCACCCCCAGCCTCTACTGAGCAAACACACACACACACACACACACACACACACGCACACACACACACACACCCCCCGCCTGACTAATGTGCCCTGACACTCGTACATCACCCGTAAATTGGCCAAATGAATTAACCACGGCCCCTGCTTAGCTTTACGGGCTTTAAATGGATTTTCTCCTCTCCAGGTCTGCCCAATAATTGCATTTATCCATCTTGTTGAAGCCAGGTTTACACACACACACACACACACACACGCACACGCACACACGCACACACACTACGCTAAGATCACGCCAATCCCCCGGCTACATTTTCTGCTCCGGTGGCCGAGAGTGTGAGAGATTTGTCATCGGATCATAACAGGTAATTCAAACAACAATTAGCCCGACGACTCCGCCGTACGTCAACGTCTGGCTCGGTGTCGGGCAGGACCTTCCACCCCCCCCCCACCCACCCCCACCCAACCCAACCCCACCCACCCCGTCCCTCTTCTGAGTGACGGATCGCGCCTTGTAATACTTTTTAAATCGACCAATCCGAACCTCCACGTTGAAGCAATAAACACCGCAGAGAGAGAGGAGGGGGGACGACAGAGCTGTGAACACCGGCATCAGCGGGGGTCATCTCCACACTTGTGGATGTTTGAACAGTAGTGCATTAGACAGCGAAGGGGGGAGGAGGAGGAGGAGGAGGAGGAGGAGGAGGAGGGGGGGCGCCGAAGGACAATTCAGCTATGTAAACACGCAGCGACTTCCTTCCCGCCGCTCCTCCGGGGGCTGAGACCCAGCCACTGTTTAAACAGCACGGGGGAGAATTCCTCCAGCGGAGCAGGGGGGCCTGCAGCAGCAGCAGCAGCAGCAGGGTCGTCCACCGCACACAAAAGGGGCTTTTATAGACAGGAGAAACTCCCACCATCAACACCGCACGGGCCTGAAACAGCCTCTCTCAACACCCGAGTCCCAGCTCGTCTTCCTCGCGTGAAAGTAGAGGAGCTATTATTAAAAAAAAAAAATTTAAAAAAACACCGACAGGGTTCGTGGGTCCCTGAAACCCGACCGCCTGACGCCACCTGCTACCACGCCGGAAACTTTATCTTTATTGATATTTGAAATATGCCAAGTGCGACGGGCCAATAAAGATAGGAGAGGCCTGTAAAGGGGCGATAAAGAGCCTCGCGGTGCTAAAGGGCAGCGTGACGCGCAACAAACATCACATGACGCGCCCCCGCACCCGCAACTTTCAGTATCAATACACCGGTGTGGTGACGGGAACTCACCTTCGGGTTCACACGGCCGGAGGAATGAAATCGTTTACCAGCCGGGAGTCATTTTTCATACAGCTATGTCACCCTACCCGTTTACTCAACGCTGGTGGTGTGTGTGTAACCGGTGTATTGGCCCCGATGTGGGGGGTCATTCTTCAAGTTTATCAGCGCTCAGAGAAATTTGCTCTCTCACTGCCAGGGTCATGAAAACACACGGCCGCGGAAGAAGGCCCATGTCCCGTTTTGGGTCGGAAACCAGGGTTTGATCATCACAGAACATCAGAGTATGTAAACTAAATCAGCTCTCCATCCAACTGCGTCTCACATTAAAGCAGAAATCCTTTAAAAATCTCTTCTCATTGGCTGGTTTTCCTTCAGGAAGACGAAGCCGGAGCGAGTGATGAACTGCGGGTCGTTACTTCAAGTCAAACCGTCATTTCAGGGCGACTAGATTGCATTGTTTTCCGCCTCGACGGTGCCAAGTTCCCCTCCGCCTGCCAGTTCATTTGTGGTTCCTGCACCACCCCCCTCCACCCCTCCGGCCCGGACGGTGAAGGCCACTCGCCTCACCTCGGGACAGTTGTCCAAACAAGACACTCCATTCACTCTGACCCCCCCCCCCCTCCCCCACCCCCCCGGGGGGAGGAAGGCAATTGACAATTCACTCAGCGGCGCGAGTCAATTTGTTCACTTTTGGAATTGACCCCAAACACCGCTGACACGACGGCCTCTCGGCGGAGGGGCAGTGAACACACCACGAGGTTGTTTTTAGAAGCTGCAAGCACAAACACTAAATCCATCAAGGTGTTTGCGTTGCAGCGCTGTGCACTTCAAGAGCAAACCTCCAAACCGCTATATATCAATGTTGGAAGAGAGAGAAAAAGAGACAACAACAAGTCCACAATTGAATTTCTATAGAATACAGAGGATCTGGTGTAAAGGTGATCCCACAATCCTTCAAACGTGATTACAATTGGTTTCAATTTGAGCCATCGATCACTGGAAGATGACGTGTCACATTTTTTTCCCGACATACTTTACGATCGCGGAGGTATTTCAAAACGATCGGCAAGCAACGAGGGGGACGGACCACGAGACGCTCGCACGAAACGTTATCTGGCGCTGCACACAAACTGACAGCTGTCTCGTTGCGGGGAGGCGCGAGTATTATGGTGTGTCAATAGGTTTGTAGCAGCTGGTTACAGAGCCAACGTGGGGGAATTTGCTCTTAATCTGTCCTGCGCTGGAATTGGTTTACCAACCCGGAAAAAAAAAAAAAAAAAAAAATAGATCAGGCTATTCCACGTGGCGTGTCAGCGTAAAGGGCTTACATGTTATTAGCCTTGTGGAATTTTTTTCCTTTTTTTTTTTTTGGTACATACAGTAATCTCGCCAACATTTTGTTCCAAATCCCACCATAATCCGCAGATTAGTAGATGAATTTATTTCTGCTTGGGCTCGAAAAAAAAAAAAACCTCCCTCACCTTTTGCAGGCAGTTATGAATCCAGCACCTTTTAACGGCTAAACAAGTACGCCATCACCTCATTAGTGTACCCGCTCTGCTTCCTAACACACACACACACACACACACACACTCACACACACACTTGGAGCTTATCCTGCTACAATTAAAAGTTTAATTAGGAGATTAAAAATACATCGACTGGAGTTTTATCACCTTTCACTCCTCAATTATGTGTTTAACACCCAGCGCCTCCTTCCCATCGGAGACATTTTCAATAGATTATCTGAATTCCCTCGACTGAATTAGGAGTGGAAACACAAACAGGGAACGCAAACAAGTCCGCTGATGGAAAAAAAAAAAAAGTTAACTTGGAAAATGGAAAATACTGAATAATATTTTTCAGCAAATTTAGTGTAAGCGCGGTAAAATATCATACAGTTTTAAATGTAGGAGATCTGGTGATGCAGCAGCTCAGATCCAGTCACATGACTTGAGTTACCGTGAGCCATTTTGTTTTCATTTCATGTCTGACAGGTTTGCTGACGCCGAGCTTAAGACGTACGCGCCCTACACGTTCACTACCGGTAACTGTGTGATTGTTCATGTAGTGGAGGTTTAAAATAAATAAATAAATAAATACTAATCAAATGTTATTAGCTGAATGAGGTTCCTCCCCAGTGGGACGTTCCTCAGCGTTCTGCCACGTCCAGAACAGGCCGGCTTACCACAGGTGCTCCTGCACACTGGCAAGGCTGTCATTATCTAGACCCACATGATCATTAAGAGCTGTGATGGCAGTGCGGCACCTCCTCCCTGCACACACACACACACAGAGAGAGAGAGAGAGAGAGAGAGAGAGAGAGAGAGAGAGAGAGAGAGAGAGAGAGAGAAAAAATCTCCAATGGAAACTCAAGCACTCCCTATCAGTTGTTGTAAAAAAAGGGGTGAGAGGGGAAGCTCCTTTCTCAACAAAAAGCATGTCAGCCCCGGTGCACTTTGACCCTGCCCAAACACACGCCACAGTCTGAACACAAGGCCGGCAGCCGCAGGATTCCTCCAGCGTCACGGCGGCCCTCTCACCCACACAGTTTAAGGACGAGCTTTTTTTTTTCTTTTTTTTTGGATGACAAGGTAGAGAAATGTGGAGGGCAATATTGTTCGATTCAATGAAGAGGCAGAAGCCACACACACACACACACACACACACACACACACACACACACAGCCTGTTCGTCAAGCGTGGCAATAAACTGAAACTTGCCCCCCCCCCTCACCCCTTCCCATCTTTCTTTCTCCCTGCTGCTTTTTTTTTTTTTTAAAGGGAAGATAAATGTGAAGCCTAGGGCCACTATTGTTTGGACATCTAACCAGGAACTGTCGCTGCTCTCATTGCCCTGGCATTAACAGCAATTATGCGCTCTATTCAGACGGCCTTTGTGTGACACCCCCCCCACCAACCCCACACACACACACACACACAGAGTCCTAGACACATTTCCCGCTTCTCTCTCCCCCCCCCCCCCCCCTCCCTCGCCGTGCATTCCCTCCCACTCTGCTGGTGAACTCCTCTGGCTGCTGGAGGACTCTGGTCCCATTATGAATGGACTCACACAAATATGCACATTCAGGCAGAGGAAAAAGAAGAAGAAAACACACACACACACACACACACACACACACACACACACACACACACACACACACACACACACACACACACACACACACACACACACACACACACACACACACACACACACACACACACACACACACACACACACACACACACCACTACATCTTCTGGCCCAGTGATACCTGAGCTCAAACAATTCTGCACAGGACATTTTTGTGGACACGACTGTTAAAATATGAGAAAATATTTGAAATCGTCTCGTTAGAAAGCGACATTTCCCACGATTCTGTCATCCTATGACACTGCCGATGACACAGCCAGTCACTTCTTGTAAGCAGCTAACCCTAACCACCACCACCACCACCCTCAAAATCTACAGATACGATCAATACTCATTTCCACCTTATCGCTTCAGATACACGCGGTGCAATAACACTGCCCCATAAAATCCTAAAAATCTGCAACGGCCAGCTCAATCAATCTTATCGCCGTTTTTTTTCGATAAGTGCGTTGGAAGCGTCTCCGTCCGAGCGGAGCCCGCTGGCTGCTGGGTAAGAGGACAGCTTAACGTTCTGCCAACCACTATTGTCAACACGTGTATTTGTACTCGGGGGGCCACTTCACAGGGATGAATGGAGCGGCCAGGCGCAGTCCTGCAGGAGCGGCCCTGTTGCAATTCAAGGGGACACGCATGTATTTCTGAGCAGGTCTGGGGAGGTTGCATTTAAAAAAAATAAAAAAATAAAAAGTGGAATAAATCTTTTCATTAAGAACAGGTGTGTATCCACTGCAACACACTAATAGCAGATCCGATTATTTTGTGTTGATTTAATTGAATGAACTGACCTGCAACCTTACAAGAAAAAAAGATGTAACATGCTGCATGTAGATACAAATTCATCTGGTGGCTATACACACACACACACACACACACACACACACACACACACACACACACACACACACACTAATCTGATTTCCATGTTTCAGGGAGCCCCAAGCCCCGTGGGCCAGCAGCAGAGCGAGCCTATATTTAACAGATGACAAAAGTTGCATTCCAGATGTACAGTACCATCTTTGTGTTCAGCTCTATAGAAATGCATTGGAGAGAGAGGGAGCAAGAGGGGGGAGGTGGGGGGTGGTACACTGGGGGTTGAGGGGGGGGGGGCACTAGTGCACAGCTGCTAAACTAATGCTGGGCCCCCCCCCCCCCCCCCCTCAGACACAGAACAGCAGAGGATGGTGGCTCACTGGCAGACAGGAAGGCTAGAGGAGGTGGAAATGGATTTGCCCGTTCGCAGCATCGTTTGCTTTTATATAAAAAAGGAGAATAAAACTGTCAACCAGGCTGCATGGAGCACGATCTGTTGCATGCAACCAAACCATCAGATTAGACGTGTTATGACACACAAACAAAAAAAAAAAACAATGGCGCCAATGATTTAATTAATCCTTAGGAAGGGGGGGGGAAAAAAAGCTCCAAACCAGAGTTGACTCTGCAGCTGAGCGCTAGCAACACCCAAACCAGCTCACACCAGCAGCAGCACCAGGGAGCCTCCACTCCCTTCGCACTAGTTAAAAATCTAATTACAAACACGCCCACAAACTGACTGATTTTTTTATTTTTTTTTGGGAGTGGGGGGGGGGGGGGTTTTCTGCCTGTGGTTGCAAACTGAGTGACGGGTGGAGGGGCGTACTACGCCTTCACAGCCCAGCCTGCCAACACCATCAGCATTACACAATTAAGCCCCGCTAGCGAGGAGAAGAAAATATATATATCTCAGTAAATATTTACTGCACAAATCTTTTCCATTCATTCACCAAGCACTAACAAAACCTTACTGTACTCCCCCCCCTCCTCTCTCTGTCTCTCTCTCCCTCTCTCTCTCTCTCTCTCTAACCCCCCCCCCCCCCTCCCATCCCCTACATCTGCGATTCATTGACTTTACAATTTACCACATGTCGAGATGGGAGAGGTCGAGCCTCCATCTGAATCACGGCACAAATATGCGAGTGATTTATTGTTTTAAAAACCCGGGGCCGATTTAGTGCAACTCCACTTTTCCTGAGCATTACTCCTATTGGCAGACCATGAACAATTACAGTTCGGACTAATTAAGCTTCGAGAATGTGCTGTGCACCGCTAATGTCTAGCAGGCCCCAATTTTAGTTTAATGGTGCCAAACTTTGCTCCCCCCCCCACCCCCCCCCCCCAACCCAACTTAACTCCTCAAATCCAAAACAGATTGTACTTTTTTTTAATATTTTTTTTATGGCTGTTTATCGAGTCGAAGAAAAATAAGGACCTTTTTCTTTCCCCCTCTGCTCGCATAGGATGAGAGAAACAGCAGTGGAAAGCAGAGGAGAGAGAGAGAGAGAGAGAGAGGGGAGGAAAGGGAGCACAAAAAGGAGTAGTGGGAGGGAGAGAGAGCGGGAGCCGCTTCCGCCATACTTTGTAAACAAAAGTGATTTGCAAGACAAAAGGCGCAGAACCTTCCAACTAAATTCAGAGTGCATTCTGCGGGTGGAGAGGCACAAAATGTGGCCGAGTAGCGCCGCAAAAAACCCCCCACGGATACCAATTAGGCCCCATTAACATGTAAAGCCAATTTGATAAGGTGTGGGCCCGATCCCTTAAATCCGCATTAAACTATCTTTCCTGTCCTCGTGGACCAGCAAAAAAAAAAAACCCTATTGAGAGCAGCAGAACACACATAATCCATAAGACGGACCATTGTTATGCTTATGCTGCTAACGCGTTTAGAGAGATACTGTCTGTGTCAATTAGAACAGATAGGCCACAGCGCCGGGCGTCGTGCACGTGAGCACAAAAGGAGAGTAGGCGGCGTTGCGTTCAGGCGCACGGGTGAGAATTCGGCAGCCAAGTTGGACGCTCATTACATTAATCTGACCAGAAAATCCCTCTTTCTCCTCCCCCCCCCCCCAAATAATAAGGAAAAAAAAACCAGGCGCGTATGTGAAGGTGGGGTTGTTTTGTGAATAGGTGAAGCTGCCGCACTAGGAGAGATATTGCCGCGACAATACGAGTGAAACGAGGAGAGGAGCAGCTATTGTTTCAAAACCCGCACAATGCCTTCCCGCCGTCTTGTTGTGGAATCGCCACGGGTTTTTTTTTTTTTAGGGAGCGTCTTTCTTCACTCCAAACACAGCGGTGGATGCTGGGTGTTGCGTTCTCTTTTCCCTCCCTCCCTCCCCTCCCTTTTTTCGTTCTTTTTTTTAAAAAACTACTCGTAATTATACGTCGAAACTCAAAACCTCTGCCAAAAGTCTCCAGGCCTGGGGAATTATGGGGCCAGGGGTGGCGTCAAATATCTTAACATTCATAAGTCCGAGAGGCAGTAAATAAAGCCGGTGGATTTACGGGCCCTGCAGCCCCGATGCAGGAGAGCTGGCCGCCCAGATCCCCCGCTCTCCCCTCAGCCTCTCCGTCCCCCCCCCCCCCACCCCCACCCCCGGTCTCCCAGACCTGTTGAGGTGTGATGTTGGCCCACAGCACCGGAGTTAACCCCCGTCGCCTTTTCCCCACAAGCCCCCGTGTTAGCATCGGCACAAAACAAAACAAAAAAGGTGGACGGAGCGAGAGAGAGAGAGAGTAAGAGAGAGAGTGAGAGAGAGACAGAGATGGAGCACCCGGGGTGAACTGGCCAGGCCACTTCACCAATTCAACCTGCTTCCAGTGATCCAGCAGGCCTTTGTGTGAGGTTCAGGGAGGAGGGAGAGGGCAGGGAGAGGAGAGGGGAGGAGACGAGGGCAGGAAGGGCTTTTAAACCCCGGGCACAGCGTCATGTCAAATTGCTAAATGATACTAAATTGTGAGCCTCCTTGGACTTAGGTGGTAGGAAAAACAAATTCTCACTGGTTATGGCTCCCAGAGGTCAGACAAATTATGGTAACCGCCACATGGAGGAATTTCTTTTTTTTTTTTCCCTTCCCTCAAGTCATGCAATAACAAAATCTCAGGAAGTGAGGTAAAATGCCCAGATAGATCAGGATCACGGCAATCCGACAGAAAAATCAAAACCGATTACAATTTGGCTCCTCAGAGATAACCTGGATATTTGATAAAAAATTTAAAAACAAAATCAAATATAAATACTTATCAATGAAACCACAAAAAAAAAAAGATACAAAAACCTAAATGCTGGGAATCCAAATCCTTCAAATAATACCACAGCATCACCCAGACCAAGAGGAGCTGAAGGGAAAAGCAGCCAGAATCAAAGCCCCTTCCCCGACAAGACAGAGGAAGTCTCATTCCAACAATGCTACCAGTCATAGTCTGTACCTTTCATGACATGTTAGGGAGCAAGACAGCTAATCAATGTCCAGGTGAATTATTTATGCCCGCTTTAAGTCTAATACATTTATATTACAGCGACCGCTGACTTCAAAGCTCTAATGGCTGGACACACAGGGTGCAAAAGACAGTGGGGGCCGAGGCTGTACAGTAGGCAGACCACCGTCAGCCCTGAAAGGATCAACCTTGTTCATCTGTGTTACCATTCAAGTGGATCTCTGAATAAAGCTGCAGTACAAGTTGTTTGATATACACGGTGATTTGGTTCAGATCGAGCTCCATCAGTCAAATTGTCTATAAATAACCCGGCTCCATAGTAAACAGAGCTTGTGGATTTGATACCTTGACTAGAAGATGGAGAGGCAACTGAACGACAGGTAACAAACCGCTGAACAAGCTCGTAACAAATTAAGGAAGAACAGGCCAAAAGCGTCAACATCTCCACATTTGAGAATTACACGTGAAAATAATATTTCCAGGGGGGTGAAATTAAGACAGCAAAAAAAAAAAAAAGGGTCAGCAGCGTGTGGCCGCAGCATCCTCCAGCCATGCTGCAGAATCCACCGCTTTTCTAACTGCTGCAGGAGCACACGAGCGCTACGAGGACCTGTACTGAACACAGCGCCACGAGAAATCACACAAATAAACAACTAGAAACCTCAACCGGTGGAACAGAAGTGTGCCGGTAAAAAAAAACAAATCATGTGTGTGTCAGTGTGAGCGTGCTCAGTGCTGATGAGAATAACGAGTGACTAATTCCACATGCCAGCCGGTCGCGTTAACAAGGCTAGCTGAGTAAGAGGGAAAGAATGGCAAAATGCTCTCATATGTGTGTATTGTGTCCGGGAACGACAAACTCCTCAAACTACGAAACAAAACACATGTAAAAGACAATGGCTTTTTTTTTTTTACGTGAAAATCTGTGTGAACCGTGTTGAACTCAAGAGCAGAAATTGTGTCAATCACATAAGACGCCGTTATATATGTCACATGTGCATTTTTTTTTTTTTTTTAAGGTGCGCACCAAAAATCAAAAATTGAGGTAACCAATATCAGTTTCGTTAGCCAGGGGTGAGGGGGCGGGGGGTGGAGAGGGGGGGGGGTCATATTTCCTAATGCCTGGTCTTTGCCTTAACCTTGTAAAATGAGATGACAGGTCCTAAAGCGGAGACTTGTAATTGCAACCATTTAAAAAAGGGGGGCAAAAAAACACCCATGGTTGAGAAAATTATGCCGCTTAAGGATCGCCATTGCCCAGTGGGACCAGCGAGGTGCTGGGCAAATTAGTAAGTGTGCATAATTATAGCATGGCTGATTGTGTCTAAATAAATAACATGAATTTATTTATAAATAAGGGTTCACATGGCACATGCTTTTTTTTATTTTTTATAAGGCAATGGATTCCTCATTAGAAACAGAGGTGGTGCACATGCTGAGCTCAGCCTAGAACATTTTCATCCTATAAAAATCACACATTTTAAATAAAATATTTATCAATGAGAGAATAAAAATAAAAAATGTAAAAAAAATCTTAGGTACGCAAAATTCAGTGTGTGCATTTTTGAAAGAGCAGCAGTCCGATTTTGAAGCATGCGTCGTGTAAACGTCTTAATACCTTTTGACACATGCAGATCACTTTGATAAGCTCGTTAGCGTGGTTGGTTTTTATTCCTGTAAGCAGCATCAGGGCTTTCACAATCCTTCACACTGCTCACAGCGTTCAACTACAATTACAAACCCCACTGTGAAAGGTTTTGAACGCTCGTGCAGTTTTGTGCGTATTAGGTAGAAAGAAAAGGGGGAAAAAAAAAAAAAAAAACATTTTTGATGAGGGCTGAGTAACAACAAGCCGAGTGCAACGTTAGTCAGTGGGCTAAAACCATGCA
The DNA here is from genome assembly GCA_034670385.1 of Hoplostethus mediterraneus. Taxonomy (NCBI): domain Eukaryota; kingdom Metazoa; phylum Chordata; class Actinopteri; order Trachichthyiformes; family Trachichthyidae; genus Hoplostethus; species Hoplostethus mediterraneus. The sequence continues at coordinate 6,079,975 of JAXDDW010000011.1, read as the reverse complement.
TTTGAGGCGTGTAATACAGCAGACCTAACACAATAATAATATATTTTCCCATGCTTTAATTTAATACGGGGGGGGGAACAGAAAATCAGGATCTCAGCACAAAAAAAAAAAAAAAAAAAAAAATCATATGCACATGACCTGGCAGAGCAAATGTCCTATTTGAGTGCAGCGACGTGGGGACCAGAGCTAGCATGCTAACTACTGTACAGGAGCAGCACGGGGTCAGTGCTGCATGCATGCCGCCGTGCACTTCATGAGGGACTTGCACAAACTTGGCTCTACGTTTTATCGGCTGTACACTTCTGGGTGACAACAGTGCGTGTCTGGCTGCGTTAGGTTACTCGGCGTCTTTGCTTTGTGTGCGTGTGCGTGTTGTACATAACAAGTGTAAATAAATGAAACTTACTGTGCGTGCTGTTGGAGAAAGTGATCCATTGGGAAGGTAGGGGCTTGTGAGATCGGGGATCATTATAAATGGATAGCCCGGGTACGGTGGGCTCTTGAACAGCCCTCCATCTTGCCTTTTCGCAGCTAACATGGCGGGGGGGGGGGAAAGAAGAAAACTTTTTTTTTATAAGTGCGTTTAAAACTTTTTTTTAAAAATGCATTTGAGAAATAATGCAGAGGAGGTCCTCCTCGGTAGGCACACAAAATGCCGTCGTGTAAAAAAAGAGACTCAAGGACTGGAACAATAAATCAGAAACTCACCCTCCTCTAAACTTTCTCTTGTTTTGTCTCTGAAAGTTTCAGATCTAGGCGGAGGCCGTCTTTCCGCCTTGAAATGCAATGAAACACAGGGATTGCGTTAAAGTTAACACAACGGGCGAGGGGAATGACTAACTTTCTTTCAAGTCTATCAAATGTTACGCAAAGAGTAAAAATGTAGGCCTAACGTAACACAGCGGGGACGGTCGATCCCGTTTTAATTTGTGCCACTTACCTCTGAATCCGACGAGCTGTTTTGATTCGTTTCCGATTCGTTTACAAGAGAAGATTTGACATCTGCTAAATCCCTTTCTGCCGAGGAGTTCTCCGAAATTTTCTCCTCCTGCTCCCCTTCGTCTTTGAAGGAAATCATTTCATCGTTTGCACCCAGATCGTCCCCTCCACCGCCGTTGAGCTGCGGCATTTTTCCCGAGCAAAAATTTTTTGGGGGGCAAAACACAAAGTTTTAAACCCTTGATCTCGGTGATCTAGAAAATCCGAGTTTAAGTTTAGGGTCTGTATTGGCGTTTTCCAAAGCACTGGCGGTTGGTACAAAACTAAAAAAGAAGGGAATCTTGGCAGAAAAAGGAAGCCGGAGAAGGAGCCGAGCCGCTCGGATTGAGTGAGTTGAAGTTGGTCGGAGTGGTTTTCAGTTCAAAGGCGGCGCTGATTGACAGATAGAGAGGGATGGAAATAGAGAGAGTCTGGATTCAGGATTATTGACAGGGAGAAACACACAAGAAACTAATGAGATTCAAACAGGGAGGGACTTGAAGTGACGTTTTCATAAATAGGAGGAAAAAAAAAAAAAGAGGCTGGAGGAAGCCGGCGGACGACTGCAGTGCAAAGCATGTGAGGAGGAAAAAGGCAGTTTGGGAGCAGGACAGTGATGGTAAAATAGGAGGAAGATAGGAGTTGCTTGCAAATGTGGATTAAACGCATATATGGGCGGTCTCCCGGTGTAAAAAATGAAAAGAGGGCACTTCCTCAGGCTGTTTTCAACCAGTTTCACTGAGCCATTCTCCACCACTCATCGTGCTGGGGCCAAAAGTTAACAATGCTTTGTAATGTAGCCTAGAATAAACCTGAATTAGATTCTTTTTTTTTTATTCTTGCAAAACCGCCCCTCACATTTAGGCTTTTGTTTTTTTCTTAGTAAATAGTCGAGGCCTATAATAGCAGAATAAAAAGCTATTAGGCCTGGCTTATTTTTTCTCTGCGGAAGGTATATTTGTTAGATCTATTTTTCATTACATCGGGTAATATTTTCTTAGATCTATTTTTTGGGAAGGGGGGTATTATTGCAGTCTACTTGCTTGACAGGTGTGATGTCCTATGGGACTAACCTGAATTCCTCACTGGCAGGAAAGACTGTTTTTATTTTCTCTCTCCTCTCTGAGCAGCTACACAGGACACACATAACTGATGCAAATGTGCACGGTCCAGCCCTATAGCTTATTCCTATAGAGACAAAGCTTCAAGAGGCATGTTAGCTACCGGGTATGATAGTTAACTGCAGTAAATACAGACAGGCGTTGAGCAAACATAATTTGGCTATTTAAGAGAATAAGATACACCCTACCTAGATGTCTGCAAAAAAACATGCTTTTGCTTTTGCTGCCTTTTGTTTGTTCATTTTAAATACGCACACAAGCTTTCTGTATGGACGTCAATGGCACATCTTCCATTCTGCAATTAACAGTGATTTTAATGTGGATTGAGGCAGATTGATGCAGCCTAGAAATATGGAACAACAAAGGAAAAAATGTTTGAATTTTGTGCTGTGATATTGTGCTGTTTCCTGTGAATAAAAGCATGTTCATGTGGGATTTTTTTATGAACACAAAATAAGCACAAAAAAAAATCTGTTGATACACACCTGACATTCATATGGAGGCTGTGGAAATAAAAAAGACCTTGAACCCTGCTCCTGCTGTACAAGGGGGTATTGTGGTGTGTGTGTATGTGTGTGTATGTGTGTGTGAGCGCGCGTGCGTGCGTGTGCACACACGTGTTGGTGATGAGCTCAGCATCGGTGAGTGATTCACTAGCCTTATCTCGTCAGCCCGGGAAATGCAGTTTCTATTATAGCCAATATTTGATGGCGCAATCACAAAATCAAGAATGAATTTCAAATGTTATTCCAAGAAATACAGTGGCAACATACATCCAGGTGACACTCCAAAAAAAAAAAAAAGGTTAATTCCTTTTAAGCGGGTACTGAAAAACTGAGAAATAAATGATGATTATTTTAGGTGGAACGGGACACTATTGCAGTATAGAAATATCGTTTTAAGCGGGTAGTTAGAGGCATAGCTACACACATGGTGGTAATGATTCCCCCTATATCTACTCTCAGCACTGTCAAATAGGAGTGATGAGGAATTATGTGCACTATGTAGCACAGACAAGTGTGCACCGAATCTGCCCATCAATAAACCCCAGACCAGACAATGCTGTGAAAGCGCGCCACCCCGCTCAGCCACCGCCGATCTGGATGTCGAGCCGGATGAGCTGAGAGCAATGTTTGTGTTAGCTCGCTTGCGACCCACCCAACAGAGCTCGGGAGCAGGGGAGGAGAGGCGCCGTCTCTGGTTATCATCCGGCGTGTCTGTGTTTAGGCAGGAGGTGGAAGAAGAGGCACCCCTGCCGCTCGGGGGGGCCCTTACAAACCTGAGCCCACACAGACCAGACCAAAGCAGAGGAGCTCCAAGCCGGCCTCTCCCTGGATTGCCTCAGCGGGTACCTGAGAGTCGACCGGGGGGTTTGGCAGCGTGTTATCACACCTGCCTCTGATGCTGCCCTTGTGATTCTGATCTGCAGAGCCCTTTAATAAGCTGATGATAGGCTGCGTCGCCCGATGCTCCGAATGATGGAGTAGCTCGCAGTTCTGTTGTTGTTGTTGTTATTTAGGTCCGTGTTGTTGTGGCTTTTCATGTCCAGTTCGGCTCCTCCTAGTTTTTTTTTTGTTCTTGTTCTTCTTCTTCTTCTTGTGTCTGTGCTTTTCCATCTCTCAACGCACCGGGAGGGACGTCAGAGGCCTCTGATCACGAGGCTATGGTCTCCGCGAGTCTTCCCCCAGACCATACGATCCATACGTTGACTCGTCATCGTTGATGTCGGCGGCAAACAGATCGGACCAGATCGGATTTGAAACGGTTACCCGTGCCCACGTGTCTTGTTACGCGCGATGAGTTTGAGCACCCCGTACACCTCTCGGCTCTTCCCGTGATTCCAGAGGTGTCACCGCCACACCGTATTTTTAGGGCTTCACACCACGCTGTCGTGTTTCACATGATATTGTGTCACCTGGCTGACAGTCTCATTGTGATCCTTGCGCTCCGTGTGTTACTGGGACCTTTAAAAATGATAGCTACTGCTGTATAGGGCATATACACAAACCATTGCTATAATCAAGAATATGATATGACCATATAAACGTGTGTAAAATATTTTTGGGGGAATTACATATGGAGAAGATGCTATTAAAACCTGCTTTGTACACGTCTGGACCGATTTACACTCCGACAGGTATCTAGGATGGTTTCTGCACCATCTACATTTTAGGTGTGAAGATTAATCTTTTTTTTTATACCCGACAGAAATGCAGAGAAATTGCCGTCTCCACTCCCATCAGTTCAGGTTCCCGGGGAACGTAATTCCATAAAATGTAGACTTGTCAATAATCTGCGTGTGAGAATATGCTGAGGGGATGCAGGAAGAGGGTCGAGCCTGTAACGCTCGCCGTCTCCCAAGTCTTCAGCATCTCACAGCACTTTGGTGGACCAACCAGAGGCCGGTAATGACGCCATTATTCACGCAATGTCCCGAGTCTCACCTGGCTGTCGCTTTAGATACGAATCAAGACGCGGGAGCAGAAGGAGAGAAAACGCCATCCTTCTATTTCAGGATTCAATCCGTCGGTGTTTTGTCCGTCCGTCCTCAGGAAACCATCATTTGACTGTAAGGTTTGTCCACATGACATCATTCTTGTTTTAGTTGGTACAGGAGTGATGAAATCTGCGTTTCACATACACTCTTGAATTCATTCCACGGTATTTGTAGAGTGGGAATGATTTCTCTTATGGAATATGTCACACAGGTATGTCAGACCGTGAAACCGCTCTGATAAGAATATGAGGCGATCGGTGCAGAAATTGGACTTTACCAGTGTCCTTCTTCTTCCAGATCCATGGAGTCCTTGTCACTCACCAGAATAAAAAAAAAATTAAAGAAAGAAAAGAAAGCCGCCAATGTTCTGTGATGAAGCGGAGGGGCTCTGGGCTCCCTTCAACAATTCAAAATCACTGTTATACTGTTATGATTGTTAAAGAACTGAAATCCCTGACTTCCCTGACCTTCACTGAATGTTTGATCATTTTTATTGTGCCACTTTATTATATTTCTGTTACCTCTCGTATACGTCTGAATGTTAGTTTGCCTCATACTCTTTTATTTTTGCAGATCTCTCTTGACAAAGGAATACCTGGTTGAATGAAAGCGTCCGCGTCCCCGACCACACCGCTAAAAGGTTTCTCATTGCCGATGAGCATATTATGGTGCAAGTTTTTTGTTTTCCCCCGTAACAATATGCTGGCTGAATGGTAACTCGGGCTTCATTTATGCCAGTTGCACTGTGATAAAAGTTTGTTTCGCTCACAAGTGAAACTTTTGCATTTTGCATTTTATTGCATTTTAGTCAATTGCAAATTTCCTCTATTGTTGGAGGAGATGCTGCTAAGCATTTTGGCATTTGTTTTCAGTTGAGTTGAGATGGATGCTATTGCTGTGGTCAAACATAATGACATGTCTACTAATGGACAGCGACGGAGAAATAGATTCACCTGATTTATGCAGAGGCTGTTTCATGATGTGTGTTGCTCATTAGAGTAAAAGCAAATGGCAACAACAGACATCTCTGGTGCTGCGTGGATGTTAAATGGTTAATTCTGTTTTCTTGAATAGCCTGCTTATTACCGTGCATGTTAAATTTAGCACATCACTGTTCGATCTCTATGCAGAAACATTTCTGTGCGTACTTATTTTAATTATTCTGCAGGAAATCACTCCTCAGCCGCTGCTCGCGCCCGGCGCTTTACATTCTATACATCAAAACACTGCACATGATGAGGAAATTGCTGCTTTCTTGCAAAGAAAATCATAATATATATATTTGTTTCATTTATTGTGCGTGTAGAAAATGAGCGTCTTTACTCCCTCAGCAGTCTGATCATTTGAAATATTGGAGCAATGCCTCTGAATCCATAATAGAGCTGGTATGTGCAGGTATAGTGTTTATAACTCCATTAACGTTTCCTTTGGAAAAGGCTCAGCGCGGGGACTGATGATGGTGTAATTGTCATAGATAAAATGCACTGTTGTCGATGAAGGCTATGCTGTAGTGAATAGAACAGAAGTAAATAAAACAAACACACATTTTCTTTAAAATATAAAAAAAAATGACTTTTCTGGCAATACACAAGTAACAGAAACAGCAGCATGTGAGTCTGCACACTAAAATCAATATTACAACCCTGACACACTTCAACTAATTTAAGAAACATTCAGTACAGAACTAGTTTCATTAGATCAGAAGCTTATGAATCAATAATGAAAATATAGAGCCAATCATTCCGAGTCCCGTGGGGTTAGCAGGTGGGACACGCCGCTGCTGCTCATATCTCTGTAGGTATCGGCCTCAACCGGGAGATGACCGTCTCCAGAACTCATCCGGCCTCATGAAAAAAAAACACACGGCATCGTGGGAACCGTATTAGGCCGGCTAAGTGAGCTGTCTCCCCTCGCCTCCAAAACAAACAGGCAAGCCTTTTTCAGAAATGGATGCGATAGTCATTAATCAGAGTCCCGGGGCAGGTCCTGAACTCTCTAAACATGGGATCCACCTGAGAGACAAGGTAACCTATGTACTCGGCTGCTCCAGATCTGCGGTCCGCGGCCTCGCTGGCCCGACACACACACACACACACACACACACACACCGTCCACCTGTCTGTCACGGCAGCATCTCGCAGGGAGCGGCGAGCCAAGCCACTGCTGACTGGTAAATGTTAGTTAAAGGTCAACGGTATATATGCCAGCACGTTGGCGGTTGCATCATATTTTCACACTGGCTTTACAATAAATGCATCAGTTGCGCCGTAATTTTACCATTTACACGACCAGGCGTTTCTCCGGACGAGGTCGGTCTGCATCGCAACAGAGAGGCCAGCTGTCCGACCGCAGCGGGACGTTCATGTCATCACGGCAGGAACGCAACATCACGGATAGATCAAATCCCAACGGCGTGCTTCAGGAGAGCGCGGGTCTCTGTGAGGAGAAGACGTTGGGCTGTCGGCCACACCGGTCGACAGAGAACCAATCTGTTTGCCTTTTTGATTTCATCTTTGGCTTTCGGCCTTTTTCACCCGTTGAAATAATTGTGTCAAAAGGAGGCGCACAGGAGGAGTGTAGGAAAAAAAAAAAAGCTCTTTGTGCCCCTTTCAGCGACGGTCTTGTATGGACCCTCCACCTCTCTGCTCTTACAGGAGGGAGAAAGCCATTCTGACTGGGAGCATCGCACAGACGGTACCTCCTCGGTGGCAAACAGGAAGCAGGAAGGACTTATTGTGAGACGAAGAAGAAGAAGAAGAAAGGAGAGGGAACAATGTCTTCTTCTTCATGCTCATGGGAATGGGCCCGTAATTAAAAGAACACTGCAGGCAATTTGACCTCTGAGCCTGATTGAAGAGTGTATTTTGGAGGTGGGATGTCAGCGTGTGTGTGTGTTTTTTTTGTGCGTATGTTGTGGCTGTTGTGTTTGAGTGTGTGTGTGTGTGTGTGTGGGTGAGGCGAGTGTTCATTTAGAGCCTCGCATTAGCTGCACTTCCTCCTCTGCCTAGAACTCGGCACAGGCACATATGCCAGTACACCTCGAGTAGGTTCAGGGTCAGGGGTCCTTTTTTCACTTCAGATCAGTAGTGAAGGAAATATTTTGATTGCAAATTGTGATTCTCTCATCATCGAACATCAAGAAACAAGTCAGATCACAACGGAAAATCTAAGCGATGAAATCCTGATGGAACATATAAGAACTACGATTTATTTTCCCCCCTAATTAAACTGCTGTTCATTTCTTGAGTTATAAAGTAGCGGCTGTTTTTCTATAAATTCTAGGAAGCGCTTCAGCGGGAAGAATTTGCGTCTTTTAACATTCATACACATTAACGGTGGACACAATGGCGGCGTGACCTTGGGTCAAATGAGTTGCCTCTCCATACAAATGAGAGCAACATCATGTTCATGTTGGCTCTGTTTTCATCAGCAGACGTGCGGGTGGGCACACCTCGATGAATGGCCTCATTGAGCGCCCTTTGTACAATAAGAAACCAAGGTTAAGTTGCGAGCAGGTTATGGTTGATGCAAAGCCTTACATCTCCGCAGTCACATTGTTGTCATTGTCTTCTGATTGCAATTAGTCCAAAAGGCGGAAAGCGTGTGGATCCTATTCTAAACCTATTTACCAGATTGAGAATTTCTATTTCTATTATATTAATCCACTTAAATAAACCAAATGAATTATTTATGATAGGGGGTAGAAGTAGTCTTTGTTTTTTTTAATTACTTTTAGAAAAATATCACCTTTATCAGATAGTATACAGTTTAGAGCGACACCAAAGATGCTATCACGCTATCAGTGCATGATATGAGCCGTGTAACCACCCCGCCCCACGGTCTAGATAACGCAAGCTAACACTGTGGTTCAAATTCTCAGGTCAAGACGGGAAAATCTGGGTGAAATTTGGAGGGGAAAAAATTGGAAATTGAGTAATAATATCCACTCCAGCCAGGATAAATACTGCTGCACCGTTGTGGCACAGTTTTGCCTGGAGTTGTTCGGCGGTAAGCAGTCATAAATCCATACGGAACATCTTCCGTGTATTGCCAAGTAAACCAGCTTTGACCCTGTAGCTACTCCCACACGCCATTTCTGGCCATTGCCTGGTGAAAAAGTTTCAAAAATCATCCAGTTGTCTCGTTAATAGCCACGGTCTTATATATATATATAATTGTATGGTTACTATCTTTTCAGAATAAAAGCAAGAAAGTACAAAATCAGTAGAAAGAAAGAGAAAGAGGAGAAAGAAACGTACAAAGCCACACGTGATATGAGGTCATCTCTCTCCTCGGTGGTTTCACGCTCTTTGTTGTCAATAGGACACATGCGCGCTCACATGCGCGCTCACAGCTCCGCTCACAGGTACGCCGGCCTTTTGTTTTAATGTTCGACTGTGATGGTGGGATGTGAGCGTATATGAAGTTTAAGGGCATAGTTAGTTCAAGTATCGATCGCCTCTGAAGTATTCCTTTTCCCTAAAAATTGATCTCAAAATCGTTCGTAATCACACAGACAACGTTAGGTAGATCAGACGCGCACACACACACACACACACACACACACACACACACACACACACACACCAATAAGGCCCCTGAGCTTCAATCTGCAGCCTCAACTGTAGTTTTTGGCTGCACCCCTCATGGTCTTCTACCCAGGATCCTAATTGAGAAATTAATGCAGAAAAATCAATTGGCCTCAAGTTTTGTGTCCGATATATTCCTGAAGGCTCCGAGCGAGCAGCGATCAATGCTTTCCACACGGGTGGCTCCAAAGCCCGCTCGCTCTTTTGTTTATGCGTTTTCGTAGCTGGAGGATTTCGATATTATGAATTTCAATGAAACAAACATTAATGAATTCTCCACCTTTTCCCGTGATCCCGTGTGATGCCGCGGTGTATATTCCGGGGCATGAAATGATGCGTTTGGTCGCCACTTAAGTATCATTTAACGCTAGAAAGCTTTCAAAGTGTCAGGATGTGTGCGGTGGTGAGACGGTTGCCCCCTCACCGGCAAACACTTTTGAGCCGGCCTTATTTACACTTCAAAATGAGGATCTTTTAACATTCTGTGATCCTCCGCTGTATTGTTCGTGGATGAATCGGCGTGTTTTGTGCATCCCCTCCCCACCCCCCCCCCCCACCCACCCCCCTTCGCCTAGAGGACATCAGCTTATTTAGGGCCATTTTAAAGCTGCGCACATCATCATCAGTTCAATGAAAAACGCAACCTTGAATTCCCTTTGACTCAATTGTCTTTTTTTTCTCCACAACACTCAAAACGGCGCGAGCGTGCATCACTGCAGGACCTTAAAACGAAAAGTCGAGGCAAAAGGCAAGATGGAGGAGGGGGGGGGGGGGGGGGGGGAAGAAAAGAAAAAGGCCTTAAGAGAAAGCTGCGTGCGGCTAAAGCCTTTTAATGAAGTCGCACCTCGACCGTGACCGAATGTCGTGTCAAAATCTCAACGCGAATAAAACGGACATTCGCTCGTGGTCTTCGGGGGCCGGGCGAGGGAGGGGGTGAAACGAGTGCCATGTTCCTCTTTGTGTTCGTTAACCACCTTCCAAATTCATCATAAGCCCAGATCAGATCACAGTATATTTGATCAATATTAATAAGGATAGGCAAACTCCTCCAGTAATTACCACAGTCCCCGGGCTTTGATTTCGACCATTACTAACGCCTCTGCATCTTTAGATTAAAAAAAAAGCGACCCCCTTTTATTTCGTAACATTAAATCCCGACATGCATCTTCTAAAAGCTCTAATAAGACAAAGATAAGATTTGCATCCCCATACAAGTGTCTTTTTCAATTGATTATGAAGCCGCCATTGATGTGCGAGAAATTGATGTTTTCCTCTGTTCTTAAGGGCGGCTAATAGAAGGGGCGGGCTTCGAGGAGGAGACTTTGCTACTTTGATCTTCAATCAGTAAAAAATCCCACTTCTTCTTTGTCAGACTATATTTGGTAAATAACAGTGACAATCTGCAGCGCCTGGAAATGGAGGGAGAGAGAGAGAGAGAGAGAGGGAGAGGTGGTGAGAGAGAGAGAGATAGAGGGGGAGAGAAGAAGAATTATTTCACTTGTTAAATTTAGGGTGTTGAAACAGCGAGTCTCTCTCTCCTCCCCGAAAAAAAAAACACACACACACACACACCAAAGTACACCATGTGATCCAGTCACAAGAAACCTGGGACAATTGCGGGGCAACCAAAATAACCGCGGCCCACTTGGCACTGTCAACTCATGCCAACGGGGCGAAGGAAATATTTCTTACCTCGTTTATTTCGGGCGAATCAAATCTCACACAACTGCCCCCATGTTTGTGTGAGTGACGTTAACGCCGTGACACACACAGGAGGCTTCTAATTAAGCCCCTACGAGGAGCAACAGGTCCATGCGAGGAAAGCAATAAATCACTCAACCAATATGGCTGCCAGTGGTGGCACAGGAGGGAACCAAGTGGCCAGGACTGTCCGTCCTTCTGTAGCCGGGCTCCAGTTTACTTTCCTTTTTTTTTTTTTTAAACTTTTTTTTAACTTGTGTCTGCAAAGATGACATGGCAGAGCAGCGCCCTTCACAAACACATAAACTATTTTTTTTTTAATTGTTTATTTTTTAATGCAAACTGCACACATGGGAAAGTTTAGCACCTTTGCATTTTTGTTTTATCTCACTCAAACGGTGTAAAAGGCCATGAAGGGGACCAGCGATGGGGCGTTCAGGCGTTCAGGCGTAGTCTCTGTAGAAAAGCAACTAAGCATCAAAATGACCTCAATAAACGTTGGATTACAACAGATATTTTGTCTGAGAAATAAGTAAAAAAACAAAACTACATACACCAGTGAAGGACGATAAAAAAGAAAAAGAATAGATAGATAAAGATAGAGAGGACAAAGGGAGAGCTGCAGAGAAAATGAGGAATCAAATGGAGGAGAAATAAGAGGAGGCTGGATAACAAAGGGTTGGAAAAAGGGCGGATGAAAAAAAAAAAAAAAAAAAGTTCAGTTAGAAAGGACATGAGACGGGAGGCGGGAGTCGAGATGGCAGAGATAGGCAGACTGGAGCTGGAGATGAAGCCGGAGAGAGAGAGAGAGAGAGAGAGAGAGAGAGAGAGAGAGAGAGAGAGAGAGAGAGAGAGAGAGAGAGAGAGAGAGAGAGAGAGAGAGAGAGAGAGAGAGAGAGAGAGAGAGAGAGAGAGAGAGAGAGAGAGAGAGCGAGGTAGCACAGTGGGAGGTGGTGGAGAGGCTAGGGGCAGGCTCCAGGCAGAGGAGAGGGCATGGAAGGGATTCACAGCCCTAGATCAACAACAGCACACTCGATAAGCCCCCACAAACACACGGGGGGGGGGGAGAAAACACCGATCTGCCTTTTCGACACACGCGAGCACTCATTTACAAATGTTTACATCCTTTAAGGAACAGAGAGAGGTGCGTCGATGCCCTTCGATATCAGCCGGTAACGGTGCGACACAGAGGGCAGATGAAGGTTTGGAGGTTTTTTATTATTTGTTTTCACCCAAGGTCTGTGATTGGTCAGTGTTTAAATGGTGGAGAAAATATGTTACACTATTAAAAAGTCTTTGTGTTCTTTTTCAAAACAAAATGTGCAGCCACGTTTCTTACATCGACACGTGCCACGTTTGATAAGGCATCATCATCTCCGAAGCGAGCTCAAACAAACAACACAAGCTGGTGTTACTGGTACTACTTAGCGTGTGGCGTCCAGAAACACAACCCGCAAAAACCCCACAGCGCTTCAAATGACACCTCCCGCCGAAGAGCGCGCAGGACTGAGATGATTAACAGTAAAAAGGCTGCAGAAGCCCGAGACGGTTAGTCGACTCTCCATGAAAGGCTTGGACAGGAAATCTCATATTTGAGCTTTGAAGAGCAAAACTGTGAACTCGGGCTAAATGCAGAAACGGGTTGTTAACAGATCTAGGTTTGTATTTGAGAGATCTCGGTGTAGTGCGAACCAACCTGATGAAGTCATGTGGGAAAAGTTGGTCAATATAGTTTGATTTGAAATCCATCGTTACCGTGAAACTGGGGTCTTTGTAAACATCGTGAGAGCTACAGTAAATCTTTTAACACACACAAACAAACTGATGGATAGAGAGCGTGGCACTAGCGCTGCCGGGGTCGGGGGGTTTGATTCCCACTGACGGCACTGCAAGGCATTTTAGGTAAACGCGTCGAAGGCCTTGAGACAGGTCTGTAAACTGTATGAAATAATCCAACATTAAGCATCATGGGAAACCGATGAGGTCACGCACATCTTGCGCGGTGTGTGGCCAGTGGATGGAGGCGACTTCCTGTCCCAGTTGATCCTCTCACCGTTACGTCTTACATCGCCAAGAAGCTTCAGAGTCAGAGCCACACACCCCGACACCCTCGATCCTGTATCTTGATGCAGGAATCTGGCTCATTTTGGTGCACGTGATCATAATAATGTGTCCAACAACAGTACACTGTTTCTTACTACTAGTCCGTGGATGAGGAGCTCTGTTGATTTTAAAGAAGATGAGGCCTTTTTTTTTTTGTTTTGGTCCCATTGTGGTTTGGGATTTTTTAATTCTTAATAAGTCAAAATGAATTTTGTTTACAGACAACCGTCAAGAAAAAGCAACCCATCTAGACACCTCCTGTTCATAACAAGAGAAACAGTGAGTCCCTCTCCGAAGTGAGAGGATACGAGGGCTGTGAATGTGGCGAGGCGCTGCTGCTGAAAGGCTCCTGTGAGGACTGAGGGCTCCGTGTAGTGGTTACCGGCTCACTGAAGCCTCCGACCCAGCGACCACCAGCCTCTCAAAAGTAACTCAAGCCAAAAGCGAACATAAGAGGCCCCTTTCTTTCAGCCCTGTTAGAGCCCGCATCCATAAAAAGCTCCAGTCTAAAGATGGCCGACGCCTCCAAAACATCTCAGAACCAAAACTATTAAAACCCTTTTTAAAATAAAAAACGACACAAGCAGTTTTTGGGCTCTTAAGGGCTCCTGTATTAAGGGTGCTTATAGAGTAAGGAGGGCTTTTGGAGACGTTAACGTTACGTTTTAACACCTGCCTTTGTTTTTGGACTTTAAACAAAGCAGAAGTAGGATGCGGACAAAGAGAGACGTGGTAGAAAACTTTGTCGTCTTTCCTAGACCCCCACCGCGGCGGCAGAGGAGGAAACCCGTGTCAAAAAAGTCTGTTTTCTAACGGAGCCTCATCTCCATAGCTGAATAATACATTGTGCTTATGAGCATATTAAATGCGATGCGGCCGCGCGTCATCTGAAGGCTCAGATTAGATTAGACCTTCCCAGTTAATTAGAAAGATGTCAAATGTCAGCGGGTGAACCCACGGCCCTCGGGTCAGCCCCTTTAGTTGGGTGATTATCTGCACAAACTACAGATAAAGTGTCATCATACAGGCTATTAAGGTGCTGGGTCTTAAAGAGAGGCTTCCCCCCTTCGCCTTTATTACCATGCAGTATCTGTTCGGAGGAGGGAAGGACGAGACCACGCACTCTTAATGGGTCTCTGCCTTATATTTCCCCTCACACACACTTTGAAATAACGAGGAGGGAGACTCAACTGATGCTGCTGAAATGAAGTTTAGCACACACGAGAATCTTTGGAGATAATGTTTTCCATAGTGTGTGTGTGTGTGTGTGTGTGTGTGTGTGTGTTGTGTTGAAGGGGGCTGTTTTGGTCATTACTGTACCATTAAGACCCAATCAGCTCAGCAGGGCAGCGTAGTGGAAAGCGGCGTGGGCCTGAGAGAGCACTTTGGGTTCACCTTGACAGGACCAGCCAGTCAAACGGGGCGGCCCTCTCTGTGTTCCTGTCAATCTGGCTCCCCCTCTGAAGTTCATTTAAAGGGAGAGGAGCGCCGGCTCACTAGCTCCTAACAGGTAAGAGGGGGCCCATATTATCAGCCCCTCAGAGGGAGCAGGGCAGAAGTCTGATGTGCTCTTTCAACTGTACTAAACTGTCTGTAGCCCGGGCTCACCGACCGGCTAGACGCACCCAGCAGCACCGACGGGGCTGATTGGGACGCAGGTGGAGGCAGGGGGGGGGGGAGGAAGAGGGGGGGAGGAGAAGAAGAAGAATAGGCAGAAAGATGAGAAGATTTGCAAAAGAAATGTAAAGATTAAGGGCACGGGAATGAGCAGGAGATTTAATCTAGGGGGGAGGCGAGAGAGAGGAAAGGCGGGGGAGAAAAAAACAAGACGGGGAATGGTATAGTTTCAATGGAAGGTTATACTGCAACCCACTTCTCTGGTGTTGGGAGTACACTGGGGGGGGGGGGGGGGGGGAGGGGGAGGAGTTTGTTTTGGTTTGGGGGGGGGGGGGGAGCTGACACAACCTCCACTGTCTGCACCGTCAGGCACTTCCCACCACATACACCCCCACCTACACCTACACCTACACACACACACACACACACACACACAGGCCCCAACGCAACACCTTACGAGCTTCCTCAATATTTCATAGGGCGAGCCCACGCTGAGTAACTCAAGGCCATGCGCGCTAGGCTCCCCTACACCCCCCGCCCCCGCCCGATCCGAAGCGCTCGCGGTCTGGCGAGGCTACCTAGGTTTGCCAATATCCACGATCGCGGAAACAATAACCGCGTAGCCGAGATTCACAGCAATCAGATAAACCGAGACGAAACCGCGGGGCGAGTCCGAGATGATTGCTTCGTGAGATTAGCGGCCCGATCTCCAGAAAATGCAGATGACATTATGTTTTGTTTTTTTTGTTTGTTTTTTTGCTCTTGAAATGAAAGTGAAGCCGCGGTTCCAAAAAAGCGAGGAAATCAATCAGAGGGTGAAGAAGGTGGGCGAGTCCGGGGCTAACCGGAACACCACGTGGTAGCGCTTTTTTTTTAGCGGTGCGCGGATGGAAAGCAATCAATTTTGTGCATTTCGGAAGGCCGAACCCAAACACAATTAAACGCAGACTCATCTTCCACTGCGTCCTGTGGGTCTCAGGCAGGTAAAGAGTTCCCGGAGCTCAAACTTGTTTTTTTTTTTTTTTTGGAGGATTGCATAAAGTTACCTCATGCACGAAACTTTTCCGACTAGTTTTCTGTCTTCATTTCGGCCTGCTGGTCCTCCTCTGCCATCCCGTCAGACAGCTGTTCAATACAGGTTTCTGTCCACCGACTTACGAAACAAAACCGAACCCGGTTATCTGCTGCGGTAACTCTTCTAACACACACGAAACAAACCGATGGGATTCTGCGTCTGGTTTGATTCCCACCGACGGTACCTTTTGGATAAAAGCGTTGAGAAAGGTTTGTAAACTGTATGAAGTAATCCAACATGTAGCATCATGGGAAAATGAATGACACACACACACACACATATATCTCGTGTGATATGTGTGGCCGGTGGATGGAGGTGACTTCCTGTTCCCAGTTTATCCTCTCAACGCGACGCGAATGAAGAGGATGACGATCATTGAGGGTATTTTCACCTCCTACGAAACGCCGAGGCTGCACGGTTTCTGGCCTCGTCTTTGTTTTCGAGGCTGTTCAGTGTGAATATCGAACCATCAAACGCTCCAATTTTCGCCACTCTGCTTTGTTTTGTCTAGATTTTCTTCAAGCCGAGTGTCATTGGAGAGTAAACTATGTGTATGTTTTCAGCCCTTTGTATTTTTTCCTCCCCTCCGCCTCCCTTTTTTTCCGGATGTGTGTACGAGCGAGCCGGTGTGTGCGTGTGCATGCGTGTGTGTGTGCGCCTTTGCAAACGAACGTGTGCAGGCTTTGTTTTTCTTTTTGAACATCCCTTTGATGTTGCTGTTTATTTATTTATTTCTCTGCCTGCGAAGGCCCTTTTTCGGCGGTTAGGGCTACAGCGGATTGGGCGCTGCGTTGCTCTGAGTGCCATCCATCAACAAGCAGCCTCTCTGACGGATGAACCGGTGACCTCGGCTCCCCGGCGCATCAGCTCGGAGCCGGCGCTGTGCTGGGGGATTTCACTTTTTTTAAAGAGACGCAACGTAACCAGGAGGGCTTCTGCTCCATCAACCCCCCCTCTCTCTCTCTCTCTCTCTGGCGGCGTATCAGCCTGTGTCACATGTACAACTAGTATTTCATCTCTGGCCAGGAATGCGTTGCTTTAGGTCAGTTTATTACACATTTTACACATACATGTGGCCGTGCTATTTCTATGGCCGACGTGACACATTTCTATTTGTAGGGGAAATACCGCTCAACGTAGAGATTCCCATGTGGTAGCAGGACGGTGCGGTCAACGTTTGCAACCGCGAGCAACTCTCTCGCCAGAAAGTAAGACTTCGACTTGCAATACTGATTGGTCATAAAGTCTGAGACTGAATCAGGGAGACATTTTTCTAATAAATGTACTTATTTAGGTATTAAAACTAAAAATAATTCATTGTCAATGGAACAGCTTCAAATTTGACATCGGGATGACATCATGGGATCAATGGAAGAGAGCGGTTCAGGGTCACACATTGATTGGACTGTATTGGACTACAGCAGAAACATATATAAATCTGGTTTTCCTCTTCAGTGGAACTTAACCCTGAACGTTACTGAATCTGTCCATGGTGCTGAAACCAGCGTCCTGCAGTAGAACGTAAGATCACAGAATAAAGTCACGTCATTCACACGAACGAGTGCACGAGAGCCTTCTAGGTGCTCGAGTGGAGGGATGAGGGAGTGGAGAAACTTTGTGTTGAAACTT
Source organism: Hoplostethus mediterraneus (assembly GCA_034670385.1). Taxonomy (NCBI): domain Eukaryota; kingdom Metazoa; phylum Chordata; class Actinopteri; order Trachichthyiformes; family Trachichthyidae; genus Hoplostethus; species Hoplostethus mediterraneus. The sequence goes on along the minus strand of JAXDDW010000011.1, from coordinate 6,062,665 downwards.
TAAACCTGGTTAAAAGTCAACACTTGGATTTCCCTCTCAGGGCTCTGAAGGCCTTAAGAGCACAGGGCGTGATTCCCCTAAACAGCAGTGCATTTGCAAAAAGTGTTACGCACAAATGAAGAGCCCTAAGAGTGTATGAGAAAAATCGAGTGTTTGCTCACACACCAGGCGGTACGATAGAAGTCACATGAGCATGAGCAGCTCTAGGTCGGTGTTGGTACGTCCACACACCAGGAAGTAGCTAGCAGTAGTTTCACTGGGAAGGGAAACTCTCTCAGGTCGCCGAACACAGACGGACAGACAATCACACTTGTATTCTTGTGATTTCCTGATGTTGCACGGTGAAAGGATATTTTCGGCTGTGCCCTGCGTGTACGACCCGACCGATTCAGGCGGTAAAAGTCCACACCTGCGAGTCGTCTCCTTTCTCGGCACGGCTCCATCTACTTAGCTCAGGAATGCAGGGCCATTCGACGCTACACACAACAAGTAAGGTACACATCGCAGAACCACTTAACTTGAGATCCCAGAAACTTGAACTCGCATTCCTGCAGGAACGGCTGCATTATCACTGGCTGCTCCCATTTTGATGCCTTCTAAGCTTTCCCTGTTCCCTGAATTCCATTGAGCTTAATGGGCGGCGGACCCACGGCGCCTCAGGAATACTGTCCTTCAAGTTCAGAAATATCATAATCGCGCGCACTGAGAACAAACAATGCGGTAAATATGATCGAGAAAGTCAAGATTTTCTTTGATACCCGAGTTGCCGAGCGCCCCCCCCCCCCCCCCGCCCCCCAGCAAAGCAGCGGTACTAGCTAGGTGTTTATCGACTAGGCTGAGAGGGTCATGAGAGCCAATTAGATTGTAAGCCGACATTTAATCAATACTGTGGTTTTCAGACAGCATCCTATCTGTTAACGTTACAATGGGTCACTTATAACACCAAGATACCCTAACTAGCCAGACGGCCATCTTTGTTCTATGATGTCACAATGCTTTTGTGAGAAGAATTCATCTTCTCTGACTTTTCATCCTTAGCGCGCGATGTTGCCGTCCTCACATAATGAGAGAATAGGCTTCTCCATTCAACCCGGAAGACAATTTTCTTTTGCATTCACGTGAAATAAATGTAACACTCGACGCCGGGACAGCGCCTCGACGCAGCGAAATGAGAATTGTTTCCTTTGTCGCTCGCGGCGTGACAACAAAGCGAGGGGGGGGGGGGGTGTCAGTCAGTGTGAGAGAGCGTGTTGAGACAGAGTGAGGACGCTACCTGAGAGTCAGACCCACATAATGAAGGCTCTTCATACAGACGTCCACTCTGCACCAATAGGAACCCAAGGCCACGGCACAATCGCCCGGCGCTACACTCCACTGGAGAGGAGCGCTCCAGCTACTGACCTTCATGCTTTCTTTCTGGAACGATAGCTACGGACAATAAAAAGTTCTTAGTTACACCGTCTCCCGCTTTTATTTACTTTTGCATTTTATTGTCCCCCCGTTGGACAAAAACCACCACTCAATCCATCACCACTTTTTAAATTTTTTTTTTTAACTTCTATTAAGCACCACAATCACTGAGCGGCCCATTGAAAAGGCGCTAGATGTATACGACTGTAAGATCATTACCTTTCTTAAAGCGCCCCCACCGCCCCCATCCTTCAACCGCCGCCATCAGCTCAACTTACAAGACGATTTCATTTGATTTCAGTGGGGGCAAACGGAAACCGGGTTGAATACGAAACAACCTATTTATGTGATGAAAGAGATGTTCTGTTTTTTTGTTCTCTGAGATGGGTGAGGCAAAGAGTAGGCTTCCTTTCAACCGAGCCAAAACCAGAAATCAACAAGTGAGAATCAACAGCCGTCTATGTGTTCACTATGAAAAGAAAAGAAAGAGGCCGTGTTAAAGGTGCTTTTCCCCTCCGAGGTGTGTTTGACTTTGTTTCTTGAATTGCTTCAGTCTGGTTTCACAATACCGGTGGACAAACAGAGAAATAAAAGGCCGAATCCGAAATAAAGCCATGTGGTCTCACAGTCTGGCTAAATATTTGATCAATCTTGGAGTCTTTAATAACAGGCAGGTATGACAAACTTCTCAAACCTTGCCAAAGGCTACGACGCATCGGTGAGGAATGTTGCAAACTGCAACTCCCATTGTTATCGGTGATCATCATGACTTGCAACTTTATACAGTGCTGTTAAACCCAATTCTCTATTATTTCTAGCCAAATGAAAACTAAAACCCACCAAAAGCAATGGAAAATATTTGGTCAGTCAAATACACAAATGCTGTTTAGTTTTTAGTCATTGTAAACCACTGGCTCCAGTGGTTTAGAAGTAACTGAGGAAACTGGGATACTCTCATCCTTCTATATCTAAACGTCCAGAAAAAGAGTTGCTCGGTATACTTGGGTTTACCTTTAACTACTGGAAGTGGTCTGAAACCGAGCGGAGGTTTCAGAAAGGTAAACGCTCATTCACGTCCGTTTCAGCCGCTCCAAACACGACTGGTGCCAAAGCATCCTAATCTATTGCTACTGTTTGGTACCGGCTAACCAGGCGCCGCAGAACCAAGGTCGATCAAGTAATGCATCTGGCTGCAAAAGCACTACCAAACCCCTAGGTGACATGCACATTTTGCCCGGCAAAGGTCTTTGGCTGCCATGTTTGTTTTTGCTTTTTTTTGTGCTGTTGGAGGAGAGTCTGTGAATTCAGCATTTTAATCCCAGAGTGTAATCGAGCGTCTCCTTGTCTGGAGAAGCACTGAGGGATTGAACCTCGATCAATCACCGCCTCACCGGACTGTCCGGCAGTTTTACATGTGGCTGGGTTTCGAGCTGCTCGCTAGCGGGCAGCACGAGGAGAGTGAGTGTGAAAAGTTTTCTTGGGAACGTACCAGCCTGGCCAGAGAGACGGATGGAAAGGAGATTCATTTCTACTGATCACATCAACGTAGCATCATGTTCACTTCAAGGAATATCTTCCTATATGTTGAAGCGTGGGCTCGTTGTTTTCTCTGTCCGTGCTCCATGAGGCAAAACAACATATTATATTGTTTCATGAAGTCTTTCATGTGTTTATTGCCAGTTAAAATTTTTCCCAACTAAGTGGCACAGATCTGATCTTTTCCTCTCTATGGGAAAACAAACATGCAATTTGATACTCTGAGGCAGCATTGTCGTATATGAGGTCCTCAGCTTGGTCAACCTTTGTGGTTCACTTTAACTAGCTTGCCAACAGCATAATTAATCTGTTGTGACCCCGCCCACGCCGGTCAAAGGAAGGCCTATAGGCCAAAAGTGTTTGCCTGTTTAGCATAAAATGAGTGCATGCTATTTAATACCCGGAGACGCAATTATTTTGCAAATAGTTTGGTTGACACTGCAGGTTACAAGAAGCTGCGGCCATTGAAGACCTTTAGCTAGAGGCAACACTGGAATTGACACTAATTACGGATAATATGGTGGATTACCACACGTTCTGTGTTTCAGGTGATTCCCATTCAACTCCCATTAAATTCCCTTCTGAAAGCTTAAAGGGATCCGAGACTAAACCGCGATGTGATCCAGAAGCTCTGCGGAGGGTAAATTCTATTGACCGTTTTTGTGGAACTGTTGCATCACCCAGCGTGATTTTTTCCTGGGATACGGGGACATGTTTTTTTTTTTTTTCTGGCTCGCTGCATTTGGCACTGTCATGAGCGACAAATCATTTGGGTAGAAACGCTCAAAATAATAATCCAGAGGATACAAAATGAGACTTGGTGCAGCGATGTCGCAACCCCAGGAGGCATTTCTCACTGACACCAGATTCAAGTCTTTGTTGTCTGGTTTCTAGGTTTTGGAAAACTAGATTGTTGACGTTCATGCGTATTGATTGAAATTGATTGAGGATCAGTTGAAATCGCAAATGTAAAATCTGTTATAATCTGAGGTTGATTTTCCCCTTTAAGTGCACTTTGGATTGCATCCGACCTTCGTGATTTATTCTGCTTTTTGACTTTCAGCAAAATTACAGTCACGATGCTGTTCAAATGCCTCAAAAACTTTCCATCCCTCCACTCCGAAACTTGACGCAGCAATATGATTGCTATGATTTGAGTTCAACCCCATCTCTGTGTCAGCTCTTCATTCTTGCCGTTGGATTCAGACGATTCTCTCTACCCATAATCCCCGCTGACTCCTTCCCCTTTCTCTCACCTGATTAGAATTTCTGCCGTGGCCTCTGGGATTGGACGATTTCAACATATTTTATTTAACTGCTTTTGTAAGCCCTAATATTCAGCAGCTGTGATCTATAGCTGAATTACAATTTTCAGGGTCAAGGAGGGACTTGGCTGTGGAAAAGGGGTGGGCACAACTGCTGTGCTGGTGAGGGAGGGCGGGGGGGGGGGGAGTGATGGAAAAATGAAAAAACAGAGAGAAAAGGGGAAGAATCTCACGAGTTGTCTTTAAAAATGAATGAGAAAATGGGTAATCCCAGAGTCACAGCATGAAAAGAGGGAAAATCAATACGGCCTCTCAGTTCACTGGGGCCCTCACAAGTCCTTGAGATGAACAAAAAGTTGTGCATTTTGTTGCCACGGCCATATGTCTCAATAGATGTGTGTGTGTGTGTGTGAGTGAGTGAGTGAGAAAGCTTCTGTGTCTTTAAGAATACAGTTTTTTTGCAAGGTTGTAAAGGAGGTAAAGTGTAGAAAGTGCATTAGTGAAGGTTCGGCCGATACCGAGACTGACGCGTGACCGATACGGAGCTCGGTCCGACGCCGAGTGTAGGGAGAGCGTCGCTGCTTGCTGAGGAGAGAGGGGGTATTGGGGGGGGGGGGTGACATCATACAGATTCTGTAACCTTTGAACTCCACATTCAATTGACCCCCCCCCGTGCGCCAACCTGCAGCGGGATCCTCCTCGCAAGAATCCAATTCCACTTCCTGGTCCGTGAGAAGAAGAAGAAAAAAAGAAAAGAAGCGTCCTGACGAGCTCTGGGATTGGATGCCCTCTCATGAATATTTAATTACCCCCAACCGTCTGAGACGGGGGTGTCGTAGTGGGGGGGGGGGATGCCCTTTTCCCAGACAATGCAATACACACTCCTCTCCCCCTCTCATCCAGCCTACCTTTTTCGTCCACCTGTGTTGATTGGGGCCGCCGTGTGACCGGGTGCGAGGCCTCGCTGGTAATTCTCTCCCTCCTAGCTTCCATCCATCCATCCATCCATCCATCCATCCCCCCCTTCCCTCCCTCCCTCCCTCCCCCACCCCTCTCTCCTCTGTGCTGTCATGCTAAGCGATGCCCCCCCCAGTTCATTAGCGAGCTCTTCAGTAGCCTGTCATGGCGGATGTGCTCCATCAAAGCTGATCGACTCCCCGTTTTTCCAGAAAGATGTCGCGGGTTATCACCGCGCGCTCAGATCTCCGGCTACGGGGGGAGCGTGACTGGCAGGCCGTCGTTTGAAGACAGTGATTCCTCTACTGATGCCTCCCAGTTGGAAATTTAGAACCGTGTCTGCTAAGACACCATATGCAAAGTAAATTACTGTACAGGGGCGAGCCCCACCGGCTTCTCTCTCTCTCTCTCTCTCTCTCTGAACATCCGGGGCCGCTGACTGCCTCGCAGGCAACCTGACCTCCTTCGCACTCATCCTCCTTCTTCTCCTCTTTTGGCTGTTTCTGTCATCCCTCCACCTTTAACATGAACAGCAACGTAGGGGGAAAAAAAGCAGGTTTGAGCTCGAGTCATTCATGTGTCCGTCACTCACATAATCTCTAACACCTCACTAAAGATAACTCCCATCATCAGCTGCAACATTTACTAATGCACACATCCATGTGCGTCCACTTCCAGGAATCCAGCAGCGTGCCTGACTTAACTCCTCAAACCCCAACAGGAGAGCAGCGCCGCACCGAGCACCATTATATCAACTCGCCATTATCATGCAAATGGCAGCGCCGGTTACAACTGTACGCCTTTGTAGTGGTAAAGCGTTAATTTCGGCTCAAAGGCTGCGGCAGTATTCTACAGGGAGAGAGGAGGGGGGGAGGGGAAAGGAGGGAGGGAGGTGGGCTGGGCTGAGCGGTTTAGCCTGGCTCAGCCCGGCTCTGACCCGGGTGGTGTTAGCGCTCCTCCTGGGCGAGGCGAGGTGTTGTCCTCCGAAAACATCAACTCCAGGCTTTCCCTCCTTTCGTTCCTGAGGTGTCAGGTTCTTCCGCGTGGTGTGTTTTTTTTTCTTTCCCTACAGTGAACAACAGAGCACGGCAGGAGGAGGAGGAGGAGGAGGAGGAGGAAGGGGGGGGGAATGCGAGTTATGACACAGCATCTTTGTTGTTGGAATGCAATACTGCTTTAATGACAAATGTTAAACAACACTGGCGTCGACAGAAATCACAAAAAGTCATCCAATTAGAGTTGAGAGCGGCGTACAGTCTGCTGAGTGGGAACGTGGTGAGCAGAGGGGATCCTGGTCCACGGGAGTTATGAGTCACACGGACGTGATGGACGGACGGACAGATTTACACACACACACAAAAACCTTTCACTCTGGACAGTCCGGCTCCGTCTCAACCCGCGACGAGGATGCACGTGCATATACACACACACACACACACACATGCAACCACAACCATGCCGTGTTGGCGTGGCGACAGCCCGTGGCGACTTCCTCCAAATAATGGGGGCCATTGTCACGTCTTTGTTGAGCACAAACGCCATTAAAAAAAAACGAGCAACAGTGTTGACGGGGGCAGGAGGAGAGAAGAGACACATAAAGGGGCTGAGCAGGAGAAAGAAAGCCATTCTGCCAGCACGGTGGCGTGTACAAACGGAGAACATGGCTCCTTTATGGCAGCCGTACACTGGAGTGTGTGTGTGTGTGTTTGATGGGGGGGGGACGTCCACCACGTGTGTGTGTGTGTGTGTGTGTGTGTGCATTCAAACAGTGGCAGATTCATCCCTTATTGTCAAACGGCGCCATTGTGGATTTCTCCTGACGAATTGTTGGTGATGGGCCTCCTTCAGAATGTGTGTGTGTGTTTGTGTGTGTGTGTGTGTGTGTGTGTGTGTGTGTGTGTTGGGGGGGGGGGGGGGCAGTCTCACGGACACTCCCGGAGATGAAACGCCCACCCTCCCGCCGTGATCCCACCACTGGAGCTGTTTATCCTGTCTAAGGCCCGCCCCTTCGCCGGGGGGACAGACAGCTCAAACGATGCTTGTCACAATCCCTTGTCGTCCTAAATGCCTGACAAACATCAGGCTTTCTGTAAGGGAGGGGGGGGGGGGGGCGTCAGAGAGCTTCCTCTTTTGACTTTTGTGTAAAGCTCAACAAATGACTAAGCGAGTCGGGCTAACGGGGACACCGCGGGAACAGACGCATCGTGTTGGCCAACGCGGCGCGGGGGTGGGTTATGGGTAAATAAATTGCGTGGATGATGACGCGGGACACCGAAAAAAAAACCCAAACAAACTCCTAGATGGTTTACCCCGCCACGCCACGCCACGCCACACCGTGCTCTCGCTCGCGTACCATGACTGTATCAAAGCGAGGCACAAGCGGAGGATCGAAATGTGATTCGAGCGGGAAATGTTTTGTCTGCTCTCACAGGACAGCGAGAAACGACGTCGACGACGATGACGGCATCGCTGCCAACGGGGGGGGGGGGACATCCGA